>CM032119.1:23267245-24467245 GCA_018894105.1 Jacaranda mimosifolia
AAGAGAATAAATAGTCTCTTGAAAAAACTCGTACGGTGGATTTTGAATCTTTCTCTCAATAAAAACCACAACTATGCTTGTTGCATCAAAAAATTGAATAGGTTCTTTTAAGGTACAAATTCCTTCTTGTGTTTATTCAATTTCTAATTGTTATTACCAATTCTTTGCGCTTCTAAGATCAAGTATCTTATTAGGGGTTCAATAGAGATGGTTTGTATTCTATGTTTGTTCAATATCAGTTTGGCTCTTTGAGGTTTTGGGATAAATATATTCATAGGGTTGTACATTATTTGTAGTCTAAAGCCAACTTGAGATAAATTCCTATTTATCTTGTATTTGTTTTCGGGATAAAGAAAAAAAGACGCAAAAAAATTCTAAAAAAATTGTAAGAAAAAAAGAAATCTGATCGAAATTGATTGTGGTGTTGTAGTTCTTTTGCCAGATTTTGGCATATTTCTACCTTGGAGAGAACCAATTGAACACAGAAAGTTGAATTTGCAGAATGTACACCCTGGATTGCTTCAATTTTTAGAAATTGAAGATAGGGTTATTTTGCGATTTAATTTGGGTGTTTTTTTACCCAGTCTTTCAAATTCAAAATTGCCATTGCATATAATCTAAATTGGCCCTTTTTAGTGGCCATTTGGAGTTCGTTGTACATCAATTAGGCTAGAATTAAGTCATAATCAGCCTTCCGCTGGGATTGACCGAATTCTATTCATACTTTTTATTTTTTCGTTTTAATTCACTCTTTGTGTTTTCTTTCTTTTTTTTAGCCTAATTCCCAAATGTTCATGATAGAAAAGAAACCTATTGTGTTCCTTTGACTTAGTTTCTATGAAAGTCGCATCATACATATTTTTTCTCAAGTGTCATTGCCTCACTTTCCTTGCTGGTCATATTTACTTTGCCTTTCGACTTTATGCTTTCTTTCTTTGTCAGGTTATCTTCATTGCAGCTTCCGTATAAATACTACTAGCGAATTTGCTTTGAATTGAATTAGTTTGATTTTTGAAATTCAACATTCACCGTGGTCCAGAGAAGTAAAAGGCATAAAATGATGAGCACATAAAGAGGGCAAAAGCCATAATTTAGTGCAAACACTGGGGAGCACATCTGCTCGAGTGAAACATGTGAGGGAGTGTTTTGGTGGGGTTGTTTTTGCTAATACTTCTTGCAGGATGCTTTTGTATTGGAGGGCAAACAGAGATTGCATCATGCCAATGGGAACTACAGCAAGATCAAAAGAAAAATGGTCGAAAGATGGCTTTAGCTAGGTCATTTTGTGAAGAGATGCATCAATAATGGGCTAAGAAAGATTAGACAATGTCAAGAAGCCCAAAGAGTGAAGTTGGACATCTCATCACCTCGTGTTTGGTGTACAAAGCTTGAAAATGCCCAAGAAGGCCAAGAGAAGTCCGAGACGTGTGGAACTCATGGAGAAACAAAAAATCAGTGATCAAGTGAAACTCTTATTCCTAAATAGATTTGGGCATGTACTGTTATCCATAGGCTCAGTTTATGTTTTATTTTAATTCGAGGTTGCAAGAAGAGAATAAATAGTCTCTTGAAAAAACACGTACGATGGATTTTGAATCTTTCTCTCAATAAACACCACAACTATGCTTGTTGCATCAAAAAATTGAATAGGTTCTTTTAAGGTACAAATTCTTTCTTGTGTTTATTCAATTTCTAATTGTTATTACCAATTCTTTGCGTTTCTAAGATCAAGTATCTTATTAGGGGTTCAATAGAGATGGTTTGTATTCTACGTTTGTTCAATATCAGTTTGGGTCTTTGAGGTTGTGGGATAAATATATTCATAGGGTTGTACATTATTTGTAGTCTAAAGCCAACTTGAGATAAATTCCTATTTATCTTGTATTTGTTTTCGGGATAAAGAAAAAAAGACGCAAAAAAATTCTAAAAAAATTGTAAGAAAAAAAGAAATCTGATCGAAATTGATTGTGGTGTTGTAGTTCTTTTGCCAGATTTTGGCATATTTCTACCTTGGAGAGAACCAATTGAACACAGAAAGTTGAATTTGCAGAATATACACCCAGGATTGCTTCAATTTTTAGAAATTGAAGATAGGGTTATTTTGCGATTTAATTTGGGTGTTTTTTTACCCAGTCTTTCAAATTCAAAATTGCCATTGCATATAATCTAAATTGGCCCTTTTTAGTGGCCATTTGGAGTTCGTTGTACATCAATTTGGCTAGAATTAAGTCATAATCAGCCTTCCGCCGGGATTGACCGAATTCTATTCATACTTTTTATTTTTTCGTTTTAATTCACTCTTTGTGTTTTCTTTCTTTTTTTTAGCCTAATTCCCAAATGTTCATGATAGAAAAGAAACCTATTGTGTTCCTTTGACTTAGTTTCTATAAAAGTCGCATCATACATATTCTTTCTCAAGTGTCATTGCCTCACTTTCCTTGCTGGTCATATTTACTTTGCCTTTCGACTTTATGCTTTCTTTCTTTGTCAGGTTATCTTCATTGCAGCTTCCGTATAAATACTACTAGCGAATTTGCTTTGAATTGAATTAGTTTGATTTTTGAAATTCAACATTCACCGTGGTCCAGAGAAGTAAAAGGCATAAAATGATGAGCACATAAAGAGGGCAAAAGCCATAATTTCGTGCAAACACTGGGGAGCACATCTGCTCGAGTGAAACATGTGAGGGAGTGTTTTGGTGGGGTTGTTTTTGCTAACACTTCTTGCAGGATGCTTTTGTATTGGAGGGCAAACAGAGATTGCATCATGCCAATGGGAACTACAGCAAGATCAAAAGAAAAATGGTCGAAAGATGGCTTTAGCTAGGTCATTTTGTGAAGAGATGCATCAATAATGGGCTAAGAAAGATTAGACAATGTCAAGAAGCCCAAAGAGTGAAGTTGGACATCTCATCACCTCGTGTTTGGTGTACAAAGCTTGAAAATGCCCAAGAAGGCCAAGAGAAGTCCGAGACGTGTGGAACTCATGGAGAAACAAAAAATCAGTGATCAAGTGAAACTCTTATTCCTAAATAGATTTGGGCATGTACTGTTATCCATAGGCTCAGTTTATGTTTTATTTTAATTCGAGGTTGCAAGAAGAGAATAAATAGTCTCTTGAAAAAACACGTACGATGGATTTTGAATCTTTCTCTCAATAAACACCACAACTATGCTTGTTGCATCAAAAAATTGAATAGGTTCTTTTAAGGTACAAATTCTTTCTTGTGTTTATTCAATTTCTAATTGTTATTACCAATTCTTCGCGTTTCTAAGATCAAGTATCTTATTAGGGGTTCAATAGAGATGGTTTGTATTCTACGTTTGTTCAATATCAGTTTGGGTCTTTGAGGTTGTGGGATAAATATATTCATAGGGTTGTACATTATTTGTAGTCTAAAGCCAACTTGAGATAAATTCCTATTTATCTTGTATTTGTTTTCGGGATAAAGAAAAAAAGACGCAAAAAAATTCTAAAAAAATTGTAAGAAAAAAAGAAATCTGATCGAAATTGATTGTGGTGTTGTAGTTCTTTTGCCAGATTTTGGCATATTTCTACCTTGGAGAGAACCAATTGAACACAGAAAGTTGAATTTGCAGAATATACACCCTGGATTGCTTCAATTTTTAGAAATTGAAGATAGGGTTATTTTGCGATTTAATTTGGGTGTTTTTTTACCCAGTCTTTCAAATTCAAAATTGCCATTGCATATAATCTAAATTGGCCCTTTTTAGTGGCCATTTGGAGTTCGTTGTACATCAATTTGGCTAGAATTAAGTCATAATCAGCCTTCCGCCGGGATTGACCGAATTCTATTCATACTTTTTATTTTTTCGTTTTAATTCACTCTTTGTGTTTTCTTTCTTTTTTTTAGCCTAATTCCCAAATGTTCATGATAGAAAAGAAACCTATTGTGTTCCTTTGACTTAGTTTCTATAAAAGTCGCATCATACATATTCTTTCTCAAGTGTCATTGCCTCACTTTCCTTGCTGGTCATATTTACTTTGCCTTTCGACTTTATGCTTTCTTTCTTTGTCAGGTTATCTTCATTGCAGCTTCCGTATAAATACTACTAGCGAATTTGCTTTGAATTGAATTAGTTTGATTTTTGAAATTCAACATTCACCGTGGTCCAGAGAAGTAAAAGGCATAAAATGATGAGCACATAAAGAGGGCAAAAGCCATAATTTAGTGCAAACACTGGGGAGCACATCTACTCGAGGGAAACATGTGAGGGAGTGTTTTGGTGGGGTTGTTTTTGCTAACACTTCTTGCAGGATGCTTTTGTATTGGAGGGCAAACAGAGATTGCATCATGCCAATGGGAACTACAGCAAGATCAAAAGAAAAATGGTCGAAAGATGGCTTTAGCTAGGTCATTTTGTGAAGAGATGCATCAATAATGGGCTAAGAAAGATTAGACAATGTCAAGAAGCCCAAAGAGTGAAGTTGGACATCTCATCACCTCGTGTTTGGTGTATAAAGCTTGAAAATGCCCAAGAAGGCCAAGAGAAGTCCGAGACGTGTGGAACTCATGGAGAAATGAAAAATCAGTGATCAAGTGAAACTCTTATTCCTAAATAGATTTGGGCGTGTACTGTTATCCATAGGCTCAATTTATGTTTTATTTTAATTCGAGGTTGCAAGAAGAGAATAAATAGTCGCTTGAAAAAAGACGTACGATGTATTTTGAATCTTTCTCTCAATAAAAACCACAACTATGCTTGTTGCATCAAAAAATTGAATTGGTTCTTTTAAGGTACAAATTCCTTCTTGTGTTTATTCAATTTCTAATTGTTATTACCAATTCTTTGCGTTTCTAAGATCAAGTATCTTATTAGGGGTTCAATAGAGATGGTTTGTATTCTACGTTTGTTCAATATCAGTTTGGGTCTTTGAGGTTGTGGGATAAATATATTCATAGGGTTGTACATTATTTGTAGTCTAAAGCCAACTTGAGATAAATTCCTATTTATCTTGTATTTGTTTTTGGGATAAAGAAAAAAAGACGCAAAAAAATTCCAAAAAAATTGTAAGAAGAAAAGAAATCTGATCGAAATTGATTGTGGTGTTGTAGTTCTTTTGCCAGATTTTGGCATATTTCTACATTGGAGAGAACCAATTGAACACAGAAAGTTGAATTTGCAGAATGTACACCCTGGATTGCTTCAATTTTTAGAAATTGAAGATAGGGTTATTTTGCGATTTAATTTGGGTGTTTTTTTACCCAGTCTTTCAAATTCAAAATTGCCATTGCATACAATCTAAATTGGCCCTTTTTAGTGGCCATTTGGAGTTCGTTGTACATCAATTTGGCTATAATTAAGTCATAATCAGCCTTCCGCCGGGATTGACCGAATTCTATTCATACTTTTTATTTTTTCGTTTTAATTCACTCTTTGTGTTTTCTTTCTTTTTTTTAGCCTAATTCCCAAATGTTCATGATAGAAAAGAAACCTATTGTGTTCCTTTGACTTAGTTTCTATAAAAGTCGCATCATACATATTCTTTCTCAAGTGTCATTGCCTCACTTTCCTTGCTGGTCATATTTACTTTGCCTTTCGACTTTATGTTTTCTTTCTTTGTCAGGTTATCTTCATTGCAGCTTCCGTATAAATACTACTAGCGAATTTGCTTTGAATTGAATTAGTTTGATTTTTGAAATTCAAAATTCACCGTGGTCCAGAGAAGTAAAAGGCAATAAAGGATGAGCACATAAAGAGGGCAAAAGCCATAATTTAGTGCAAATACTGGGGAGCACATCTACTCGAGTGAAACATGTGAGGGAGTGTTTTGGTGGGGTTGTTTTTGCTAACACTTCTTGCAGGATGTTTTTGTATTGGAGGGCAATCAGAGATTGCATCATGCCAATGGGAACTACAGCAAGATCAAAAGAAAAATGGTCGAAAGATGGCTTTAGCTAGGTCATTTTGTGAAGAGACGCATCAATAATGGGCTAAGAAAGATTAGACAATGTCAAGAAGCCCAAAGAGTGAAGTTGGACATCTCATCACCTCGTGTTTGGTGTATAAAGCTTGAAAATGCCCAAGAAGGCCAAGAGAAGTCCGAGACGTGTGGAACTCATGGAGAAACAAAAACTCAGTGATCAAGTGAAACTCTTATTCCTAAATAGATTTGGGCATGTACTGTTATCCATAGGCTCAGTTTATGTTTTATTTTAATTCGAGGTTGCAAGAAGAGAATAAATAGTCGCTTGAAAAAACACGTACGATGTATTTTGAATCTTTCTCTCAATAAAAACCACAACTATGCTTGTTGCATCAAAAAATTGAATAGGTTCTTTTAAGGTACAAATTCCTTCTTGTGTTTATTCAATTTCTAATTGTTATTACCAATTCTTTGCGTTTCTAAGATCAAGTGTCTTATTAGGGGTTCAATAGAGATGGTTTGTATTCTACGTTTGTTCAATATCAGTTTGGGTCTTTGAGGTTTTGGGATAAATATATTCATAGGGTTGTACATTATTTGTAGTCTAAAGCCAACTTGAGATAAATTCCTATTTATCTTGTATTTGTTTTCGGGATAAAGAAAAAAAGACGCAAAAAAATTCTAAAAAAATTGTAAGAAAAAAAGAAATCTGATCGAAATTGATTGTGGTGTTGTAGTTCTTTTGCCAGATTTTGGCATATTTCTACATTGGAGAGAACCAATTGAACACAGAAAGTTGAATTTGCAGAATGTACACCCTGGATTGCTTCAATTTTTAGAAATTGAAGATAGGGTTATTTTGCGATTTAATTTGGGTGTTTTTTTACCCAGTCTTTCAAATTCAAAATTGCCATTGCATATAATCTAAATTGGCCCTTTTTAGTGGCCATTTGGAGTTCGTTGTACATCAATTTGGCTAGAATTAAGTCATAATCTGCCTTCCGCCGGGATTGACCGAATTCTATTCATACTTTTTATTTTTTCGTTTTAATTCACTCTTTGTGTTTTCTTTCTTTTTTTTAGCCTAATTCCCAAATGTTCATGATAGAAAAGAAACCTATTGTGTTCCTTTGACTTAGTTACTATAAAAGTCGCATCATACATATTCTTTCTCAAGTGTCATTGCCTCACTTTCCTTGCTGGTCATATTTACTTTGCCTTTCGACTTTATGTTTTCTTTCTTTGTCAGGTTATCTTCATTGCAGCTTCCGTATAAATACTACTAGCGAATTTGCTTTGAATTGAATTAGTTTGATTTTTGAAATTCAAAATTCACCGTGGTCCAGAGAAGTAAAAGGCATTAAAGGATGAGCACATAAAGAGGGCAAAAGCCATAATTTAGTGCAAACACTGGGGAGCACATCAACTCGAGTGAAACATATGAGGGAGTGTTTTGGTGGGGTTGTTTTTGCTAACACTTCTTGCAGGATGTTTTTGTATTGGAGGGCAAACAGAGATTGCATCGTGCCAATGGGAACTACAGCAAGATCAAAAGAAAAATGGTCGAAAGATGGCTTTAGCTAGGTCATTTTGTGAAGAGATGCATCAATAATGGGCTAAGAAAGATTAGACAATGTCAAGAAGCCCAAAGAGTGAAGTTGGACATCTCATCACCTCGTGTTTGGTGTACAAAGCTTGAAAATGCCCAAGAAGGCCAAGAGAAGTCCGAGACGTGTGGAACTCATGGAGAAATGAAAAATCAGTGATCAAGTGAAACTCTTATTCCTAAATAGATTTGGGCATGTACTGTTATCCATAGGCTCAGTTTATGTTTTATTTTAATTCGAGGTTGCAAGAAGAGAATAAATAGTCTCTTGAAAAAACTCGTATGGTGGATTTTGAATCTTTCTCTCAATAAAAACCACAACTATGCTTGTTGCATCAAAAAATTGAATAGGTTCTTTTAAGGTACAAATTCCTTCTTGTGTTTATTCAATTTCTAATTGTTATTACCAATTCTTTGCGCTTCTAAGATCAAGTATCTTATTAGGGGTTCAATAGAGATGGTTTGTATTCTATGTTTGTTCAATATCAGTTTGGCTCTTTGAGGTTGTGGGATAAATATATTCATAGGGTTGTACATTATTTGTAGTCTAAAGCCAACTTGAGATAAATTCCTATTTATCTTGTATTTGTTTTCGGGATAAAGAAAAAAAGACGCAAAAAAATTCTAAAAAAATTGTAAGAAAAAAAGAAATCTGATCGAAATTGATTGTGGTGTTGTAGTTCTTTTGCCAGATTTTGGCATATTTCTACCTTGGAGAGAACCAATTGAACACAGAAAGTTGAATTTGCAGAATGTACACCCTGGATTGCTTCAATTCTTAGAAATTGAAGATAGGGTTATTTTGCGATTTAATTTGGGTGTTTTTTTACCCAGTCTTTCAAATTCAAAATTGCCATTGCATATAATCTAAATTGGCCCTTTTTAGTGGCCATTTGGAGTTCGTTGTACATCAATTTGGCTAGAATTAAGTCATAATCAGCCTTCCGCCGGGATTGACCGAATTCTATTCATACTTTTTATTTTTTCGTTTTAATTCACTCTTTGTGTTTTCTTTCTTTTTTTTAGCCTAATTCCCAAATGTTCATGATAGAAAAGAAACCTATTGTGTTCCTTTGACTTAGTTTCTATGAAAGTCGCATCATACATATTTTTTCTCAAGTGTCATTGCCTCACTTTCCTTGCTGGTCATATTTACTTTGCCTTTCGACTTTATGCTTTCTTTCTTTGTCAGGTTATCTTCATTGCAGCTTCCGTATAAATACTACTAGCGAATTTGCTTTGAATTGAATTAGTTTGATTTTTGAAATTCAACATTCACCGTGGTCCAGAGAAGTAAAAGGCATAAAATGATGAGCACATAAAGAGGGCAAAAGCCATAATTTAGCGCAAACACTGGGGAGCACATCTACTCGAGTGAAACATGTGAGGGAGTGTTTTGGTGGGGTTGTTTTTGCTAACACTTCTTGCAGGATGCTTTTGTATTGGAGGGCAAACAGAGATTGCATCATGCCAATGGGAACTACAGCAAGATCAAAAGAAAAATGGTCGAAAGATGGCTTTAGCTAGGTCATTTTGTGAAGAGATGCATCAATAATGGGCTAAGAAAGATTAGACAATGTCAAGAAGCCCAAAGAGTGAAGTTGGACATCTCATCACCTCGTGTTTGGTGTATAAAGCTTGAAAATGCCCAAGAAGGCCAAGAGAAGTCCGAGACGTGTGGAACTCATGGAGAAATGAAAAATCAGTGATCAAGTGAAACTCTTATTCCTAAATAGATTTGGGCGTGTACTGTTATCCATAGGCTCAATTTATGTTTTATTTTAATTCGAGGTTGCAAGAAGAGAATAAATAGTCGCTTGAAAAAAGACGTACGATGTATTTTGAATCTTTCTCTCAATAAAAACCACAACTATGCTTGTTGCATCAAAAAATTGAATTGGTTCTTTTAAGGTACAAATTCCTTCTTGTGTTTATTCAATTTCTAATTGTTATTACCAATTCTTTGCGTTTCTAAGATCAAGTATCTTATTAGGGGTTCAATAGAGATGGTTTGTATTCTACGTTTGTTCAATATCAGTTTGGGTCTTTGAGGTTGTGGGATAAATATATTCATAGGGTTGTACATTATTTGTAGTCTAAAGCCAACTTGAGATAAATTCCTATTTATCTTGTATTTGTTTTTGGGATAAAGAAAAAAAGACGCAAAAAAATTCCAAAAAAATTGTAAGAAGAAAAGAAATCTGATCGAAATTGATTGTGGTGTTGTAGTTCTTTTGCCAGATTTTGGCATATTTCTACATTGGAGAGAACAAATTGAACACAGAAAGTTGAATTTGCAGAATGTACACCCTGGATTGCTTCAATTTTTAGAAATTGAAGATATGGTTATTTTGCGATTTAATTTGGGTGTTTTTTTACCCAGTCTTTCAAATTCAAAATTGCCATTGCATACAATCTAAATTGGCCCTTTTTAGTGGCCATTTGGAGTTCGTTGTACATCAATTTGGCTATAATTAAGTCATAATCAGCCTTCCGCCGGGATTGACCGAATTCTATTCATACTTTTTATTTTTTCGTTTTAATTCACTCTTTGTGTTTTCTTTCTTTTTTCTAGCCTAATTCCCAAATGTTCATGATAGAAAAGAAACCTATTGTGTTCCTTTGACTTAGTTTCTATAAAAGTCGCATCATACATATTCTTTCTCAAGTGTCATTGCCTCACTTTCCTTGCTGGTCATATTTACTTTGCCTTTCGACTTTATGTTTTCTTTCTTTGTTAGGTTATCTTCATTGCAGCTTCCGTATAAATACTACTAGCGAATTTGCTTTGAATTGAATTAGTTTGATTTTTGAAATTCAAAATTCACCGTGGTCCAGAGAAGTAAAAGGCATTAAAGGATGAGCACATAAAGAGGGCAAAAGCCATAATTTAGTGCAAACACTGGGGAGCACATCAACTCGAGTGAAACATATGAGGGAGTGTTTTGGTGGGGTTGTTTTTGCTAACACTTCTTGCAGGATGTTTTTGTATTGGAGGGCAAACAGAGATTGCATCATGCCAATGGGAACTACAGCAAGATCAAAAGAAAAATGGTCGAAAGATGGCTTTAGCTAGGTCATTTTGTGAAGAGATGCATCAATAATGGGCTAAGAAAGATTAGACAATGTCAAGAAGCCCAAAGAGTGAAGTTGGACATCTCATCACCTCGTGTTTGGTGTACAAAGCTTGAAAATGCCCAAGAAGGCCAAGAGAAGTCCGAGACGTGTGGAACTCATGGAGAAATGAAAAATCAGTGATCAAGTGAAACTCTTATTCCTAAATAGATTTGGGCATGTACTGTTATCCATAGGCTCAGTTTATGTTTTATTTTAATTCGAGGTTGCAAGAAGAGAATAAATAGTCTCTTGAAAAAACTCGTACGGTGGATTTTGAATCTTTCTCTCAATAAAAACCACAACTATGCTTGTTGCATCAAAAAATTGAATAGGTTCTTTTAAGGTACAAATTCCTTCTTGTGTTTATTCAATTTCTAATTGTTATTACCAATTCTTTGCGCTTCTAAGATCAAGTATCTTATTAGGGGTTCAATAGAGATGGTTTGTATTCTATGTTTGTTCAATATCAGTTTGGCTCTTTGAGGTTGTGGGATAAATATATTCATAGGGTTGTACATTATTTGTAGTCTAAAGCCAACTTGAGATAAATTCCTATTTATCTTGTATTTGTTTTCGGGATAAAGAAAAAAAGACGCAAAAAAATTCTAAAAAAATTGTAAGAAAAAAAGAAATCTGATCGAAATTGATTGTGGTGTTGTAGTTCTTTTGCCAGATTTTGGCATATTTCTACCTTGGAGAGAACCAATTGAACACAGAAAGTTGAATTTGCAGAATGTACACCCTGGATTGCTTCAATTTTTAGAAATTGAAGATAGGGTTATTTTGCGATTTAATTTGGGTGTTTTTTTACCCAGTCTTTCAAATTCAAAATTGCCATTGCATATAATCTAAATTGGCCCTTTTTAGTGGCCATTTGGAGTTCGTTGTACATCAATTTGGCTAGAATTAAGTCATAATCAGCCTTCCGCCGGGATTGACCGAATTCTATTCATACTTTTTATTTTTTCGTTTTAATTCACTCTTTGTGTTTTCTTTCTTTTTTTTAGCCTAATTCCCAAATGTTCATGATAGAAAAGAAACCTATTGTGTTCCTTTGACTTAGTTTCTATGAAAGTCGCATCATACATATTTTTTCTCAAGTGTCATTGCCTCACTTTCCTTGCTGGTCATATTTACTTTGCCTTTCGACTTTATGCTTTCTTTCTTTGTCAGGTTATCTTCATTGCAGCTTCCGTATAAATACTACTAGCGAATTTGCTTTGAATTGAATTAGTTTGATTTTTGAAATTCAACATTCGCCGTGGTCCAGAGAAGTAAAAGGCATAAAATGATGAGCACATAAAGAGGGCAAAAGCCATAATTTCGTGCAAACACTGGGGAGCACATCTGCTCGAGTGAAACATGTGAGGGAGTGTTTTGGTGGGGTTGTTTTTGCTAACACTTCTTGCAGGATGCTTTTGTATTGGAGGGCAAACAGAGATTGCATCATGCCAATGGGAACTACAGCAAGATCAAAAGAAAAATGGTCGAAAGATGGCTTTAGCTAGGTCATTTTGTGAAGAGATGCATCAATAATCGGCTAAGAAAGATTAGACAATGTCAAGAAGCCCAAAGAGTGAAGTTGGACATCTCATCACCTCGTGTTTGGTGTACAAAGCTTGAAAATGCCCAAGAAGGCCAAGAGAAGTCCGAGACGTGTGGAACTCATGGAGAAACAAAAAATCAGTGATCAAGTGAAACTCTTATTCCTAAATAGATTTGGGCATGTACTGTTATCCATAGGCTCAGTTTATGTTTTATTTTAATTCGAGGTTGCAAGAAGAGAATAAATAGTCTCTTGAAAAAACTCGTACGGTGGGTTTTGAATCTTTCTCTCAATAAAAACCACAACTATGCTTGTTGCATCAAAAAATTGAATAGGTTCTTTTAAGGTACAAATTCCTTCTTGTGTTTATTCAATTTCTAATTGTTATTACCAATTCTTTGCGCTTCTAAGATCAAGTATCTTATTAGGGGTTCAATAGAGATGGTTTGTATTCTATGTTTGTTCAATATCAGTTTGGCTCTTTGAGGTTTTGGGATAAATATATTCATAGGGTTGTACATTATTTGTAGTCTAAAGCCAACTTGAGATAAATTCCTATTTATCTTGTATTTGTTTTCGGGATAAAGAAAAAAAGACGCAAAAAAATTCTAAAAAAATTGTAAGAAAAAAAGAAATCTGATCGAAATTGATTGTGGTGTTGTAGTTCTTTTGCCAGATTTTGGCATATTTCTACCTTGGAGAGAACCAATTGAACACAGAAAGTTGAATTTGCAGAATGTACACCCTGGATTGCTTCAATTTTTAGAAATTGAAGATAGGGTTATTTTGCGATTTAATTTGGGTGTTTTTTTACCCAGTCTTTCAAATTCAAAATTGCCATTGCATATAATCTAAATTGGTCCTTTTTAGTGGCCATTTGGAGTTCGTTGTACATCAATTTGGCTAGAATTAAGTCATAATCAGCCTTCCGCCGGGATTGACCGAATTCTATTCATACTTTTTATTTTTTCGTTTTAATTCACTCTTTGTGTTTTCTTTCTTTTTTTTAGCCTAATTCCCAAATGTTCATGATAGAAAAGAAACCTATTGTGTTCCTTTGACTTAGTTTCTATAAAAGTCGCATCATACATATTCTTTCTCAAGTGTCATTGTCTCACTTTCCTTGCTGGTCATATTTACTTTGCCTTTCGACTTTATGTTTTCTTTCTTTGTCAGGTTATCTTCATTGCAGCTTCCGTATAAATACTACTAGCGAATTTGCTTTGAATTGAATTAGTTTGATTTTTGAAATTCAAAATTCACCGTGGTCCAGAGAAGTAAAAGGCATTAAAGGATGAGCACATAAAGAGGGCAAAAGCCATAATTTAGTGCAAACACTGGGGAGCACATCTGCTCGAGTGAAACATGTGAGGGAGTGTTTTGGTGGGGTTCTTTTTGCTAACACTTCTTGCAGGATGTTTTTGTATTGGAGGGCAAACAGAGATTGCATCATGCCAATGGGAACTACAGCAAGATCAAAAGAAAAATGGTCGAAAGATGGCTTTAGCTAGGTCATTTTGTGAAGAGATGCATCAATAATGGGCTAAGAAAGATTAGACAATGTCAAGAAGCCCAAAGAGTGAAGTTGGACATCTCATCACCTCGTGTTTGGTGTATAAAGTTTGAAAATGCCCAAGAAGGCCAAGAGAAGTCCGAGACGTGTGGAACTCATGGAGAAACAAAAACTCAGTGATCAAGTGAAACTCTTATTCCTAAATAGATTTGGGCATGTACTGTTATCCATAGGCTCAGTTTATGTTTTATTTTAATTCGAGGTTGCAAGAAGAGAATAAATAGTCGCTTGAAAAAACACGTACGATGTATTTTGAATCTTTCTCTCAATAAAAACCACAACTATGCTTGTTGCATCAAAAAATTGAATAGGTTCTTTTAAGGTACAAATTCCTTCATGTGTTTATTCAATTTCTAATTGTTATTACCAATTCTTTGCGTTTCTAAGATCAAGTGTCTTATTAGGGGTTCAATAGAGATGGTTTGTATTCTACGTTTGTTCAATATCAGTTTGGGACTTTGAGGTTTTGGGATAAATATATTCATAGGGTTGTACATTATTTGTAGTCTAAAGCCAACTTGAGATAAATTCCTATTTATCTTGTATTTGTTTTCGGGATAAAGAAAAAAAGACGCAAAAAAATTCTAAAAAAATTGTAAGAAAAAAAGAAATCTGATCGAAATTGATTGTGGTGTTGTAGTTCTTTTGCCAGATTTTGGCATATTTCTACATTGTTGAGAACCAATTGAACATAGAAAGTTGAATTTGCAGAATGTACACCCTGGATTGCTTCAATTTTTAGAAATTGAAGATAGGGTTATTTTGCGATTTAATTTGGGTGTTTTTTTACCCAGTCTTTCAAATTCAAAATTGCCATTGCATATAATCTAAATTGGCCCTTTTTAGTGGCCATTTGGAGTTCGTTGTACATCAATTTGGCTAGAATTAAGTCATAATCAGCCTTCCGCCGGGATTGACCGAATTCTATTCATACTTTTTATTTTTTCGTTTTAATTCACTCTTTGTGTTTTCTTTCTTTTTTTTAGCCTAATTCCCAAATGTTCATGATAGAAAAGAAACCTATTGTGTTCCTTTGACTTAGTTTCTATAAAAGTCGCATCATACATATTCTTTCTCAAGTGTCATTGCCTCACTTTCCTTGCTGGTCATATTTACTTTGCCTTTCGACTTTATGTTTTCTTTCTTTGTCAGGTTATCTTCATTGCAGCTTCCGTATAAATACTACTAGCGAATTTGCTTTGAATTGAATTAGTTTGATTTTTGAAATTCAAAATTCACCGTGGTCCAGAGAAGTAAAAGGCATTAAAGGATGAGCACATAAAGAGGGCAAAAGCCATAATTTAGTGCAAACACTGGGGAGCACATCTACTCGAGTGAAACATGTGAGGGAGTGTTTTGGTGAGGTTGTTTTTGCTAACACTTCTTGCAGGATGTTTTTGTATTGGAGGGCAAACAGAGATTGCATCATGCCAATGGGAACTACAGCAAGATCAAAAGAAAAATGGTCGAAAGATGGCTTTAGCTAGGTCATTTTGTGAAGAGATGCATCAATAATGGGCTAAGAAAGATTAGACAATGTCAAGAAGCCCAAAGAGTGAAGTTGGACATCTCATCACCTCGTGTTTGGTGTATAAAGTTTGAAAATGCCCAAGAAGGCCAAGAGAAGTCCGAGACGTGTGGAACTCATGGAGAAACAAAAACTCAGTGATCAAGTGAAACTCTTATTCCTAAATAGATTTGGGCATGTACTGTTATCCATAGGCTCAGTTTATGTTTTATTTTAATTCGAGGTTGCAAGAAGAGAATAAATAGTCGCTTGAAAAAACACGTACGATGTATTTTGAATCTTTCTCTCAATAAAAACCACAACTATGCTTGTTGCATCAAAAAATTGAATAGGTTCTTTTAAGGTACAAATTCCTTCATGTGTTTATTCAATTTCTAATTGTTATTACCAATTCTTTGCGTTTCTAAGATCAAGTGTCTTATTAGGGGTTCAATAGAGATGGTTTGTATTCTACGTTTGTTCAATATCAGTTTGGGACTTTGAGGTTTTGGGATAAATATATTCATAGGGTTGTACATTATTTGTAGTCTAAAGCCAACTTGAGATAAATTCCTATTTATCTTGTATTTGTTTTCGGGATAAAGAAAAAAAGACGCAAAAAAATTCTAAAAAAATTGTAAGAAAAAAAGAAATCTGATCGAAATTGATTGTGGTGTTGTAGTTCTTTTGCCAGATTTTGGCATATTTCTACATTGGAGAGAACCAATTGAACATAGAAAGTTGAATTTGCAGAATGTACACCCTGGATTGCTTCAATTTTTAGAAATTGAAGATATGGTTATTTTGCGATTTAATTTGGGTGTTTTTTTACCCAGTCTTTCAAATTCAAAATTGCCATTGCATATAATCTAAATTGGCCCTTTTTAGTGGCCATTTGGAGTTCGTTGTACATCAATTTGGCTAGAATTAAGTCATAATCAGCCTTCCGCCGGGATTGACCGAATTCTATTCATACTTTTTATTTTTTCGTTTTAATTCACTCTTTGTGTTTTCTTTCTTTTTTTTAGCCTAATTCCCAAATGTTCATGATAGAAAAGAAACCTATTGTGTTCCTTTGACTTAGTTTCTATAAAAGTCGCATCATACATATTCTTTCTCAAGTGTTATTGCCTCACTTTCCTTGCTGGTCATATTTACTTTGCCTTTCGACTTTATGTTTTCTTTCTTTGTCAGGTTAGCTTCATTGCAGCTTCCGTATAAATACTACTAGCGAATTTGCTTTGAATTGAATTAGTTTGATTTTTGAAATTCAAAATTCACCGTGGTCCAGAGAAGTAAAAGGCATTAAAGGATGAGCACATAAAGAGGGCAAAAGCCATAATTTAGTGCAAACACTGGGGAGCACATCTGCTCGAGTGAAACATGTGAGGGAGTGTTTTGGTGGGGTTGTTTTTGCTAACACTTCTTGCAGGATGTTTTTGTATTAGAGGGCAAACAGAGATTGCATCATGCCAATGGGAACTACAGCAAGATCAAAAGAAAAATGGTCGAAAGATGGCTTTAGCTAGGTCATTTTGTGAAGAGATGCATCAATAATGGGCTAAGAAAGATTAGACAATGTCAAGAAGCCCAAAGAGTGAAGTTGGACATCTCATCACCTCGTGTTTGGTGTATAAAGTTTGAAAATGCCCAAGAAGGCCAAGAGAAGTCCGAGACGTGTGGAACTCATGGAGAAACAAAAACTCAGTGATCAAGTGAAACTCTTATTCCTAAATAGATTTGGGCATGTACTGTTATCCATAGGCTCATTTTATGTTTTATTTTAATTCGAGGTTGCAAGAAGAGAATAAATAGTCGCTTGAAAAAACACGTACGATGTATTTTGAATCTTTCTCTCAATAAAAACCACAACTATGCTTGTTGCATCAAAAAATTGAATAGGTTCTTTTAAGGTACAAATTCCTTCTTGTGTTTATTCAATTTCTAATTGTTATTACCAATTCTTTGCGTTTCTAAGATCAAGTGTCTTATTAGGGGTTCAATAGAGATGGTTTGTATTCTACGTTTGTTCACTATCAATTTGGGACTTTGAGGTTTTGGGATAAATATATTCATAGGGTTGTACATTATTTGTAGTCTAAACCCAACTTGAGATAAATTCCTATTTATCTTGTATTTGTTTTCGGGATAAAGAAAAAAAGACGCAAAAAAATTCTAAAAAACTTGTAAGAAAAAAAGAAATCTGATCGAAATTGATTGTGGTGTTGTAGTTCTTTTGCCAGATTTTGGCATATTTCTACATTGGAGAGAACCAATTGAACATAGAAAGTTGAATTTGCAGAATGTACACCCTGGATTGCTTCAATTTTTAGAAATTGAAGATAGGGTTATTTTGCGATTTAATTTGGGTGTTTTTTTACCCAGTCTTTCAAATTCAAAATTGCCATTGCATATAATCTAAATTGGCCCTTTTTAGTGGCCATTTGGAGTTCGTTGTACATCAATTTGGCTATAATTAAGTCATAATCAGCCTTCCGCCGGGATTGACCGAATTCTATTCATACTTTTTATTTTTTCGTTTTAATTCACTCTTTGTGTTTTCTTTCTTTTTTTTAGCCTAATTCCCAAATGTTCATGATAGAAAAGAAACCTATTGTGTTCCTTTGACTTAGTTTCTATAAAAGTCGCATCATACATATTCTTTCTCAAGTGTCATTGCCTCACTTTCCTTGCTGGTCATATTTACTTTGCCTTTCGACTTTATGCTTTCTTTCTTTGTCAGGTTATCTTCATTGCAGCTTCCGTATAAATACTACTAGCGAATTTGCTTTGAATTGAATTAGTTTGATTTTTGAAATTCAAAATTCACCGTGGTCCAGAGAAGTAAAAGGCATTAAAGGATGAGCACATAAAGAGGGCAAAAGCCATAATTTAGTGCAAACACTGGGGAGCACATCTACTCGAGTGAAACATGTGAGGGAGTGTTTTGGTGGGGTTGTTTTTGCTAACACTTCTTGCAGGATGTTTTTGTATTGGAGGGCAAACAGAGATTGCATCATGCCAATGGGAACTACAGCAAGATCAAAAGAAAAATGGTCGAAAGATGGCTTTAGCTAGGTCATTTTGTGAAGAGATGCATCAATAATGGGCTAAGAAAGATTAGACAATGTCAAGAAGCCCAAAGAGTGAAGTTGGACATCTCATCACCTCGTGTTTGGTGTACAAAGCTTGAAAATGCCCAAGAAGGCCAAGAGAAGTCCGAGACGTGTGGAACTCATGGAGAAATGAAAAATCAGTGATCAAGTGAAACTCTTATTCCTAAATAGATTTGGGCATGTATTGTTATCCATAGGCTCAGTTTATGTTTTATTTTAATTCGAGGTTGCAAGAAGAGAATAAATAGTCTCTTGAAAAAACTCGTACGGTGGATTTTGAATCTTTCTCTCAATAAAAACCACAACTATGCTTGTTGCATCAAAAAATTGAATAGGTTCTTTTAAGGTACAAATTCCTTCTTGTGTTTATTCAATTTCTAATTGTTATTACCAATTCTTTGCGCTTCTAAGATCAAGTATCTTATTAGGGGTTCAATAGAGATGGTTTGTATTCTACGTTTGTTCAATATCAGTTTGGGTCTTTGAGGTTTTGGGATAAATATATTCATAGGGTTGTACATTATTTGTAGTCTAAAGCCAACTTGAGATAAATTCCTATTTATCTTGTATTTGTTTTCGGGATAAAGAAAAAAAGACGCAAAAAAATTCTAAAAAAATTGTAAGAAAAAAAGAAATCTGATCGAAATTGATTGTGGTGTTGTAGTTCTTTTGCCAGATTTTGGCATATTTCTACCTTGGAGAGAACCAATTGAACACAGAAAGTTGAATTTGCAGAATGTACACCCTGGATTGCTTCAATTTTTAGAAATTGAAGATAGGGTTATTTTGCGATTTAATTTGGGTGTTTTTTTACCCAGTCTTTCAAATTCAAAATTGCCATTGCATATAATCTAAATTGGCCCTTTTTAGTGGCCATTTGGAGTTCGTTGTACATCAATTAGGCTAGAATTAAGTCATAATCAGCCTTCCGCCGGGATTGACCGAATTCTATTCATACTTTTTATTTTTTCGTTTTAATTCACTCTTTGTGTTTTCTTTCTTTTTTTTAGCCTAATTCCCAAATGTTCATGATAGAAAAGAAACCTATTGTGTTCCTTTGACTTAGTTTCTATAAAAGTCGCATCATACATATTTTTTGTCAAGTGTCATTGCCTCACTTTCCTTGCTGGTCATATTTACTTTGCCTTTCGACTTTATGCTTTCTTTCTTTGTCAGGTTATCTTCATTGCAGCTTCCGTATAAATACTACTAGCGAATTTGCTTTGAATTGAATTAGTTTGATTTTTGAAATTCAACATTCACCGTGGTCCAGAGAAGTAAAAGGCATAAAATGATGAGCACATAAAGAGGGCAAAAGCCATAATTTAGTGCAAACACTGGGGAGCACATCTACTCGAGTGAAACATGTGAGGGAGTGTTTTGGTGGGGTTGTTTTTGCTATCACTTCTTGCAGGATGCTTTTGTATTGGAGGGCAAACAGAGATTGCATCATGCCAATGGGAACTACAGCAAGATCAAAAGAAAAATGGTCGAAAGATGGCTTTAGCTAGGTCATTTTGTGAAGAGATGCATCAATAATCGGCTAAGAAAGATTAGACAATGTCAAGAAGCCCAAAGAGTGAAGTTGGACATCTCATCACCTCGTGTTTGGTGTACAAAGCTTGAAAATGCCCAAGAAGGCCAAGAGAAGTCCGAGACGTGTGGAACTCATGGAGAAACAAAAAATCAGTGATCAAGTGAAACTCTTATTCCTAAATAGATTTGGGCATGTACTGTTATCCATAGGCTCAGTTTATGTTTTATTTTAATTCGAGGTTGCAAGAAGAGAATAAATAGTCTCTTGAAAAAACACGTACGATGGATTTTGAATCTTTCTCTCAATAAACACCACAACTATGCTTGTTGCATCAAAAAATTGAATAGGTTCTTTTAAGGTACAAATTCTTTCTTGTGTTTATTCAATTTCTAAATGTTATTGCCAATTCTTTGCGTTTTTAAGATCAAGTATCTTATTAGGGGTTCAATAGAGATGGTTTGTATTCTACGTTTGTTCAATATCAGTTTGGGTCTTTGAGGTTGTGGGATAAATATATTCATAGGGTTGTACATTATTTGTAGTCTAAAGCCAACTTGAGATAAATTCCTATTTATCTTGTATTTGTTTTCGGGATAAAGAAAAAAAGACGCAAAAAAATTCTAAAAAAATTGTAAGAAAAAAAGAAATCTGATCGAAATTGATTGTGGTGTTGTAGTTCTTTTGCCAGATTTTGGCATATTTCTACCTTGGAGAGAACCAATTGAACACAGAAAGTTGAATTTGCAGAATGTACACCCTGGATTGCTTCAATTTTTAGAAATTGAAGATAGGGTTATTTTGCGATTTAATTTGGGTGTTTTTTTACCCAGTCTTTCAAATTCAAAATTGACATTGCATATAATCTAAATTGGCCCTTTTTAGTGGCCATTTGGAGTTCGTTGTACATCAATTTGGCTAGAATTAAGTCATAATCAGCCTTCCGCCGGGATTGACCGAATTCTATTCATACTTTTTATTTTTTCGTTTTAATTCACTCTTTGTGTTTTCTTTCTTTTTTTTAGCCTAATTCCCAAATGTTCATGATAGAAAAGAAACCTATTGTGTTCCTTTGACTTAGTTTCTATAAAAGTCGCATCATACATATTCTTTGTCAAGTGTCATTGCCTCACTTTCCTTGCTGGTCATATTTACTTTGCCTTTCGACTTTATGCTTTCTTTCTTTGTCAGGTTATCTTCATTGCAGCTTCCGTATAAATACTACTAGCGAATTTGCTTTGAATTGAATTAGTTTGATTTTTGAAATTCAACATTCACCGTGGTCCAG
This sequence comes from Jacaranda mimosifolia, assembly GCA_018894105.1. Lineage (NCBI taxonomy): Eukaryota > Viridiplantae > Streptophyta > Magnoliopsida > Lamiales > Bignoniaceae > Jacaranda > Jacaranda mimosifolia. Next base: position 23,288,422 of record CM032119.1, read on the forward strand.
AGAAGTAAAAGGCATAAAATGATGAGCACATAAAAAGGGCAAAAGCCATAATTTAGTGCAAACACTGGGGAGCACATCTACTCGAGTGAAACATGTGAGGGAGTGTTTTGGTGGGGTTGTTTTTGCTAACACTTCTTGCAGGATGCTTTTGTATTGGAGGGCAAACAGAGATTGCATCATGCCAATGGGAACTACAGCAAGATCAAAAGAAAAATGGTCGAAAGATGGCTTTAGCTAGGTCATTTTGTGAAGAGATGCATCAATAATGGGCTAAGAAAGATTAGACAATGTCAAGAAGCCCAAAGAGTGAAGTTGGACATCTCATCACCTCGTGTTTGGTGTATAAAGCTTGAAAATGCCCAAGAAGGCCAAGAGAAGTCCGAGACGTGTGGAACTCATGGAGAAATAAAAAATCAGTGATCAAGTGAAACTCTTATTCCTAAATAGATTTGGGCGTGTACTGTTATCCATAGGCTCAATTTATGTTTTATTTTAATTCGAGGTTGCAAGAAGAGAATAAATAGTCGCTTGAAAAAACACGTACGATGTATTTTGAATCTTTCTCTCAATAAAAACCACAACTATGCTTGTTGCATCAAAAAATTGAATTGGTTCTTTTAAGGTACAAATTCCTTCTTGTGTTTATTCAATTTCTAATTGTTATTACCAATTCTTTGCGTTTCTAAGATCAAGTGTCTTATTAGGGGTTCAATAGAGGTGGTTTGTATTCTACTTTTGTTCAATATTAGTTTGGGTCTTTGAGGTTTTGGGATAAATATATTCATAAGGTTGTACATTATTTGCAGTCTAAAGCCAACTTGAGATAAATTCCTATTTATCTTGTATTTGTTTTTGGGATAAAGAAAAAAAGAAGCAAAAAAATTCTGAAAAAATTAAAAGAAAAATAGAAATCTGATCGAAATTGATTATGGTGTTGTAGTACTTTTGCCAGATTTTGGCATATTTCTACCTTGGAGAGCACCAATTGAACACAGAAAGTTGAATTTGCACAATGTACTCCCTGGATTGCTTCAATTTTTAGAAATTGAAGATAGGGTTATTTTGCGATTTAATTTGGGTGTTTTTTTACCCAGTCTTACAAATTCGAAATTGCCATTGCATATAATCTAAATTGGCTCTTTTTAGTGGCCATTTGGAGTTCATTGTACCACAATTTGGCAAGAATTAAGTCATAATCAGCCTTCCGCTGGGATTGACCGAATTCTATTCATACTTTTTGTTTTGTCGTTTTTGTTCAGTCCTTGGGTTTTCTTTCTTTGTTTTAGCCTAATTCCCAAATGTTCATGATAGATAAGAAACCTATTGTGTTCCTTTGACTTAGTTTTTATAAAAGTCGCATCATACACATTCTTTCTCATGTGTCATTGTCTCACTTTCCTTGCTGGTCATATTAACTTTGCCTCTCGACATTATGCTTTCTTTCTTTGTCAGGTTATCTTCATTGCAACTTCCGTATAAATACTACTAGCGAATTTGCTTCGAATTGAATTAGTCTGATTTTTGAAATTCAACATTCACCGTGGTCCAGAGAAGTAAAAGGCATAAAAGGATGAGCACATAAAGATGGTGAAAGCCTTATTTTAGTGCAAACACTAGGGAGCACATCTACTTGAGTGAAACATGTGAGGGAGTGTTTTGGTGGGGTTGTTTTTGCTAATACTTCTTGCAGGATGTTTTTGTATTGGAGGGCAAACGGAGATTGCATCACGCCAATGGGAACTATGGCAAGATCAAAAGAAAAGTGGTCGAAAGATGGCTTTGGCTAGGTTATTTTGTCAAGAGATGCATCAATAATGGGCTAAGAAAGATTAGACAATGTCAAGAAGCCCAAAGAGTGAAGTTGGACATCTCATCACCTCATGTTTGGTGTATAAAGCTTGAAAATGCCCAAGAAGGCCAAGAGAAGTCCGAGACGTGTGGAACTCATGGAGAAACGAAAAATCAGTGATCAAGTGAAACTCTTATTCCTAAATAGATTTGGGCATGTACTGTTATCCATAGGCTCAATTTATGTTTTATTTTAATTCGAGGTTGCAAGAAGAGAATAAATAGTCTCTTGAAAAAACACGTACGATGGATTTTGAATCTTTCTCTCAATAAAAACCACAACTATGCTTGTAGCATCAAAAAATTGAATAGGTTCTTTTAAGGTACAAAGTCCTTCTTGTGTTTATTCAATTTCTAATTGTTATTACCAATTCTTTGCGTTTCAAAGATCAAGTGTCTTATTAGGGGTTCAATAGAGATGGTTTGTATTCTACGTTTGTTCAATATCAGTTTGGTTCTTTGAGGTTTTGGGATTAATATATTCATAAGGTTGTACATTATTTGTAGTCTAAAGCCAACTTGAGATAAATTCCTATTTATCATGTATTTGTTTTCGGGATAAAGAAAAAAAGAAGCAAAAAAATTCTAAAAAAATTGAAAGAAAAAAAGAAATCTGATCAAAATTGATTGTGGTGTTGTAGTTCTTTTGCCAGATTTTGGCATATTTCTACCATGGAGAGCACCAATTGAACACAGAAAGTTGAATTTGCCCAATGTACTCCCTGGATTGCTTCAATTTTTAGAAATTGAAGATAGGGTTATTTTGCGATTTAATTTGGGTGTTTTTTTACCCAATCTTTCAAATTCGAAATTGCCATTGCATATAATCTAAATCGGCTCTTTTTAGTGGCCATTTGGAGTTCATTGTACATCAATTTGGCAAGTATTAAGTCATTATCAGACTTCCGTCGGGATTAACCGAATTCTCTGCATACTTTCTGTTTTGTCGTTTTTATTCACTCTTTGTGTTTTCTTTCTTTGTTTTAGCCTAATTCCCAAATGTTCATGATAGATAAGAAACCTATTATGTTCCTTTGACTTAGTTTTTATAAAAGTCGCATCATACATATTCTTTCTCATGTGTCATTGCCTCACTTTCCTTGCTGGTCATATTAACTTTGCCTCTCGACATTATGCTTTCTTTCTTTGTCAGGTTTTCTTCATTGCAGCTTCCGTATAAATACTACTAGCGAATTTGCTTTGAATTGAATTAGTTTGATTTTTGAAATTCAACATTCACCGTGGTCTAGAGAAGTAAAAGGCAAAAAAGGATGAGCACATAAAGAGGGCAAGAGCCATAATTTAGTGCAAACACTGGGGAGCACATCTACTCGAGTGAAACATGTGAGGGAGTGTTTTGGTGGGGTTGTTTTTGCTAACACTTCTTGCAGGATGCTTTTGTATTGGAGGGCAAACAGAGGTTGCATCATGCCAATGGGAACTACAGCAAGATCAAAAGAAAAATGGTCGAAAGATGGCTTTAGCTAGGTCATTTTGTGAAGAGATGCATCAATAATGGGCTAAGAAAGATTAGACAATGTCAAGAAGCCCAAAGAGTGAAGTTGGACATCTCATCACCTCGTGTTTGGTGTATAAAGCTTGAAAATGCCCAAGAAGGCCAAGAGAAGTCCGAGACGTGTGGAACTCATGGAGAAATGAAAAATCAGTGATCAAGTGAAACTCTTATTCCTAAATAGATTTGGGCGTGTACTGTTATCCATAGGCTCAATTTATGTTTTATTTTAATTCGAGGTTGCAAGAAGAGAATAAATAGTCGCTTGAAAAAACACGTACGATGTATTTTGAATCTTTCTCTCAATAAAAACCACAACTATGCTTGTTGCATCAAAAAATTGAATTGGTTCTTTTAAGGTACAAATTCCTTCTTGTGTTTATTCAATTTCTAATTGTTATTACCAATTCTTTGCGTTTCTAAGATCAAGTGTCTTATTAGGGGTTCAATAGAGATGGTTTGTATTCTACTTTTGTTCAATATTAGTTTGGGTCTTTGAGGTTTTGGGATAAATATATTCATAAGGTTGTACATTATTTGCAGTCTAAAGCCAACTTGAGATAAATTCCTATTTATCTTGTATTTGTTTTTGGGATAAAGAAAAAAAGAAGCAAAAAAATTCTGAAAAAATTAAAAGAAAAATAGAAATCTGATCGAAATTGATTATGGTGTTGTAGTACTTTTGCCAGATTTTGGCATATTTCTACCTTGGAGAGCACCAATTGAACACAGAAAGTTGAATTTGCACAATGTACTCCCTGGATTGCTTCAATTTTTAGAAATTGAAGATAGGGTTATTTTGCGATTTAATTTGGGTGTTTTTTTACCCAATCTTTCAAATTCGAAATTGCCATTGCATATAATCTAAATTGGCTCTTTTTAGTGGCCATTTGGAGTTCATTGTACATCAATTTGGCAAGTATTAAGTCATTATCAGACTTCCGTCAGGATTAACCGAATTCTCTGCATACTTTCTGTTTTGTCGTTTTTATTCACTCTTTGTGTTTTCTTTCTTTGTTTTAGCCTAATTCCCAAATGTTCATGATAGATAAGAAACCTATTGTGTTCCTTTGACTTAGTTTTTATAAAAGTCGCATCATACACATTCTTTCTCATGTGTCATTGCCTCACTTTCCTTGCTGGTCATATTAACTTTGCCTCTCGACATTATGCTTTCTTTCTTTGTCAGGTTTTCTTCATTGCAGCTTCCGTATAAATACTACTAGCGAATTTGCTTTGAATTGAATTAGTTTGATTTTTGAAATTCAACATTCACCGTGGTCCAGAGAAGTAAAAGGCATAAAAGGATGAGCACATAAAGAGGGCAAGAGCCATAATTTAGTGCAAACACTAGGGAGCACATCTACTTGAGTGAAACATGTGAGGGAGTGTTTTTGCGGGGTTGTTTTTGCTAACACTTCTTGCAGGATGTTTTTGTATTGGAGGGCATACGGAGATTGCATCATGCCAATGGGAACTATAGCAAGATCGAAAGAAAAGTGGTCGAAAGATGGCTTTGGCTAGGTCATTTTGTCAAGAGATGCATCAATAATGGACTAAGAAAGATAAGACGATGTCAAGAAGCCCAAAGAATGAAGTTGGACATCTTATCACCTCGTGTTTGGTGTATAAAGCCTGAAAATGCCCAAGAAGGCCAAGAGAAGTACGAGACGTGTGGAACTCATGGAGAAACGCAAAATCAGTGAGCAAGTGAAACTCTTATTCCTGAATAGATTTGAGCTTAGAATATTATCCATTGGCTCAGTTAATGTTTTATTTTAATTCGAGCTTTCAAGGAGACAATAATTAGTCTCTTGAAAAAACACGCACGGTGGATTTTGAATCTTTCTCTCAATAAAAACCACAACCATGCTTGTCGCATCAAAAAATTGAATAGGTTTTTTCAAGGTACAAATTCCTTCTTGTGTTTTTTCAATTTCTAATTGTTATTAACAATTCTTTGCATTTCTAAGATCATGTATCTTATTAGGGGTTCAATAGAGATGGTTTGTATTCTACGTTTGTTCAATATCAGTTTGTGTCTTTAAGGTTTTGGGATAAATATATTCATCAGGTTGTACATTATTTGGAGTTTAAAGCCAACTTGAGATAAATTCCTATTTATCTTGCATTTGTTTTCGGGATAAAGAAAAAAAGAACCAAAAAAATTCTAAAAAAATTGAAAGAAAAAAAATGAAATCTGATCGAAATTAATTGTGGTGTTGTAGTTCTTTTGCCATATTTTTGCATATTTCTACCTTGGACAGCACCAATTGAACACAAAAAGTTGAATTTGCAGAATGTTCTCCCTGGATTGCTTCAATTTTTAGAAATTGAAGATAGGGTTATTTTGCGATTTAATTTAAGTGTTTTTTTACCCAGTCTTTCAAATTCGAAATTGCCATTGCATGTAATCTAAATTGGCTCTTTTTAGTTGCCATTTGGAGTTCATTGTACATCAATTTGGCTAGAATTAAGTCATAATCAACCTTCCGCCTGGATTGACCGAATTCTATTCGTACTTTTTGTTTTGTCGTTTTTATTCACTCTTTGTGTTTTCTTTCTTTTTTTTAGCCTAATTCCCAAATGTTCTTGATAGATGAGAAACCTATTGTGTTCCTTTGACTTAGGTTTTATAAAAGTCGCATGATACACATTCTTTCTCATGTGTCATTGCATCACTTTCCTTGCTGGTCATATTTACTTTGCCTCTCGACTTTATGCTTTCTTTCTTTGTCAGGTTATCTTCATTGGAACTTCCGTATAAATACTACTAGCGAATTTGCTTTGAATTGAATTAGTTTGATTTTTGAAATTCAACATTCACCGTGGTGTAGAGAAGTAAAAGGCATAAAAGTATGAGCACATAAAGAGGGCAAAAGCCATAATTTAGTCCAAACACTATGGAGCACATTTACTTGAGTGAAACATGTGAGGGAGTGTTTTGGTGGGGTTGTTTTTGCTAACACTTCCTGCAGGATGTTCTTGTATTGGAGGGCAAACGGAGATTGCATCATGCCAATGGAAAATTTAGCAAGATCGAAAGAAAAATGGTCGAAAGATGGCTTTGGCTAGGTCAATTTGTCAAGAGATGCATCAAGAATGGGCTAAGAAAGATAAGAGGATGTCAAGATGCCCAAAGAATGAAGTTGGACATCTCATCACCTTGTGTTTGGTGTATAAGTCTTGAAAAAGCCGAAGAAGGCCATGGAGATATGTGGGAGTCATGGAGAAACGAAAAATCTGTGATCAAGTCAAACTCTTATACCTAAATATATTTGGGCCTGGTTTACTATCCTTAGGCTTCGTTTATATTTTATTTTAATTCGGGCTTGCAAGGAGAGTATAAATACTCTCTTAAAAAAACACGCACGGTGGATTTTGAATATTTCTCTCAATAAAAACCACAACTATGCCTGTTGCATCAAAAAATTGAATAGGTTCTTTCAAGGTACAAATTCCTTCTTGTGTTTATCCAATTTCTAATTGTTATTTCCTATTCTTTGCGTTTCTAAGATCAAGTATCTTATTACAAGTTCAATAGAGACGGTTCTTGTTCTACGTTTGTTTAATATCAATTGTGTGTTTGAGGTTTTAGGGTAAATATATTCATCAGGTTGTACATTATTTGATATCTAGAGCCAACTTGTGATAAATTCCTATTTGTATTGTATTTGGTTTTGGGATAAAAAAAAAAAAAGAACAAAAAGAATTCAAAAAAAATTGAAAGAAAAAAAGAAATATGATCGAAATTGATTGTGGTGTTTGGGTTCTTTTGCCAGATTTTTGCATATTTCTACCTTGGAGAGAACCAATTGAACTTAAATAGTTGAATTTGCAGAATATACACCCTGCATTGCTTCAATTTTTAGAAATTGAAGCTAGGGTTATTTTGTGATCTAATTTGGGTGTTTTTTTACCCAGTCTTTCAAATTCAAAATTGCCCTTGCGTATAATCTAAATTGGCTCTTTTTAGTTGCCTTTTGGAGTTCATTGTACGTCAATTTGGCAAGAATTAAGTCACAATCAACCTTTCATCAAATTTGACCGAATTCTCTGCATACTTTCTGTTTTGTCGTTTTTATTCACTCTTTGTGTCTTCTTTCTTTGTTTTAGCCTAATTCCGAAATGTACATGATAGATAAGAAACCTATTGTGTTCCTTTGACTTAGTTTCTATAAAAGTCGCATCATACACATTCTTTCTCATGTGTCATTGCCTTACTTTCCTTGCGGGCCTTTTTTACTTTGCCTCTCGACATTATGCTTTCTTTCTTTGTCAGGTTATCTTCATTGCAACTTTCATATAAATACTACTAGAGAATTTGCTTTGAATTGAATTAGTTTGATTTTTGAAATTCAACATTCACCGTGGTCCAGAGAAGTAAAAGGCATAAAAGGATGAGCACAAAAAGAGGGCAAGAGCCATAATTTTGTGCAAACACTAGGGAGCACATCTACTTGAGTGAAACATGTGAGGGAGTGTTTTGGTGGGGTTGTTTTTGCTAAAACTTCTTTCAGGATGTTTTTGTATTGAAGGGCAAACGGAGATTGCATCATGCCAATGGGAACTATAGCAAGATCGAAAGAAAAGTGGTCGAAAGATGGCTTTGGCTAGGTCATTTTGTCAAGAGATTCATCAATAATGGGCTAAGAAAGATAAGACGACGTCAAGAAGCCCAAAGAATGAAGTTGGACATCTTATCACCTCGTGTTTGGTGTATAAAGCTTGAAAATGCCCAAGAAGGCCAAGAAAAGTCCGAGACGTGTGTAACTCATGGAGGAACGAAAAATCAGTGATCAAGTGAAATGCTTATTCCTAAATAGATTTGGGCAAGAATATTATCCATTGGCTCAGTTAATGTTTTATTTTAATTCGAGCTTGCAAGGAGAGAATAAATTGTCTCTTGAAAAAACACGCACGGTGGATTTTGAGTCTTTCTCTCAATAAAAACCACAACTATGCTTGTTGCATCAAAAAATTGAATGGGTTCTTTCAAGGTACAAATTCCTTCTTGTGTTTATTCAATTTCTAATTGTTATTACCAATTCTTTGCGTTTCTAAAATCAAGTATCTTATTAGGGGTTCAACAAAGATAGTTTGTATTCTACGTTTGTTCAATATCAGTTTGTGTCTTTGAGGTTTTGGGATAAATAAACTCATCAGGTTGTACATTATTTGGAGTGTAAAGCCAACTTGAGATAAATTCCTATTTATCTTGTATTTGTCCTCGGGATAAAGAAAAAAAGAAGCAAAAAAATTCTAAAAAAATTGAAAGAAAAAAAAGAAATCTGATCGAAATTGATTGTGGTGTTTGGGTTCTTTTGCCATATTTTTGCATATTTCTACCTTGGAGAGCACCAATTGAACTTAAATAGTTGAATTTGCAGAATATACACCCTGCATTGCTTCAATTTTTAGAAATTGAAGCAATGGTTATTTTGTGATTTAATTTGGGTGTTTTTTTACCCAGTCTTTCAAATTCAAAATTGCCATTGCGTATAATCTAAATTGGCTCTTTTTAGTTGCCTTTTGGAGTTCATTGTACGTCAATTTGGCAAGAATTAAGTCACAATCAACCTTCCATCAAATTTGACCGAATTCTCTGCATACTTTCTGTTTTGTCGTTTTTATTCACTCCTTGGGTTTTTTTTCTTTGTTTTAGCCTACATAAGAAACCCATTGCATTCCTTTTACTTACTTTGTATAAAAGTCGCATCATACACATTCTTTCTCATGTGTCATTGCCTCACTTTCCTTGCTGGTCTTTTTTACTTTGCCTCTCGACATTATGCTTTCTTTCTTTGTTAGGTTTTCTTCATTGCAGCTTCCGTATAAATACTACTAGCGAATTTGCTTTGAATTGAATTAGTTTGATTTTTGAAATTCAACATTCACCGTGGTCCAGAGAAGTAAAAGGCATAAAAGGATGAGCACATAAAGAGGGCGAAAGCTATAATTTAGTGCAAACACTAGGGAGCACATCTACTTGAGTGAAACATGTGAGGGAGGGTTTTGGTGGGGTTGTTTTTGCTAATACTTCTTGCAGGATGTTTTTGTATTGGAGGGCAAACGGAGATTGCATCATGCCAATGGGAACTAAAGCAAGATCGAAAGAAAAGTGGTCGAAAGATGGCTTTGGCTAGGTCATTTTGTCAAGAGATGCATCAATAATGGACTAAGAAAGATAACACGATGTCAAGAAGCCCAAAGAATGAAGTTGGACATCTTATCACCTCGTGTTTGGTGTATAAAGCCTGAAAATGCCCAAGAAGGCCAAGAGAAGTACGAGACGTGTGGAACTCATGGAGAAACGCAAAATCAGTGAGCAAGTGAAACTTTTATTCCTGAATAGATTTGGGCTTAGAATATTATCCATTGGCTCAGTTAATGTTTTATTTTAATTCGAGCTTTCAAGGAGACAATAAATAGTCTCTTGAAAAAACACGCACGGTGGATTTTGAATCTTTGTCTCAATAAAAACCACAACCATGCTTGTCGCATCAAAAAATTGAATAGGTTTTTTCAAGGTACAAATTCCTTCTTGTGTTTTTTCAATTTCTAATTGTTATTAACAATTCTTTGCAATTCTAATATCATGTATCTTATTAGGGGTTCAATAGAGATGGTTTGTATTCTACGTTTGTTCAATATCAGTTTGTGTCTTTGAGGTTTTGGGATAAATATATTCATCAGGTTGTACATTATTTGGAGTTTAAAGCCAACTTGAGATAAATTCCTATTTATCTTGCATTTGTTTTCGGGATAAAGAAAAAAAGAACCAAAAAAATTCTAAAAAAATTGAAAGAAAAAAAATGAAATCTGATCGAAATTAATTGTGGTGTTGTAGTTCTTTTGCCATATTTTTGCATATTTCTACCTTGGACAGCACCAATTGAACACAAAAAGTTGAATTTGCAGAATGTTCTCCCTGGATTGCTTCAATTTTTAGAAATTGAAGATAGGGTTATTTTGCGATTTAATTTAGGTGTTTTTTTACCCAGTCTTTCAAATTCGAAATTGCCATTGCATGTAATCTAAATTGGCTCTTTTTAGTTGCCATTTGGAGTTCATTGTACATCAATTTGGCTAGAATTAAGTCATAATCAACCTTCCGCCTGGATTGACCGAATTCTATTCGTACTTTTTGTTTTGTCGTTTTTATTCACTCTTTGTGTTTTCTTTCTTTTTTTTAGCCTAATTCCCAAATGTTCTTGATAGATGAGAAACCTATTGTGTTCCTTTGACTTAGTTTTTATAAAAGTCGCATGATACACATTCTTTCTCATGTGTCATTGCATCACTATCCTTGCTGGTCACATTTACTTTGCCTCTCGACTTTATGCTTTCTTTCTTTGTCAGGTTATCTTCACTGCGACATCCGTATAAATACTACTAGCGAATTTTCTTTGAATTGAATTTGTTTTATTTTTGAAATTCAACATTCACCGTGGTCTAGAGAAGTAAAAGGCATAAAAGGATGAGCACGTAAAGAGGGCAAAAGCCATAATTTAGTCCAAACACTATGGAGCACATTTACTTGAGTGAAACATGTGAGGGAGTGTTTTGGTGGGGTTGTTTTTGCTAACACTTCTTGCAGGATGTTCTTGTATTGGAGGGCAAACGGAGATTGCATCATGCCAATGGCAAATTTAGCAAGATCGAAAGAAAAATGGTCGAAAGATGGCTTTGGCTAGGTCAATTTGTCAAGAGATGCATCAAGAATGGGCTAAGAAAGATAAGAGGATGTCAAGATGACCAAAGAATGAAGTTGGACATCTCATCACCTTGTGTTTGGTGTATAAGTCTTGAAAAAGCCGAAGAAGGCCATGGAGACGTGTGGGAGTCATGGAGAAACGAAAAATCTGTGATCAAGTCAAACTCTTATACCTAAATATATTTGGGCCTGGTTTACTATCCTTAGGCTTCGTTTATATTTTATTTTAATTCGGGCTTGCAAGGAGAGTATAAATACTCTCTTGAAAAAACACGCACGGTGGATTTTGAATATTTCTCTCAATAAAAACCACAACTATGCCTGTTGCATCAAAAAATTGAATAGGTTCTTTCAAGGTACAAATTCTTTCTTGTGTTTATCCAATTTCTAATTGTTATTACCTATTCTTTGCGTTTCTAAGATCAAGTATCTTATTACGAGTTCAATAGAGACGGTTCTTGTTCTACGTTTGTTTAATATCAATTGTGTGTTTGAGGTTTTAGGATAAATATATTCATCAGGTTGTACATTATTTGATATCTAGAGCCAACTTGTGATAAATTCCTATTTATCTTGTATTTGGTTTTGGGATAAAAAAAAAAAAAGAACAAAAAGAATTCGAAAAAAATTGAAAGAAAAAAAGAAATATGATCGAAATTGATTGTGGTGTTTGGGTTCTTTTGCCAGATTTTTGCATATTTCTACCTTGGAGAGCACCAATTGAACTTAAATAGTTGAATTTGCAGAATATACACCCTGCATTGCTTCAATTTTTAGAAATTGAAGCTAGGGTTATTTTGTGATTTAATTTGGGTGTTTTTTTACCCAGTCTTTCAAATTCAAAATTGCCATTGCGTATAATCTAAATTGGCTCTTTTTAGTTGCCTTTTGGAGTTCATTGTACGTCAATTTGGCAAGAATTAAGTCACAATCAACCTTCCATCAAATTTGACCGAATTCTCTGCATACTTTCTGTTTTGTCGTTTTTATTCACTCCTTGGGTTTTTTTTCTTTGTTTTAGCCTACATAAGAAACCCATTGCATTCCTTTTACTTACTTTGTATAAAAGTCGCATCATACACATTCTTTCTCATGTGTCATTGCCTCACTTTCCTTGCTGGTCTTTTTTACTTTGCCTCTCGATATTATGCTTTCTTTCTTTGTTAGGTTTTCTTCATTGCAGCTTCCGTATAAATACTACTAGCGAATTTGCTTTGAATTGAATTAGTTTGATTTTTGAAATTCAACATTCACCGTGGTCCAGAGAAGTAAAAGGCATAAAAGGATGAGCACATAAAGAGGGCGAAAGCCATAATTTAGTGCAAACACTAGGGAGCACATCTACTTGAGTGAAACATGTGAGGGAGTGTTTTCGTGGGGTTGTTTTTGCTAATACTTCTTGCAGGATGTTTTTGTATTAGAGGGCAAACGGAGATTGCATCATGCCAATGGGAACTATAGCAAGATCGAAAGAAAAGTGGTCGAAAGATGGCTTTGGCTAGGTTATTTTGTCAAGAGATGCATCAATAATGGGCTAAGAAAGATTAGACAATGTCAAGCAGCCCAAAGAGTGAAGTTGGACATCTCATCACCTCGTGTTTGGTGTATAAAGCTTGAAAATGCCCAAGAAGGCCAAGAGAAGTCCGAGACGTGTGGAACTCATGGAGAAACGAAAAATCAGTGATCAAGTGAAACTCTTATTCCTAAATAGATTTGGGCATGTACTGTTATCCATAGGCTCAATTTATGTTTTATTTTAATTCGAGGTTGCAAGAAGAGAATAAATAGTCTCTTGAAAAAACACGTACGATGTATTTTGAATCTTTCTCTCAATAAAAACCACAACTATGCTTGTTGCATCAAAAAATTGAATAGGTTGTTTTAAGGTACAAATTCCTTCTTGTGTTTATTCAATTTCTAATTGTTATTACCAATTCTTTGCGTTTCAAAGATCAAGTGTCTTATTAGGGGTTCAATAGAGATAGTTTGTATTCTACGTTTGTTCAATATCAGTTTGTGTCTTTGAGGTTTTGGGATAAATATATTCATCAGGTTGAACATTATTTGCAGTCTAAAGCCAACTTGAGATAAATTCCTATTTATCTTGTATTTGTTTTCGGGATAAAGAAAAAAAGAAGCAAAAAAGTTCTAAATAAATTGAAAGAAAAAAAGAAATCTGATCGAAATTGATTGTGGTGTTGTAGTTCTTTTTCCAGATTTTGGCATATTTCTACCTTGGAGGGCACCAATTGAACACAGAAAGTTTAATTTGCACAATGTACTCCCTGCATTGCTTCAATTTTTAGAAATTGAAGATAGGGTTATTTTGCGATTTAATTTGGGTGTTTTTTTACCCAGTCTTTCAAATTCGAAATAGACATTGCATATTATCTAAATTGGATCTTTTTAGTGGCCATTTGGAGTTCATTGTACATCAATTTGGCAAGAATTAAGTCATAATCAGACTTCCGTCGGGATTAACCGAATTCTCTCCATACTTTCTGTTTTGTCATTTTTATTCACTCTTTGTGTTTTCTTTCTTTGTTTTAGCCTAATTCCCAAATGTACATGATAGATAAGAAACCTATTGTGTTCCTTTGACTTAGTTTTTATAAAAGTCGCATCATACACATTCTTTCTCATGTGTCATTGCCTCATTTTCCTTGCTGGTCTTTTTTACTTTGCCTCTCGACATTATGCTTTCTTTCTTTGTCAGGTTATCTTCATTGCAACTTTCATATAAATACTACTAGCGAATTTTCTTTGAATTGAATTAGTTTGATTTTTGAAATTCAACATTCACCGTGGTCCAGAGAAGTAAAAGGCATAAAAGGATGAGCACATAAAGAGGGCAAGAGCCATAATTTAGTGCAAACACTAGGGAGCACATCTACTTGAGTGAAACAAGTGAGGGAATGTTTTGGTGGGGTTGTTTTTGCCAAAACTTCTTGCAGGATGTTTTTGTATTGGAGGGCAAACGGAGATTGCACATGCCAATGGGAACTATAGCAAGATCGAAAGAAAAATGGTCGAAAGATGGCTTTAGCTAGGTCATTTTGTGAAGAGATGCATCAGGAATGGGCTAAGAAAGATAAGAGGATGTCAAGATGCCCAAAGAATGAAGCTGGACATCTCACCACCTTGTGTTTGGTGTATAAGTCTTGAAAAAGCCCAAGAAGGCCAAAAGAAATCCGAGACGTGTGGGAGTCATGGAGAAACGAAAAATCTGTGATCAAGTCAAACTCTTATACATAAGTAGATTTGAGCTTCGATTATTATCCGTAGGCTACGTTTATATTTTATTTTAATTCGGGCTTGCAAAGAGAGTATAAATACTCTCTTGAAAAAACACGCACGTTGGATTTTCAGTATTTCTCTCAATAAAAACCACAAGTATGCTTGTTGCATCAAAAAATTGAACAGGTTCTTTCAAGGTACAAATTCCTTCTTGTGTTTATCCAATTTCTAGTTGTTATTACCTATTCTTTGCATTTATAAGATCAAGTATCTTATTACGGGTTCAATAGAGACGGTTCTTTTCTACGTTTGTTCAATATCAATTTGTGTGTTTGAGGTTCTGGGATAAATATATTCATCAGGTTGTACATAATTTGGCATCTAGAGCCAACTTGAGATAAATTCCTATTTATTCTTTATTTGGTTTTGGGATAAAAAAAAAAAAGAACTAAAAAAATTCAAAAGAAATTGAAACAAAAAAAGAAATCTGATCAAAATTGATTGTGGTGTTGGGGTTCTTTTGCCAGATTTTTGCATATTTCTACCTTGGAGAGCACCAATTGAAGATAAATAGTTGAATTTGCAGAATATACACCCTGGATTGCTTCAATTTATAGAAATTGAAGCTAGGGTAATTTTGTGATTTAATTTGGGTGTTTTTTTACCCAGTCTTTCAAATTCAAAATTGCCCTTGCGTATAATCTAAATTGGCACTTTTTAGATGCCATTTGAAGTTCATTGTACGTCAATTTGGCAAGAATTAAGTCACAATCAACCTTCCGTCGGGATTGACCGAATTCTCTGCATACTTTCTATTTTGTCGTTTTTATTCACTCATTGGGTTTTTTTTTTTTGTTTTAGCCAACATAAGAAACTTATTGCATTCCTTTTACATAGTTTGTATAAAAGTCACATGATACACATTCTTTCTCATATGTCATCGCATCACTTTCCTTGCTGGTCACATTTACTTTGCCTCTCGACTTTACGCTTTCTTTCTTTGTCAGGTTACCTTGATTGCAACTTCCGTATAAAAACTACTAGCGAATTTGCTTTGAATTGAATTAGTTCGATTTTTGAAAATCAGCATTCACCGTGGTCCAGAGAAGTAAAAGGCATAAAAGGATTAGCACACAAAGACGGCAAAAGCCATAATTTAGTGCAAACACTAGGGAACACATCTACTTGAGTGAAACATGTGAGGGAGTGTTTTGGTGAGGCTGTTTTTGCTAACACTTCTTGCCGTGTTTTTTTGTATTGGAGGGCAAACGGATATTACAACTTGCCAATTGGGCCTATCGCAAGATCGAAAGAAAAGGGGTCCAAAGATGGCTTTGGCCTGGTGATTTTGTGAAGAGATGCATCAACAAAGGGCTAAGAAAGATAAGAGGATGTCAAGATGCCCAAAGAATGACGTTGGACATCTCATCAACTTTTGCTTGGTGTATAAGTCTTGAAAAAGCCCAAGAAGGCCAAAAGTAGTCCGAGACGTGCGGGAGTCATGGAGAAACGAAAAATCTGTGATCAAGTCAAACTCTTATTCCTAAATTGATTTGGGCTTGGATTACTATCCGTAGGCTCAATTTATATTTTACTTTAATTCGGGCTTACAAAGAGAGTATAAATACTCTCTTGAAAAAACACGCACGGTGGATTTTCAATATTTCTCTCAATAAAAACCACAACTATGCTTGTTGCATCAAAAAATTGAATAGGTTCTTTCAAGGTACAAATTCCTTCTTGTGTTTATCCAATTTCTAATTGTTATTACCTATTCTTTGCGTTTCTAAGATCAAGTATCTTATTACGGGTTCAATAGAGTTGGTTTGTATTCTACGTGTGTCCAATATCAGTTTGTGTCTTTGAGGTTTTGGGATAAATGTATTCATCAGGTTGTACATTATTTGGTATCTAGAGCCAACTTGAGACAAATTTCTATTTATCTTGTATTTGGTTTCGGGATAAAGAAAAAAAGACCCAAAAAAATTCAAAAAAAATTGAAAGAAAAAAAGAAATCTGATCGAAATTGATTGTGGTGTTGGGGTTCTTTTGCCAGATTTTAGTGTATTTCTACCTTGGAGAGCACCAATTGAACATAAATAGTTGAATTTGCAGAATATACTCCCTGGATTGCCTCAATTTTTAGAAATTGAAGCTAGGGTTATTTTGTGTTTTAATTTGTGTGTTTTTTTACCGAGTCTTTCGAATTCGAAATTGCCAATGCGTGTAACCAAAATTGGCTCTTTTTAGTTGCCATTTGGAGTTCATTGTACGTCAATTTGGCAAGAATTAAGTCACAATCAACCTTCTGTCGGGATTGACCGAGTTCTCTGCATACTTTCAGTTTTGTCCTATTTGTTCACTCTTTGTGTTTTTTTTCTTTGTTTTAGCCTAGATAAGAAACCTATTGCATAACTTTTACTTAGTTTGTGTAAAAGTCGCATGATACACAATATTTCCCACGTGTCATTGCATCACTTTCCTTGCTGGTCACATTTACTTTGCCTCTCGACTTTATGCTTTCTTTCTTTGTCAGGTTATCTTGATTGCAACTTCCGTACAAATACTACTAGCGAATTTGCTTTGAAATCAATTAGTTGATTTCTGAAATTCAACATTAACAGTAGACCAGAGATGTAAAAGGAAGAGCACATAAAGAGGGCGAAAGCCTTAATTTCGTACAGACACTAGGGAGCACATCTACTTGAGTGAAACATGTGAGGAGGGGTTTTGGTAAGGCTGTTTTTGCTAACACTTCTTGCCGTGTTTTTTTGTATTGGAGGGCAAACGGAGATTGCAACTTGCCAATGGGGCCTATCGCAAGATCGAAAGAAAAGGGGTCCAAAGATAGCTTTGGCCAGGTGATTTTGCGAAGAGATGCATCAAGAAAGGGCTAAGAAAGATAAGAGGATGTCAAGATGCCCAAAGAATGAAGTCGGACATCTCATCAACTTGTGTTTGGTGTATAAGTCTTGAAAAAGCCCAAGAAGGCCAAAAGAAGTCCGAGACGTGTGGGAGTCATGGAGAAACGAAAGATCTGTGATCAAGTCAAACTTTTATTCCTAAATTGATTTGGGCTTGGATTATTATCCGTAGGCTCAGTTTATATTTTATTTTAATTCGGGCTTGCAAGGAGAGTATAAATACTCTCTTGAAAAAACACGCACGGTGGATTTTCAATATTTCTCTCAATAAAAACCACAACTATGCTTGTTGCATCAAAAAATTGAATAGGTTCTTTCAAGGTACAAATTCCTTCTTGTGTTTATCCAATTTCTAATCGTTATTACCTATTCTTTGCGTTTCTAAGATCAAGTATCTTATTACGGGTTCAATAGAGATGGTTTGTATTCTACGTGTTTCCAATATCAGTTTGTGTCTTTGAGGTTTTTGGATAAATATATTCATTGGGTTGTACATTATTTGGTATCTAGAGCCAACTTGAGATAAATTTCTATTTATCTTGTATTTGGTTTCGGGATAAAGAAAAAAAGACCCAAAAAAGTATAAAAAAAATTGAAAGAAAAAAAGAAACCTAATAGAAATTGATTGTGGTGTTGGGGTTCTTTTGCCGGATTTTTGTGTATTTCTACCTTGGAGAGCACCAATTGAACATAAATAGTTGAATTTGCAGAATATACTCCCTGGATTGCCTCAATTTTTAGAAATTGAAGCTAGGGTTATTTTGTGTTTTAATTTGTGTGTTTTTTTACCCAGTCTTTCGAATTCGAAATTGCCAATGCGTGTAACCTAAATTGGCACTTTTTAGTTGCCATTTGGAGTTCATTGTACGTCAATTTGGCAAGAATTAAGTCACAATCAACCTTCTGTCGGGATTGACCGAGTTCTCTGCATACTTTCAGTTTTGTCCTATTTATTCACTCTTTGTGTTTTTTTTCTTTGTTTTAGCCTAGATAAGAAACCTATTGCATAACTTTTACTTAGTATGTGTAAAAGTCGCATGATACACAATATTTCCCACGTGTCATTGCATCACTTTCCTTGCTGGTCACATTTACTTTGCCTCTCGACTTTATGCTTCCTTTCTTTGTCAGGTTATCTTGATTGCAACTTCCGTACAAATACTACTAGCGAATTTGCTTTGAATTCAATTAGTTGATTTCTGAAATTCAACATTAACAGTAGACTAGAGATGTAAAAGGAAGAGCACATAAAGAGGGCGAAAGCCTTAATTTAGTACAGACACTAGGGAGCACATCTACTTGAGTGAAACATGTGAGGAGGTGTTTTGGTAAGGCTGTTTTTGCTAACACTTCTTGCCGTGTTTTTTTGTATTGGAGGGCAAACGGAGATTGCAACTTGCCAATGGGGCCTATCGCAAGATCGAAAGAAAAGGTGTCCAAAGATAGCTTTGGCTAGGTGATTTAGTGAAGAGATGCATCAAGAATGGGCTAAGAAAGATAAGAGGATGTCAAGATGCCCAAAGAATTAAGTTGGACATCTCATCAACTTGTGTTTGGTGTATAAGTCTTGAAAAAGCCCAAGAAGGCCAAAAGAAGTCCGAGACGTGTGGGAGTCATGGAGAAATGAAAGATCTGTGATCAAGTCAAACTTTTATTCCTAAATTGATTTGGGCTTGGATCATTATCCATACGCTCAGTTTATATTTTATTTTAATTCGGGCTTGCAAGGAGAGTATAAATACTCTCCTGAAAAAACACGCACGGTGGATTTTCAATATTTCTCTCAATAAAAACCACAACTATGCTTGTTGCATCAAAAAATTGAATAGGTTCTTTCAAGGTACAAATTCCTTCTTGTGTTTATCCAATTTCTAATCGTTATTACCTATTCTTTGCGTTTCTAAGATCAAGTATCTTATTACGGGTTCAATAGAGATGGTTTGTATTCTACGTGTTTCCAATATCAGTTTGTGTCTCTGAGGTTTTGGGATAAATATATTCACCGGGTTGTACATTATATGGTATCTAGAGCCAACTTGAGATAAATATCTATTTATCTTGTATTTGGTTTCGGGATAAAGAAAAAAAGACCCAAAAAAATATAAAAAAAAATGAAAGAAAAAAAGAAACCTGATAGAAATTGATTGTGGTGTTGGGGTTCTTTTGCCAGATTTTTGTGTATTTCTACCTTGGAGAGCACCAATTGAACATAAATAGTTGAATTTGCAGAATATACTCCCTAAATTGCTTCAATTTTTAGAAATTGAAGCTAGGGTTATTTTGTGTTTTAATTTGGGTGTTTGTTTACCCAGACTTTCAAATTCAAAATTGCCATTGCGTGTAATCTAAATTGGCACTTTTTAGTTTCCATTTGGAGTTCATTGTACGTCAATTTGGCAAGAATTAAGTCACAATCAACCTTCCGTCGGGATTGACCGAATTTTCTGCATACTTTCAGTTTTGTCCTTTTCATTCACTCTTTGTGTTTTTTTTCTTTGTTTTAGCCTAGATAAGAAACATATTGCATAACTTTTACTTAGTTTGTATAAAAGTCGCATGATACACAATATTTCTCACGTGTCATTGAATCACTTTCCTTGCTGGTCACATTTACTTTGCCTCTCGACTTTATGCTTTCTTTCTTTGTCAGGTTATCTTGATTGCAACTTCTGTACAAATACTACTAGCGAATTTGCTTTGAATTGAATTAGTTTGATTTCTGAAATTCAACATTAACAGTGGTCTAGAGAAGTAAAAGGAAGAGCAGATAAAGAGGGCAAAAGCCATAATTTAGTACAGACACTAGGGAGCACATCTACTTGAGTGAAACATGTGAGGGAGTGTTTTGGTGAGGCTGTTTTTACTAACACTTCTTGCCGGGTTTTTTTGTATTGGAGGGCAAACGGATATTACAACTTGCCAATTGGGCCTATCGCAAGATCGAAAGAAAAGGGGTCCAAAGATGGCTTTGGCCTGGTGATTTTGTGAAGAGATGCATCAACAAAGGGCTAAGAAAGATAAGAGGATGTCAAGATGCCCAAAGAATGACGTTGGACATCTCATCAATTTTTGTTTGGTGTATAAGTCTTGAAAAAGCCCAAGAAGGCCAAAAGTAGTCCGAGACGTGCGGGAGTCATGGAGAAACGAAAAATCTGTGATCAAGTCAAACTCTTATTCCTAAATTGATTTGGGCTAGGATTATTATCCGTAGGCTCAATTTATATTTTACTTTAATTCGGGCTTGCAAGGAGAGTATAAATACTCTCTTGAAAAAACACGCACGGTGGATTTTCAATATTTCTCTCAATAAAAACCACAACTATGCTTGTTGCATCAAAAAATTGAATAGGTTCTTTCAAGGTACAAATTCCTTCTTGTGTTTATCCAATTTTTAATTGTTATTACCTATTCTTTGCGTTTCTAAGATCAAGTATCTTATTACGGGTTCAATAGAGATGGTTTGTATTCTACGTGTGTACAATATTAGTTTGTGTCTTTGAGGTTTTGGGATAAATGTATTCATCAGGTTGTACATTATTTGGTATCTAGAGCCAACTTGAGACAAATTTCTATTTATCTTGTATTTGGTTTCGGGATAAAGAAAAAAAGACCCAAAAAAATTCAAAAAAAATTGAAAGAAAAAAAGAAATCTGATCGAAATTGATTGTGGTGTTGGGGTTCTTTTGCCAGATTTTTGTGTATTTCTACCTTGGAGAGCACCAATTGAACATAAATAGTTGAATTTGCAGAATATACTCCCCGGATTGCCTCAATTTTTAGAAATTGAAGCTAGGGTTATTTTGTGTTTTAATTTGTGTGTTTTTTTACCCAGTCTTTCGAATTCGAAATTGCCAATGCGTGTAACCTAAATTGGCTCTTTTTAGTTGCCATTTGGAGTTCATTGTACGTCAATTTGGCAAGAATTAAGTCACAATCAACCTTCTGTCGGGATTGACCGAGTTCTCTGCATACTTTCAGTTTTGTCCTATTTATTCACTCATTGTGTTTTTTTTCTTTGTTTTAGCCTAGATAAGAAACCTATTGCATAACTTTTACTTAGTTTGTGTAAAAGTCGCATGATACACAATATTTCCCACGTGTCATTGCATCACTTTCCTTGCTGGTCACATTTACTTTGCCTCTCGACTTTATGCTTTCTTTCTTTGTCAGGTTATCTTGATTGCAACTTCCGTACAAATACTACTAGCGAATTTGCTTTGAATTCAATTAGTTGATTTTTGAAATTCAACATTAACAGTGGTCTAGAGAAGTAAAAGGAAGAGCAAATAAAGAGGGCAAAAGCCTTAATTTAGTACAGACACTAGGGAGCACATCTACTTGAGTGAAACATGTGAGGGAGTGTTTTGGTGAGGCTGTTTTTACTAACACTTCTTGCCGAGTTTTTTTGTATTGGAGGGCAAACGGATATTACAACTTGCCAATTGGGCCTATCGCAAGATCGAAAGAAAAGGGGTCCAAAGATGGCTTTGGCCTGGTGATTTTGTGAAGAGATGCATCAACAAAGGGCTAAGAAAGATAAGAGGATGTCAAGATGCCCAAAGAATGACGTTGGACATCTCATCAACTTTTGTTTGGTGTATAAGTCTTGAAAAAGCCCAAGAAGGCCAAAAGAAGTCCGAGACGTGCGGGAGTCATGGAGAAACGAAAAATCTGTGATCAAGTCAAACTCTTATTCCTAAATTGATTTGGGCTAGGATTATTATCCGTAGGCTCAATTTATATTTTACTTTAATTCGGGCTTGCAAGGAGAGTATAAATACTCTCTTGAAAAAACACGCACGGTGGATTTTCAATATTTCTCTCAATAAAAACCACAACTATGCTTGTTGCATCAAAAAATTGAATAGGTTCTTTCAAGGTACAAATTCCTTCTTGTGTTTATCCAATTTCTAATCGTTATTACCTATTCTTTGCGTTTCTAAGATCAAGTATCTTATTACGGGTTCAATAGAGATGGTTTGTATTCTACGTGTGTACAATATTAGTTTGTGTCTTTGAGGTTTTGGGATAAATGTATTCATCAGGTTGTACATTATTTGGTATCTAGAGCCAACTTGAGACAAATTTCTATTTATCTTGTATTTGGTTTCGGGATAAAGAAAAAAAGACCCAAAAAAATTCAAAAAAAATTGAAAGAAAAAAAGAAATCTGATCGAAATTGATTGTGGTGTTGGGGTTCTTTTGCCAGATTTTTGTGTATTTCTACCTTGGAGAGCACCAATTGAACATAAATAGTTGAATTTGCAGAATATACTCCCCGGATTGCCTCAATTTTTAGAAATTGAAGCTAGGGTTATTTTGTGTTTTAATTTGTGTGTTTTTTTACCCAGTCTTTCGAATTCGAAATTGCCAATGCGTGTAACCTAAATTGGCTCTTTTTAGTTGCCATTTGGAGTTCATTGTACGTCAATTTGGCAAGAATTAAGTCACAATCAACCTTCTGTCGGGATTGACCGAGTTCTCTGCATACTTTCAGTTTTGTCCTATTTATTCACTCATTGTGTTTTTTTTCTTTGTTTTAGCCTAGATAAGAAACCTATTGCATAACTTTTACTTAGTTTGTGTAAACGTCGCATGATACACAATATTTCCCACGTGTCATTGCTTCACTTTCCTTGCTGGTCACATTTACTTTGCCTCTCGACTTTATGCTTTCTTTCTTTGTCAGGTTATCTTGATTGCAACTTCTGTCCAAATACTACTAGCGAATTTGCTTTGAATTGAATTAGTTGGATTTTTGAAATTCAACATTAACAGTGGTCTAGAGAAGTAAAAGGAAGAGCAAATAAAGAGGGCAAAAGCCTTAATTTAGTACAGACACTAGGGAGCACATCTACTTGAGTGAAACATGTGAGGGAGTGTTTTGGTGAGGCTGTTTTTACTAACACTTCTTGCCAAGTTTTTTTGTATTGGAGGGCAAACGGATATTACAACTTGCCAATTGGGCCTATCGCAAGATCGAAAGAAAAGGGGTCCAAAGATGGCTTTGGCCTGGTGATTTTGTGAAGAGATGCATCAACAAAGGGCTAAGAAAGATAAGAGGATGTCAAGATGCCCAAAGAATGACGTTGGACATCTCATCAACTTTTGTTTGGTGTATAAGTCTTGAAAAAGCCCAAGAAGGCCAAAAGAAGTCCGAGACGTGTGGGAGTCATGGAGAAACGAAAAATCTGTGATCAAGTCAAACTCTTATTCCTAAATTGATTTGGGCTTGGATTATTATCCGTAGGCTCAATTTATATTTTACTTTAATTCGGGCTTGCAAGGAGAGTATAAATACTCTCTTGAAAAAACACGCACGGTGGATTTTCAATATTTCTCTCAATAAAAACCAAACTATGCTTGTTGCATCAAAAAATTGAATAGGTTCTTTCAAGGTACAAATTCCTTCTTGTGTTTATCCAATTTCTAATCGTTATTACCTATTCTTTGCGTTTCTAAGATCAAGTATCTTATTACGGGTTCAATAGAGATGGTTTGTATTCTACGTGTGTACAATATCAGTTTGTGTCTTTGAGGTTTTGGGATAAATGTATTCATCAGGTTGTACATTATTTGGTATCTAGAGCCAACTTGAGACAAATTTCTATTTATCTTGTATTTGGTTTCGGGATAAAGAAAAAAAGACCCAAAAAAATTCAAAAAAAATTGAAAGAAAAAAATAAATCTGATCGAAATTGATTGTGGTGTTGGGGTTCTTTTGCCAGATTTTTGTGTATTTCTACCTTGGAGAGCACCAATTGAACATAAATAGTTGAATTTGCAGAATATACTCCCTGGATTGCCTCAATTTTTAGAAATTGAAGCTAGGGTTATTTTGTGTTTTAATTTGTGTGTTTTTTTACCCAGTCTTTCGAATTCGAAATTGCCAATGCGTGTAACCTAAATTGGCTCTTTTTAGTTGCCATTTGGAGTTCATTGTACGTCAATTTGGCAAGAATTAAGTCACAATCAACCTTCTGTCGGGATTGACCGAGTTCTCTGCATACTTTCAGTTTTATCCTATTTATTCACTCATTGTGTTTTTTTTCTTTGTTTTAGCCTAGATAAGAAACCTATTGCATAACTTTTACTTAGTTTGTGTAAAAGTCGCATGATACACAATATTTCCCACGTGTCATTGCATCACTTTCCTTGCTGGTCACATTTACTTTGCCTCTCGACTTTATGCTTTCTTTCTTTGTCAGGTTATCTTGATTGCTACTTCTGTACAAATACTACTAGCGAATTTGCTTTGAATTCAATTAGTTGATTTCTGAAATTCAACATTAACAGTAGACCAGAGATGTAAAAGGAAGAGCACATAAAGAGGGCGAAAGCCTTAATTTAGTACAGACACTAGGGAGCACATCTACTTGAGTGAAACATGTGAGGGAGTGTTTTGGTGAGGCTGTTTTTACTAACACTTCTTGCCGAGTTTTTTTGTATTGGAGGGCAAACGGATATTACAACTTGCCAATTGGGCCTACCGCAAGATCGAAAGAAACGGGGTCCAAAGATGGCTTTGGCCTGGTGATTTTGCGAAGAGATGCATCAACAAAGGGCTAAGAAAGATAAGAGGATGTCATGATGCCCAAAGAATGACGTTGGACATCTCATCAACTTTTGTTTGGTGTATAAGTCTTGAAAAAGCCCAAGAAGGCCAGAAGTAGTCCGAGACGTACGGGAGTCATGGAGAAACAAAAAATCTGTGATCAAGTCAAACTCTTATTCCTAAATTGATTTGGGCTTGGATTAATATCCGTAGGCTCAATTTATATTTTGCTTTAATTCGGGCTAGCAAGGAGAGTATAAATACTCTTTTGAAAAAACACGCACGGTGGATTTTCAATATTTCTCTCAATAAAAACCACAACTATGCTTCTTGCATCAAAAAATTGAATAGGTTCTTTCAAGGTACAAATTCCTTCTTGTGTTTATCCAATTTTTAATTGTTATTACCTATTCTTTGCGTTTCTAAGATCAAGTATCTTATTACGGGTTCAATAGAGATGGTTTGTATTCTACGTGTGTACAATATTAGTTTGTGTCTTTGAGGTTTTGGGATAAATGTATTCATCAGGTTGTACATTATTTGGTATCTAGAGCCAACTTGAGACAAATTTCTATTTATCTTGTATTTGGTTTCGGGATAAAGAAAAAAAGACCCAAAAAAATTCAAAAAAAATTGAAAGAAAAAAAGAAATCTGATCGAAATTGATTGTGGTGTTGGGGTTCTTTTGCCAGATTTTTGTGTATTTCTACCTTGGAGATCACCAATTGAACATAAATAGTTGAATTTGCAGAATATACTCCCTGGATTGCCTCAATTTTTAGAAATTGAAGCTAGGGTTATTTTGTGTTTTAATTTGTGTGTTTTTTTACCCAGTCTTTCGAATTCGAAATTGCCAATGCGTGTAACCTAAATTGGCTCTTTTTAGTTGCCATTTGGAGTTCATTGTACGTCAATTTGGCAAGAATTAAGTCACAATCAACCTTCTGTCGGGATTGACCGAGTTCTCTGCATACTTTCAGTTTTGTCCTATTTATTCACTCATTGTGTTTTTTTTCTTTGTTTTAGCCTAGATAAGAAACCTATTGCATAACTTTTACTTAGTTTGTGTAAAATTCGCATGATACACAATATTTCCCACGTGTCATTGCATCACTTTCCTTGCTGGTCACATTTACTTTGCCTCTCGACTTTATGCTTTCTTTCTTTGTCAGGTTATCTTGATTGCAACTTCCGTACAAATACTACTAGCGAATTTGCTTTGAATTCAATTAGTTGATTTCTGAAATTCAACATTAACAGTAGACCAGAGATGTAAAAGGAAGAGCACATAAAGAGGGCGAAAGCCTTAATTTAGTACAGACACTAGGGAGCACATCTACTTGAGTGAAACATGTGAGGGTGTGTTTTGGTGAGGCTGTTTTTGCTAACACTTCTTGCCGTGTTTTTTTGTATTGGAGGGCAAACGGAGATTGCAACTTGCCAATGGGGCCTATCGCAAGATCGAAAGAAAAGGGGTCCAAAGATAGCTTTGGCTAGGTGATTTTGCGAAGAAATGCATCAAGAATGGGCTAAGAAAGATAAGAGGATGTCAAGATGCCCAAAGAATGAAGATGGACATCTCATCAACTTGTGTTTGGTGTATAAGTCATGAAAAAGCCCAAGAAGGCCAAAAGAAGTCCGAGACGTGTGGGAGTCATGGAGAAACGAAAGATCTGTGATCAAGTCAAACTTTTATTCCTAAATTGATTTGGGCTTGGATTATTATCCGTAGGCTCAGTTTATATTTTATTTTAATTCGGGCTTGCAAGGAGAGTATAAATACTCTCTTGAAAAAACACGCACGGTAGATTTTCAATATTTCTCTCAATAAAAACCACAACTATGCTTGTTGCATCAAAAAATTGAATAGGTTCTTTCAAGGTACAAATTCCTTCTTGTGTTTATCCAATTTCTAATTGTTATTACCTATTCTTTGCGTTTCTAAGATCAAGTATCTTATTACGGGTTCAATAGAGGTGGTTTGTATTCTACGTGTGTCCAATATCAGTTTGTGTCTTTGAGGTTTTGGGATAAATGCATTCATCAGGTTGTACATTATTTGGTATCTAGAGCCAACTTGAGATAAATTTCTATTTATCTTGTATTTGGTTTCGGGATAAAGAAAAAAAGACCCAAAAAAATTCAAAAAAAATTGAAAGAAAAAAAGAAATCTGATCGAAATTGATTGTGGTGTTGGGGTTCTTTTGCCAGATTTTTGTGTATTTCTACCTTGGAGAGCACCAATTGAACATAAATAGTTGAATTTGCAGAATATACTCCCTGGATTGCCTCAATTTTTAGAAATTGAAGCTAGGGTTATTTTGTGTTTTAATTTGTGTGTTTTTTTACCCAGTCTTTCGAATTCGAAATTGCCAATGCGTGTAACCTAAATTGGCTCTTTTTAGTTGCCATTTGGAGTTCATTGTACGTCAATTTGGCAAGAATTAAGTCACAATCAACCTTCTGTCGGGATTGACCGAGTTCTCTGCATACTTTCAGTTTTGTCCTATTTATTCACTCATTGTGTTTTTTTTCTTTGTTTTAGCCTAGATAAGAAACCTATTGCATAACTTTTACTTAGTTTGTGTAAACGTCGCATGATACACAATATTTCCCACGTGTCATTGCTTCACTTTCCTTGCTGGTCACATTTACTTTGCCTCTCGACTTTATGCTTTCTTTCTTTGTCAGGTTATCTTGATTGCAACTTCTGTACAAATACTACTAGCGAATTTGCTTTGAATTGAATTAGTTGGATTTTTGAAATTCAACATTAACAGTGGTCTAGAGAAGTAAAAGGAAGAGCAAATAAAGAGGGCAAAAGCCTTAATTTAGTACAGACACTAGGGAGCACATCTACTTGAGTGAAACATGTGAGGGAGTGTTTTGGTGAGGCTGTTTTTACTAACACTTCTTGCCGAGTTTTTTTGTATTGGAGGGCAAACGGATATTACAACTTGCCAATTGGGCCTATCGCAAGATCGAAAGAAAAGGGGTCCAAAGATGGCTTTGGCCTGGTGATTTTGTGAAGAGATGCATCAACAAAGGGCTAAGAAAGATAAGAGGATGTCAAGATGCCCAAAGAATGACGTTGGACATCTCATCAACTTTTGTTTGGTGTATAAGTCTTGAAAAAGCCCAAGAAGGCCAAAAGAAGTCCGAGACGTGTGGGAGTCATGGAGAAACGAAAAATCTGTGATCAAGTCAAACTCTTATTCCTAAATTGATTTGGGCTTGGATTATTATCCGTAGGCTCAATTTATATTTTACTTTAATTCGGGCTTGCAAGGAGAGTATAAATACTCTCTTGAAAAAACACGCACGGTGGATTTTCAATATTTCTCTCAATAAAAACCAAACTATGCTTGTTGCATCAAAAAATTGAATAGGTTCTTTCAAGGTACAAATTCCTTCTTGTGTTTATCCAATTTCTAATCGTTATTACCTATTCTTTGCGTTTCTAAGATCAAGTATCTTATTACGGGTTCAATAGAGATGGTTTGTATTCTACGTGTGTACAATATCAGTTTGTGTCTTTGAGGCTTTGGGATAAATGTATTCATCAGGCTGTACATTATTTGGTATCTAGAGCCAACTTGAGACAAATTTCTATTTATCTTGTATTTGGTTTCGGGATAAAGAAAAAAAGACCCAAAAAAATTCAAAAAAAATTGAAAGAAAAAAAGAAATCTGATCGAAATTGATTGTGGTGTTGGGGTTCTTTTGCCAGATTTTTGTGTATTTCTACCTTGGAGATCACCAATTGAACATAAATAGTTGAATTTGCAGAATATACTCCCTGGATTGCCTCAATTTTTAGAAATTGAAGCTAGGGTTATTTTGTGTTTTAATTTGTGTGTTTTTTTACCCAGTCTTTCGAATTCGAAATTGCCAATGCGTGTAACCTAAATTGGCTCTTTTTAGTTGCCATTTGGAGTTCATTGTACGTCAATTTGGCAAGAATTAAGTCACAATCAACCTTCTGTCGGGATTGACCGAGTTCTCTGCATACTTTCAGTTTTGTCCTATTTATTCACTCATTGTGTTTTTTTTCTTTGTTTTAGCCTAGATAAGAAACCTATTGCATAACTTTTACTTAGTTTGTGTAAACGTCGCATGATACACAATATTTCCCACGTGTCATTGCTTCACTTTCCTTGCTGGTCACATTTACTTTGCCTCTCGACTTTATGCTTTCTTTCTTTGTCAGGTTATCTTGATTGCAACTTCTGTCCAAATACTACTAGCGAATTTGCTTTGAATTGAATTAGTTGGATTTTTGAAATTCAACATTAACAGTGGTCTAGAGAAGTAAAAGGAAGAGCAAATAAAGAGGGCAAAAGCCTTAATTTAGTACAGACACTAGGGAGCACATCTACTTGAGTGAAACATGTGAGGGAGTGTTTTGGTGAGGCTGTTTTTACTAACACTTCTTGCCGAGTTTTTTTGTATTGAGGGCAAACAGATATTACAACTTGCCAATTGGGCCTATCGCAAGATCGAAAGAAAAGGGGTCCAAAGATGGCTTTGGCCTGGTGATTTTGTGAAGAGATGCATCAACAAAGGGCTAAGAAAGATAAGAGGATGTCAAGATGCCCAAAGAATGACGTTGGACATCTCATCAACTTTTGTTTGGTGTATAAGTCTTGAAAAAGCCCAAGAAGGCCAAAAGAAGTCCGAGACGTGTGGGAGTCATGGAGAAACGAAAAATCTGTGATCAAGTCAAACTCTTATTCCTAAATTGATTTGGGCTTGGATTATTATCCGTAGGCTCAATTTATATTTTACTTTAATTCGGGCTTGCAAGGAGAGTATAAATACTCTCTTGAAAAAACACGCACGGTGGATTTTCAATATTTCTCTCAATAAAAACCAAACTATGCTTGTTGCATCAAAAAATTGAATAGGTTCTTTCAAGGTACAAATTCCTTCTTGTGTTTATCCAATTTCTAATCGTTATTACCTATTCTTTGCGTTTCTAAGATCAAGTATCTTATTACGGGTTCAATAGAGATGGTTTGTATTCTACGTGTGTACAATATCAGTTTGTGTCTTTGAGGTTTTGGGATAAATGTATTCATCAGGTTGTACATTATTTGGTATCTAGAGCCAACTTGAGACAAATTTCTATTTATCTTGTATTTGGTTTCGGGATAAAGAAAAAAAGACCCAAAAAAATTCAAAAAAAATTGAAAGAAAAAAATAAATCTGATCGAAATTGATTGTGGTGTTGGGGTTCTTTTGCCAGATTTTTGTGTATTTCTACCTTGGAGAGCACCAATTGAACATAAATAGTTGAATTTGCAGAATATACTCCCTGGATTGCCTCAATTTTTAGAAATTGAAGCTAGGGTTATTTTGTGTTTTAATTTGTGTGTTTTTTTACCCAGTCTTTCGAATTCGAAATTGCCAATGCGTGTAACCTAAATTGGCTCTTTTTAGTTGCCATTTGGAGTTCATTGTACGTCAATTTGGCAAGAATTAAGTCACAATCAACCTTCTGTCGGGATTGACCGAGTTCTCTGCATACTTTCAGTTTTATCCTATTTATTCACTCATTGTGTTTTTTTTCTTTGTTTTAGCCTAGATAAGAAACCTATTGCATAACTTTTACTTAGTTTGTGTAAAAGTCGCATGATACACAATATTTCCCACGTGTCATTGCATCACTTTCCTTGCTGGTCACATTTACTTTGCCTCTCGACTTTATGCTTTCTTTCTTTGTCAGGTTATCTTGATTGCTACTTCTGTACAAATACTACTAGCGAATTTGCTTTGAATTCAATTAGTTGATTTCTGAAATTCAACATTAACAGTAGACCAGAGATGTAAAAGGAAGAGCACATAAAGAGGGCGAAAGCCTTAATTTAGTACAGACACTAGGGAGCACATCTACTTGAGTGAAACATGTGAGGGAGTGTTTTGGTGAGGCTGTTTTTACTAACACTTCTTGCCGAGTTTTTTTGTATTGGAGGGCAAACGGATATTACAACTTGCCAATTGGGCCTACCGCAAGATCGAAAGAAACGGGGTCCAAAGATGGCTTTGGCCTGGTGATTTTGCGAAGAGATGCATCAACAAAGGGCTAAGAAAGATAAGAGGATGTCATGATGCCCAAAGAATGACGTTGGACATCTCATCAACTTTTGTTTGGTGTATAAGTCTTGAAAAAGCCCAAGAAGGCCAGAAGTAGTCCGAGACGTACGGGAGTCATGGAGAAACAAAAAATCTGTGATCAAGTCAAACTCTTATTCCTAAATTGATTTGGGCTTGGATTAATATCCGTAGGCTCAATTTATATTTTGCTTTAATTCGGGCTAGCAAGGAGAGTATAAATACTCTTTTGAAAAAACACGCACGGTGGATTTTCAATATTTCTCTCAATAAAAACCACAACTATGCTTCTTGCATCAAAAAATTGAATAGGTTCTTTCAAGGTACAAATTCCTTCTTGTGTTTATCCAATTTTTAATTGTTATTACCTATTCTTTGCGTTTCTAAGATCAAGTATCTTATTACGGGTTCAATAGAGATGGTTTGTATTCTACGTGTGTACAATATTAGTTTGTGTCTTTGAGGTTTTGGGATAAATGTATTCATCAGGTTGTACATTATTTGGTATCTAGAGCCAACTTGAGACAAATTTCTATTTATCTTGTATTTGGTTTCGGGATAAAGAAAAAAAGACCCAAAAAAATTCAAAAAAAATTGAAAGAAAAAAAGAAATCTGATCGAAATTGATTGTGGTGTTGGGGTTCTTTTGCCAGATTTTTGTGTATTTCTACCTTGGAGATCACCAATTGAACATAAATAGTTGAATTTGCAGAATATACTCCCTGGATTGCCTCAATTTTTAGAAATTGAAGCTAGGGTTATTTTGTGTTTTAATTTGTGTGTTTTTTTACCCAGTCTTTCGAATTCGAAATTGCCAATGCGTGTAACCTAAATTGGCTCTTTTTAGTTGCCATTTGGAGTTCATTGTACGTCAATTTGGCAAGAATTAAGTCACAATCAACCTTCTGTCGGGATTGACCGAGTTCTCTGCATACTTTCAGTTTTGTCCTATTTATTCACTCATTGTGTTTTTTTTCTTTGTTTTAGCCTAGATAAGAAACCTATTGCATAACTTTTACTTAGTTTGTGTAAAATTCGCATGATACACAATATTTCCCACGTGTCATTGCATCACTTTCCTTGCTGGTCACATTTACTTTGCCTCTCGACTTTATGCTTTCTTTCTTTGTCAGGTTATCTTGATTGCAACTTCCGTACAAATACTACTAGCGAATTTGCTTTGAATTCAATTAGTTGATTTCTGAAATTCAACATTAACAGTAGACCAGAGATGTAAAAGGAAGAGCACATAAAGAGGGCGAAAGCCTTAATTTAGTACAGACACTAGGGAGCACATCTACTTGAGTGAAACATGTGAGGGTGTGTTTTGGTGAGGCTGTTTTTGCTAACACTTCTTGCCGTGTTTTTTTGTATTGGAGGGCAAACGGAGATTGCAACTTGCCAATGGGGCCTATCGCAAGATCGAAAGAAAAGGGGTCCAAAGATAGCTTTGGCTAGGTGATTTTGCGAAGAAATGCATCAAGAATGGGCTAAGAAAGATAAGAGGATGTCAAGATGCCCAAAGAATGAAGATGGACATCTCATCAACTTGTGTTTGGTGTATAAGTCATGAAAAAGCCCAAGAAGGCCAAAAGAAGTCCGAGACGTGTGGGAGTCATGGAGAAACGAAAGATCTGTGATCAAGTCAAACTTTTATTCCTAAATTGATTTGGGCTTGGATTATTATCCGTAGGCTCAGTTTATATTTTATTTTAATTCGGGCTTGCAAGGAGAGTATAAATACTCTCTTGAAAAAACACGCACGGTAGATTTTCAATATTTCTCTCAATAAAAACCACAACTATGCTTGTTGCATCAAAAAATTGAATAGGTTCTTTCAAGGTACAAATTCCTTCTTGTGTTTATCCAATTTCTAATTGTTATTACCTATTCTTTGCGTTTCTAAGATCAAGTATCTTATTACGGGTTCAATAGAGGTGGTTTGTATTCTACGTGTGTCCAATATCAGTTTGTGTCTTTGAGGTTTTGGGATAAATGCATTCATCAGGTTGTACATTATTTGGTATCTAGAGCCAACTTGAGATAAATTTCTATTTATCTTGTATTTGGTTTCGGGATAAAGAAAAAAAGACCCAAAAAAATTCAAAAAAAATTGAAAGAAAAAAAGAAATCTGATCGAAATTGATTGTGGTGTTGGGGTTCTTTTGCCAGATTTTTGTGTATTTCTACCTTGGAGAGCACCAATTGAACATAAATAGTTGAATTTGCAGAATATACTCCCTGGATTGCCTCAATTTTTAGAAATTGAAGCTAGGGTTATTTTGTGTTTTAATTTGTGTGTTTTTTTACCCAGTCTTTCGAATTCGAAATTGCCAATGCGTGTAACCTAAATTGGCTCTTTTTAGTTGCCATTTGGAGTTCATTGTACGTCAATTTGGCAAGAATTAAGTCACAATCAACCTTCTGTCGGGATTGACCGAGTTCTCTGCATACTTTCAGTTTTGTCCTATTTATTCACTCATTGTGTTTTTTTTCTTTGTTTTAGCCTAGATAAGAAACCTATTGCATAACTTTTACTTAGTTTGTGTAAACGTCGCATGATACACAATATTTCCCACGTGTCATTGCTTCACTTTCCTTGCTGGTCACATTTACTTTGCCTCTCGACTTTATGCTTTCTTTCTTTGTCAGGTTATCTTGATTGCAACTTCTGTACAAATACTACTAGCGAATTTGCTTTGAATTGAATTAGTTGGATTTTTGAAATTCAACATTAACAGTGGTCTAGAGAAGTAAAAGGAAGAGCAAATAAAGAGGGCAAAAGCCTTAATTTAGTACAGACACTAGGGAGCACATCTACTTGAGTGAAACATGTGAGGGAGTGTTTTGGTGAGGCTGTTTTTACTAACACTTCTTGCCGAGTTTTTTTGTATTGGAGGGCAAACGGATATTACAACTTGCCAATTGGGCCTATCGCAAGATCGAAAGAAAAGGGGTCCAAAGATGGCTTTGGCCTGGTGATTTTGTGAAGAGATGCATCAACAAAGGGCTAAGAAAGATAAGAGGATGTCAAGATGCCCAAAGAATGACGTTGGACATCTCATCAACTTTTGTTTGGTGTATAAGTCTTGAAAAAGCCCAAGAAGGCCAAAAGAAGTCCGAGACGTGTGGGAGTCATGGAGAAACGAAAAATCTGTGATCAAGTCAAACTCTTATTCCTAAATTGATTTGGGCTTGGATTATTATCCGTAGGCTCAATTTATATTTTACTTTAATTCGGGCTTGCAAGGAGAGTATAAATACTCTCTTGAAAAAACACGCACGGTGGATTTTCAATATTTCTCTCAATAAAAACCAAACTATGCTTGTTGCATCAAAAAATTGAATAGGTTCTTTCAAGGTACAAATTCCTTCTTGTGTTTATCCAATTTCTAATCGTTATTACCTATTCTTTGCGTTTCTAAGATCAAGTATCTTATTACGGGTTCAATAGAGATGGTTTGTATTCTACGTGTGTACAATATCAGTTTGTGTCTTTGAGGCTTTGGGATAAATGTATTCATCAGGCTGTACATTATTTGGTATCTAGAGCCAACTTGAGACAAATTTCTATTTATCTTGTATTTGGTTTCGGGATAAAGAAAAAAAGACCCAAAAAAATTCAAAAAAAATTGAAAGAAAAAAAGAAATCTGATCGAAATTGATTGTGGTGTTGGGGTTCTTTTGCCAGATTTTTGTGTATTTCTACCTTGGAGATCACCAATTGAACATAAATAGTTGAATTTGCAGAATATACTCCCTGGATTGCCTCAATTTTTAGAAATTGAAGCTAGGGTTATTTTGTGTTTTAATTTGTGTGTTTTTTTACCCAGTCTTTCGAATTCGAAATTGCCAATGCGTGTAACCTAAATTGGCTCTTTTTAGTTGCCATTTGGAGTTCATTGTACGTCAATTTGGCAAGAATTAAGTCACAATCAACCTTCTGTCGGGATTGACCGAGTTCTCTGCATACTTTCAGTTTTGTCCTATTTATTCACTCATTGTGTTTTTTTTCTTTGTTTTAGCCTAGATAAGAAACCTATTGCATAACTTTTACTTAGTTTGTGTAAACGTCGCATGATACACAATATTTCCCACGTGTCATTGCTTCACTTTCCTTGCTGGTCACATTTACTTTGCCTCTCGACTTTATGCTTTCTTTCTTTGTTAGGTTATCTTGATTGCAACTTCTGTCCAAATACTACTAGCGAATTTGCTTTGAATTGAATTAGTTGGATTTTTGAAATTCAACATTAACAGTGGTCTAGAGAAGTAAAAGGAAGAGCAAATAAAGAGGGCAAAAGCCTTAATTTAGTACAGACACTAGGGAGCACATCTACTTGAGTGAAACATGTGAGGGAGTGTTTTGGTGAGGCTGTTTTTACTAACACTTCTTGCCGAGTTTTTTTGTATTGAGGGCAAACAGATATTACAACTTGCCAATTGGGCCTATCGCAAGATCGAAAGAAAAGGGGTCCAAAGATGGCTTTGGCCTGGTGATTTTGTGAAGAGATGCATCAACAAAGGGCTAAGAAAGATAAGAGGATGTCAAGATGCCCAAAGAATGACGTTGGACATCTCATCAACTTTTGTTTGGTGTATAAGTCTTGAAAAAGCCCAAGAAGGCCAAAAGAAGTCCGAGACGTGTGGGAGTCATGGAGAAACGAAAAATCTGTGATCAAGTCAAACTCTTATTCCTAAATTGATTTGGGCTTGGATTATTATCCGTAGGCTCAATTTATATTTTACTTTAATTCGGGCTTGCAAGGAGAGTATAAATACTCTCTTGAAAAAACACGCACGGTGGATTTTCAATATTTCTCTCAATAAAAACCAAACTATGCTTGTTGCATCAAAAAATTGAATAGGTTCTTTCAAGGTACAAATTCCTTCTTGTGTTTATCCAATTTCTAATCGTTATTACCTATTCTTTGCGTTTCTAAGATCAAGTATCTTATTACGGGTTCAATAGAGATGGTTTGTATTCTACGTGTGTACAATATCAGTTTGTGTCTTTGAGGTTTTGGGATAAATGTATTCATCAGGTTGTACATTATTTGGTATCTAGAGCCAACTTGAGACAAATTTCTATTTATCTTGTATTTGGTTTCGGGATAAAGAAAAAAAGACCCAAAAAAATTCAAAAAAAATTGAAAGAAAAAAAGAAATCTGATCGAAATTGATTGTGGTGTTGGGGTTCTTTTGCCAGATTTTTGTGTATTTCTACCTTGGAGAGCACCAATTGAACATAAATAGTTGAATTTGCATAATATACTCCCTGGATTGCCTCAATTTTTAGAAATTGAAGCTAGGGTTATTTTGTGTTTTAATTTGTGTGTTTTTTTACCCAGTCTTTCGAATTCGAAATTGCCAATGCGTGTAACCTAAATTGGCTCTTTTTAGTTGCCATTTGGAGTTCATTGTACGTCAATTTGGCAAGAATTAAGTCACAATCAACCTTCTGTCGGGATTGACCGAGTTCTCTGCATACTTTCAGTTTTGTCCTATTTATTCACTCATTGTGTTTTTTTTCTTTGTTTTAGCCTAGATAAGAAACCTATTGCATAACTTTTACTTAGTTTGTGTAAAAGTCGCATGATACACAATATTTCCCACGTGTCATTGCATCACTTTCCTTGCTGGTCACATTTACTTTGCCTCTCGACTTTATGCTTTCTTTCTTTGTCAGGTTATCTTGATTGCAACTTCCGTACAAACACTACTAGCGAATTTGCTTTGAATTGAATTAGCTTGATTTCTGAAATTCAACATTAACCGTGGTCCAGAGAAGTAAAAGGATAAGCACATAAAGAGGGCAAAAGCCATAATTTAGTGCAAACATTAGGGAGCACAACTACTTGAGTGAAACATGTGAGGGTGTGTTTTGGTGAGGCTGTTTTTGCTAACACTTCTTGCCGTGTTTTTTTGTATTGGAGGGCAAACGGAGATTGCAACTTGCCAATGGGGCCTATCGCAAGATCGAAAGAAAAGGGGTCCAAAGATAGCTTTGGCTAGGTGATTTTGCGAAGAGATGCATCAAAAATGGGCTAAGAAAGATAAGAGGATGTCAAGATGCCCAAAGAATGAAGATGGACATCTCATCAACTTGTGTTTGGTGTATAAGTCTTGAAAAAGCCCAAGAAGGCCAAAAGAAGTCCGAGACGTGTGGGAGTCATGGAGAAACGAAAGATCTGTGATCAAGTCAAACTTTTATTCCTAAATTGATTTGGGCTTGGATTATTATCCGTAGGCTCAGTTTATATTTTATTTTAATTCGGGCTTGCAAGGAGAGTATAAATACTCTCTTGAAAAAACACGCACGGTAGATTTTCAATATTTCTCTCAATAAAAACCACAACTATGCTTGTTGCATCAAAAAATTGAATAGGTTCTTTCAAGGTACAAATTCCTTCTTGTGTTTATCCAATTTCTAATTGTTATTACCTATTCTTTGCGTTTCTAAGATCAAGTATCTTATTACGGGTTCAATAGAGGTGGTTTGTATTCTACGTGTGTCCAATATCAGTTTGTGTCTTTGAGGTTTTGGGATAAATGCATTCATCAGGTTGTACATTATTTGGTATCTAGAGCCAACTTGAGATAAATTTCTATTTATCTTGTATTTGGTTTCGGGATAAAGAAAAAAAGACCCAAAAAAATTCAAAAAAAATTGAAAGAAAAAAAGAAATCTGATCGAAATTGATTGTGGTGTTGGGGTTCTTTTGCCAGATTTGTGTGTATTTCAACCTTGGAGAGCACCAATTGAACACAAATTGTTGAATTTGCAGAATATACTCCCTGGATTGCCTCAATTTTTAGAAATTGAAGCTAGGGTTATTTTGTGTTTTAATTTGTGTGTTTTTTTACCCAGTCTTTCGAATTCGAAATTGCCAATGCGTGTAACCTAAATTGGCTCTTTTTAGTTGCCATTTGGAGTTCATTGTACGTCAATTTGGCAAGAATTAAGTCACAAACAACTTTCCGTCGGGATTGACCGAATTCTCGGCATACTTTCAGTTTTGACCTTTTTGTTCACTCTTTGTGTTTTTTTTCTTTGTTTTAGCCTAGATAACAAACCTATTGCATAACTTTTACTTAGTTTGTATAAAATTCGCATGATACACAATATTTCTCACGTGTAATTTCATCACTTTCCTTGCTGGTCACATTTACTTTGCCTCCCGAGTTTATGCTTTCTTTCTTTATCAGGTTATCTTGATTGCAACTTCCGTACAAATACTACTAGCGAATTTGCTTTGAATTGAATTAGCTTGATTTATGAAATTCAACATTAACCGTGGTCCAGAGAAGTAAAAGGATGAGCACATAAAGAGGGCAAAAGCCATAATTTAGTGCAAACATTAGGGAGCACAACTACTTGAGTGAAACATGTGAGGGAGTGTTTTGGTGAGGCTGTTTTTGCTAACACTTCTTGCCGGGTTTTTTTGTATTGGAGGGCAAACGGAGATTGCAACTTGCCAATGGGGCTTATCGCATGATCGAAAGAAAAGGGGTCCAAAGATGGCTTTGGCTAGGTGATTTTGTGAAGAGATGCATCAAGAATGGGCTAAGAAAGATAAAAGGATGTCAAGATGCCCAAAGAATGAAGTCTGACATCTCATCACCTTGTGTTTGGTGTATAAGTCTTGAAAAAGCCTAAGAAGGCCAAAAGAAGTCCGAGACGTGTGGGAGTCATAGAGAAACGAAAAATCTGTGATCAAGTCAAACTCTTATTCCTAAATTGATTTGGGCTTGGATTATTATCCGTAGGCTCAGTTTATATTTTATTTTAATTCGGGCTTGTAAGGAGAGTATAAATACTCTCTTGAAAAAACACGCACGATGAATTTTGAATATTTCTCTCAATAAAAACCACAACTATGCTTGTTGCATCAAAAAATTGAATAGGTTCTTTCAAGGTACAAATTCCTTCTTGTGTTTATCCAATTTCTAATTGTTATTACCTATTCTTTGCGTTTCTAAGATCAAGTATCTTATTACGGGTTCAATAGAGATGGTTTGTATTCTACGTGTGTCCAATATCAGTTTGTGTCTTTGAGGTTTTGGGATAAATGTATTCATCAGGTTGTACATTATTTGGTATCTAGAGCCAACTTGAGATAAATTTCTATTTATCTTGTATTTGGTTTCGGGATAAAGAAAAAAAGACCCAAAAAAATTCAAAAAAAATTGAAAGAAAAAAAGAAATCTGATCGAAATTGATTGTGGTGTTGGGGTTCTTTTGCCAGATTTTTGTGTATTTCAACCTTGGAGAGAACCAATTGAACACAAATAGTTGAATTTTCAGAATATACTCGCAGTATTGCTTCAATTTTTAGAAATTGAAGCTAGGGTTATTTTGTGTTTTAATTTGGGTGTTTTTTTACCGAGTCTTTCAAATTTGAAATTGCCATTCCTTGAAAACAACATTGGCCCTTTTTAGTTGCCAATTGGAGTTCATCGTACGTCAATTTGGCAAGAATTAAGTCACAATCAAACTTCCATCGGGATTGACCGAATTCTCGGCATGCTTTCAGTTTTGTTCTTTTTATTCACTCTTTGTGTTTTTTTTCTTTGTTTTAGCCTAGATAAGAAACCTATTGCATAACTTTTACTTAGTTTGTATAAAAGTCGCATGATACACAATATTTCTCACGTGTAATTTCATCACTTTCCTTGCTGGTCACATTTACTTTGCCTCCCGAGTTTATGCTTTCTTTCTTTGTCATGTTATCTTGATTGCAACTTCCGTACAAGTACTACTAGCGAATTTGCTTTGAATTGAATTAGTTTGATTTCTGAAATTCAACATTAACCGTGGTCCAGAGAAGTAAAAGGATGAGCACATAAAGAGGGCAAAAGCCATAATTTAGTTCAAACATTAGGGAGCACAACTACTTGAGTGAAACATATGAGGGAGTGTTTTGGTGAGGCTGTTTTTGCTAACACTTCTTGCCGGGTTTTTTTGTATTGGAGGGCAAACGGAGATTGCAACTTGCCAATAGGGCTTATCGCAAGATTGAAAGAAAAGGGGTCTAAAGATGGCTTTGGCTAGGTGATTTTGTGAAGAGATGCATCAAGAATGGGCTAAGAAAGATAAGAGGATGTCAAGCTGCCCAAAGAACGAAGTTGGACATCTCATCACCTTGTGTTTGGTGTATAAGTCTTGAAAAAGCCTAAGAAGGCCAAAAGAAGTCCGAGACGTGTGGGAGTCATAGAAAAACGAAAAATCTGTGATCAAGTCAATCTGTTATTCCTAAATTGATTTGGGCTTAGATTATTATCCGTAGGCTCAGTTTATATTTTATTTTAATTCGGGCTTGCAAGGAGAGTATAAATACTCTCTTGAAAAAACATGCACGATGAATTTTGAATATTTCTCTCAATAAAAACCTCAACTATGCTTGTTGCATCAAAAAATTGAACAGGTTCTTTCAAGGTACAAATTCCTTCTTGTGTTTATCCAATTTCTAATTGTAATTACCTATTCTTTACGTTTCTAAGATCAAGTATCTTATTACGGGTTCAATAGAGATGGTTTGTATTCTACGTGTGTACAATATCAGTTTGTGTCTTTGAGGTTTTGGGATAAATGTATTCATCAGGTTGTACATTATTTGGTATCTAGAGCCAACTTGAGATAAATTTCTATTTATCTTGTATTTGGTTTCGGGATAAAGAAAAAAAGACCCAAAAAAATTCAAAAAAAATTGAAAGAAAAAAAGAAATCTGATCGAAATTGATTGTGGTGTTGGGGTTCTTTTGCCAGATTTTTGTGTATTTCAACCTTGGAGAGCACCAATTGAACACAAATAGTTGAATTTGTAGAATATACTCGCAGTATTGCTTCAATTTTTAGAAATTGAAGCTAGGGTTATTTTGTGTTTTAATTTGGGTGTTTTTTTACCGAGTCTTTCAAATTCGAAATTGCCATTGCTTGTAATCTAAATTGGCCCTTTTTAGTCGCCAATTGGAGTTCATCATACGTTAATTTGGCAAGAATTAAGTCACAAACAACTTTCCGTCGGGATTGACCGAATTCTCGGCATACTTTCAGTTTTGACCTTTTTGTTCACTCTTTGTGTTTTTTTTCTTTGTTTTAGCCTAGATAACAAACCTATTGCATAACTTTTACTTAGTTTGTATAAAAGTCGCATGATACACAATATTTCTCACGTGTAATTTCATCACTTTCCTTGCTGGTCACATTTACTTTTCCTCCCGAGTTTATGCTTTCTTTCTTTATCAGGTTATCTTGATTGCAACTTCCGTACAAATACTCCTAGCGAATTTGCTTTGAATTGAATTAGCTTGATTTCTGAAATTCAACATTAACCGTGGTCCAGAGAAGTAAAAGGATGAGCACATAAAGAGGGCAAAAGCCATAATTTAGTGCAAACATTAGGGAGCACAACTACTTGAGTGAAACATGTGAGGGAGTGTTTTGGTGAGGCTGTTTTTGCTAACACTTCTTGCCGGGTTTTTTGTATTGGAGGGCAAACGGAGATTGCAACTTGCCAATGGGGCTTATCGCATGATCGAAAGAAAAAGGGTCCAAAGATGGCTTTGGCTAGGTGATTTTGTGAAGAGATGCATCAAGAATGGGCTAAGAAAGATAAGAGGATGTCAAGATGCCCAAAGAATGAAGTCGGACATCTCATCACCTTGTGTTTGGTGTATAAGTCTTGAAAAAGCCTAAGAAGGCCAAAAGAAGTCCGAGACGTGTGGGAGTCAAAGAAAAACGAAAAATCTGTGATCAAGTCAAACTCTTATTCCTAAATTGATTTGGGCTTGGATTATTATCCGTAGGCTCAGTTTATATTTTATTTTAATTCGGGCTTGCAAGGAGAGTATAAATACTCTCTTGAAAAAACACGCACGATGAATTTTGAATATTTCTCTCAATAAAAACCACAACTATGCTTGTTGCATCAAAAAATTGAATAGGTTCTTTCAAGGTACAAATTCCTTCTTGTGTTTATCCAATTTCTAATTGTTATTACCTATTCTTTGCGTTTCTAAGATCAAGTATCTTATTACGGGTTCAATAGAGATGGTTTGTATTCTACGTGTGTCCAATATCAGTTTGTGTCTTTGAGGTTTTGGGATAAATGTATTCATCAGGCTGTACATTATTTGGTATCTAGAGCCAACTTGAGATAAATTTCTATTTATCTTGTATTTGGTTTCGGGATAAAGAAAAAAAGACCCAAAAAAATTCAAAAAAAATTGAAAGAAAAAAAGAAATCTGATCGAAATTGATTGTGGTGTTGGGGTTCTTTTGCCAGATTTTTGTGTATTTCAACCTTGGAGAGAACCAATTGAACACAAATAGTTGAATTTTCAGAATATACTCGCAGTATTGCTTCAATTTTTAGAAATTGAAGCTAGGGTTATTTTGTGTTTTAATTTGGGTGTTTTTTTACCGAGTCTTTCAAATTCGAAATTGCCATTCCTTGAAAACAACATTGGCCCTTTTTAGTTGCCAATTGGAGTTCATCGTACGTCCATTTGGCAAGAATTAAGTCACAATCAAACTTCCATCGGGATTGACCGAATTCTCGGCATGCTTTCAGTTTTGTTCTTTTTATTCACTCTTTGTGTTTTTTTTCTTTGTTTTAGCCTAGATAAGAAACCTATTGCATAACTTTTACTTAGTTTGTATAAAAGTCGCATGATACACAATATTTCTCACGTGTAATTTCATCACTTTCCTTGCTGGTCACATTTACTTTGCCTCCCGAGTTTATGCTTTCTTTCTTTGTCATGTTATCTTGATTGCAACTTCCGTACAAGTACTACTAGCGAATTTGCTTTGAATTGAATTAGTTTGATTTCTGAAATTCAACATTAACCGTGGTCCAGAGAAGTAAAAGGATGAGCACATAAAGAGGGCAATAGCCATAATTTAGTGCAAACATTAGGGAGCACAACTACTTGAGTGACACATATGAGGGAGTGTTTTGGTGAGGCTGTTTTTGCTAACACTTCTTGCCGGGTTTTTTTGTATTGGAGGGCAAACGGAGATTGCAACTTGCCAATGGGGCTTATCGCAAGATTGAAAGAAAAGGGGTCTAAAGATGGCTTTGGCTAGGTGATTTTGTGAAGAGATGCATCAAGAATGGGCTAAGAAAGATAAGAGGATGTCAAGATGCCCAAAGAACGAAGTTGGACATCTCATCACCTTGTGTTTGGTGTATAAGTCTTGAAAAAGCCTTAGAAGGCCAAAAGAAGTCCGAGACGTGTGGGAGTCATAGAAAAACGAAAAATCTGTGATCAAGTCAAACTCTTATTCCTAAATTGATTTGGGCTTAGATTATTATCCGTAGGCTCAGTTTATATTTTATTTTAATTCGGGCTTGCAAGGAGAGTATAAATACTCTCTTAAAAAAACACGCACGATGAATTTTGAATATTTCTCTCAATAAAAACCACAACTATGCTTGTTGCATCAAAAAATTGAACAGGTTCTTTCAAGGTACAAATTCCTTCTTGTGTTTATCCAATTTCTAATTGTAATTACCTATTCTTTACGTTTCTAAGATCAAGTATCTTATTACGGGTTCAATAGAGATGGTTTGTATTCTACGTGTGTACAATATCAGTTTGTGTCTTTGAGGTTTTGGGATAAATGTATTCATCAGGTTGTACATTATTTGGTATCTAGATCCAACTTGAGACAAATTTCTATTTATCTTGTATTTGGTTTCGGGATAAAGAAAAAAAGACCCAAAAAAATTCAAAAAAAATTGAAAGAAAAAAAGAAATTTGATCGAAATTGATTGTGGTGTTGGGGTTCTTTTGCCAGATTTTTGTGTATTTCTACCTTGGAGAGCACCAATTGAACATAAATAGTTGAATTTGCAGAATATACTCCCTGGATTGCCTCAATTTTTAGAAATTGAAGCTAGGGTTATTTTGTGTTTTAATTTGTGTGTTTTTTTACCCAGTCTTTCGAATTCGAAATTGCCAATGCGTGTAACCTAAATTGGCACTTTTTAGTTGCCATTTGGAGTTCATTGTACGTCAATTTGGCAAGAATTAAGTCACAATCAACCTTCTGTCGGGATTGACCGAGTTCTCTGCATACTTTCAGTTTTGTCCTATTTATTCACTCATTGTGTTTTTTTTCTTTGTTTTAGCCTAGATAAGAAACCTATTGCATAACTTTTACTTAGTTTGTGTAAAAGTCGCATGATACACAATATTTCCCACGTGTCATTGCATCACTTTCCTTGCTGGTCACATTTACTTTGCCTCTCGACTTTATGCTTTCTTTCTTTGTCAGGTTATCTTGATTGCAACTTCCGTACAAATACTACTAGCGAATTTGCTTTGAATTCAATTAGTTGATTTCTGAAATTCAACATTAACAGTAGACCAGAGATGTAAAAGGAAGAGCACATAAAGAGGGCGAAAGCCTTAATTTAGTACAGACTCTAGGGAGCACATCTACTTGAGTGAAACATGTGAGGGTGTGTTTTGGTGAGGCTGTTTTTGCTAACACTTCTTGCCGTGTTTTTTTGTATTGGAGGGCAAACGGAGATTGCAACTTGCCAATGGGGCCTATCGCAAGATCGAAAGAAAAGGGGTCCAAAGATAGCTTTGGCTAGGTGATTTTGCGAAGAGATGCATCAAGAATGGGCTAAGAAAGATAAGAGGATGTCAAGATGCCCAAAGAATGAAGATGGACATCTCATCAACTTGTGTTTGGTGTATAAGTCTTGAAAAAGCCCAAGAAGGCCAAAAGAAGTCCGAGACGTGTG
Organism: Jacaranda mimosifolia; assembly: GCA_018894105.1. Lineage (NCBI taxonomy): Eukaryota > Viridiplantae > Streptophyta > Magnoliopsida > Lamiales > Bignoniaceae > Jacaranda > Jacaranda mimosifolia. The sequence goes on from CM032119.1 coordinate 23,333,096, forward strand.
GGAGTCATGGAGAAACGAAAGATCTGTGATCAAGTCAAACTTTTATTCCTAAATTGATTTGGGCTTGGATTATTATCCGTAGGCTCAGTTTATATTTTATTTTAATTCGGGCTTGCAAGGAGAGTATAAATACTCTCTTGAAAAAACACGCACGGTAGATTTTCAATATTTCTCTCAATAAAAACCACAACTATGCTTGTTGCATCAAAACATTGAATAGGTTCTTTCAAGGTACAAATTTCTTCTTGTGTTTATCCAATTTCTAATTGTTATTACCTATTCTTTGCGTTTCTAAGATCAAGTATCTTATTACGGGTTCAATAGAGGTGGTTTGTATTCTACGTGTGTCCAATATCAGTTTGTGTCTTTGAGGTTTTGGGATAAATATATTCATCAGGTTGTACATTATTTGGTATCTAGAGCCAACTTGAGATAAATTTCTACTTATCTTGTATTTGGTTTCGGGATAAAGAAAAAAAGACCCAAAAATATTCAAAAAAAATTGAAAGAAAAAAAGAAATCTGATCGAAATTGATTGTGGTGTTGGGGTTCTTTTGCCAGATTTTTGTGTATTTCAACCTTGGAGAGCACCAATTGAACACAAATAGTTGAATTTGTAGAATATACTCGCAGTATTGCTTCAATTTTTAGAAATTGAAGCTAGGGTTATTTTGTGTTTTAATTTGGGTGTTTTTTTACCGAGTCTTTCAAATTCGAAATTGCCATTGCTTGTAATCTAAATTGGCCCTTTTTAGTCGCCAATTGGAGTTCATCGTACGTTAATTTGGCAAGAATTAAGTCACAAACAACCTTCCGTCGGGATTGACCGAATTCTCGGCATACTTTCAGTTTTGACCTTTTTGTTCACTCTTTGTGTTTTTTTTCTTTGTTTTAGCCTAGATAACAAACCTATTGCATAACTTTTACTTAGTTTGTATAAAAGTCGCATGATACACAATATTTCTCACGTGTAATTTCATCACTTTCCTTGCTGGTCAAATTTACTTTGCCTCCCGAGTTTATGCTTTCTTTCTTTATCAGGTTATCTTGATTGCAACTTCCGTACAAATACTACTAGCGAATTTGCTTTGAATTGAATTAGCTTGATTTCTGAAATTCAACATTAACCGTGGTCCAGAGAAGTAAAAGGATGAGCACATAAAGAGGGCAAAAGCCATAATTTAGTTCAAACATTAGGGAGCACAACTACTTGAGTGAAACATGTGAGGGAGTGTTTTGGTGAGGCTGTTTTTGCTAACACTTCTTGCCGGGTTTTTTTGTATTGGAGGGCAAACGGAGATTGCAACTTGCCAATGGGGCTTATCGCATGATCGAAAGAAAAGGGGTCCAAAGATGGCTTTGGCTAGGTGATTTTGTGAAGAGATGCATCAAGAATGGGCTAAGAAAGATAAAAGGATGTCAAGATGCCCAAAGAATGAAGTCGGACATCTCATCACCTTGTGTTTGGTGTATAAGTCTTGAAAAAGCCTAAGAAGGCCAAAAGAAGTTCGAGACGTGTGGGAGTCATAGAGAAACGAAAAATCTGTGATCAAGTCAAACTCTTATTCCTAAATTGATTTGGGCTTGGATTATTATCCGTAGGCTCAGTTTATATTTTATTTTAATTCGGGCTTGCAAGGAGAGTATAAATACTCTCTTGAAAAAACACGCACGATGAATTTTGAATATTTCTCTCAATAAAAACCACAACTATGCTTGTTGCATCAAAAAATTGAATAGGTTCTTTCAAGGTACAAATTCCTTCTTGTGTTTATCCAATTTCTAATTGTTATTACCTATTCTTTGCGTTTCTAAGATCAAGTATCTTATTACGGGTTCAATAGAGATGGTTTGTATTCTACGTGTGTCCAATATCAGTTTGTGTCTTTGAGGTTTTGGGATAAATGTATTCATCAGGCTGTACATTATTTGGTATCTAGAGCCAACTTGAGATAAATTTCTATTTATCTTGTATTTGGTTTCGGGATAAAGAAAAAAAGACCCAAAAAAATTCAAAAAAAATTGAAAGAAAAAAAGAAATCTGATCGAAATTGATTGTGGTGTTGGGGTTCTTTTGCCAGATTTTTGTGTATTTCAACCTTGGAGAGAACCAATTGAACACAAATAGTTGAATTTTCAGAATATACTCGCAGTATTGCTTCAATTTTTAGAAATTGAAGCTAGGGTTATTTTGTGTTTTAATTTGGGTGTTTTTTTACCGAGTCTTTCAAATTCGAAATTGCCATTCCTTGAAAACAACATTGGCCCTTTTTAGTTGCCAATTGGAGTTCATCGTACGTCAATTTGGCAAGAATTAAGTCACAATCAACCTTCCATCGGGATTGACCGAATTCTCGGCATACTTTCAGTTTTGACCTTTTTGTTCACTCTTTGTGTTTTTTTTCTTTGTTTTAGCCTAGATAAGAAACCTATTGCATAACTTTTACTTAGTTTGTATAAAAGTCGCATGATACACAATATTTCTCACGAGTAATTTCATCACTTTCCTTGCTGGTCACATTTACTTTGCCTCCCGAGTTTATGCTTTCTTTCTTTGTCATGTTATCTTGATTGCAACTTCCGTACAAGTACTACTAGCGAATTTGCTTTGAATTGAATTAGTTTGATTTCTGAAATTCAACATTAACCGTGGTCCAGAGAAGTAAAAGGATGAGCACATAAAGAGGGCAAAAGCCATAATTTAGTTCAAACATTAGGGAGCACAACTACTTGAGTGAAACATATGAGGGAGTGTTTTGGTGAGGCTGTTTTTGCTAACACTTCTTGCCGGGTTTTTTTGTATTGGAGGGCAAACGGAGATTGCAACTTGCCAATGGGGCTTATCGCAAGATTGAAAGAAAAGGGGTCTAAAGATGGCTTTGGCTAGGTGATTTTGTGAAAAGATGCATCAAGAATGGGCTAAGAAAGATAAGAGGATGTCAAGATGCCCAAAGAACGAAGTTGGACATCTCATCACCTTGTGTTTGGTGTATAAGTCTTGAAAAAGCCTAAGAAGGCCAAAAGAAGTCCGAGACGTGTGGGAGTCATAGAAAAATGAAAAATCTGTGATCAAGTCAAACTGTTATTCCTAAATTGATTTGGGCTTAGATTATTATCCGTAGGCTCAATTTATATTTTATTTTAATTCGGGCTTGCAAGGAGAGTATAAATACTCTCTTGAAAAAGCACGCACGATGAATTTTGAATATTTCTCTCAATAAAAACCACAACTATGCTTGTTGCATCAAAAAATTGAATAGGTTCTTTCAAGGTACAAATTCCTTCTTGTGTTTATCCAATTTCTAATTGTTATTACCTATTCTTTGCGTTTCTAAGATCAAGTATCTTATTACGGGTTCAATAGAGTTGGTTTGTATTCTACGTGTGTCCAATATCAATTTGTGTCTTTGAGGTTTTGGGATAAATGTATTCATCAGGTTGTACATTATTTGGTATCTAGAGCCAACTTGAGACAAATTTCTATTTATCTTGTATTTGGTTTCGGGATAAAGAAAAAAAGACCCAAAAAAATTCAAAAAAAATTGAAAGAAAAAAATAAATCTGATCGAAATTGATTGTAGCGTTGGGGTTCTTTTGCTAGATTTTTGTGTATTTCAACCTTGGAGAGCACCAATTGAACAGAAATAGTTGAATTTGCAGAATATACTCGCAGTATTGCTTCAATTTTTAGAAATTGAAGCTAGGCTTATTTTGTGTTTTAATTTGGGTGTTTTTTTACCGAGTCTTTCAAATTCGAAATTGCCATTGCTTGTAAACTAAATTGGCCCTTTTTAGTTGCCAATTGGAGTTCATCGTACGTCAATTTGGCAAGAATTAAGTCACAATCAACCTTCCATCGGGATTGACCGTATTCTCGGCTTACTTTCAGTTTTGTCCTTTTTATTCACTCTTTGTGTTTTTTTTCTTTGTTTTAGCCTAGATAAGAAACCTATTGCATAACTTTTACTTAGTTTGTATAAAACTCGCATGATACGAAATTCTTCGATTTCTTCCGGAAGCAGATGATTAATCATCTGCTTCTCTCGTTCCGTGAATAGCCGGGACATTGAGGAATATCCAGAAAGGCATTTCGGGAATCGGTCTGATTCTATCTCTGTTCCTTCCGTTTGAAGAAAGAAAGGATCCCAAAGAATCGATCTTTCTTTTAGTGGTTGAATCTCTCTTTGATTGATCAATGTGTGATATTCCGAATCCTCATTACTAATGGAATCCAAATGATCTCTGGATTGATCAGAAGATCCTTTCAGTTGGCTAGAATCCGTTACTTGAACGAAACTGGATCTTGTGGAATCATATTGAATATTTGACGATACATTCCGTACCTTTCTAAAAAACCGATCCTTGTTTACCAACCACACATTGTCTAACCAAATCAAATTCTCTCTCGATACGTTCCTCAAAAAATCCGATTCGTGCGGATTCTTCCCCCAACTAACGAAGAGATCTTGGCGAAATTGCCACATATGAAATTGAGCACAATTTTGCAAAGAAATAGCCCACTTGTTTCTCGAGAAGAGATGGGAAACATGCTCAATATCATTTGATTGAATAGTTGACCCAGCCCTTTGTTGTTTGAAGAAACCCTCCACTTCAATTGGTATTTTTTCACGAAAAGCAGACATGAGATAAGAAATCCAGTGTTTCACTAAGATTTCGAATGCATCTCTTCAACAAATGGCATAGAAAAATTTGCAAAGCCATATTTCAGCCTCTTCGCTTTTGCTCTTCTGATAGGCCACATTGGCATGTTGTAATCTCCATTTTGCCCTCCAATACTGAAGTAACTATCTTGGCCTCTAAAGCTCATATCAGTCCCTCCCTCCTCATAAAGATACGTCCTTGAATCTCAATCCATATCAAAAGGAGAAAGATCATAAACATTAAAACTAGCATAAACTTTATACTCACCTGGAATGTCAATCTTGTAAGCATTGTCAATAATCTTTTCCAGCACTTGGAGTGGACCATCTCCTGTAGCATCAAGTTTGGACTTTGATTATGAAACCTTTCCTTTCTCAAATGAACCAAAACCCAGTTACTAGGTTAAAATGTCATATGTTCCGTTCCTTATTCACTCTTTGGGCAGTCAACCTATTTCTCTTTTCAATCATCTCATGTATGTATAGCTTTAACCCTTTCATCCTTGCTTTCACCATCTAAGTTAACAATGTCACTCAAAGGCAAAGGCATCAAATCTAAAACAGTTAAAGGATTAAAACTATATAAAATCTCAAAAGGAGAAAAGCCTGTAGAAGAATGTATTGGCCTATTATAAGCAAATTCAATAAAAGGCAAACAATCATCCCAAGTTTTCAAATTCTTCCTATAATAGCACGCAACAAAGTACCTAAAGTTCTATTTACCACTTCAGTTTGTGGATGACGAGTAGTAAAATACAAAAGTTCAATGCCTAACTTACCCCACAAAACCTTCCAAAAGTAGCTCAAGAACTTAACATTCCTATAAAAAATAATAGATTTAAGGACACCATGCAATCTCACAACTTCTATGAAGAACAAATGAGCAATGTTAGTCGCATCATCAATTTTATGACAAGCAATGCCATTTTGTTGAGTCTATCAACCACAACAAATATACTACCTCTAGTTGTCACACCCCAAAATTTAACCATATTTATACTAGATTTGAGCGTGAAATTTAATCCCAAAAAAATTGAAATTAACAATCCAAAACATTATGTTAAATAGGAACTCATCCAATTCCTAGCAAACTCACAACATAAAACTCAAAGTATCGAAATGTTTCCAGAACTAAGCATCATAAAATCCATAACAAATAAACCAAAACTAGCGAACTTAATAGGAAATATCCTAGTCTACAGAAATTTCCAAAACTACATCTTCACCCTTTATTTTCATCATGCGTAGGACCCACCTCCGCACTAGGACTAGGATCTATGTCTGCCATAATGAAGTAAAGAAAAGGAAAATAGTGTGAGTAAAAGACTCAGTGAGTGCCAAAAGTGTGTATAGTGAGTTCTTGAATTAAATTTTTTTGTACAGTAGGAATTTTGAGTATTATAAAAAGGAACTCATAAAATAGTCTAGTAGTAACAGTTGAGAAATTTATAAACAATCAAGTAGTAACTAATCAAAATTTTGTTAAACAATTTCCTAAACTATCAACTTAAATACGATGATCAATCAATTTTGTTGTAGCCAGTCAACCTTATGGCTCCCACCATAATAGTTCATTATCGCTCCGGGCAAGGTGCGACCTTACCAAACAGTGCCCGAGCGTCCCCGAGAATTCCTACGACCCACCTCAGCCACAAACGGCTTCTGTTGTGTGCTGGGGGGATTAGGCCATGGGGGCTTAGGGTTCAACTAGCTAGCTCGCTGCTGCCCAGTGAAGACTCTCGTACATCCAAACCAAGTTGGATCCAACTAACAGTAATAGTAGCAGTAACAGTAACAGTAATAAATTGATCACCGAATTTAATTGATAGTCTAAAAGCATTAAAATCATAAAGGATGGGTTTCTTTTTCCAGAATTAAAATAAAAAAAATATTTCTTTCTGTACGGAAATAAAATAAGAAAAATATTTCTTTTGTGCAGAAATAAAACAAGAAAAATGATTTCTTTTTGTGCGCAGTGGAATATATAGTGCAATGTAAGTTGAAAATAATTCATGAACAATTATATAATAGCATATAACCTTTTGGGTTTTGAAACATAACAATATATAGTATTTATAAGTTTAGGCACTCACATTTGAGATCAATCCTATACGTCAATCTCTTATCTCACAATTAATTGAATCAGTCGCCGAGTCACCTGATTCATTTATGAAACACTTCAATCACCAATTTAACTGATTAATAAGACAAAACTCACTAGGACTAACCTAATGGGCACCAAAAGCCTGTAGTATCACAAGACCCAACAACCCTATTTGATACTAGAAAAGTTTACTCTATGGAACTTCAACCCAATACAATCAACAGACATAACCAAAATCCAACAATCAAGTCAAGTTTCGTCTTCAAAAACCCAAAATTCCAATTTATAAAAGTCATTACCTTCAATCAATTTATCAAAATCGATTTACTAATCTATCATATCCCACACATGTATGTGTACACGCATACATAAAATCATACAGTTGCTAATTTAACCCTTTAGAAATAAAAACCCACATGACCAAAGGTTGCTTCCCCATTGGCCCTCATGGTTCTCCCTATTTTTCTTCTTTTTTTTTTTCTTATGCTTTCATAACAAGTCAACAATTGCGGCTTTGTAAATCATAAACCAACACTTGCAGCCAAATAGTGGTGAATTCAAATTCAAAATTAACCTATTTTTGGTCAAAATTGACGGCTACAAAGAACCCACAAATTAATTTCCTTCAAAATTTCCATCTTGTACCCTCAGTTTCTTTATGCATGTATGAAAAAGGAGAATCAATTGAAGTAAGTGCAATTTTGAATTACCTTTCCTATTCCCTGCTATCGTATGATGTTTTTGGACACCTTTGTTCTCCAACTTCTCCTTTCTTTCTCCTTTTCCCATTGCTCTCCGCTGTTTTTCTTTTCTCTTTTTGTTTTTTTTTGCCTCTCTTCTTTTCTTTTCTTTTTCTTAAAATTGAATGTGTATCTAGGGTTTTAGGGTGTAGGTCTAATATCTTGTATAGGATAAGTGGTTTATCTCAACTGAAACTCTAATTATTAATCACCTAAGAATAGAATAACCCTATAATAAATTTGACCTCTTTATTATTAATTCCTTGCAATAATATAATATTATTATGAGAAAATTATAACTTTTTTTTTTAATAAAAATAAAAAATAAAAAAAATATAAATTATCTCCTAACTGATGTAGCAAATAATAAAAGAAATTAAATGGAATAATGGGTTGGCATAGGATAAAATAATTAAGAAATTTTAAGATATTATATTTTTTAATTTAAATAATAAATAAATTAAAATAAGGTAAATTAATCAATTAAATACGAAGTAAAATTTTTGGGGCATTACAATAGCCTTCCTAGTTCTAGGCAAACCAAACACAAAATCCATAGAAATATCAACCCAAGGTATAGGAGGAATAGGTAAAGGTGTATACAATCCATGAGGCATAGACTTAAATTTAGCATATTTACATGCAATACATGTAGAACACACTTTCTCATACCACGCCAATAGAAATGCTCACTCAAAACATCCAAAGTCTTATGCACACCAAAATGACCCATCAATCTACCACTATGTGATTCCCTAACTAGCAACTCAGGCACAGAATAAGCAGGTACACAAATTCTATTACCATGAAATAGAAAACCTTCATTTCTATAGAATTTATTAAATGCACCAAGCTCACATGCAATATACAAATTAGCAAAGTCAACATCAGTTGCATACACATATTTGAATTGCTCAAATACTAACAACTTAGATATAAGTGCAGTTATTAAAGCATCTCCTTGACAATGCATCAACAAAAATGTTTTCCTTCCCCTACTTATAGAAGATCACATATGGAAAAGCCTCAATAAATTCTACCAACTTAACATGCCTTTTATTCAATTTCCTTGGCCCTTTAATACTTCAAAGATTAATGATCAGTATGTATAAAAAATTCTTTAGGAAGCAAGTAATGTTGCCAAACATCCAATGCACGAACTACGACATAAAATTCCTTATCATAAGTGGAATATCTAAGTTGGGGCACCACTCAACTTTTCAATAAAGTAAGCAATGGAATCTTTTTCTTGCATTAAAATAGCACCAATCCCAATCTTAGATGCATCACACTCAATCTCAAAAGTCTTGTTAAAATAAGGTAAAATAAGAATATGAGCATAACATAATTTATCTTGGGATATATTGAATGCATGTTCTTGTTCCTTTCCCCATCTAAACCCAACTTCGTTCTTAATAATCTCAGTCAATGGAGCAGCTATAGTAGAAAAGTCACACACAAACCTCCTATAGAAGCTAGCTAATCCATGAAAACCCCTAATGTCAGTAACTATCTGAGGTGTTGGCTATTCTTGAATAGCATTCTCATTCTGCTCATCTAACTCAATGCCATATGTACTCACAACAAACCTAAGAAATACAAGTCTATCAATGCAAATAGTACATTTTTTAAGGTTTGCATACAATTTCTCCTTTCTAAGAATAGTCAAAGCAGCCCTAACATGCATTACGTAATCATCTAAGCATTTGTTGTATATCAAGATATCATCAAAATAAATGACAAAAAATTTCCAAAAAATCACGCAATGCATGTTTCGTCAATCTCATTAAAGTATTACGTGCATTAGTTAAACCAAATGGCATAACAAACCTATCTTATAAGCCATATTTTGTTTTAGATGAAATTTTTCCACTTGTCCTCAGGTTTCATCCTAATTTGATGATAACCATTTTTCAAATCAATTTTAGTGAAAACACATGCACCATGTAATTCTTCAAGCATATCATCTAACCTAAGGATAAGATAGCGATACTTAACTGTAATTTTGTTGATTGTTCTACTATCTATGCACATCCACCAAGTTTCATCCTTTTTTGGTACCAATAGCATAGGTACACCACATAGACTTATGATTTCCATCCCATGTCCATTTGCTAACAACACCTCCACTTGCCTTTGAAACTCGTTTGTCTCCTAAGGATTACATTTGTAAGCTGGTCGATTAGGAACTTGAGATCCAGGTACAAAGTCGATTCGATGCACCATTCCTCTCAATGATGGAAAACCCGTGGGCATCTCATTAGGGAATACATCATCAAACTCCTGCAATAAAAAGACAAAAACTCTAGGCAAATTAGGGTTAAGCTCAGTTTCAGATAATAAAACCTCCTTATACCTAACCACTATCAAAGCTCTCTTGCCTAGAAAAGAATTCTTTAAATCTCTCTCTTTTTTGCATAGAAACTTTGCTTTTTCTCAACTTCTTCACACTTCAATAGCTTTTTCTTTTCACTCCCTTCATTTTTCTCATTCTTTTCTCTTTTTTCACTCACTAACTTCTTCTCTACTGCACATACCCCTTTCTTGTTTGCACTTGTTCAGTCACTCACCAATAGGCCTTTATCTTTATTGTTTTCTCTCATTATTCTTTTTTGACCTCACTATCGAACTCCCACAAGAAGATTGTTGAAGTTTAATCTGGTCAAGGGTCACTTTCTGTCTATTATGCTCAATCTAGCCACTATCACTTCTGTATCATCCTTTGTATTGACCTTGATCATCAATATCTCCATCTCCTCATGGTAGTCTTCAACTGAGTTAGAACATTGCATGAGTTTATAGTTTTTGGTGTATCTCCCTATAATTTCTAAAAATTAGAGCAATGTAGGATGTATATTGTGCAAATTCAAATTTTTGTGTCCAATTGGCATTTCTCAAGATAGGAATATGCAATAATATTGCAAAAGAATCATAAACCACAGTTAATTCATGATTAGATTTCTATTTTTTTATTTTTCTTTTCTTTTTTTTTTTGTGGCTGGAAACAAAAACAAGATAAATAGGAATTTATCTCAAGTTGGCTCTAGATACCAAATGATGCGGAAACCCAAAGATATAATAATCCTGAAACCCCAAACACACAAATGATATTGAATAAGTCGTAAAATAAAAGCCCTCCCTATTGAACCCCTAGGATACTTGATCTTAGAAATGCAAATAATTGGGAATAAGAATCAAAAATTGAATAAACACTAGAAGAAATTAGTACCTTGAAAGAACCTATGCAATTTCTTGATGCAACAAGCAAAGTCGTGCTTTTTCTTGAGAGAAAAATGTAGGAAATAAATCAATATTCATCAAAATCTGCCATACACGTTTTGAAGAGAGTATTTATACTCTCCTTGCAAGCCCTAATTAAAATAAGAAATAAACTAAGCCTGCGAATAATAACCCAAGCCCAAATCCAATTAGGAATAAGAGTTTGACTTGGTTACATTCTTTTCTCCATGAGTTCCATATACGCCAAAAATAAGGTGATGGGCTGTACAACTTTATTCTTTTGACTTCTTGACATGTTCTTGTCTTTTTTAGCCCATTCTTGATGCATCTCTTCAACAAATGACTTAGCCAAAATTGCAAAGCCATCTTTCAGTCTCTTTGCTCTTGCTCTTGTCCATTGGCATGTTGTAATCTCCACTTTTGCCCTGGAATGCCAAAATAACCATCTTGCCCTCCAATGCTCCTATCACTTTTTGTCCAGGTGGTGCCACCTAAGTGCCAAGTAGAATTTTAGTATTACCAATTAAAATTACAATATTAATTAGCAAACTAAATATATCTACTAATTTTAAATAGCCTAATTAAACTAACACTTTAATATAATTAGTCTAATTTAACTTCCTTATTAATTGATTAATTTAACTCCTCAAATTAATCAAGCCATTGTGATGAATTTTGACATAAATGAATTAATCTTACATCATCATATTCGTTTACAAGGTAATGTACTTATAATAAACTTAAAACCGGGTTCTCTAATTCAATAACTAATTATTAACTTGATTTGTATGCTATGCAGGGATGGATCCAGGACTGAGATCATGCGAGAGCAAAAATTATAAAATATAAAAATTTTCAAATACAAATTTTATAATTTACAAATTCGAAATACATGTTATCATCAATCGAAGTTGAACATGACACTCTTTCATAACATAAATCATTAATTGATCGAATCAATGTTCTCAATATAAGTAACCAAACAATCAGCTAAAAAATCATCTTTCATCTAATTTCTAAGTCTATTTTTGATAAATATATTTTCAAACAAATAAAATGGAAATGTCTTAATAAGCCTAAGTCTAACCTAATTGTAAATTATTTGATTGTAAATATGAGTCTAAAATTTTGCTTGAAACTTTACAAAATATAATAGGTAAAGAATTAATAAAATTTATTATTAAAATTTAAACTACATATAATTTAGAAAGAAATTATTGCAAAAATTATAAATAAATACAAAAAATATTAGAAAAATTATCACTAAAGTTTTAAAAATATAAAAAAAAATTTAAAAATTAAAAGAAGTATACAAAATATTGGTTTGGGGATGGGGCGGGAGGGGAGTGGCCACCTTCCCTCGAGGATCCGTCATTGAAGCTATGGAAGCTAGTCAAAGACAAATAGAACACCAACGCCAACTCATCTGAATCCTTTCATCATATTATAAAAAAACAAATCATAAGCATCCATACATAATGTCTGTTTGCAAGCTTTCCTTGATTATTCTTATGGAGAGATGGCATCCTTATCAAGAAGGGGAACCTAAAATTAGAGGGAAAACAAAAATAATTAATTTGTACACAATATCATTAAATTGAAATGACAAGGAAAAATTGTCATGCTTAACAAACATCGTTGAAAAAAAAGAGGAAAAAAAATCCTTTTTGTTCTATCTAGAAAACACCTAAGCTACCAATGTACAATCAACTAGATTTACCATTCTCTAAAGCCAAAAATATGGACAGTGACCTCCCGTCAATAGCACATCTTAACTAAAGTTGTGAAAATTTAGTTGAAACTTTCAAGATTTTCTTATAGGTGGAGCTTATCTAATCCATTCAATGCACATAAATACAATATACTACACTCTTTGTTGTCGCACGAAGAAATGAAATATTTTGATTGTAGAAAACTTGGACACAAACAAGCTAATCATTCCTGTAAAAGCACAAAGGCTTTAACTACAGATAAATCAACCACCAAAATATATTCTTAATTATTTTCTTAGCTATTTTTTCTTCCAAAACAACTCAAATATCTCATACAACTTGCAAGATGTTCAAGCGCACGTCTCTAGTTACATACGGTGAAATAAGAGAAAGGCACAAGGATGCTCAACCTTCAATGTAGATTGATATGGTCTTTAACGAATTCAACAATACTTGAGCACATACTTATATCTAACACCCATGGGCATGTCCAATCCATGTGGAATAGACAATAAACTATGTAAAGTGTGGTACTAGAAGTACTTAATTTCATAACCTTGTTTTTCTTGGCCATACCATTTCATAAACCTGCGGAAGTTAGTACTGTCTTTGGTGTACATCAGCATATGAAGGCAAAATTAGATGCCCACCACGTGTCCAGAAACAAGGGCTTGCTTAAGTTCAAACATAAAGATGAGACAAAAATATCTAGTGTATGTACCCTTCTCAATATAGAATGGATGGATGCTAAAGAGATTATCAGACTCCGTGCCATTAGAACTGATAAATTTCCTAGGTCAACCCAACTTGAGGGATCAAAACTTGGCCTATAATCCTATATCAAGTGGGCACATACTTTAGGTTGCTTGCTTAGTTTTCTACGCTTGGTCAAAAAAGATGGAAAAAAAAAAGATAGAGAACGGAAAAGAAAAGATACCAATATTAGGTAAAATTCTTAACATGCCAAGTACTCTATCAGTATGCATGTCATCAGTACAAAAGTCAAAGTATATACTAATTCCTGACTTCCTCAGGACTGATGTCGAAATGCTGAAGCATCTTGCCTGAAGGAGCACCTAGAATAAAAAGATGAAGAGATTTATTCAGTTCATTGAAATTGAGCCATATAGTTAAAATATGACATTTTTAACTAATTAATTGAGAAATGGCATTGTCAATAGCAATGAATGAATAGTATATATATCTTGTTTCCTTATAAAGGTAAACCACTGAGTAACATGGATTTTCATTGGGTACATATGAAAGAAATATGTGACTGTTGAAATGAGCAACACGACTTTCTTTAAGACCTTACACCTTCCACTAGTTGGACACTCAATAGTTTCCAATAAAGCTCAAAAAATATTTTGATTTACATATAGACATAGAGGAAAAGAAAGATTCATAAGATGGACATTGCATTAATTATAACCACCTAATAAAGATCCCAGTGAATAAAGTAACACATGCACAAGCATAATTTATATATGCATGTTGATGAAATTAATTGGATTAGTTAAATCATAGAAACAAGACCATCCATGTTCATTTAAGAAGTGTTTCAACTGGTATCTTAATTTCTCCCATGCCAACATAGAGAATCTGTTCCTCAGATAAAAGACATATCTTGAGTTTTTCTAGATGGAAAGAAAAGCATTTCATCCACAATTCTCCAGTTTTGCTTTTTGAGATATTTGTAACTGAAGAAAGAGAGTTAATGATTACAAAGATAAGGTAAACTTAAGCTAATGAGTTGTAGGCAACCAGGTATACCCAAACTAAGTCTATCCAAAAAAATAAGGAATGGCCTGTGTACAAATGTAGGTTTAGCTGGTAAGCTTCTCTCTGTCACATTGATAAAAGATACCCAAGAAAAGAGATATCAGACTTTAGATATTATTCCTATCTGTAAAAAGTTGAACCACAGCAAAAGCAAGAGAAATATGACAATAATTAGAGTTGAATTGGGAAGAAGTGAATAGAACCTATTCAGAGCATATAGGACCTCATAAAAATTTACGCTTCAAATTAGATATTTCGATCTGGCCATCATATACATTGAAGGTCAGGTTTGTATGATATAAGACGCTATGTTTGGACTTGCAATGATCGTAAAACCATATTCTAGAAAGTTTCTCAGTAGTAATAATTTGACATGGTTTATATAACAAATTAGTAGCTCTCATCAGTTCTAATCAATAATCCAAACTACAAAAACAGTTTAAAAGATCTATAACATTGTTTTCCAAATACCCTATTTCAATGAACAATGAAGAAAAGAATGAACGAAGATTACAAGGGCTATTACATTGCAACCACTAGAATTACATAAAAGGAAATATATGTACATTACATTTATAGAGAGGCAAACTGAAGGAATATCTTAAAATCAAAAAATTCTTTACACCTATTATCTTCAATTAAAAAATAAGGAATAAATTAAAGCATGAAAAAGATTAATATCTTGCAATATGGAGATTTCGTACTCCAAATATCAGTTATTTTTATTTCTTTATATGGTGAGTTAATATGTTCTTATATTATATATGTTAAATTGACGTGATTTTTTTGGTTTCTTTATTTCTTCTTTTCTGGAGTGTGCTCAGCAACCACAAGATGTCAATTAACAATATCCAAAAGAACAACAGGAATTGCAAGGCCTAACTGTTACGTTATAAGAAAACAAATAGTAATCCAAATAAAATTTAATCCCTAGTCCCAGAATCCATTAAAAACCTTGTCACACTTCTTGCATGCTATTTATCTCATATTTAGCAATCGTTTAGGGTTCAATATCACCTAAACAAGCCACAAAATAAGAATCCATTATCTTTAAATATTCTTTTATATAATCTTGTTCCTATATTGAGTTATGTACATACACTGTAAGGTCATCCAAGTTCATGATACCATTCTGAAGTGCACAACATTATGCAACAAAAGAAAAAGAAATATAAAGCATAATTATGTGGTAAAAGCTTCAAAAATGAGCTATTCGAAACCCCCCTAATTGCACTTCTAGGAATCATAGAAAATATAAAAAGTGCATACCTCTCCACATGAAAAGTGGATAACGTACTTGCACCATGCAACAAAGGCAATAAAATTGATAGAATGTGAGGTGGTGCTTTATTGATATCCTCAAACACAACCCCAAAACAACTTAGATGGCCTTTCAACTATTTTGTATATACTTGAGTTCCCCATTGTCATGAATTTTCCATTGACTAGCTGGCAAAATAGAGATAGGAACTTATCAGCACAAATGTCCACATTTGCCCTAGTTTCTATTAACAATTCAAAAGGTTCATAAGTTACAAGAAGAGAGCATGGGCAACAATTTTAATTATATGATTCATTTCAAGCCTGAGGAATAGAACCAAGTTACCATTTGAAATAAAGTATGTTCCAAATAGAAACTATATTGATTACTCAGGGCAAAACAAATACAGCAGTTGAAACAAACATTTTATTGCACTAAAAGTTTTCTTGTTACACAATTTCTTATTCAGATACGAAAATAAAAACATTTTACTTTGGCGTTTCACACCTTTAGGTGTTTTTAGAACAAGTAGTAGGTATTCCCAAGGAACAAAAACCATTTTCCCATAGAGTTACAAGTTATATACCAAGGTTACACATAAGGTGGTTGAACATATGACAAAATTTCTAGCAGATGTAGAAATCTTGTAGTATCTATCCAAAGGAGATGGCTTTTGGCATCATTTCAAATACCAATAGAACATGTAAGCCTTTTTAATCATGACAATCTTGAAGAAAAATCCTGAGAGAGCCACTACACAGGTTAAAGCAACAAATAGAAAACATACCTCTACCACCGTAACAATAGGCCAACTTGTTAATAAGTGCAGTTTTTCCACCACTAATAGTACCATAGAGAAGGACAGGCCCCCTCTGACTCAACAGCCAAAGAAGGCATCACAAACTTTTTGTCATAGCATACGTCAATATAAATAAAGGCCTAGGATTTTGGGCGAAAAAGAAGGTTTTGAATTTCAACAATTATGCATGCCATTGAGAGGCTGGCATAGAAATTTGATCATTTTTTCCCTATAACAAACATAGAAAATGAGAACGCCAAGGGAATAATAGGTCAACAAACAATGAATCCTTAATATAAGTCAAAAGCACCGAAATTAAACCTTTTGATAACTCATTTCTACCCAGACTACGTAGCAAGACCGACAAAATATATAGAAATTTGAAACTTCATATTTCATTCATATCTTCCCTCATATCTAGCATTCCAATATGATTTGATGGCACGATCATTGGTCGTTGAAGAGCATATCGACAAAGAACTATGTTAGTAATACTTTAGAGATGACCACTTTGAGATTGGCTTTTCTTCCAACCATTGCCCATTGCACACACCATCTGCAAGCATTTAAATCATGAGATAGCTACACAGTTAACATACAAAATTTTCAGAGAAAAGGTGACAAAGAAAAATCCCAAAAATGATTAACAACTTAGAGAATCAATAAATAGGCATGTATAGAATTTTAGATTGAAGTAATGTCCTTTTCACTAGAATAGTGTCTTTCATCTTCCATGGAATACCTTTCTTTGAATAACCACTTATTTTCTAAGTTTCAAATGTAAAAGCATATTACATGAATTTCATTTTTCTATCAATGTACAGTTGTATGCTAACGAATGAGGTAACATCATATAAACCTCAATTTCTCACATGTCAATTAATATTCATGCTATTTATGTAAGTTAACTTATTGCAAAAAATTATAATAAGCTTCCTCAGAGTCAAGACCAGGATTTGCAGCTGCCTTAAAACATAACCTCAAAACTACCAACAAAATACCTATGCTGCACTATCTCAAGTCAAATATAATATTTCTCAACACATCATCATTTACAAATCTATGGATAGTTGTACAAGGTAAAACATTCTGGACTAATCCCTTAGCCTTATACCCTAGCAAACCAAATGTAATTTAGTCACAAAATCACAACAAAGTATGAAACCAAACTTTCTTTCACAAAAAAACGTAAAGAAGCTGAATAAAGAAGTGCCGACGAAAAGAATAAACTAAATAATTATCTTACCCTAACAAGGAGGGAATCAAATCAAGGGTCGACAGAAGGCCAGACAAGCGAGCTTATGGAGACGCAAGCCCTTTCCCCTTCGAACACAAAACATCAATAACAGTATTTACTTGTACACAAGCTACACCTTCATTTTCTCTGAGAAACCTATCTTCATTAAATTCTTATATATTATTATCATGATCCAACCTCAAATTCAACATCAAATGAAACAACCTCATTGTCCTCACCATAATCTTTTGTGTTATTGGCCTAAATCATCCTAGCAATGGGATTGTGTAATTCGAGTGCAAAACCAATTCACTCATTGCCCAACCACCTTGAATCGCACAGATCATAATAAACAGGTGATATTATATCATATATGTGAAAAAATAACCACAAGGATTGTGTCTTTGAATACTTACTCTCTCAGATTTCTCCTTAAAACCCTACATTCTTAAACTCTCACTGGGGTTCTTAAAATTCTTAAATTTCTCTTGCGAGATTTAGGAGCTTCTAATGCATCTATGTTAGCATGTCAACCAGGCGTTTGACTTTATTCTCAGAATTTATCAAGAAGGATCTAAAAACCTATCATCATTGTCTACATTCATATCTTTTGTGCACCTTCGTCATCTTCTTCATTAGATTCTTTTACATCATGATCTCAGCATCCACTTTAGTAACAGCTGAATCTTCCTTAGCTCAAAGCTCTTCATCTTGGGAAAGTTTATCTTTCAGTGATAACTCACTCTCAATTCCACCATCATCATCACCAATGTCCCCAAGTTTCTCATCAACTATCACTATTAGCACCTGTTAAAAGGTACAAAACAATAATAGTAATTGGTGGACAAGAAACCACAATAAAGAGACTTGGATTGCATAATAAGAATCTTAAAGTTTCAACCAAAGGCCCCATGCAAAAGCATATGGTCTATAGTAATGAATTCGGTACCTACAGAAGAGGCCTAAATACAATGAAACTAAAAAATTTAAAAGCAACTCGAATTGTACCTATAAAAGCTTGTCATCAAATACTATGATAATGCCCATTTTCTAAACCAGATCTAAGACACATTGCAACTTTTTAACTTACTAAAAAGAAAGTAGTTCTACAAGAAAACTATCTATACTAAATGACTATCTCAAATGAAGCACCTTAACTGAAAGCATGATTTCTTTGTGTGAAGTGTTACTTTATGCTTTAAGATGTCTAGTCCCTAACTATTGTATTTTCTGTAAGCAAGTTTAACAAAGAGGTTTTCTTTGACTAAAAATTGATTGAATAGGAAAATGAAAAACTCACTTTTCCAGCATTCCCAATGAATTGAGATTGAGTTTCACCAAGCGATGCAGGCCAAGATTCATACCCCAACTTATACCATAAGGACACCATATCGAAAGTAGGTTTTAATTGATTTACAAGTACAATGACAATATGTAACGAAGATTGGGATTATTTTGTATTGCATCTGAAAGCCAACCATATACATTGGAAAAAGAAAATTATAGAAAAAAAAAAATTTTGCTTACCAGAGAGGAGAAACATGGTAATAGCTTTTTGCACAATTTGAACATTGTTAAGTAGGAATTCTAGAGTTGAGAGAGCCTTCAAAATAAATTAAATGGAAACTAAAATGTTTAAGTGTTGCAACAAGCATGGAATGCTCTGCATGCAACAGAATATGTAATCAACATATAATTCAAGATTACAAGAATCTTATAACCCTATAGAATTTTTCCTAGTCTAACATAATTAGTATATGAGGAGTGGGTGGATCATCCCACCAATAAGATATCATGAAGAAGAAATAAACAATTGTTTCTATGGAATTACAATTTCAATCAGCTCAAAGACCAAAGATTTCTTACCAATGCATTGGCTAATTTTACGGACTTTGTAAGAAATGTTGGTAAGAGGTGACTCTTTCAAAATAATATATAATGAGTAAGATATTCAACCTTGGCAAGAGGAGTGTCGAGCGGCAAGGTCAAAATCATATCTATAACTTCTAAAATTTTCTGAAGAGCAAGATCCATTATTTCATGAGGAAAAAGAATTCTCTGTTTCAGAAGTGCAGTAGGTTTGGCCAATTTAGCCATCATCGGTGGATTTGAATCTTGATAGGAACAAAGAAAGATGTAAAAATAAGTAAAAGTTGTGGGATTATCGTGATGTAAAAGAAGAAAAAGTCCTTAAAAAGAAAACACACACACACCCCTTGTAAATGTTATATTCACAGGTTGATTTGTGAGAAAATGAATGAACTTGTCATCATCCTCTAAAAAGAGACGGAGTAAGTTTTCTGGCGCACTTTAGCATCAAAAGTGGAGGAAAATGAATTTTTCAAGTCTGGAAAATGAGGGAATATGGAAATTTTAGGATAAAGACTGATGAAGTATTTCAAATACGTAGAAATCAATCATCCACGGATTCCATACACAAGAAGGTATGAGAAAACATGTGGATGAAAACCAATAAGAACTCATCGAAATAAAACTAACTTTATCAAAACTCACCAACATTGCATCCAAAAAAGGCTCTCCAAGTTGACTATCACATCAATCATGGATGATAAATAGAATGTAGCATGTTTTTAATCTAATGTAATTTAGTTTAGAAACTTCGAATACTTCTATGAAGGAGACACCAAATTTCTTACACCACTAAAAAAATAGTAGATTTCAGAAATAGCATTTCCATCAAAAATAGAAGTGAATTTTGACATGGAGAAAGTGCATTACCAAATAGTATTTTTTAGGGGAGGGGGAAAGAATGATGTAACAGAAGTACACACTTGCTCTTGCAACCCATTCAGCAATGAAAATTAAAAGCTTTTATGACCTCTAGCCAATTCAGGAAAAAGATAATGTGCACTTTACTGAATCTGTTAAATTGTCGAAATGAAAAATTCAGATATATTTCCTACAGAACTTAATTGAAGCAGTCCTATTTAAGTTGAAATTGTTCACTGTTGTTCATATCTTTCCATGGAATGGCTCTGAAAGCGGCCAATATCAACATTGATGTTCTTAGAAGAATAATCACTTTACTTCAGCAATAAATATTGCACCTCATAGGATGGCTGGAGAATCCTGGACTATGATTTGGCATATTGGCCCTACCTCACAGCACAAATTAGCTAGGAAAACAATATTTGAC
Source organism: Jacaranda mimosifolia (assembly GCA_018894105.1). Taxonomy (NCBI): domain Eukaryota; kingdom Viridiplantae; phylum Streptophyta; class Magnoliopsida; order Lamiales; family Bignoniaceae; genus Jacaranda; species Jacaranda mimosifolia. The sequence continues at coordinate 23,353,789 of CM032119.1, forward strand.
TTGGCATGGAGGTTTAGATAATAGTTTACTAAGTATAAGTTTTGAGCATCTCTGCAATTCAATCTAAAGTATAGGGGTTGAAAATTAGTAGCATCACATCTTCAATTTAACTGAAAGAATAATTTTGTTAAAAAAAATTACATTTAGGAAGATGTCCGAGAAGGAAATGAGTAATAGTTGTTTCTAGGAAATAAGGTTTTTAGCTTCTAATTGTGATGTTGAGATCCAAAAGCAAAAATAATAAAGTATAAACTCAAAGTGGGTTGCCAAAAAATGTAATAATAATAATAATAATAAGATAAAGTACAGCACTATTTGTACAGGTTCTCCATGCTTGGACAAGCCACAACTATCAAGGAGCTTTAGAAAGCCAAAAGATAACCTCATTTTGCCAAGTTCTTAGTTTTAGCCCCCTAAAGTTCACTACAGTGAATCACAAAGGTGATAAGTTTCCAATTGTATGTCACAACTGCTTTTATTCTTCCCGGTACATATAGCATAAAGATTGCTAAGGCATACCATCCTTGATACTATCTATAACCTTCGCATGATTTGGAATCCTTTTAAGAATAACATTCAATGAAAAAGGAAAAGAGTCAAAGCTAAATACTAATGAAACAACCTTCCCCACTCTGGAGGCTCTTCCACCAATCAGCTAGTTGTATAGAGCTACGATGAAGAATCAAGGCTCAATATAATTCTATAAATACATAGTAAACAGAAGATAAACAAAATACAAAATTTGAAAGTGTACTTATTCTTATCTTTAGAATGAATCCGACTGCAGACTGCATCAAGAAGTAGAGCCATGCTAATGTCATAAGGACCAACCATGAGCTTTTAACACTGAATAGATGACGCATGCATCACATTTCATGAGGTTTCTTGACCAAGGAATTCCAAAAGAGGTTGTTGGAATAGTTCCTATAAGATGCATTTTATGAAAAAGTTGCATTAACCATGGAAAATAATCTTATGGGCCAACTAACATTCGTAGGCCCTTGGAAAATGGAACATCGCAAAAAAATCCACCAATAGATATGCTAAACAAATGAAGGGAAACTATACAAATCAACTTATTTGAATTGGGAAAATAATTCATAGAAAACAAATTAAGTTTATTCAAGGAATAAGTGTTACAATCAAGCTAAAATTGAATATTATTCCTATACAGCTTGGACCTCTATGCCTACTTCTCTTTTGAAATCCACGAAACTAGACTAGAAAGAACACATAATGGACTGAGCCACCAATCGAATATTAAACTAACAACAACATAAATGCTAAAACATACCACTAGGAAATGAAACCGAGAAGAGAGAACAAAGGAACAGAGTGCAATGGCATGTGTTCTGATAATCAAAGCTAATGACTACAACATTTATTGTAATGCTTACAATTACTCGTAAGTTCAGTGAATAAGCAATATGTAAAACATGATCAGAATCTCCTTTCTAGTACATATTACGACATATGACACTGTGCCAAGCTTGTTCAAGTTTAAAAAGGCATTGGAAAATTAATTAGGAAAGAGACCATAGTCTTACTGTATTGGCCTGAAATTGACTTGGCTTTGCCAAAAGGCCTTCATATTTACAGTATTTCTTAATTTCAACCTGCTTTCTTGAAGTCCTCAATGGATAAATAATTATCAATCCAATCCCAACAACACAACTCCAAAAATTCATTCAAGTCCTCCTTCTATTTTCTCCAATATGTTCTTAAATTCTTTAGAAAAAAGATAAATCACTAACTTCAAACTAATCCATAAGATATGATCAAAACGGCAAGCATATTGAAGGCAAGCTTTCAGGAGAAAAGAACTTACCATGGCAAGAATCGCTAATGGAAGCCAAAAGTGTGGTAAGAGTATTTTCATATTCTCCTCTTAGCATGAACTGCATAATTACTAGTATCTACACGTTCAAAATTTGATACAAAAATTGAATGGTCCATTACATAAAAATTTATATATAAAAAAAAGCTCCGCCATTTTACTAGTCTAACATAGCTGGTAGATGAAGAGTAAAAGTAGGTAGCTCACCACAGCAGTAAGATGTAAGGAAATAGTAACAAGCAGTCTTTTTCTCATATGGAATTACAATTTCAATCAGATCAAAGCCCCAAAGATTTCCCACCAATCGTTAGCTAAGTTAATAGATTTTGTAAGAAATATTGTTATAAGATGACTTTATCTTAATAACATTTGATTAGGGAGGTATTCTACCTTGGCAAGAGAAGTGTCGAGGGATAGAGACAAATAATGTGTATAACTTCTAAAAAATTTTGAGTAGGATGATCATCCCTATTCTTTCAGGAGGAAAAGAATTTGTTTTTTTTAAGAAGTGCAGCTTGTTCCGCCAACTTAGCTATCATGGGTGAATTTCAACCCTGATAAACAACATATCAAAATAAGTAATAGTTGCGGGATTACCATGATGTAAAAGAAGACAAATTTCTTAAAAGGAAACACACACACACACACACACACACACACACACCGTGTAAGAATTGTACGTACAGGTTGATCTGTGAGAAAGAATAAACTTGTCATCTAGATCTAAGCAGAAGTTGTGTAAGCGTTCTGGTGCAATCTGAGCATCAAAACTAGAGAAAAATGAATCTTTTAGATCTGAAAAATGAGAAGATATGGAAATTTTAGAATAAAGAATATATGAAGTATTTGAAATGAATAGGTATGAGAAAACATGCGTTAGTGAGAAAACATACGTTAATAGAACTTCAAAGAACTCATAGAAATAAAACTAACTTTACTAAAACTCACCAACATTGCATCCTAAAAAGGTGGTCCAAGTTGATTATTGCCCGAGCCTGTGAATCCTAATAAATTCTATTCTTAAACTAGGGAATTTATGTCACAAATCACACGCCAGCGCTGTTTATTGTTAAAGAGTACTAAAACCAACACTAAAATCAATAAAACCAACACAAAGATTAAATGTAAATATAACTATAGAAGTAAATTTTACCTAACACATGCAAGAACCTACAGAATAAATGTTAAGCATAATTATCAAAGGCAACCCCCTCATTCACTTGAGGAGGCGGGAGCTACAAGGCAAGGCGAGGTGAGCCTTCCTGTCCCTTCTCGGCCAAGTGGCCGGAATCTCCCTAGCAGAGGGAGAGACTGCCTCCTAGAGCACCTCCGCAAGAGGCAAGAAAGGAATTATTTTTATAAACTATTTTCAAACAAAAACATAAAAAGAAATGAAGAGAAGATAAGAAGACAAACCCTAAAATGAAACCCAAAAGTTGAAAATGAACCGATCAAGTAAAACAAGAGTGATGGCCACCATCTTCAACTAACCTCCAGCCCCCAGCGTTACACTATTATCGACTACCACTGCTGCCACTGCCCTATCTCCTTGCTGTCTCCGGCAATTCCTATAGTTCCAGTAACAAGAGCTTTTGCTATCTTTTTTTTTTGGTTTTTCTTTCTCCCTTTTTTCTTTTCTTCCTCTTCTCCTTTCTTTCTTTCTTTCCTCATCCCAGTTTTCACATGTTTTCTCCTGGCTCTTATTTCTTCTTCATCTTTCCTTCTGTTTCTTGTTCCTTTTAGTTTACTTTTTCTGAGTTTTATTCTTTTTTGTATTTTTTGTATTTTTCTCTTTTTCTTATGTAATATTCTTTTCTTTTTCCACTTTTCCTATTTTTTCTATTTTCTTCTTTCTTTCTTTCTTTCCTTTTATTTATATTTTTTTTTTCAAAGCAACTATATACATTTTTTCCTTCATTGTCACCTTGTTCGCCTTCTGGTCGCCGACCTCGTGCTTCACCTGTCACCTTAAAAAAGTACATGTGGCTTCAAGTACTTGTTTTATAGTAAAATTACTCTTTTAATAAGGTCCACCAAGCCAAATAATTGATTATGAATGATGACATTGTCGTCCAAATCAAATTCCTAGGGATTCTAGTCCTGCTCCAAAGCTTCAGCTTCCTAATTATCTTTTATCTGCGAGAGAAAAAGTTATTGCTTGATAGGACTTGTGTTTGTCTGCATCTCTTCAACACACATGCGCACACACGCATACATCATATAAAAAAATGTGACACTCTGTATTTCTATTGCTACTAGACAAGGGCAAGAATATTGCTACCTCCTCATCTAGTTCTTCAAATAGATGTTTCTGCCACAATGAGATATTATCACTTGCAAGCAAATTTACAAAATTTAATAAAACAACTTCAATGATGCTCTCTATCTTAAGTTCAGCTTTGAACTTGAAATGTTCACCCATACTCTCCTCATTCACTTTATCCGATTTTTTACCCAAAAACTGGCAACGTCATCAAAAATTTCATGCAAAAGCTAATAAAGCACATGGAAGAATACGTAAGAAAATTCCAATGGGAAACTAAGCAAACAATATGCATCACTAAAGCAACTGAAACCCTAATGGATAAACTACTTGAAAACTATTATAATCTCATATATGTACCTCACGTCAAAGGAAGAATTACCAAGAAAAAGAGCAATAGCAACAAAATATTTAGTTCGACGCAAAACATTATGGTTCCTTAAATCGCAAGGTTGCTGGATACTACGAGAAATGACAAGATGTTAAAATTATGAAACTTCAAAAAAAGTCCAAGGAAATCCTGGTTGCATCTTTCTTTCTGAAAATTAATGAGAGTCGAGCATCCCTAAATCTTAGAAGCCACACATCAAATAAAAAACATGCTTGTAAGCTGGTGGACTTCGGTTTTAAAGAGGTGCAAAAATATTAAAATGTCAAAACTTTAAGATATGCAAAAATGACCCAGATAATAAGACATAGCTCATCATACGGGAAAAGATGCATGCATGCAAACAACTAGCTTACATTCCTAGTATTTGTCCTTTCTCTTGTGGTGGTGGTTGTGGTGGTGATAGTGTTGAGGGGGGTGGGGTGAAATATCACAAGAGGCAGACAGTTCTATTACTAGCCAAAAGCATTCAGACAACCTTCCCATTGATGCATTAAATTTCACTATGAAAAAAATATCAAGAAAAAATAATAAATTTTATAGGACAATGAAATATGCCCATATACCTTTCTTTGCAGCATTCCTCTCTCATCAAAAAGTTCTTATAGAAAATTAATTTTGTAATTATCAACTTCACTTTGATGAGTACTTCTATCTAAAAAGACCCATTATTTCTAAACCTGCAAAGAAGAAGTAATCAGCACAAGAACAAGTGAACCATCAGGGAAGTGCGGAATAAAAGTTCGAAGAAACATTAGAATAGGCTGCTAGTAAAAATTATTCATGCTTAAAAAAAAATAGAAGTTAGGATAAAAAGGACGTATTGTGCCCTATTTTTGCAACCACAAAACTTGAAACTAGAGCTTATAAGATGCAATTGTTACTTCTTTCTAAGCTAAGATATCTTTCATCCAAAGTTGCAAAGAAAGTTATAAGATATAGTTATTCACCTTCCTAGAAAAATATTTCATACAATAAGTTAGAATGAGAGAAATTTGATAGTCAAAGTAACTGTAAGACAACATCCAAAGGCTACCCTTGTGGAAAATGAATTTGTAAAGGAAATAACCCATGATGTTAGAAATACCAAATATTCGAAAGTAAAAAGCCAAAATAATGGACATAGTTGAGAAACAAATGGTCACTGTATGAATTTATAAACATCAGTAACTGAATATAATTACAAGAGATATGAGCAAGATTAAATAGAGGCAATGCATGTTAATTAGAACAAGGAAATTCGTCAACTAAATTGAATGACTCCAAACCTAGAGATAATTTGTTTTACAGATCATTCCTTGAAAAAAGGATGCTCTCAACCTTACAAAAAGAAGAATCCATACGTATATCAATGTTAGAAGCAATCACTTACAAATTAAAGAGACGACTGCTCACAAAGAAATTTGATAGTCAAACTAATAGTAAGATAACATCCAGAGGCCACCCTTCTAAAAAATGAATATGCAAAGGAAATAACACATGGTGTTAGAAATATCAATTATTCGAAAGTAAAAGGCCAAAACAATGGACATAGTTGAGACAAAAATGGTCAATGTTTGAATTTATAGACATCAGTCACTGAATATAATTACAAGAGATACGAACAAGATTAAATAGAGGCTATGCATGTCAATTAGGACAAGGAAACTCTTCAACTAAATTAAATACCTCCAAACCTAGAGATAATTTGTTTTATAGATCATTGCCTAGAAAATGGATGCTCCCGGCCTTACAAAAAGAGGAATCCATAGGTATATCAATGTTAGAAGCAATCACTTACAGGTTAAAGAGACGACTACTCAGAGAGAAATTTGATAAACTAATAGTAAGACAACATCCGAAGGCTACCCTTATGGAAAATGAATATCTAAAGGAACAAACCCATGATGTTAGAAATACCAAATATTCGAAAGTAAAAAGCCAAAATAATGGACATAGTTGAAAAAGAAATGGTCACTGTATGAATTTATAGACATCAGTCACTGAATATAATTACGAGAGATACGAACAAGATTAAATAGAGGCTATGTATGTCAATAAGAACAAGGAAACTCTTCAACTAAATTGAATGCCTCCAGACCTAAAGATAATTTGTTTTACAGATCATTGCCTAAAAAAGAGATGCTCCCAGCCTTACAAAAAGAGGAATCCATAGGTATATCAATGTTAGAAGCAATCACTTATAGATTAAAGAGACGACTGCTCAGAGATAAATTTGATAGTCAAACTAACAGTAAGACAACATCCAAAGGCTACCCTTCTGGAAAATGTATGCAAAGGAAAGAACCCATGATGTTAGAAATACCAAATACGACCACTTGAGCAAACATTAACTGCCTAATGGCAGATAATGGTAAAAGGTCACTTGCACACGTAAACAATGATTGATGCTATCAATTATAAATTAAAGAGAATCCACCTAAAGCAAACATTAACAAATTACCTATTGGCAGATAATAGAAAGAGGTCATTTACATATTTGAACACTAAAGGCATAACCCCCAAAAGTATAACTCAGAAAAGAAATTAGAGAATAAGTGGCAAGAATGCAACAACTTCTAGAACAAAAATTAGATATAGAAGATGCATGAATCTCAATCTCAACAGAAGTTATCCTATCTGTTAATTCTGAATACTCGATGGAGTATTTCAAAGTGGGATCCAGATCATCACTTTGCACTAAAAGACTCTATGAATTATATCGTAATCCTCCAATTCGTAACAATGTACATCGACCACTCTAGGCATCGAAAGAGTTTTACTAAAGAAAATGCATTATAATTTAGCAAACAAAAAGTAAAGAAGTTTTTAAAATGGGTGGAATCAACCTTACATTTTGAACCCACAATATAACATAAACTGACTATTAGATAAGCAAAGAGAGTAAAGTTCATGAGTAGTGGCTCAATATAAGATGTGAATACATAGTGGTTTAATGATGCCAAAACCAAAACCAGAACCTTCATATTTTCTCACTGTAATATTTCAAGTGTCAGAAGTGTAGCGAATGAAGAAAACTTAAAATGACGTCTTAAAGCCGATCTAAAATCAGGAAACTTGATCACAAGGAAACTGTTTTCTTAAAATGGTACTTTTATAAAAACTCGACTACTGCATATCTCAATTTTGGTCAATCAATGAAATAAAATAGTGCAGATTTAGAAGCTTTGCTACAGAAATAAAAGTTCAGTTGAAAGTAAGAAAGGATCTTTTATCAATTCTAGAATGCTCAAAAGACTTTTTGTGGGCATAAATAATCTACAACCATGAGAATAGATGGAAGAAGTCAAAATTAGTATGCACCAAGTTTTCAGGTTAACAATGATAAAGAACATTTACTAGCTAAAGCAATGGGGAATACCTGTTGGAAGAGAGTCCTTTGAATAGAGTGAAGCATATCATACAACTAACCATGTCCACGTAACTTTGTCAAGTATTATGTGAAGTAGCTCTAAGCTTCAAGCTATGCACAATATGTGTTTTACCTGATTTGCAATTAAAAGCAGGTTTCTAGAAAAGGAAATAGATAAGTATAATAAGTGCAGTAAGACTTTAACAACCAATGAAAACAAAGTCAATAGAAGAAATACTATAGCTAGAATCTGAGAACAATTTGAGATGTGAAGAACATTGCAAGTAGCAGTTCATTATATTACTAGCAGCGTCAAGTGACATTTTAGAATGTCAATGATTCACATTTACGCACGTGAGAAGTGTAGAAAGGAGAACAACTTCTAAACAAAATGTTTTCCAAACAATATGGTGGATGAGACAAATCATAAACAACTCTGACACAGTCATATTAGTATATTTTCATGGCTAGTGTCACAATGAGTCCTCGATTTTCCATTTATCCCTAATAATCACTTGACAAGCTCGAAGTGAACAATTATACACATAGAATACCAATATGATTTCTAATGGTGGGAAGCACTTATCTATTTTTTAGATACTACCCGAGTACATTAGTAAACCATACGTATAGATGATATCAATGAAACTCTTTGCCAATTATATGCTAGTGAAAATTATGAAAACACATAAAAATAGCATAACTCAATGTTTCAAACAAAATCAAAAACCACAAGCTAGTTGGCACAAGAAATTGCAAGGTGTAGGAGAAAGCACAGCAAACCTTTAGTAAAATGAGATGTGTCTGAATTTGAGCTTGTCACCGTGCAAAATAGCTGAAACTCTCGCTTCACTCTTACTGCCTATAAAATACTCCTTTGATCACTAAAATGAATTCAACACATCCTTAAGATTGCCTTAGCACAACATGAGATGTTGAAAGCAATTGAACAAATAGATGCCTTATTAAGAAAGGTTGGAAATAAGAGCACAAACAAAATAAAATTAGCCTTGCATATACATATATGCACACATGTCTATTTGTCTCTTGATATAACACCAAAGCAAGCAAATTTCCTAGAACTTTATGTTCGTAGGCAATATTAGTGCAGCTCCTAAATTTAGCAAGACCTCGTACTTGTTTATGATAGAATACCTAATAAACTATCTCACTCACCAGACATGCAATCAACTTTAACTAACATCCTCAAGAAACACTATAGGAGGCTTTAGGAAAGGTTGTCTAAAGTAGCTCTAGATCAAAGTGCTTCCACTACCCATGTATTTAGGAATTAGTCTATAATAATATGTTATCCGAGCATATAGGACCAACCTGATGAGAAAAAAATAAAGCAAGTCAACCAAATTCATTGCGAAATCAAGTTGAAAATTACAATAAATGAACTTAAAATAGACTAAATTGTTTACATTGCATCCTCACAAATGATGCACAAATGCAGATCCTCTATATCTTTTCCAAATAGGATCTTTCACTCTTTGATTTTATTTAATGACTCTTCTGTGAGAGCACAACCATAATTTAGAGACCCAACACTCTAATGAGGCCTAAGTTCATTTCTATTTTCTCCAGCATTGCCATCCGAATTAATTGATAACTTCCTTGATTGAAAAAAAAATAGCTCTCTCCAACAATATAAGCCTGCGCTCAAATTTCAGTTCTTTTGATGTATTTTTCTACACTGAAAATGAAAACCTTATGTTTCTCACTGGAAGTAATTTCATTTGAATAGTTGAAGAATAAAATAAGTTATAAAAACTAGATAGAATTGAGTAATATAATATCTGCAGGTACCTCTCTACATAAATCATCAATATGCCCAGGCAAAATCTGTTTAACGGCTCCTCGCCTATGTTCTTGCCCATGTAAAGTAGAGAGATTCTTCTCAAATGTTCTAATAACTTGAGGTTCTCATCAACTAGTTGTTCTAAAAGTAACAACATAGGTGTGCAATGCAATTCCAACCATAACAATATCTTCACTATTTTCAAGAAGGAGCCAATCCAGCATATTCTGTTAAGATGTTCCAACATAAGTAAGCTAAAGTAGTTTCAAGTCCAATCAATCAGGATAACAAAATGACTGCTCATGCACCTTAGATTTCTAAAAGAGTAAGCTAAAGTAGTTCCAAGTTCAATCAATTAGGGTAAGATCGAAAAATGACTGCTCAAGCACCTTAGATTTCCAAAAATCAGAACAGATTTCTGAATAACAGATGTATCTTTTCTGCTCCAGGTGTTCAGATGGTTGTTCTACACTGTTTGGAGCAACAAAAGGTCTTCACATGCATAAGTGACAATAAAACTATCACATCAATCATGGATGATAAATAGGATGCCAAATGTTTTAATTCGATGTAATTTAGTTTAGAAACTAAAAGCTTCACATACTCTTATAAAGGAAGAGACACCAAACTTCTTATGTAAATTAAAATAGCAAATTTCTAAAGTATCATTTCTATCAAAAGTACAAGTGAATTTTGCTATGGAGAAAGTAGGTTGCCAAATAGTATGTTCGAGCGGGAATAAAACACAATAATGTAATAGAAGTACACACTGGCTTCTACAACTCATACAGCAGTGAAAATGAAAGCTTTTATGACCTTTAGCCAATTCAAGAAAAAGATAATGAGCACTTTACCTAGATACTGAATCTGTTTGATGACCAAGGCTAAAACTAATACAACCAGTCCATCAAAATGCATTTGCTCGGGACATACCTTTATGAGACTCAAATATTTATGAAAATTCAGACATTTTTCTACAAAACTTGATTGAAGCACTGCTCTTTAAGTTGAACTTATTTGTTGTAGTAGATATGCTTCCATGGAATGAGCTCTGAAGATGGCTAAAATCAACATCTACATTCTTGGAAGAATGATCATTTTGCTTCAACAACAAATAGTGTACCTCATAGGATGGCTGGGGAAGCCTAAACTATGACTTGTCATCTTAGTCTTACACGACACCACAAATTGCTAGCATAACATATCTGACTTGGCATGGAGCTTTACATAAGAGTTAACTAATAAGTAAAAGCTTTAAGCATCTTTACAATTTAAACTAACATGCAGTGGTTGAAAACTAGTAGCATCGTATCATTACATTAACTAAGAGAAATGAAAGAATAGTTTTTCCAAGAAAGTGAAAGGAAAGAAGGAAACTCAAAGAGTTTTTGAACTTCAAACTGTAACATTGAGATACAAAAGGAAAAATAACAAAGTATAAACTCAAAATGTATCACCAAAAAGTAAATAAATAAATAAATAAAATAATAATAATTAATATTAATAATAATAACAATAATAAGCAACAAAAGTACTTGTACAGGTTTTCTATGCTTGGACAAGCCACAACTATCAACGATAAGTTCACCACAGTGAATCACAAAGATGCATAAGTTTTCAATTACATGCCATGACTGCAATCTTTCTCCCCCGTACATAATGCATGAAGATTGCAAAGGTATACCACTCTTGATGCTATCCAACAACCTCTGCATCATTAGGAATCCTATTAAGTATAACAAATAATGAAGAAGGCAAACTGTACAGAGACAAAGCTAAATACTCAAGAGACAACCTCCCATACTCTAGAGGCTCTTCCTCCAATCAACTAACCATATAGAGCTATGACAATGAATGAAGGCTTAATATAATTCTACAAACATACATGAGTGAACACAAACAAAATACAAAATGTGAAAGTATACATGTTCTTATCTTTAGATTGAATCTAACTGCAGATTGTATCAAGGAAAGAACGTTGTTGAACCCACAAGGACCAACCATGAGCTTTTGATACTGAATAGATGGCATATTTACCCACTTTATGAGGTTTCCAAAACTAAGGAATTTCACAAGAGTTTGTTGGAATAGGTCCTGCAAGATACATATTTTTGAAAATGTTGCATTAATTATGGAACATCATCTCAACGTAAATTAACAATTCTAGGCCTACGGAAAAGGGAATATGAAAAAAAATCCACCATTTGATATACAAATAAATGAGGGAAAATTTTCCATGTAGGTCAGCTTCGTTGAAGTTGTGAAGAATAATTCATAGAAAACAAATTGAGTTTATCTTAAGAATAAGCATCACAGTCAAGCTAAAGTTGATAATTATTCCTATACAGCTTGAACTTCTACGCCTACTTCTCCTCTAAAATCCAAGACTAAAAAAGAGATGATTAGAGGATACTCTCAAAACAAAACGAGACCAAAATGCATATTGCTCTATCAATTGAGCCACTAACAATGCATATTGCTCTAACGACAACATAAATACTAAAATGTACCACCAAGAAATAAAATCAAGAAGAGATAAGAAGGGCAAAGTCCAACTCGTGTTCTGGTAATCAGAGCTAATGAATACTACTGCGTCTTATATAATGCTTCCAATTACTTGTAAGTTGAGCAAACAAACAATCGAAAAACATTATTGAAGATGATCCAAATGGCAAGAATATTGAAGATAAGCTTTCAGGAGAAAATAGATTTCCATGGCAACAATCGCACACATAAGCCAAAAGTGTGGTAGAGTATTTTCACATTATCCTCTTGGCACGGACTGCATAATTAATTACACATTAGCATCTCTATGTTCAAGGACTGCATAATTAATTACACATTAGCATCTCTACGTTCAAAATTGATGTAGGAATTGAATGATCCATTACAAAACAATTTATGTAAAGTAGAAAAACAACCAACCACCTTTTCACAAGTTAGATTTCAAAGAAAATTAAAGTAGAAAACAACATTAAGCGAGTTTATCAGCATTTCGTATTTAACTATCTCAATAGGAATGCTCAACCACTACTTCTATATGCAGAGGCTAAAATCCAAAGCATGATCTTATCTTGTACAAGATCTCCTATTCAAATTGTTGCTAATCTTGACATGGAAAGAAAAGAAGCAACTGAAGTCATTTTTTGAGCTCTTCAATGCTGGATGTCTTAAAAAATTCTTACAGGTTGCAGGTTAACTTAGCATTAGAAATAAATTTGATTACTAGATTAAAAATCTTGCAATAGATCACCAAAAAGGCAAATATTAGATACACAAGTCTCAATCATTGAGCTATTGTATTGATCAATATCAGCAGCACGGGTTCAGTGGAGAACACAATACAAAGGAAACCATAACTGTGAAAAGGTACAAAACAAAATTAGAAATTGGTTGATAAGAAACCCCAATAATGAGTCCTTGATTGCATAAGCAGAATCTTAAAGTTTCAAACAAAGGCCCTACACAGAAGCATATGATCCAATAATAAATTAGGTACCCATAGAAGAGACATGAATACAATGAAACTAAAAAATTTAAAAGCAACTCAAATCGTACTTATAAAAGCTTACCATCAAATGCTATAATAATGCCCATTTTCTGAGCCAAATCCGGTACGCATTGCATTTTTTTAACTCACAAAAAAAAAGTAGTTTTGCAAGAAAAATATTGATACTAATTGACTATCTCAGATGAAGCATATTAAAAGTAAACAGTTAACTGTCAAATGCAATTTAATGAAAGCATGATTTCTTACTGTGAAGTATTACTTTTTCATGTTATAAGATATCTAGTCCCTAACCATTGTATTTTTTGTAAGCAAGTTTGACAGAGAGGGTCTCTTTTTCTAGAAACTGATTAATAGGAAAATGAAAAACTCACTTTTTCTGTATTGCTCTCGAATTGAAATTGAACTTCATCAAGCAATGCAGGCCAAGAATAAAACTCCAAATTATGCCATAAGGACACCAGTCGTAAATAAGTTCTAATTTGCATCTAAAAGCAAACAATATCCAAAAAAAAGGTTCGTTGCTCACCAGAGAAAAACTTACCAACAATTTCTTGCATAATCTGAACTTTTGCAGTAGGAATTCTAGAGTTGGGAAAGCTTGCAAAGAAAATTAAATGGAAACTAAAATGTTTAGGTGTTGCCACAGGCATATAGCACATTATGCTATAGAATATATAATCAACATATAACTGAAGATTACAAAAATCTTATAACCCTATAGACTTTAAACTGTTCCTAGTCTAACATAACTGGTAGATGAAGAGCTAAGAGTGGGCGGGTCACAACAACAGTAAGATATCAGGAAGAAGAACTAAATAGTCTTTTTTTCCTATGGAATGACATTTTCAATTAGATCAAAGATCTAGAAATTTCTCACCAAGTTATAGGATAATTTTACAGATTTTGTAAGAAATACTATTAAGAGGTGACTCTATCAAAATAACATTTGATGGGTGAGATATCTCAACCTTGGCATAAGGTGTGTCGAGGGGTAAAGATAAAATATATGTATAACCTCAAAAAGCACAAGAACCAACACAAAGATTAAATGCAAATATACCTATAGAAGTAAATATGATTTACCACATGCAAGCCACTTTAGAAGAAATGTTTAAAATATAGTTATCAAAGGCGACCACTTAGTCTCCAGAGGTGGGAGTCAATGAAAGGTGAGCCCTTCCCACCTCTTCTTGGCTAGGCAAGGCTAAATCTCCCAGGTAGAGAGAGGCAGTTGCCTGGAGCACCTCAGCAAGAGACGAGAAAAGCGTCGTTTTGCATGACCCATATTTCAGATGAAAAAAAATGAGCAAGACAACGATCAAAGACAACCCTAATTTGAGGAATCCGGTCTTGTTCCAAAGCCTCAGCTTCTTGATGCTCTTTTGACTGCAAGAGCAAAACGTTACTACTTGGTAGGACTTGTGTTTGTCTATATCTCTGCAATACATATGCACACACACGTACACCATATAAAAATATATGCCATTGTCTATTTCTATGACTACTGGGTGAGGGAAGAATATTGTTACCTTTTCATCTAGTTCTTCAGATAGAAGGACCTGCCACAATGAGATGTTGTCCTTGCAAGCAAGTTTCATACTTTGATAAACAACTTCAACATGCTCTCTATCCTAAGGTCCAGCTCTAAACTTGAACTCCTGACCTTTTTACTCTCCTCGTTCGCTTGATCAGATGTTTTATCCAAAGACTGGCAACGTTATCAAAAATAACATGCAAAAGCAAATAAAACACACGACATAACGTAAGATAATTCCAACGGGAAACCTAGCAAACAAAATATGCATCACTGAAGCCATTGAAACCCCAATGAGATAAACTACTTGACAACTACTATAATCTCATATAAGAACCTTAGGCCAAAGGAAAAATCACCAAGAAAAAGAGCAACAACAATAGAATCTTTAATTCAACCTAGAACATTATGGTAAATAGAAACCATAAATCATAAAGTTGTTGGATTCTATGAGAGACGGCGAGATGTGAAAACACAAAAACACTTCATGGAAATCTGGGTTACTCTTTCGTTCTAAAAATTAATGAGTCAAGCATCCCTGAATTAACATGTTCGAAGCTTGAATACATGCAAAAATTTAGCCTAACATAGGGTATTTGTCCTTTCTCTTGCGGTTATGATGGTGATGGTGGTGGTGGTAATAGTGTGGGTGGTGGTGGGTTGAACTGTCACAAGAGGCAGATAGTTTTATTGATAGCCAAGGGCATTTAGACAACATTCTCATTGATGCTTTAAAAACAATATCAAGAAAAAATAATAAACTTTCTCAGACAGTAAAATATGCCCACGTACCATTCTTTGCGGCATTCATCTCTCAACATTGAGTTCTTCTAGCAAATTTATTCGGCAATCATCTTCTCTCTAATTAGCATTTCCAACAAAATAGACCCATTATTTCTGAACCTGCAAAGAAGAAGTAATCAACACGAAAACAAATGGACCATCATGGAAGTGTGGCATCAAAGTTCAAAGAAACATTAGAATAGGCTGCCAATAAAAATCGTTCATGTTTTAAAAAAATAGTCAGGATAAAAAGGACGTGTGGTGCCCCATTTTTCCAACCACAAAACTTGAACCAGAGCTTATAAGATGCAGTTGTTACTTCTTTCTAAGCTAAGATATTTTTCATCCAAAGTTACAAAGGAAGTCACAAGATGTAGTTATTCACCTCCCTAAAAAATACCTTATAGAGTAATTATAAGGAGAGAAATTTGATACTCAAAAGTAATAGTAATACAAGATCCAAAGGTCACCCTTGTGGAAAATGAATATATAAAGGAAAGAACCCATGACGTTAGAAATGCCAACTACTTGAAAGTAAAAAACCAAAATGATGGACATAGTTGAGAAGAAGAGTGGTCACTATATGAATTTATAGACATCAGTCACTAAATATAATTACAAGAGATACGAACAAGATCAAATAGAGATAGTGCATGTTAATTAGGAAAGGAAAATCTTCACAACAAAATTGAATGACTCCAGACCTGGAGATAATTTATTTCACAGATCATGGCCTAAAAAATGAAGGCTCTCAACCTTGCAATGAGAAGAATCCAAAAGTACAACTAGTATAGAAGCAATCACTTACAGATTAAAGAGAAGGACACTAGAGCAAACATTAACAAACTACCTAATGGCAGATAATGCCAAGAGGTCATCTGCGCACTTAAACAATGATAGATGTAATCAATTACAGATTAAAGAGACTCCCTCTAGAACAAACATTGACAAATTTCCTATTGGCAGATATTGGAAAGAGGTCATGTACATATTTGAATACTTAAGGCGTTGACCCACAAAAGAATAACTAAAAAAAGAAATTAGAGAATAAGCGTAAGCAAGGAACAACTCCCGCAACAAAAATTAAATATAGCAAATACCTAAATCTCAATCTCAAGAGAAGCTATCCTGTCTATTAATTCTGAATACTCAACAGAGTATTTCAAAATGGGATCCAGATCATCTCATTGCAACAAAAGATTATATGATTTGTATCATAATCTTCCAATTCGTAACAATGCACATCCACCACTCTAGACATCCAAAGAGTTTTAATGAAAGAAAATGCATTAGAATTTAGTAAACAAAATATAAAGAAGTTTTTGGAAAAAGGGTAGAATCAACCCTACATTTAAACCCACAATATAACATGTACTAAATATTAGATAAGCAAAGAGAGTAAAGTTCATGAGCAGTGGTTCAATATAAGATGTGAAAACATAGTGGTTTGATGATGCTAGAACCAAAACCAGAACCTTCGTATTTTCTCACTGTAATATTGCAAGCATCACAAGTATGGAAAATCAAGAAAACTTAAAATGAGGTCTTAAAGCCAATCTAAAATCAAGAAATTTGATCACATGAAAACTGTTTTCTTAAAATGTACTTTTATAATATCTCTACTCTTGAATATCTTTTCAATCAATGAAATAAAATAGCGCAGTTCAAAAAACCTCTTACAAAAATACAAATTCAGTTGAGAGCAATAAGGGATCTTTTAGCATATCTAGAATGCTCAAATGACTTTCTGTAGGCATAAATAATCCACAACCATAAGTATAGAGGAAAGAAGTCAAAATTACTATACACCAAGTTTATGGGTTAACAATGATAAGAGCATTTCCTAGCCAAAGCAATGGAAATACTTATTGGAAGAGAGACTTTTCAATAGAGAAACATATCACATGAGTCAACCTTGTCCCTGTAACTTTGCCAAATATTACGTGAAGCAACACTAAGCTTCAAGCAAGTTTGTGTTTTGCCTAAATTGAATTTAAAAGCAAGTTTGCGGAGAAGGAAATGAATATGTTTAATAAGTGCAGCAAGACTTTAACAATCAACCAATACAAACACAATAGAAGATATACTACAGCTAGAATCTTGCAGTAACTTAAGATGCGAAGAACATTGCAAGTAGCAGTTCACTATATCACTAGCAGCATCATGTGACATTTTAGAATGTCAATTATTCACATTTATTCACCTGTGAAGTGTAGAAAGCTGAAGAACTTCTAAACAAAATGTTTTCCAAACAATATTGTGGACAAGACAAAGCATGAACAACTCCAACATAGTGATATTAGCATATTTTCATGGCCGGTGTCACAGTGAGTGTTCCCGAACTAAAAATCACTTGATAAGCTCCACGAAAACAATTATACACATAGAATACCAGTATGATTTCTAATGGTGGGAAGTATTTATCTATTTTTTAGCTACTTACCAAGCACAGTAGTAACCCATACATATAAATGACATTAACGAAACACTTTACCAATAATATGCTAGTGAAAATTATTAAAAGATATAGAAAATAGCATAAGTTGATGTTTCAATCAAATACGAAACCCACAAACTAGTTAGCACAAGAAATTGCAAGATATAGAAGAAAGCATAGCAATCCTTCAATAAAACAAGATGTGCCTGAATTTGAGCTTGTCACCATGCAAAATAGCCAAAAATGATCATTTCACTCTTACAGCCTACAAAATACACCTTTGTTCACTAAAATGAATTCAATACATTCGTAAGATTACCTTAGCATGACATCAGATGTCGAAATCAAATAAACAAACAGGTGGCTCATTGATAAAGATTGGAAATCCAAAGCACAAATTCAAAAAGGAAAGGAGAAAAAAAAAAGGAAAAAAAAAGGAAAAAGAATAAGGGAAAAAATAGCCTTTCACATTCATATACGAATCCATGTCCATTTTATGTTGATACAACACCAAAGCAAGACAATTTACTAAAACTTTATGTTCATACGTACTACCAATTTGCAGCTCCTAAATTCAGCAAGACCTCTTACTTGTCTGTGAGAAAATACCTAATAAACTACCTTACTCACCAGATATGTAATCGAATTTGACTAGCCCCCACAAGAAATGTTATAGGAGGCTCTAGGAAAGGTTGTCTAAAGTAGCCCTAGACCAAAGTGCTTCCACTACCCAGGTAATTAGGAATCAGCTTATAATCATATGTCATCAGAGCATAGAGGACCACCATGAGGGAAAAAAGAAAGCATGTTAACCCAATTCATTGCAAAATCAAGTTGAAAATTTACAATAAACGAACTTACAGCAGATTACACCCTCACAAATGAGGCAAAAATACAGATCCTCTATATCTTTTCCAAACAGGATCTTCCACTCTTTCATATTCTTTAATGACTCATATCCGAGAGCACAATCATAATATAGAGACCCAACACAATAAAATGTATTGAGGATGTGCTTATATGTTTCCTTGAAGGCATCGTCGAGATTAGGCTCAAGTTCATTTCTATTTTCTTCACCATTGCCATATGAATTAATTGATAACTTTCTTGATTGCAAAGAAAATATGAGTTTGTGCTCAAATTTGAGTCTTTTCAAACATGTTGCTATATAGAAAATTAGAACTTAGTGTCTCTCATTGGGAAGTAATTTTATTTGAATAATTTAATAATAAAATCAATTATAAAAATAAGAGAGAATTGAGTAATATAATACCTCTAGGTACCTTCATACATAATTCATCAATATGCCCCAGGCAGGATTTGTTTAATGGCTCCTCGCCCATCTTATTGCCCATGTATAGTAGAGAGATTCTTCTCAAATGTTCTAATTAACTTGATGTTCCCATCAACTAGTTGTTCCAAAAGTGACACCATAGCGGTACAATGCAATTCCTACCATAACAATCCCTTCACTATTTTCAAGAAGGTGGATCCAGTGTATTCTATCGAGATGTTCCAACATCAGTAAGCTAAAATAGTTCCCAAGTTCAATCAATCATGATAGCACCATGACTGCATGCACTTTATGCACCATAGATTTCTAAAAGATTAAGCTGAAGTAGTTCCAAGTTCAATCAATCAAGATAAGATAGAAAAATGACTGCTCATGCACTTTAGATTTTCAAAAGTCAGAGATTTCTGAATTAATAGACGAATCTTTTCTGCTCCAAATCTTTATGTGGTTATTCTAAACTCTTTGTAGCAACAAAAGTTCTTCACGTACATAAGTGAAAACAAAACCGTCTCATCAATCATGGATGATAAATAGGATACCGGATGTTTTCCATTTAATGTAATTTAGTTTAGAAACTGAAAGCTTTACATACTTTTATGAAGAAAAAACATCAAACTTCTTATGTAAATTAAAAAATAGCAAAATTTTGAGCATCATGTCTACTAGAAGTGGGAGTTAATTTTGACATGGAAAAAGTGGGTTACCAAATAGTATATTCAAAGGGGAATAAAACACAATGATGTAAGAGAAGTACAGACTTGCTTCTGCAACTCATAAAACAATGAAAAGGAAAAGCTTTTATGACCTCTAGCCAATTCAAGAAAAGTATAATGTGCAGTTTTACCTAGACACTGAGAATCTATTTGATGGTCGAGGCTTAAACTAAAACAACTAGTCCATCAAAGTGGATTTGCTCTGGATGTACCTTTATGAGACTAAAACATTTACAAAAACTCAAACATATTTTCTACAGAACTTGATTGAAGCAATGATCACTTATCCTTTATTGTACATATATTTCCATGGAATGAGCTCTGAAGGTGGCTAAAATCAACATTGACATTTTTAGAAGAATGATCACTTTGTTTCAGAAACACATAGTGCACCTCAGAGGATGGCTGGAGAAGCCTGGACTATGATTTGTCATATTGGCCTTGGCAACATGACACTACAACTTAGTTAGCATGACATATTGTGACTTGGTGTGGAGATTTACATAAGACTTGGATGAAGTACCTTAACGGCACAGTTAACTTTCAAATACAATTGAATGAAAGCATGATTTCTTATTGTGAAGTGTTACCTTTTTATGCTTTAAGATATCTAGTCTCTAATCATTGTATTTTCTGTAAGCAAGTTTAATAGAAAGGGTTTCTTTCACTAGAAACTAATTAAACAGGAAAATGAAAACTCACTTTTCCAGCATTTCTCTAGAACTGAAATTGAACTTCATCAAGTAATGCAGGCCAAGATTCAAACTCCAACTTATGCCATAAGGACACCAGATCGAAAATAAGTTCCAATTGATCTACAAGTGCAATCACACTAAGTGACACAGATGGGGATTAATTTATATTACATCTGATAGCCAACCATATACAACAAACATTTGTTGCTTACTAGAGAGGAAAGACTTGCAATAGTTTCTTGCACAAGTTGAACCTTGTTAAGCAGGAATTCCAGAGTTGGGAGAGCCTTCAAAGAAAATTAAATCAACGCTAAAATGTTTAGCTATTGTTTACAAGCATGTAGCGATCTACATGCTACAGAATATGTAACCAACATATAACTGAAGATTACACTAATCTTTTAACCTTATAGATATTCATCTTTTCCCAACATAACTGGTAGATGAAGATTGAAGAGTGGTGGATCATCACAGTAGTAAAATATCAGGAAGAAGAAATAAACAATCTTTGTTTCATATGGAATTACAATTACAATCAAATTAAAGATCCAAAGAATTCACCAATTCGTTGGCTAATTTTATAAATTTTGAAGAGCACGATAATCGTCTCATTCTTTCAGGGGGAAAAGAATTTGTTGTTTAAGAAATGTAGCTGGTTACGCCAATTTAGCCATGATAGTTGAATTTCAATCCTGATAAATAAGACCTAAAAATAAGTAATAATAGCAGGATTAATGTGATTTAGACGAAGATAAATTTTGTAAAAGGAAAAAGGAACAAACACCTTGTAGAAATTGTACAAACAAGTTTACAGGTGACAAAGAATAAACTTATCATCATGCTCTAAATAGAGGTAGAGTAAGTATTATACCATAATCTTAGCATCAAAACTAGAGGAAAATGAATCCTTCAAGTTTAGAAAATGAGAGGATATGGAAATTTTAGTGCCCGTTTGGCATCATTTTCAAAATCCCTTTTCACATTTTCTACTATATAAAAAATGAAACACATCACTTTATGCACATTATCACCCGACATCATTTTTATTTTCATAACACATTCCCTGATAACCTATACATCTCTCTCTCTTATATTATTACTATCTCTCTCCACCTACAACCTACTAAACCCAGCATAATCATTACTTTTCCAACAATTCATCCAAATACAAACTCATTTTCAACTAATATCCACTAACTATTTTCCAACATTTTGAAAATGATGGAAATGAAAATAAAACTAAATGGGCTCTAAATAAATAATATCTAAAGTATTTGAAATGAACAGGTATAAAAAAAAATGTATTAATGAGAAAGCATATACGTTTATAAAACTCGGCAAGAAGTCATAAAACAAAACAAACTTTACTAAAACTCACAACATTGCATCCCAAAAAGGTGCTCCGAGTAGATTATTACCCAAGCTTGTGACTCCTAATAAATTTTATTCTTAAACAAGGAAATTTATGTGCAAAATCATACGCTAACATTATTTATTGTTATAAAATACTAAAATCAAGACAAAAAACACTAAAACCAACACAAAGATTAAATGTAAATATAAATATAGAAGTGAATATGACTTAAACATGCAAGCTACTATAGAAGAAATTATCAAAGGCGATCGCCTCAGTTGCCAGAGGCGAGAGGCAAGGTGAGCCCTCCCCACCTCTTCTTGGTCAAGCCAAGCGAAATCTCCCAGGCAGAGAAGGCGGCTGCTTGGAGCACCTCAACAAGAGGCGAGAATTGCACTATTTTTCAAGACCTATTTTTCAGATGAAAAAAAAGGGGGGGAATAAGAAGAATATGAAAAGACAACCCTAAAATGAAAACCGAAAGTTGAAAATGAACTAGTTAACAAAAACAAAAACAAGAGCGACCGATACCATCTTCTACCAACCTCCAGCTCCTAGTATTGTACCGTTGTCGACTACTATTGTCGTCGCCGCTCCAGCTCCTCACCGCCACCGGTATTTCCAAACTCCAGCTACAAGGTAGGTTTTTGGCCCTTTTCTTTTTTCTTTTTTCTTTTTAATTTTTCTTTCACCTCTACTTTTTTTTTTCCTCGGTTCCTCATCTCTTCTCCTCCCTATTTTTGCATTTTCTCTTGGCTCTTATTTTTCCATCTTTTTGTCTGTTTCTTGTATCTTTCAATATACTATTTCTATTTTTTTTTCTGTACTTCCGCATTTTACTCTTCTTCTTATGTACTCTTTTTATTTCTCTTTGTTTTTGTCTTCCTATTTTTTATACATTTTTTGTTTCCTCTTTCTCCATTTTTTATTTTTTTCTTCTTTTTTTTCTCATTTTTCTGTTTTCTTCTTGCTCTTTTTGTTTTTATTTATATATGTTTTTCTCAATGCACTTATATATATTTTTCTCCTTCATTGTCGCCACATTAACCTTTTGGTCGCCCACCTCTCACCTTGCCTCGCACCTTAAAAAATGTACGTTTCACCTACCTTTTGCCTCTCCCTTTAGCGAACTTGCTCTTTGAACAAGATCCACTAAGCCAAATAATTGATTAAGAATGTTGACAATGCTATCCAAATTAGATTCCTAAGGAATCCAGTCTTGTTCCAAAGCTTCAGCTTCTTCATTCTCTTTTGACTGTAAGAGCAAAATGTTATTGCATGGTAGGACTTGTGTTTGTCCATATCTTAACAATACATATGCACGCACACACAAGTACACCATAAAAAAAAATATGACACTGTGTATTTCGATGATTGCTGGGCGAGGGAAGAATATTATTACCTTCTCATCTAATTCTTCATATAGAAGGTCATGTCATAATGAGATGTTGTCCTTGCAAGAAAATGTCATACTTTGATACAACAACTTCAATGTGCTTTCTATCCTAAGGTCCAGCTCTGAACTTGAACTACTGACCTTTTTACTCTGCTCGTTTGCTTTATCCGATGTTTTATCCAAAGACTAACAACATCATCAAAAATAACATGCAAAAGCTGATAAAACACATGGCACAATGTAAGATAATTCTAATGGGAAACCTAGCAAAAAAAATATGCATCACTAAAGCCACTGAAACCCCAACGAGATAAACTTCTTGACAACTATTATAATCTCATATAAGAACCTCATGCCAAAGGAAGAATCACCAAGAAAAAGAGCAACAACATCTTTAATTCGACCTAGAACATTATGGTAAATAGAAACCTTAAATCGCAAGGTTGCTAGATTCTATGAGAGATGACAAGATGTTAAAATTATGAAAACTCAAAAAAAGTCCAAGGAAATCCTAGTTACATCTTCTGTTCTAAAAATTAATATGAGTCAAGCGCCCCTAAATCTCAGAAGCCACACATCAAGTAAAATACATGCTTGTAAGCAGGTAGGCTTCACCTTGAAAGAGGTGCAAAAAACTTAAAATGTTCGAAGCTTGAGGGCATGCAAAAAATGACCAAGATAATATAACTCATCATGCAAGATAAGACGCATGCATATATCTAGCTTATATTCCTTGTATTTGTCCTTTTTCTTGTGATGGTGCCATGGTGGTGGTGGTGGTAATAGTGAGGGGGTTAGGATGGGGGGCTAGTTCAAAAGTTTGTCGTGAAATCTCTATAAACTAATTATATGCGTCCATGTATAACTATCAATCAACATATTGCTAACAATGGGCTATCCCACATATCTGATGAAAATTTCTTGGGAAAAATATAATTGACCCCAACAAATTATGCCCACAATTTCACTACAAAAGCCAAAAGAAAAAAAGAAATATCACAAGAGGCGGACATTTCTATTACTACCCAAGGGCATTTAGATGACCTGTTCATTGATGCTTTAAATTTCACTATGAAAAACAATATCAAGAAAAAATAATAAATTTTCTCAATCAAAGAAATATGGCATATACCTTTCTTTATAGCATTCCACTCTCAGAATTAAGTTCTTCTAGCAAATTTAGCCTGTAATTATCATCTTCTCTCTGATGAGTACTTCCAGCTAAATAGACACATTATTTCTGAACTTGCAAAGAAGTAATCGGCATAAGAACAAGTGGACCATCAGGGAAGTATAGTTTCAAAATTCAAAGAAATATAAGAATAAGCTCTGGTGCAATCATTTCTGATTCAAAAAGAATAACAAATAGTCATCATAAAAAGGACGTGTTGAGCCACATTTTGGCAACCAAAAAACTTGAAACCAGAGCTTATAAGATGTAGTTGTTCTTTCTAAGCTAAAATATCTTTCATTCAAAGTTACAAACAAAGTTACAAGATTAAATAGAGGTTATGCATGTGAATCAGGACAAGGAAACTCTTCACAACTAAATTGAATGGCTCCAGACCTAGAGATAATTTGTTCTACAGATCATTACTTGAAAAAGGGATGCTTTCAACTTACAACAAAAGAATCCACAAGTATAACAACAGCGGAAATAATCACTTAAAGATTAAAGAGACAGCTACTAGAGCAAACATTAACAAACTACCTAATGGCAGATAATGGAAATAAGTCATCTGCACACTTAAACAATGATGGATGCAATCAATTATACATTAAAGGGACTCAAAAAAACATTAACAAATTACCTATTAGCAGATAATGGAAAGAGGTCATCTACATATATGAACACCTAATGCATAGACCCACAACATGACTAAGAAAAAAATTAGAGAATAAGTGGTAGGCATGGATAAACTTCCGCAACAAAAATTAGATATTGAAAATACCTAAATCTCAATCTCGATAGAGTATTTCAAAGTGAGATCCAAATCAACACACCAAAAGATTATATGATTTGTTTCGTTATCCTCCAGTTCATAACAATGCTCATCCACCACTCTGGACATCTATAGAGTTTTCATGAAATAAAATGCATTAGAACTTAGTAAACAAAAAGTAAAGGAGCTTTGGGAAAATGGGCATAATCAACCCTACATTCTGGACCCACAATATAACATGTACTAACTATTAGATAAGCAAATAGAGAAAGTTCATCGAAAGTGGTTTAATATAAGATGTGAATACATAGTGGTTTCATGATGCTAGAAGCCAAACCAGAACCTTCATATTTTCTCGCTGTAAAATTGCAAGCGTCACAAGTGTGGCAAATGAAGAAAACTTAAACGCGGTCTTGAAAGCCAATCTAAAATCAGGAAAATTAATCACATGAAATTTTTTTTCTTAAAATACTTTTATAAATTCTCTACTACTGAATATATTCTCAATCAATGAAAAAGAGTGCAGATGAAATAACCTTGATACAAAAATAAAAACTTAGTTGAGAGCAAAAAGGATCGTTTAGCATATTTGGAATCCTCGAATGGCTTTTAGTAGGCATAAATAATCTACAACCGCGAGTACAGATGGAATACGTCAAAATTACTGTACGCCAAATCTTTGGGTTAACAATGATAAAAAGCATTTACTAGCCAAAGCAATTGGGAATAACTATTGGAAGATAGTCCTTTCAACAGAGAGAAGAATATCATCTGAATTAACTATGTCCGCATAAGTTTGCCAAATATTACGTGAAGCAACTCTAAACTTCAATCTGCTTCAAGTTATACACAGTTTGTGTTATGCCTAAATTAAATTTTAAAGCAGGTTTGTAGAGAAGGAAATGAATAAGTTTAACAAGTGAAGGAAGACTTCAACAACCAATGAAAACAAACATAATAGAAGAAATACTACAGCTAGAATCTTGCAATAATTTAAGATGCGAAGAACATTAGCAAGTAGTAGTTCACTATATTACTAGCAGCATCATGTGACATTTTAAAACATCAATGATTCACATTTATGCACGTGAAAATTGCAAAAAGGAGAAGACATTCTAAACAAAAGGTTTTCCAAATAATCTTATGGACAAGACAAAGCATAAACAACTCCAACATAGTGATATTAGCATATTTTCATGGCTGGTGTCAGAGTGAGAATTCTTGAATTTTAATTTATCCCTAAAAATCACTTGACAAGCTCTAAGCAAACAATTATATACATAGAATACCAGTATAATTCCCACTGGTGGGAAGTATTTATCTATTCTTTAGCTACTTTCCCTGTAGAGTAGTAAACCATACATTTGGATGACATTAATGAAACTCTTTGCCAATTATATGCCAATGAAAATTATGAAAAGATACAGAAAATAACATAACCCAATGTTTCAAACAAAATCGAAAACTACAAGCTAGTTGGCACAAGAATCTGCAAGGTATAGAAGAAAGCACAACAAACTTTCAGTAAAATGAGATGTGTCTGGATTCGAGTTTGTCGCCATGCAAATAGCCGAAAATTCTCATTTCACTCTTACTGCTTGCAAAAATACTACTTTGATCACTAAAATGAATTCAAAAACATCCATAAGATTGCCTTAGCACAACATAAGATGTCGAAAGCAAATGAATAAACAAATGCCTCATTCAGAGAGTTTGGAAATACAAAGCACAAATAAAAAAAAGAAATAGTCGTGCATATACATATACCAACAGATGTTTGTTTGTCACTTGTAGTTAGTCATATTCTATAACAATGAAGCAAGCCAATTTCCTAGAACTTTCTGTTCATAGGTACTACTATTCTGCAGTTCCTAAATTCAGCAAAACCTCATTCTTGTCTAAGGCAAAGTAGCTAACAAAACTACCTAACTCACCTGATATGCAATTGACTTTGACTAGTCCCTTCAAGAAACATTATAGGAGACTCTAGGATAGGTTGTCTAAAGTAGCCCTAGACCAAAGTGCTTCCACTACCCAGATATTTGGAAATCAGTTTATAATCATATGTCACAAAGCATAGAGAACCACCCTGAGGATAAAAAAAAAAGCAGGTCAACCAAATTTGCTGCAAAATCAAGTTGAAAATTTATAATAAATGAACTTACAGCAAATTGAATTGTTCTGATAACATCCTCACAAATGAGGCACAATTGCAGATCGCCTATATCTTTTCCAAATGGGATCTTCCACACTTTCATGTTCTTTAATGACTCTTTGAGAGCACAACCATAATTCAGAGACCCAACACTCTGAAATGTATTGAGGATATGCTTGTAGGCTTCCTTGAGGGTATTGTCAAAATAAGACTCAAGTTCATTTCTACTTCCTTCACCATCAGCATTCGAATCAATTAATAACTTCTTTCTTGATTGTAGAGAAAAATAACTCTCTCCAATAATGTGAACTTGTGCTCAAATTTGAGTTCTTTTCAAGCATTTTTCCACACTAAAAATTAAAACTTATTACCTCTCGTTAGGAAGTAATTTTATTTGAATAGTTTAAGAATAAAATCAAGTATAAAAAAAAGCTAGATTTCAGTAATATAATATCTATAGGTACCTCTATAACTAAATTATCGATATGCCAAGGCAGGACTTGTTTAATGGCTCCTTGCCCATGTAAAGTAGAGAGATTCTTCTCAAATGTTCTAATTAACTTGAAGTTCTCATCAACCAGCTGTTCCATTTCTTCAGAAACACCATAGGGGTGCAATGCGATTCCTACCATAATAGTCTCTTCAATATTTCCAAGAAGATGGTGATCCAGCATATTCTGTCAAGATGTTCCAACATAAGTAAGCTAACGTAATTCCAAGTTCAATCAATCAGGATAGTAAATGACTGCTCATGCACCTTAGATTTCTAAAAGAGCAAACTTAAAGTAGTTCCAAGTTCAATCAATCAGGATAGGATAGGATAGAAAAATGACTGCTCATGCACCTTAGATTTCTGGAAGTCGGAAGAGATTTCTAAATGAGGAAACGAATATTTTCTGCTCCAAGTATTTAGATGGTTGTTCTACACTGTTTGTAGCAACAACAACTCTTCATACAGCAAATTGCAGGAACCATCAAAAAGCTACTACAATAATTGTAGAACATGAGGTTAGAATTCTGAAGTAAATGAACATTAACTAGGTATTTCGTATTAGTTATAGGTAGAAAGTAACTTTTTTTGCCACATGCATTTGAAATTTCCATGTCGGTTCTTGATAAAACAGCGAGAGACCATTACCGCACTACAACAATTTGCACTTCACGTAACAAAAATTTTGGTAACAAAGGTAAAATTCGTTACATATGTTAGATTCATTGTAACAAAATTGATTTTTTGTTGCAAATAACATTTTCTTTAGTAACAAAATAAAAGTCTTGTTACCTTTAACTCAAATTTGTTACCTTAAATTTTTTATGTTCGTAACTAAATAATTATTCGTTACGAAAAATGTTATTTTGTTACATATAACATTTTCCGTCATATAAGAAGATATATTTGTAACAAAATTTGGTACCTTTGGTAACAACAAAATATTTGTTACAAATAAAATATATTGTAACAAAGTTTTTAGTTACTAAATTTTAATTAACTTCCCTCCAAAATTCATTCCCTCCAAATATCAATTGTATACATATGGTAGCAATGATTTTAGTTACTAATTATAAACGAACATTAAATTAAATTTTTACTAATACTTGTGGGTTGGGCTTTTGTTCAAGAAATGGACTTCACAATAATGTAAAGAATTTGTTAATTGGACTTAACCAATTTTTTAGTAAATTATTATTGAACTGAATTTTATTTTAAAGATTGAGCTTGAAGAAATTTGAAGTGAATAATCCATTAGTTGGGCCAATTTCTTTAAAATATTGGGCTTTATAACTTTTTTGTGAATTATTCAATGAATTGGGAATTTTCATTTAGAGGAAAAATACAAAATTGGTCTCGTAACTATACTCTACTGGCAAATTTTGACTTTATATTTTTGGTACACTAACTTTTGAATTTTGGCAATTTGAGGACAAATCTAGCTCGAATTCATTTGTAGCAACCCGATCCACGGCGCCACGTCACATCCTCTCTCCTACGTGGCATGTGGTGTGGCAACCCCTTCTTGCCATGTACTTTACTAGACCAAAAAAAAATGATATTTGCACAAAAAATTAAAAATAGGTACATAAAAATTGAAAAAAGCAAAATGATAAATCTTGAAAAATATTTATATACTTATAAATTTATATATATATATATATTCACATATATAAACACACATACACATGTATCCTACTTGCCAAATTGTCAAATTAAATGAATTGAGTCCTAAAAAAAAATGTAAAACTTGCACATTAGAATTTAAAATATCAAATTTCCTTCAAATTTATAAAATTTTATTTCATACGAATTTACCATCTAAAATTTTTTTTAAATCTAATTTATCACTTTAGGCCATATAATTTTAATAATATTAAGTTAAAATAGTAAAATTTCTAAAAATTTAAATAAATTTTGTTGACTTTATTTATTAAGTTAAAAATGAAATAAAAATTAAACAATAAAAATTTAAGTCTGTCCTATTATCTATAAATGATTTATAGCAAAATTAATTTCTTTTATCTTAGATTATACGATGAATTGACATATAATTTTTTAAATTATTAAATGATTTTCTATTATAGTTAAAATAGCTAAATAACATATAATTTGGACTTATAAATTTTGGTGCTTAACAATTTAATTTTTTATTATAATTTATTACAATATTTATTTAGAAAAATTCTAAAAACTCCTTAAAATAAATAGTTGAAGGTTACATACCTGAATAACAAAAGAAAAGAAAGAAATCTAGTTTACCATAACACTTAATGAAAAGAAAACGGTCCCTGAAGTTAGGCCTGTTAATTTTACATTTTGTATTTTAATCGTTATATTGGCCAATTAAAGATTTTTATAACTTATAGATATCTATATGTTAATTTTGTGTATGTTTTACTATATAAATTGCTAAAATGAAGATAACTTCGTGGTTTAATATAGTGTAAAAAAAGTAGTAACTTAAAGTATATTATTAAATATAATGATTATTAACTTTCATAGACCTGAACAAATTGTTCTTAAGAATTAGTTGGTCTACATATTATATTTCCTTCAAAAAATAAGTTTTCCTCCAAAAATGAATTTCCTTATTATTTTTTTATTCCCTCCAAATTTTTGCTCCTCCCTCCATTTTGTGTATAAATAGTATGTACAAAAACTATTTATTTTATCTTATATTATAAGATGAATTATGATGTATTATTATGGAGGTTAAAAATTTAATTCTATTTTTTGTTATTATTTATTAGGACATTGTTTTTGAACAAAAAGATTTTAGAACAATTGTTTATAAATTCTAAAAACTTTAGTCTTTACATGTAATTAATTTCATTTTAAAAATTAAAATATTTTGTACTAATAATATATTCATGTGGACAATTTGAACATGCATTTATTGAAAATTTTCAATACTTAATTAACGCAAATTGTTTTAACATTGATCAACTTGTATAACTTTCATATAGTTGGAAATTTTGAAATTATTTTGAAATACTCACGACATTATAATATAAACTTAGTAATATACTTATAAGTTTAATAAAATTATTTTTTATCCCCATATATTTAATTAAATATTTGAAGAATTGTTAGCATCCTTAACAAATTTGTAGACGTCGGTTGAAAATTTATATTAAAATTCAAAAATATCCTTCAAAAGTTGTTTTGATTATCCTTAAGACAAAAATACCATTGGACTTATTTATAACTTTAACATGAGGGTTTAACTTTAATATTATTCAAATTACTAAAAATAAATTTAAATAATTTTATTAATATTTTTTTTAAATATTAAATAATCTGTTAATTAAAGTTGGATTAAAAAGATAAAAATTTAAAATCATCAACATATGTAAAGTAATTTAATCAAATTTAATTAAACATATTTATTAATTATAAAATAAAAATAAAAATCAAATCCATCTCTTAATTAAATATGATTTTATTTTTAAATTACATCTCAATAATATTAAAAAATAATCATATCTAAAATAATTTATTTATATTAATTTAAATATATTTATTAAATATAAAAAAATATTTATTAACTAAAATAAATAATTTAAAAATAAAAATAAGATCTAAAAATATCATACTAACACTAGTAATTTTAAAATGTCTATTTCGCCCTATCAACCCAATAAAAAAATTATTGATATGATATCTTTTTCCCTTCTAAAACACAAATAAATAAATAATTTTCTTCCAATTCATTTTTCACCTACCACCCAAAATAGAAATAAACAACCATAATTTAAACAAATTTCATTAAATTTATCAATTAATAAAAATTAAATAAGTCAAAATTTGGGAGATATAGAGTTGGAACCCTATAAGACCTTGATGTGTGTGTGTATATAAATAAAAAAATTAAATTTATTTCTTAATCAAAATAAATAATTTAAATAAAAATAAAATCTAAAATTTTATCCTAACAATATAATTTTAATAATTTTAAATAAATAAATTTTTTTAATTATTTTGACCAAAATAATGTAATGATTTTAAATAAATAACATAAGTAAAAAAATTTAATGTAAGTTAATTTAATTAAAATTTATTAATTAACAATAAATAACTAAGTAAATATATATATATATATTTTTTTTTCTCCTTCTTCCACACCCCCCTACCCACCCCTGCCTCTTCCAATCAGCACCCCCCCGAACCCCGCCAACCCCACCCCAGGCCTAGCCATGGTCGGCCAGTGGCCAGCGGCCAGATCTAGCTGCAACCAACAACTAGATCTGGCCACTGGCTGCTGGCCATTTTTCCATGGCCGGCAGTGAGGGGTTGGGGGAGAGGGGTGGGTGTTATATATATATATGTATATATTTATATAATATTTATTTTATATATATTTATATTGATATTATACATATACATATATTTATATGATATTTATATCGAGATATAAAAAAAATTTATGAAGATTTTGTTATATATTTTTAAATTTTATTATTATCTTTTTAAAAAAATTTAATGAAGGTTGATTGGGCAATTCAAATTTTGTGGAATTTTTATAAATAAGTCAAAATTTTGAATTGTTGGGTAATTAATTTTTTTTTATTTTACAGTTTTGCCTGAATATTAATGGAAGTTGAGGTGCTATCCCAAATGTATTAAAAAAATTAGAGTTTTGGTCCTATAAGTGTCAACTTAATTACCGAAAGTGCAAACCCCCCATCCAATGAGACCAAAAATATAATTTTTCCAATATAACCAAACACTACATTAGCCAAAAAAAGAAAACTAAGGGCTCTATTGAAATAGTAATAATTTTATTGGGCTAGTTGCAATTTACCCCAATGTGATTTGTGAAATAAGTTTCAATC
Organism: Jacaranda mimosifolia; assembly: GCA_018894105.1. NCBI lineage: Eukaryota > Viridiplantae > Streptophyta > Magnoliopsida > Lamiales > Bignoniaceae > Jacaranda > Jacaranda mimosifolia. The sequence continues at coordinate 23,386,576 of CM032119.1, forward strand.
CCTTATGTGAAAAAATATATATATACAAAACAGTTTCTTTATGTTTTATAAAACTACGCACACCGCCTCCCCCTCCACATTTATTGCCCATTTAACGTAATTTTAATATAAAAAGATCAATTTATCCTTAATCATTTCACATATATACAATTCAATTTAAATAACTTTTTATTATCATATTTTATTTTATTTTCTTTTTTTTCATTCTTTTCTTTTCTTTTTATTCTCATTTCTCTCTTCTATTATTTCATATATTTCTCATTTTATACATATATATAAATTTATCATTGTTTCTCATTTCTCATTATTTCATATATTCTCATTTTACACACACACACACACACACACACACACACACACACACACACACACACACACACACACATATATATATATATAAATTTATCTATAAAATTTTAAATAATTTTTATTTTTATCTTTTTTCTTTCTAATTATTCATACATGTATACTTATTTTTTCTATTTATACTTATTCACATAAATATAATATACATATTTAAAAATTTATCAATAAAATTTAAATTACTTTATTTTTATCTATTTTTCTATTTATTCATTCTGAATTAAATAAATTTAATATTTATAAATATGTATAATATAATTTTTTGTTTGTACTTATTTACATATATAGTATATATATATATGCCACAAGAAAATAGGTTAATCGCACCGTATACTTTGCGCTGATTTTTCTAAACTGTCACAATTAATAATATTATTTCTTTTACTTATTAGATTGCTCTTTGTTTTTAACTTTAAAGGGTTTTGTCCACAATTTTTTAATATATATATATATATATGTAATGCCAATTATTTTTTAAAAACAATCTTATTTAATTTTAATTTTTCATTAAGAATCAATTAAGTTAAGACAAAACTGTAATAGTAAAGATTAAAAAAAAGTAAAATAAATCAAAATAAATATATAAAATAATTATAAAGTTAAAATCAATATTAGTATATAAGTTAATAGAAACCTTTTAATTTGACTCATAATTTAGTTATCGAATAATTAAGTGAAGAAAAGAGTTTGGCATTAGTCATATAAGGTTAAAACTATAGTAAATTGATAAAATAATTATAAACTTAAAATTGATTTTAAAATATGAATTAGTGACAAAATATGAGGATGAAATTATAATGTAAAATAAAATATAGAAAAAAACAAATTATTTTATTCATTCTCAAATTTTTGTACAAATATAATTGGACATCCATATTATATTTTGCAAATAACGAAAAAATAGTGAATAACAAAAAAGTTGTTAACCTTTCAAATAATCAAAATCAAAATTTCTCATTATTTCATATATTCTCATTTTATACATATATATATATAAATTTATCTATAAAATTTTAAATAATTTTTATTTTTATCTTTTTTCTTTCGAATTATTCATACATGTATACTTATTTTTTCCATTTATACTTATTCATACTTATTTTTTTTCCATTTTTTCCATTTATACTTATAATATACATATATATATATTTATCAATAAATTTTAAATTACTTTTATTTTTATCTATTTTTTCTATTTATTCATTGTGAATTAAATAATATTTAATATTTATAACTATGTATATAATATAATTTTTCATTCAAACTTATATACATATATAGTATATATATATATACACACTACAAGAAAATAGGTTAATCACGGCATATATTTTGTGACGGTTTGTCTCAACCACCGCAAAATATTAATTTGATGGTGGTTAAGCAACGATTTATCCAAACCACCGTTGAATTATCCATTTAGCGGGGTTTCAAAAAATCACCGTGGAATTCATAATAAATGCCGGCGGTTAGTATAACATTCCCTGAATGAATAACTTCGCGCTGATTTTTCTAAACCGCCAAAATTAATAATATTGTTACTTTTGCTTGTTAGATTGTCCTTTGTTTTTTACTTTAAAGGATTTTGTTCACAACTTTTTAATATATATATATAATGCCAATTATTTTTTATAAATATTTTTTTTATAAATTTCTAAAATAAAGTATTTTATTTTATAAGCTCTTCTATAAAAATATTAAGCATTTACCTAACTATTTATATATACATATATGTAATAAAATTTCTTTGCTTCATACAGCTATGTTATATAATTATCTCATACTTTTTTGTTTATTCTTTTAATTCACTATTTGATACTCTTATTTTATTCATTCAAATGACAATTATTATTTTATTTTTAAAAATAAAATAATGTTTGCTTGATAACATGTGAAATTGCTTGAGAGTTCTATATGGAAGAGACGAATAAGTAGCTGAGCAAATGCTAATATTAATTTACGGACGTGCAGCCAAGACGGTTAAGTGCTTGCTTGAGGGTGGGCATGGCGCGGGATCGAGACCTGCTTGCTGCTAGCAATTTTGGGAAGAATTTGCGCTGGGCCTGCGTATGGGCCAATTTGGCACTGGGCCTTGTAGGTGGGCCGGTGGAACTAGGCCCTGGGTCGGTGTGGGCTACACTGGACCGGTGTGGCGCTGGGCCTTGCGGGCTAGTGTGGGCGTTGGGCCTTGAGGGTGGGCCGGTGCACTGGGCCTTGGGGGATGTGGGCGCTGGGTCTTGGTGGCGCTAGGCCTTACGGGCTTGCCTGTGGCGCTCTTGCTGGTGGGCCGTGGGCCTGAGTGTTGGGCCTGAGCCCAGCAGGGCATGGTGGGCCAGTGGGTGCTGGGTTGAGCACAGCAAGTTGCTTGCGAGCGACTGGGCCCTACTGCGCTCTTGCTGGCGGGCGATGTCCCGAATCGAGCCCAGAGTTCTGCGGCCCAGTAGGTGTAGGCCCGAAGTCAAATGGCCCATCCATATGAAGCAACCCAAATAGGAGCCCATGCGCACACATTTAGTAACAAAACTTTTAGTTATTTATTCCATTGGTAACGAAATGCTTATTTTTGAATTAAAATTTTATTTTACTCTTTGTAACCAAATATTTTGTTACATAAACAATTAGTAACTATACTTAATTAAATAAATATTATCATTATATTATGCATTGGTAACGAAATAATAAAATACAACAAAATTGCCAATGTTTTAGTAACTAAATATTTCGTTACGCTATAAAAATATATTGTAACTACTACACTTTTTTGTTACTAATATCATATTTTGGTAACGTACATTTCGTTGCCATAAGTCCATCATTCGTAACGAACCATAAATTTCGTTACTAAAACCTTTTTGCGATGGGCTTTAGGGCACTAATCTTAAGTAACGAAAAACTCATTACCAATAATTTGGGTAACGAATTTTAGCTTTATGGTAACAAAATTATTCGTTACTAAAAGTGTAATTTGTTGTAGTGCCGGCTTCCCTTTTAGAGTCAACGGAGCTCAATAACAAGTTTGACAAAGCCCATATACAGTGTCTCAAGAACATGAGTTTCTTTGCAATTATAGGCAATAGCTCTTTTTACCTGTTGTATCTCAATTAGATGATCAACATAAGAACCTAACCTTTTGACCTACATAAGCAACAATGAAACTATCACATCAATCATGGATGATAAATAGGATGCTACATGTTTTTAATCTAATGTAACAGAAAAACACACACAATGATGTAATAGAAATACACACTACTCGAGCAACCCATACAGTAATGAAAATGAAAAGCTCTTATAAGCTCTAGCCAATTCAGGAAAAAGATCATTTGCAATTAATGTAGATACTGAAACTGTTAGATTTTAGAGGCTTAAACTAAAACAACTAGTCCAGCAAAATGCATTTTTCTCTGAACGTACTTGTATGAGACTAAAATCCTTATAAAAATTCAAACATTTTCTCTAGAACTTTGATTAAAGCAATGCTCTTGTAGTAGAATATATTTGCTGTTGTCCATATCTTTCATAGATGAAGGTGCCAAAATAAACATTAACATTCCTAGAAAAATAACCACTTTTTGTTAGGGACAAATGTTGCACCTCGTAGGATGGCTAGACTCTGGAGAAACCAGGACTGTGACTTGCCATATTGGCCCTACATGATAGCACAAATTAGTTAGAAAATAATACTTGACTTAGTATGGACCTTCAGGTAAGCGTTGAATAACTAAATAAAAGCGTTGAGCATCTTTGCAATTTAAACTAAAATGTAGTGATTGAAAATTAGCATCATCACATCATTACATCATCAATTTAATTGAGAGAAAATCATCATGGAATATTAACAAAAGTTGCAATAGCATGCTCTCAAGCCATGGGATATACAAACACAAACCCCCCCCCCCCAAAAAAAAAAAACAAATCAGCACAAAAGGTTCAAAACTGGTCAAAGCTAGGCATGCCCTAGAGCATGCATTTAAGAAATTAATAAAAGAACAAATAAGGAAAAATTTTAGAAATAAGTATAAATTAACCCAAAATCATAATTCAGCAGCATATGATAAATGAGCTCAAAATTCTAATCTTAAAATTAAAAAAATATAGTCTAAAAGACAAAAAGTGAAGTAGAAGTTGGAAAAACACATGTAAAATAGGTGTAAGCCATAAGATAAAGCAACGAAAGCTTAAAGTGGTCCTTGGTACAACCATCATTTCCTGCAAAAGATCGAACAGTTTATGAAAACCCAATAGGTGGCTCACACACATGTCCCGCTAGAGAAACAAAGTTGCAGATTGGTTAGCTAACCAAGCTTGTAATACCCACACATATGAAGTACGCACGGGCAATGATCTTCAAGGCTACATATCTGGGCTCATTCGCACTGAAAAATTCAACATTCTTTGTATTAGATCTTGATGTATTGTAATAGGCCACTAAGCTATTGTTCAATACTTTGTTGAACTTTGTTGTACCTTATTTTGAAACATTAATAAATCAAAGATGCTATACACTTATCTATTTTTTCCCAAAAAAAAAAATCTCAAAATGTTATTCTACCCTTGTCCCAATACACACAAACACAAAATAAACCCTTCCCCAAGCTTGAGCACAAGACAACTCTCCAAGAAACTGAAGCAAGACAATTCAAGTTCTATATTCAACTTAGTAAGCCATTTTGCCGAACATAAGGTGTACATTCATCTAAATAGATCATTGAAAAGAAATTGAGCATATATGGGACCAAATTCACGCATCATCAATAAATGTCCATCACTAAAATCTAGATCATCAAAGTTCATCAATCAAATAATAATTCCCACTTGTAATCAGTAAGAATTTACAAAATTCCCAACACATTCAAAATTCTTGTGAATTCTTCAAAAATCCAAATAGATGCAATTTGCAAGAATTTCAAGTTTTTGCACCGTGGGAAACTACAAATTTAATCCATGAAGTCCAATTGAACTTCAAAAAGGACAACTCATTAAAAATTTGGATTACCAGTTGCATGCAGCATAAACATTTGGTATCAAATGGATAAGACAGCATGAGTCCACTTGAGCAATAACTTCATATTACTTAAATTTGATTCTGAATTTGATTTACATGAATGTCCATTGTTGAACTTCAAAATGTTTGTTGATTATATGCTGCAAAAATTGTAGTATCAAATGAATATTGGTGCATAAATGATTGGTTAATCGTATAAACTAGAGTTTGTGTTTGTATTGTTACAAAATCACTTAAAGTTAGAGGATATTTTCTATGGGAAAAAGTGGGGAAAAGCCATCTTAGATAAGTAGGAAATTTTGTGGGCACAATCCAAAAGGTAATAGGACCATTCAACTTGGGACAGCAGGAGGAAAAGATTCTTATTTAAATATGCAAACAAGAATTAAGTGAGAAGATAAGTAAAAGCAATATTACAAGGGTAAACCTATGTACAAAGGCCAAGAAAATTAGATGAGGAAGCAAAAGCATAAGAGAAAAAGAAAAGAATGTTCCCCAATTATGGAAAACAATTTATAGCCACTACTAAACATGTTACAAAGAAATTGAAATAACAATCTGGATAAAAGGGGGGGGGGATTATAGAGATTTCCAACGATAACCACATTCTGGAGTTTGTCTACAATTGTTCTTAAATTATACCATTCTATTCAAAGAAAACAAGAAACCATGAATTCGTAATCCAATTTAATATGCTTTTTCAAATATTAATTTTGACAACCGTTTGTACTATGTGAAACTTGGTTTACAGGCATTCCAAACTTAAACTGTTTAAAACAACACAAAAGACATGTTTAATCTTGACCAGAAATTAGAGTTAATGCCTTTGGAGCATGAATATGAAATCATAACTAAAACTAATTTCCTTACGGGAGCCTGAACACTATCTATCCTTTGCAGCAAGAGACAAACCCAAAAGCTGGACTCGGCTAATTTGCCAAAATATAGTACAAGAGCGTAATTTTTCCAAAACTACCGTGATTTTGGAAGTGTTGCAAAAATGCCGTAAGGCGTGGCTTCAGGCCACGCCTTTCTGTTTCAGATTTTTTTTTTTGACGCCTCTGGCGGGCGGAAATAACGAAGAAATAATAAGAGGCGTGGCTTAAAATTATTTTTTTTTTTTTTTTGAAAAAATCGCAGCCACGCCTCTTGCATGTGGAAATTTTTTTTTTTTTAATTGCAACAAGAGCAAGCACGCCTCTTCCATGTATTTTTTTTAAAATGCGAGGCCACGCCTCTCACATGTTTCTTTTTTTTTTTTTTTGTTTGTAATTGAAATTTTTTTTGTTTTTGGTTTGTAATTGAAAATTGAAGAGGCATGGCATTTTTTTTATAATTAATAATTGAAGAGGCGTGGCATCTCTTGTATGTTTTTTTTTCTTTGTTATTAAAAATTGAAGAGTCGTGGTCTTGCATGCAAATTTTTTTTCACTTTTTTTAAGTAAAAAGTGAAGAGGCATGACCTTAGCTAAATTTTTTTTTTTTTTTTTTTTGTAAAACATCCGTAAATGCATGTCACGCCCTTGCATAGTAAAAATGTGTTTTAAGATACAGTAAAGAATTGTATATATACAGTAGTATATGATGTAAGCTCTATTAATACATTTTTTAAGAAATATCATACATTTTAATCATAATTGATGCGTATAATTTGAAGATATGTTATTATCATGGCATATAAAATTGTCACATAATATTTTTACCAATTCGATCCTATTTATATATTCCACTTATAAAACCCACCGTTCACATAACTTTATCATTTATTTATTTTATTAATATTTAAAAAGTGAACTCAAATGAGAGATGATCCACGCTACATCAAACCTCATCAAACCTGATATTGTATATCCACGCTACAAAAATGGATCATCTCTCATTTGAGTTCATTTTTTAAATATTAATAAAATAAATAAATGATAAAGTTATGTGAACGGTGGGTTTTATAAGTGGAATATATAAATAGGATCGAGTTGGTAAAAATATTATGTGACAATTTTATATGCCATGATAATAACATATCTTCAAATTATACGCATCAATTATGATTAAAATGTATGATATTTCTTAAAAAATGTATTAATAGAGCTTACATCATATACTACTGTATATATACAATTCTTTACTGTATCTTAAAACACATTTTTACTATGCAAGGGCGTGACATGCATTTACGGATGTTTTACAAAAAAAAAAAAAATTCAGCTAAGGTCATGCCTCTTCACTTTTTACTTAAAAAAAGTGAAAAAAAATTTGCATGCAAGACCACAACTCTTCAATTTTTAATAAAAAAAAAAAAACATGCAAGAGATGCCACACTTCTTCAATTATTAATTATAAAAAAAATGTCACGCCTCTTCAATTTTCAATTACAAACCAAAACAAAAAAAATTTCAATTACAAACAAAAAAAAAAAAAGAAACATGCGAGAGGCGTGGCCTCGGGCCACACCTCTTGCATTTTAAAAAAATACATGGAAGAGGCGTGGCTCTCTTCAATTTAAAAAAAAGGCCACGCCTCTTCAATTTAAAAAAAAAATTATTTTATTGCATGCAGCGGTTGAAGTTTGCCATGCTGAAGCCACGCCTCTGTTGAATTTATAAAAAAAAAAATTCAGAAACGAAAAGGCGTGGCTCTTACGGCATTTTTGCTACTCTCCCCAAACCACGGTAGTTTTGTAAAATTACAAATTTTTTACTATATTTTGATAAATTCCCCGCTGGACTCCTCTAGTAATAAGGTATCTTTTCTCTAATCTGGACCAAATCACCGACCATCTCCATTTCTCGGAACATTAAAAAAAATTAGAACATTTCCTAAGCATATCTAGTGAAGATATTTGTTAATAAAGGAACACTCACTCAGCCAGCATAGGACACTAACCTCTATGTCTGATTTTATTCATGCTTTCACCAGCAAATTAACAATTAACACTGCGATTCCGGCATCATTTATCAAAATCTATCCCAAATATAGATGACAAAAGGCTGCTAGGAACACGAACTCACAGGCAACCATATGAAAAACCCAATCACAAAATAAAACTCAGTAATCAAAAACTTTTTACCAGAGCAATTATGATTCGGTGAAAAAATCCAAAACACTAATTGGGAGCATAGAAATTGGTGGTGCTGGCGATTATGGAAGTGCCGAGGATGCATGCACCATTGAAGGTCCTCGACACAGCATATTACGTAGCAGGCGCCGCAGATATGGCCTTTCTCGAAAAGAACAGTACTAAGGGAAGCGATGCCCTTGCCATAGCCATTCTTTTCTAAGTCTCTGTAACTGTTGGCGCCGCCAGCAGTGACATTCTGCAACAGCGTAGTAGGTTGCATGGGCAGACTTCCTGTCGGACTGTGACGAATCGGAGCGGGTGGAGGGGAAGTAGTAGGAGTCAACTAGGAGTTCTGATGGTGAGAATGTGAGGAACTAAAGAACAGGTGGCCCGTTAAGCATTTTGAACAGTGGCAGACAGTTGGGAGAGGAACTAGCCATTTTGGGACTCTTCACCTTTATTGGTCTGGGAGAAAAGAGAGAGGAAAATAAAGAAATGGCTAATCAAAATTTTATGGACTGTTTGGTTTTGTGTTCATTCGAACATTCACACCTTCAGTTTCCAAATGGAAAAGTAGTTATTGATTATTTTTTAGAAATGAAAATTTTGATGATTGTTTGAAAATACGGTTAATTAGAAGAAAAAAAATTCCTAACCCTACTTTCATTTTAGTGATCAATACCCATTTGAATTTTTATACACTAACTCCCCACTTTTTCACAAAACTTATAAATCACTCCTCATATCTTTTAAAAAGACCCATATATCCTTGTAGCTGGAAAAAACAACAAAAATACCTGAGAAATGCGTTTTTCTCTTCAAGAAGAACGCTTTCCTTTTTTCCCCCCTAAAATTGACGATTCTCCAAGCGGCCAAACAAAAGGGCGCGAAACCGTTCCTCTACCATTGACGCGAGAAGAAAAAGAGAAAAAAAAAACACCAAAAGTTTTGTCATTTTTCTGCAACAACAGAAGGAGAAACAACAGCAACAAGAATCGAAGTACAAAAAGAAGTGAGCAAAAGAAACAAAGGTATGTTTTCTGCATTTACAATTTTAAATGTCCATGATTTTTCAATGTTACACTTATTTCTTGTCTATTTTCTCATGTTTAGGGTTTTTATTCCTTTTTTAGTTGTTAAACACTTGAACCCATTTGATATATATATATATATATGATTTTTGTTGTGAGATGGAAAGATTCTGATTTGTACTTAAAAGGCATGAAAGTTGTGCTTCACCTTTTTAGGGTTTATACTTCGTTTTACCTGAAATTATATGGTAAAATCATACGGTGAAATTATTTGAAAATGGTAGTATATTATCTGTAGTACAAAACATTCAAGCCTACAGTACACGTTAGGCAAAAGTATAGTATATAATATGTGTAAATGCAGTACATTTTAGAAACAAATGTAGTATAAACAATCAAGCTTCCAGTACACATTAGGCAAAAGTGTAGTATATAATCCGTGTAACTGCAGTACATTTTAGGAGTATCTGTAGTACAAAACATTCAAACCTGCAGACTAAATGAAATTATAGTATATAATCTGTGTACATACAGTACATTTTTGAAGCATCTATAGTACAAAAACATTCAAGCCTGCAGTATACACTAACTGAAAGTGTAGTATAATCTATGTACATGCAATATATTTTAGAAGCATCTATAGTACAAAGTCATCAAGCCTGCAGGATTCACTAACTGAAAGTGTAGTATAATCTGACAAAATCATCAAGCCTGCAGTATACACTAACCGAAAGTGTAGTATATAATATGGGTATCTACAGTACATTTTAGAAGCAACTATAGTACAAAATATTTAAGCTGCAGTATACACTAACCGAAAGTATAGTATATAATCTGTGTATCTGCAGTACATTTTAGAAGCAACTGTAGTACAAAAGCATTCAAGCCTGTAGTATACACTAACTGAAAGTGTAGTATATAATCTGTGTACATACAGTACATTTTAAAAGCATTTGTAGTACAAAATCATCAAAGCTGCAATATAAACTAACTAAAAGTCTAGTATATAATCTGTGTACATGCAGTACATTTTAGAAGCAACCGTAGTACAAAATATTTAAGCTACAGTATACACTAACTGAAAGTGTAGGATATAATCTATGTATCTGCAGTATATTTTAGAAGCATCTGTAGTACAAAAACATTCAAGCCTGCAGATTAAATGAAATTATAGTATATAATATGTGTAACTGTAGTACATTTTAGAAGCATATGTAGTACAAAATCATTCAATCCTGCAGTACACATTAACTAAAACTGTAGTATATAATATGTTTATCTATAGTCTATTTTAGAAGCATCTGTAGTACAAAAACATTCAATCCTGCAGATTAAATAAAATTATAGTATATAATCTGTATAACTATAGTACATTTTAGAAGCATATGTAGTACAAAACATTAAAGCCTGCAGATTAAATGAAATTATAGTATATAATTTGTGTACATGCAATACATTTTAGAAGCATCTATAGTACAAAATCATTCAAGCCTACAATATACATTAATTGAAACTGTAGTATATAATCTATGTATTTGCAGTACATTTTAGAAGCAACTGTAGTACAAAACATTTAAGCCTACAGTATACACTAACTAAAAGTATAGTATATAATCTGTGTATCTGCAGTATATTTTAGAAGCAATTGTAATATAAAAGATTCAAGCCTGCAGTATACACTAACTGAAAGTATAGTATATATTCTGTGTATCTGCAGTACATTTTAAAAGCATCTGTAGTACAAAATATTCAAGCTTTTAGTACAAGTGTAGTATATATTCTGTGTTTCTACAGTACATTTTAGAAGCATCTATAATACAAAACATTCAAGCTTTCGGTACACATTATCTAAAAGTGTTAGTTTATAATCTGTTTATATACTAATTTTTCTTTATCTGATTGCAGCAAAGCCAAGACATTATGAGGTCTGCTCTCGTTGCTCCCCCTATATTTTCAGAGTAAATTGGAGCTTGTGAAGTCCAAGATAGGGTCAAAACATTTTGATGCATTAAAGAAGACCTCTTTCTATATATACATGGATATGCCTAAGTTAAATTCAAGCTTCATTCGGCTTGAAGCTACACATAGGAGGTTTGACCCAGAAAAGCTGTCATTTCTTTTTGCGGAAGGGGTTGATGTTCCTTTTTTTGCAGCTGAATTTTCTATGGTTTTAGGGTTGCCACATGTGGGGCAGTCTGTTTATATAACATTGAAGATGAAGTCTTCAACATTTGACCGCCTTTTTTTCAAGAAGCTGCAGAATATAACTAGATCTGAAATAGCAAAATAGTTTGAGGAATATGTATATAAGGATAGTGAGGAAGACTTAAATGATTTTTGTAGGTTGTATATACTTTTTGTTTTTAATTATTTTATGTTTCCAACATCTAATTATTGGATTGCATGATTTCTCCTACCATACTTGGACAATTTGTCTAAAGATGGTCTGTATATATGGAGCATAGCTACATACAATTTTCTTGTCCAAGATGTGAGGAACCATTTAGGAGGAGGTGGAGAAAGAACTAAGAAGTACATTGACGGATGCACAGTCGGTTTGATGGTAAGTGTTTGCTTTATTTTCCTAATAATATTGATTATATTTATATTTAAGTGAGTATAATTTTTTGATTTATGAATGACAGGCATGGGTTTAGGAATGCATCCCATCACTAGGTTCACCAGAGAGTTAGTTTGAGTTTCCACGCTTTTATCAGTGGAAGGATAGCAAACTCCCAAACAATGTAGAGGAGGCAGAGAATAAATTGAAACAAGTTATAGCACATATGGTAATAATTGTAATAATTCATTATTATTTTTTTGTATAATAATTTGAATTTGATAATTATTTTCATTGTAATAGGTTGTAGCCCTCGATCCTGCTCCAGAGGAGTTTGAATTGGCATTTTTCATCAAGAAATCAAAAACTGCCAGTACTGCTATTAGTGAGTCCATATTTGTGATCATACAATATATGAAGCAATTATTAAAGCGAAAGATGAAGAAATTAAAACATTGAAAAAAAATATTGCTTCATTCGATACGATGGCATTGAAGGAGCGGGGTGAGGATGAGCATTTAGCTGAAGAGGGGGGAGCATGAACAGGAAGCTGGTGATCATGTACATGAGGGGGAACATGATTTGCTAGATGATGCAAAGAAAGAAGGGGATGAATCTGAATGTACGGTGGATGAAGAAAGTCGAACAAAACACCATTATGATCTTTCAGATTTCCCCATCCCTTTGAAGATAGAACTTAATGTATCAATTCATGTGGCTGAGTTGGAGGAATTTGAGATTGAAGTGGCAAATGTCATGTCCTCGATTGTGATAGATGTGTGTAATCAAGCTGATAGGAAGTCAAAAAAGAAATCTCCAAATTTTGTCAGCCCCCCGAGCACCACGCCAACCAAATATGCAAGACAAGTAACAAAGACCTATCGTCCTCGTGCTCGTGCACAAAAAAAAAACAAAGAACAAGAAGAAAATAAGGTGTTGTAAATTACTTAATGTTTTGATTTGTTGCTATTTGCATTTCATTTGTAAACTATACGTTTGTACTAAATGTAACGATATCTTATACTTGATTAGTCGATATGTGTACTTAATTGATGATATCTTATACCTCATGTTGGTGATATTTGTGCTTAATGTGCTATATTTTGTACTTCATGTTGGAGATATTTGTACTTAATGTGCTAATCTTTTGTACTCTATGTTGGAGATATTTGTACTTGATATGCTGATATTTTGTTCTCCATGTTAGGATATATGTACTTAATGTGATGATATTTTGTAATTCATGTTGGTACTATTTGTACTTAATGTGTTGATATCTTATACTTCATGTTGATGATATTTATACTTAATGTGCTGATATCTTGTACTCCATGTTAGAGATATTTGTACTTAATGTGCTGATATTTTGTACTCCATATTGGAGATATATGTACTTAATGTGCTAATGCATTTTTACTCCATGTTGGAGATATTTCTACTTGATGTGCTAATATTTGGTGCTCCATGTTGGAGATATCTGTACTTAATGTGCTAATATGTTGTACTCCATATTGGTGATATATGTACTTAATATGATGATATCTTATACTTCATGTTGGTGATATTTGTACTTAATGTGCTGATATTTTGTACTCTATGTTGGTGATATTTGTACTTAATGTGCTGATAGTTTGTACTTCAATAGTTGATATTTTGTACCTAATGTGTTGTGTCTTGTACCCCAGGAGACAAAAGACAGCGGCCTAATCCAGGAAGCAGATAAACCACCCAGCTCAAAGATTGAATCGCCTGATCCCTATAAAGGAAGGGCTGATTATAGAGGTCGTGCTAGTATTCCAGAAGAAGAGCGAGAAGTCTTCGACAACTTTCTCAGAAGAGATAATTTGAGATAACAAAATTTTCTTATTATTTTTCTTTTCGATAAATTCGTGTCTAAACTAACAATTAACAATTGTGTAGGGTGATGTCTAGAAGGAGAAAGACACTTTCTAGATGGAAGAAACTTTTGTGAGCTCTTATTTGGAGGAGAACTTACCGGTGACATAGTGGATTGCTACATGTCGATATTATGTAGCCCATCGTTCGACAACAAGAGCCACCACAATGTGTGGTTTACGTCCACAATAGCGCAGGTATGTGGCGATTTCCTAACTTAATTTAGTTCACGTTTCCAATGAGTCTAACCATTTGTTTTATACTTCATAGGATGATATATTAGATCGACTCGAGGGCCCAACATCTAGGATATTACGGATGTAGAATTTGTGAAGTTCATAAATAAACTTAACTCCTTCACCCATAAAGATTTGGAAGAGCTCACGTTGGATGTTGTAAACCAGTATCGTTTCATACTCCTACTGATTTGTCGGCACCATCACTAGTTCTTGGTTGTCCTCGACACCTCGACTCGTTTTCTCTTGTACATGAATTCAATAATGGCCCTCCGATACAAACCGATAGCTAGTGCCATTGTAAGTTTGCTTCTTTTTCCTAAGATTTCTTCATAAAGTAGGGAGTCAACAACTAATCAATATTTTTGTAGGCAACATTCTATTCTCGGTACATGAAGCTTTCATTGGGGTGTCGTGTGGATGAAAACCTGAGGGTAAAAAGAAGTAGACAACAAGAGGGTTCAGTAGATTGTGGTGTCTATGTGTGCCTTTGGGCATAATGTTTTGCAATAGACAACATCGAGTACTACTAAAACAATTGACATCGATGAATATCGTGGACATATGGCACATACCATTTAAGTCATGAAAATGCCAGGGCTTGAATCATATTTTGTATGTAAATACATATGTAAATTGAAGCATACTTTGTTTATAATATTATTTTTTATGTAAGTGTAATTTTCTATCAAGTATTTATAATGTTTTGATTTCAGTAGAGTATGATGGAAATGAAGTACAAACATGGAACAAACAAAGTATAAATGATAAATGAAGTACAAACATGGAACAAACAAAGTATAAATGATGTTGCGTTGAAGTACAATATAATTTATTTGAAATTTGGCAGTGAAATTGAGTACAATATCAGCGAAATGAAGCACAAACCTAGAACTAACAAAGTATAAATGGTGTTGCGTTGAAGTACAATATAATTCATTTGAAATTTGGCAGTGAAATTGAGTACAATATTAAGGAAATGAAGTACAAACCTGGAACTAACAAAGTATAAATGGTGTTACGTTGAAGTACACTTCTATTAAAATAAAACTGAGAAACGAATTTGAGTACAATATGATGGAAATCACGTACAAATGTAGAACAAACAAAGTATAAATGGTGCTATGTTGAAGTATACTTCAATTAAATTGAAACTGGGCAGCAATTTGAATACAATATGATGGAAATGAAGCATAAACGTAGAACAAACAAAGTATAAATGGTGTTGTGTTGAAGTACAATTTAATTGATTTGAAATTTAGCAGTGAATTTGAGTACAATATCAGAGAAATGAAGCACAAACCTTGAACTAACAAAGTATAAATGGTATTACATTGAAGTACACTTCAATTTAATTGAAATTTGGCACTGAATTTGAGTACAATATGAGGGAAATGAAGTACAAACTTAGAACTAACAACGTATAAATGGTACTATGTTGAAGTACATTTCAATTCAGTTGAAACTGGGCAGTGAATTTTAGTACAATATGATGGAAAAATGTAGAACACAAACAAAGTATAAATGGTGTTATGCGGAAGTACGATTCAATTCAATTGAAATTGGCAGTGAATTTTAGTAAAATATGATGGAAATAAAGTACAAACGTAAAACAAACAAAGTATAAATGGTGTTGTGTTGAAGTACAATTTCATTTATTTGAAATTTGGAAGTGAATTTGAGTATAATATCAGGGAAATAAAGTACAAATCCAGAACTAACAAAGTATAAATGGTGTTACGTTGAAGTACACTTCAATTTAATTGAAATTTGCACTGAATTGGAGTACAATATGAAGGAAAATAAAGTACAAACCTAGAACTAACAAAGTATAAATGGTGTTATGTTGAAGTACATTTCAATTCAGTTGAAACTAGGCAGTGAATTTCAGTACAATATGATGGAAAAATGTAGAACACAAATAAAGTATAAATGGAGCTATGCAGAAGTACGATTCAATTCAATTGAAATTGGGCAGTGAATTTTAGTACAATATGATGGAAATAGAGTACAAACGTAAAACAAACAAAGCATAAATGGTGTTGTGTTGAAGTATAATTTAATTAATTTGAAATTTGGAAGTGAATTTGAGTACAATATCAGGGAAATGAAGTACAATCCAGAACTAACAAAGTATAAATGATGTTACGTTGAAGTACACTTTTATTAAAATCAAACTGAGAAGCGAATTTGAGTACAATATAATGAAAATACAGTAAAAACATAGAACAAATAGAGTATAAATGGGGATGTGTTGAAGTACACTTTAATTAAATTGAAACTGGGCAGCAAATTTGAGTATAATATGATGGAAATAAAGCACAAACGTGGAACAAATAAAGTATAAATGATGTTGTGTTGAAGTACAGTTTAATTTATTTGAAATTTGGTAGTGAATTTGAGTACAATAATAGAGAAATGAAGTATAAATCCAGAACTAACAAAGTATAAATAGTGTTACGTTGAAGTACACTTCAATTTAATTGAAATTTGACACTGAATTTGGGTACAATATGAGAGAAATGAAGTACAAACCTTGAACTAACAAAGTATAAATAGTGTTATGTTGAAGTACAATTCAATTCATTTGAAACTGGACATTGAATTTGAGTACAACATGAGGAAAGTGAAGTGCAAACGTAGAACTCACAAAGTATAAATGGTGCTATGTTACAATACATTTCAATTCAGTTGAAACTGTGCAGTGAATTTCAGTACAATATGATGAAAAAACATAGAACAAACAAAGTATAAATAGTGCTATGCGAAAATACGATTCAATTCAATTGAAATTGGGCAGTGAATTTCAGTACAATATAATGGAAATGACGTACAAACGTAAAATAAATCAATTATAAATGGTATTGTGTTGAAGTACAATTTAATTCCTTTGAAATTTGGAAATGAATTTGCGTACTACATCAGGGAAATAAAGTTCAAACCCAGAACTAACAAAGTATAAATGGTGTTACATTGAAGTACACTTCAATTTAATTGAAATTTGCACTGAATTTGGGTATAATATGAGGGAAATAAAGTACAAATCTAGAACTAACAAAGTATAAATGGTGTTACGTTGAAGTAAACTTCTATTAAAATCAAACTGAGTAGCGAATTTGAGTACAATATGATGAAAATGAAGTACAAACATAGAACAAATAGAGTATAAATGGTGCTATGTTGAAGTACAATTCAATTCATTTGAAATTTGGCAGTAAATTTGAGTACAATATGAGGGAAATAAAGTAAGAACCTTGAACTAACAAAGTATAAATAGTGTTATGTTGAAGTAGAATTCAATTCATTTGACACTGGACATTGAATTTGAGTACAACATGAGGGAAGTGAAGTGCAAACGTAGAACTAACAAAGTATAAATGGTGCTATATTGAAGTACATTTCAATTCAATCAAAACTGGGCAGTGAATTTTGGTACAATATGATGGAAAAATGTAGAACAAACAAAGTATAAATGGTGCTATGCGTAAGTGCGATTCAATTCAATTGAAATTGGGCAGTGAATTTCAGTACAATATGATGGAAATGAAGTACAAACGTAAAATAAACAAAATATAAATAGTGTTGTGTTGAAGTACAATTTAATTCATTTGAAATTTGAAAGTGAATTTGAGTACTATATCAGGGAAATGAAGTACAAACCCATAACTAACAAAGTATAAATGGTGTTATGTTGAAGTACACTTCAATTTAATTGAAATTTGGCACTGAATTTGAGTACAATATGAGGGCAATGAGTACAAACCCAGAACTAACAAAGTATAAATGGTGTTATGTTGAAGTACACTTCAATTTAATTGAAATTTGGCACTGAATTTGAGTACAATATGAGGGCAATGAAGTACAAACCTAGAACTAACAAAATATAAATAGTGCTATGTTGAGATACAAAATCATTAATATCTCGGACAACATGCAAAAATGTTAATTTCACGCTAAATTAAATACATAATTGCCTAAATGAAGTATAATTGTCAAGAAATAAAGTATAAATCTCTCATATTAAGGTACAAAATTGAGCTAGTTTACTGATTCTTTGCAGGTCCGATGATTATGCCCTATTCTACCACACCTTTTACACTTAATTACACATTTCTCAATTTGTGATGGAATCCTCTGTGTCTTTCTACGCCTAGGCTAAGATCGGAAATCAGGCACATTAATGACGTCATCCTCATCTAGAGGGAACAGATGCCTACGTACATAGGAATAGGGTTTATCACTGCTTGGTATGCTTGTTGATGCATCTCAACTCGGTAGTATTGATCGGTAAAGTCATACGGTGAAAGTGACTTTAACTCGATACAAGCACAAGCATGTTTGCATGGTATTTTATCAATCTGTCATACTCTGCACGAACAGACCCTGCTATGTAAATCTACATCATACGATTTATCTTGCTCAATCACCTCAAAGCTCTAACCGCTAGATATGACAACTTTTAAGTTACAAGAACGCATATGATTAATTGCCAACTTCTTCTCTTGCTTGGGACATAATTGACTAACCATCTTATGAGATTCTTCTCGTTGATCATGCATCATAACCATTATTTGCATGCGTATGTGATCAACCCTGGCTGCAACTGGCATAAATCGGGCTGGTTTAACCCAATTATTCCAACATTCTACTTGATTATTACCCCCCCATCAATCTTCACTGAATAAGGAATTTGCCCAACATTGTAGGTCTGACTGCATAATAAAGTCTCTGGCAAGTGGCAATGACTCCAAGATATTGTCTATATGTCGTTTATACCCCTACCTTGTAGACACATAAGCAGCTTTCATAAAAACATAACACCACTGATTTTTGTTATGTAGAGGGTACTTCCTTAATACCTGAATTTAAAATAATAGATCAGTAATGTGCTAAATGTTATGAATTAGAGTTTATTTCACATAATTGTTTCACAAGCAAAGATAAAGTTTCTTACTTGTTTCTTAAAGTTATCGACTAAATGTCTCAAGCAATATGCATGGTAGCTACCGGGAAATATCATGGGGAGGACCTTAAGAAGACCTGGATATTGATCAGCGAAGAAAGTAAACCTTGATAAGCCAGGCAGATATTGAGAATCTAAGACACTTCTTAGCTTAAGGCAGAACCACTCCCAATTAATATCATTTTCGGAGTCAACAACTGCATATGCTAACGTGAATAAGTCATCATTAGCATCCTTACTGACAGCACTGAGTAAGCTTCCTTTGTATTTATTTTTAATATAGGTGCCATCTAAGAATATCAACAGCCTGCATCCCTTGAGAAAACCAATAGGCAGGCACTGAAACATATAAATAGCCAACGAAATTTTTGACTAATTGGGTCTATCTCACAGTCTGCAATACTTCCAGGGTTTGTCCTCTTCATAGCATCATAGTACCACCTCAACTTATCATAAAATCCCTTCTCAGCTTCATGGATATCATGCATAGCTAATTTGTTACCCATCCATGCTTTATGGTACCTAAGTTCCACACCATATTCTCTGTGGATATCTTTCAATATGGTAGAGTGCCAATAACATGGCTCTAATCTCAATTTATCCTTCACTATGTCAGCAACCTAAGTGGAATCGATTTTAGGATATCCCCCTTGTCCGAAGATTAGCCTCACCACATGTGTGCTCTAGATTGCATTTTTGAATGCCAAATAATTTATTAGCCTCATGCCTTGATGCATAGATTCTCTATTTGTAATTTTCATCATTGCAAATAGCTATGACTTTTTTGTTGACATTTTTCTTGTATTTAAATGACCGCAAAGTAGACACCGCATAATACTTAAGCATAATTCTAAACTCCTGAGCATCCTTGAATGTCTGACCCTCTCCATATATGCAATTCCTCCATGCATCAATTGAGTTGCTAATTAAAGCCAATTCATTGTGCGATGCATTGGTCGAACCAATTTCCTCCTTGACTGCATTCCTTAAGGTTGACAAATGAAGTACAATTTAGGTAAAATAAAGTACAATATGTAGAACAATTCAGCATGGTGGTATAGTTTCAAATAAACGAAATACAATTTTAGAACAATAGAAGTATAAAACGCTAGCAATTGCAGTACAATTTTGGATAATCAATAAGCAAAGCACTTGAAGTATAGAACTTTAGGTAAAATGAAGCATAAAAATTAATAGAACTTTATAAAACTTAAATAATGTAGTACAATTTTACGTAAAAGGTTAAGTATAATTTTAATAAAGTGGGTACAATTTCAGAAACACTTGACGTATAAAACCTTAGAATTGCGGTACAATTTTTGGATAATCCATTAGTAGAACACTTGAAGCTTAAATTAATAGATTCAGATAACTGAAGTACAAGTTTAGATAAAATGAAGTATAATTTCAGAATACTTGAAGTATAGAACTTCAAGGAATGGAGTACAGGTTTAGGTAAAATGAATTATAATTTCAGAAAATAGAAGTACAATTTTATATAAAAAGAAGTACAATTTCAGAAAACTTGAAGTATAAATCCCTAACAATTGCAGTACGATTTTGGATAATCCATTAGTAGAACACTTGAAGCATAAAACTAAAATAATAGATTCAGATAATTGAAGTATAAATTTAGATAAAACGAAGTACAATTTCAAAATACTTGAAGTATAAAACCTTAGCAATTGCAATAAAATTTTAGATAAAGTGAAGTATAATTTCAAAACTCCTGAAGTATAAAACCTTAGCAATTGCAGTACAAATTTTGGATAATCCATTAGTAGAACACTTAAAGCTTAAATAATAGATTCAGATAACTGAAGTACAAGTCTAAATAAAATGAAGTACAATTTTAGAACACTTGAAGTATAGAACTCCAATGAATACAGTACAGATTTAAGTAAAATGAAGTATAATTCCAGAAAACAGAAGTACAATTTTATATAAAAAGAAGTACAATTTCAGAACACTTGAAGTATAAATCCTTAGCAATTACAGTACGATTTTGGATAATCCATTCATAGAACACCTGACGTATAAAACTAAATTAATAGATTCAGATAATTGAAGTACAAGTTTACATAAAATGAAGTACAATTTCGGAACACTTGAAGTATAAAACCTTAGCAATTGCAGTACAATTTTAGATAAAGTGAAGTACAATTTCAAAACACCTTAAGCATAAAACCTTACCAATTACAATACAAATTTTGGATAATCCATTAGTATAACACTTGAAGCTTAAATAATAGATTTAGATAATTGAAGTACAACTTTAGATAAAATGAAGTACAATTTCAGAACACCTGAAGTATAGAACTCCAATGAATAGAGTACATGTTTAGGTAAAATGAAGTATAATTTCAGAAAATAGAAGTACAATTTTATATATAAAAAAAATACAATTTCAGAACACTTGAAGTATAAGTCCTTAGCAATTGCAGTACGATTTTGGATAATCTATTATTAGAACACCAGAAGTATAAAACTAAAATAACAGATTCAGATAATTGAAGTACAAGTTTACATAAAATGAAGTACAATTTCAGAACACTTGAAGTATAAAACTTTAGCAATTGCAGTACAATTTTAGATAAAGTGAAGTACAATTTCAGAACTCCTGAAGTATAAAACCTTAGCAATTATAGTACAAATTTTGGATAATCCATTAGAACAATTGAAGCTTAAATAATAGATTCAAATAACTGAAATACAAGTTTAGATAAAATAAAGTACAATTTCAGAACACCTGAAGTATAGAACTTCAATGAATAGAGTACATGTTTAGGTAAAATGAAGTATAATTTCAGAAAATAGAAGTACAATTTTATATATAAAAAAAGTACAATTTCAGAACACTTGAAATATAAGTCCTTAGCAATTGCAGTACGATTTTGGATAATCTATTATTAGAACACCTGAAGTATAAAACTAAAATAACAGATTCAGATAATTTAAGTACAAGTTTACGTAAAATGAAGTATAATTTCATAACACTTGAAGTATAAAACTTTAGCAATTGCAGTACAATTTTAGATAAAGTGAAGTACAATTTCAAAACTCCTGAAGTATAAAACCTTAGCAATTGCAGTACAAATTTTGGATAATCCATTAGTAGAATACTTGAAGCTTAAATAATAGATTCATATAACTGAAGTACAAGTTTAGATAAAATGAAGTACAATTTCAGAACACCTGAAGTATAAAACTTCAATGAATAGAGTATAGGTTTCGGTAAAATGAAGATAATATCATAAAATAGAAGTACAATTTTATATAAAAAGAAATACAATTTCGGAACACTTGAAATATAAGTCCTTAGCAATTACAGTATGATTTTGGATAATCCATTAGTAGAACACCTGAAGTATAAAACTTAAATAATAGATTCAGATAATTGAAGTACAAGTTTAGATAAAATGAAGTACAATTTTAGAACACTTGAAGTACAGAACTTCAATGAACAGAGTACAGGTTTAGGTAAAATGAAGTATAGTTTTAGAAAACAGAAGTACAATTTTAGATAAAATAAAGTATAATTTCAGAACTCCTGAAGTATAAAACCTTAAGAATTGCAGTACGGTTTTTGATAATCCATTAATAGAACACTTGAAGTATAAAACTTAAATAATAGAGTACAATTTTTGTGAGATAAAGTATAATTTTATTTGTAGTGAAGTATAATGTAGAACGCTCAGAGTAGAGAAAGATTTTTAAATAAATAGAGTACAATTTCAAATCACTTCAAGTACAAAACTTTACAAACTGCAGTACATTTTAAATTCTGTAGAAGTATTACCTTAAAACATCACTGCTCTTCTTTGCACTGCTGCTTGATTCATCCTTTCAATTTATTAGGATGTCAACAATGTTCATCTTCAATGTCAAATGCAATAAGACCATATTCATGACATTGTCGTCATCAGTCAAAGTCACGTACAATCTTTAATCTGGAGCTATGTATTGCAAACTGAAGAGCTCGGCATTGATTTCACTCCATTTTCTTGCGAGATTAATGTACATGTCCATAAAGTCATACCATCCTTAATTGACATTACATGGAGCTCGACATTACATGGAGCTCATCTTTGTAGCGGCAACTCCCCAACACTTGATTGAACACTCCTGCGTCACTACTAGTTAACATTGTCGAAAAATACAAGAAACTCAGAACAATTGAGAAGAAACTGAGAAGAAGAAGAAGAAGAAACCCGAAAATGATGAAAATATGAAGAGAAGAAGACAATGCAGATGTCGGATTGGTGGTTGTTGGCTCCGAAGATTATTCTTGTTCTCGCCGTGGAGCTTGTTGCGTTTTCTATTTTTGGTAATGAAATGACATATGCTAAGGTTTACTGTTTGCTTGTATGAATGATGAATAAGTGGGGAAAAAAATGAGTGAAAAATATTATACTTAAAAGCATTTTTGTCAAATCAATTGAGTAGAGAGTAATCTCTAAAGTTTTAACAAAATTAGGGAGCTTGTTCTAAAGAAAATCAAGTGGGAACTGATCACAAAATTTGAAAGTGCTTTTGGTACTTTTAAATAAGTGGCCCTTGAAAATATTGAGTAAAGTAGGTATATAGATGAAAATTTATTAAGATTATAATTTTCATGCATGAAGAGACATTTTATAATCTATTAAGTATATAATTTCCATGCATGAAGAGATATTTTTTAAAATATATATTTTTTAATTGTTTTAGAATGATGGTACTTTATGTTAAACTAATTGAATTTGATTGACATAATAATAAGACGGTAGAGTGGATTTAAAAAAAATTGAAAAAGAAAAATAAATAAATATTTTTAGTGAAAATAAATACAACAAAATAATTTCTAAATTTCAAATAATGTCAAATGCAAAAAGTTCTAAAATTACCAACAAAAAAAAAAAAAAAAAAAAAAAAAAAAAAAAGAGGAGGCTCTAAATATTTGGAAGGATTAAAATCTTAGGAGGATATAAAATATCTAATACTAATAATGACAATAAATCTTGAGACGAGCGTTCACAAAATGAATTTTAAAAAATTAAAATCAATATTTGTTTTGAATTATTCAAATAAGCAGGAGAATTTATTATTGCAAATTTCTCATATTGATTTCTAATATACTAAATGGCTACTAAACGAAGCAACCACTGCGTAGGGCTGTAAATGGAACCTCAGACAACTACTGATATTTCATGTTCAACTCAATGGATTGAAATAATATGTGTTAAGGCAGCGGAGTACTGGATTCAAACAAATAGTAGCTTTGATCTTCCCCAAACGCAAATGCATAAAACGAGACAGTCAAGGTAAAATCATAGTCTGATGTAGAGGAAATTTATTTTTCATTTGGGTTGGAAAAGCACCTGTGATGGTTAGCTCCAAATCGCAGCTTTTAAATTACATTGAAGAATGAATGTGAGAATAAAATAAATAGAATGAATGACACAGAGGGAGAAAGGCTTAATAGATGCCCCTTCTCTTTCAACAACAGAGAGACATGACATCATATAAATTTTGAAAAAAGAAGAAGCAATACATTAAGCTTCTCGATTGGCCGTTTAAACTCGAATCACTTCAGTTCTAAAGCAAGGTCGGATACTTGGCATCAAGAAAATCTCTCAACGTTTTTGCAGCTTTCAGACCCCCCATCAATTCTGCTAGCTTCTCTACTGGAACTAGGGCAAGTTCTGCCAAGCTTTTACAGCCGTCCATTAGTGACCTGTAGTTCAAATCTGTAACCCCTGGTAGCCGTCTAAGGAACTCGACAGCTGACGTATTGAAATTTTCAGCTCTGCCAACCAAAATAAATTTTGCTCATCATCAAAATTACACCCCAAACTTTTGGGCAAAAGGCAGAATGCCGAAGTCAATTCTTTTTCTTTGCTAGAAGACAATATTAATACAGATTGTTTCTATCACTTCCAATCTTAAGTCTTCCATGCAACATGACGTTAGACCTTCTATTAGCTTCCACCCTTCCCATGTTTGGGCATAATTCAACAACTTAGGTACTTGGAATTTAACATCTAACTTAATGTTATTTATTCTCTAGCCATCAACAATTTATTAAGATTCACAGATACCAGAGAATACAATGATATTACCTAACATCATTTTCAATGATGCCATCCTCTGATGGGACGCCAACTCTAATTGCCTTGGCCTCATCTGGTTCATCCTGGTTTGCTTTAAGCATAGCAAAGATTTCTACAGTAGCATGCAAACTACGAGACCAGACAACTCGCAGACGAGGAAAATGGAGAACAAGCAGGGACAACTTGGATATAATGCTAGTTGGTGTGACATCATCACCAATCTCACTCGCAGACTACACAGAGGAGGGGAAAAAAAAAAAGAAAAGGAAAAAATAACTGAGTTTGTTAAACAAAAATAACAAGTACTTTCAAGTCATAAAAGCTATCTTAAGAACCTGAAATGAAAAGCTTTTATCTTGTGAAAACTCGATCAGGAGAACAGGTATTCGATAATAACGCGACATCATTTCCACCTGATGATATAAACGACCAGATGAAAAACTGCCAAAAAGATCTTGTATGCTCTTACGTTCAACACATATCAATGGGGATAGTACGTAATCTCCTACTTCCAAAGTCACTGGTATAATACGCATGCCTTTCTGGTGGAGCACATTTGGAAGGCTGCTCATAAATTCCCTCATGTCCACTATGATCTAGGAGAAATTATAATTATAAACTGTTACTAATAAAATTGTACTTAAATGTAGTGAGGGAAGTATCAATTTTCACCTACCTGCATTTCCTTTTCTGCATCCTTCGTTCCACCAGCTTTTCTGGTAATCAAATTTTGAGCAGCTATTGATTGTGACCCTAGAGAAGAACCTATGCCTAGGAACTGCTCATCCTGAAAGTTACCCAAGGAAGTGCCAAACAATTGTAAAGGCAAACAAGGAAAAATAAAACAATTGCAGTAACATGCGTTTAAGTACCAGCAACTGATAGGATCATAAAAGAATACCCATGACATTTCTTGCAGGGCAATGGGAGTGCAGTCTTTCCACATTAATTGCTTATCTTGTGAGCAGTTGAGTTATTCTATAATTTGCTATGCAACTCAACATTATGTACTTCACCAACAACTTGAGGTGATAAAATATAAACACCTGATGTTAACTTTTAGAGAAAATATATGCATCTCAATAATATTAAGCAAAGTGATGCTGCATGCAAAATATCCTGGCCACCATTGACAAACAATTCTCACTGTACAAATGTACAGAAATAAAATTTGGAAAGCAAAAGAAAAGAAAAGGCAAGAAGCCGACAGCATATAAATACATCACAATAAAACATAAGAAAGAAAGAGACAGTAAGTTGTTTAGCATCGAAAGAGCAAAAAAAATTGGGCATAACAGCAAACCTGACTAACTGGTATCATCATCAGCGATTTCTGCCTGATCAGGGCCTCAAATGCTCCATTTTCTCTACGAATACTTGCCTCAAATTTCCGAACCTCAGTAGAATCTTCATAAAATAGAAAGTACACTTTCAATCTCTTCGAGGGGTTTTCAGATTTGTAAATTTCAATTTCTCTGACAAAAGCCATGTCTGGGTGGTAAACAATTATAACAGAGGGCTGTAAAACATCAAGTATACTCTGATTGCTTTCCAGGGCATGGAAATGCACTGGCAGGAGCTGGCTGGTATTTTCTGGTCCTTGATCATGCTTTTGGAGAACACTTCTATCCAAGCACTCACTTTCAGGTGCACTGCCAAGAATATGACCAGCAATCAACAGATTGTGGTCATTTACATTTTCTTTATGTTTTGAGGGAAGAGTCTTAGGTCGAATACTAGTTTCAGATACCTGATCAGTTTTACCAATCATTGGTTTTTTCTTCTTTCTTTCATTTTTCTGTCCTTTACCATGTTCTTCACTGGCCCCACTTACTTTGACATCAGTGTCCCTATTCGATTTTTTACTTATTTCATATGCTGCAGCCAGCAATGCATCATTTTCTTGCTTACTTATGCTACTAACTTCAGCTTTTTGTCCAGAAACAGAAGGAATAATTCCATTGAGAATTCCAAAACCTTTAGGTGCTTTTGGTTTCTTTTTGTTACATTTTGGTAAAGCCTGCAGCTCCACCTTACTTAGCAAATATTTTTCCCATTCTTCTCGCATGACCTTCACAACAAAATAATGGCATATCTAGTCAACTTTTGCACAACAACATATATAATTTAATTGTATACTGATGCATATCAAAGAAACCTATAGCACTATTCTATAGTTGTCTCGTATCCTTAAGGCAAGATAAGTGCAATTAATAGGGTCACAAAAGCATATTTCATACACAAAAGCTCTGCCAGCCCACTGGATAGTTAGATATCATAAACCAAGAAAAATACTCTTCCCATTGTTCTCTATATCACATAAATTTGACCTTCAAACAGAATATTAGTTACATGTGAATGAGCGTATCATATTTCCTTAAAATGTAATGTACAATAACCTTAGATGGCTTATATTTTGAAGCTTAGTGCAGAATCCAATTCAGGATAAGAGGTATAAAATGTCCTTTTAAGTTCAATTATGTTTTAGAGGCAAAAGAGAATAATATTGAGTAAAGAGCCGGATAAATGAATTAGCTAGAGAAAGAGCTTTACGATGTTCTAGCTGCAGCAAGCAGTATCCAGAAACAGCAATTCCTATTCCTCTCTGACCTTTGATGGTTAAATTAAATGGCTTTAAGTACAGATAATAGGGCTCAAAAAAGGCACTAAGATCTCTATTCTCAAAGTCTTCATAAATGTTTAAGCTTCTTAATCTGAAAAATGAAATGTGAACCAAAACATAGAAGGAATGAAAGAAAAAATATCATAGTGGCAAAAGTGTAATCTACAACAACCTTAGATGGTTTATATTTTGAAGCTTAGTGCAGAATCAAATTCAGGATAAGAGGTATAAAATGTCCTTTTAAGTTCAATTATGTTTTAGAGGCAAACGAGAGTAATATTGAGTAAAGAGCCAGATAAATGAATTAGCTAGAGAAAGAGCTTTACGATGTTCTAGCTCCAGCAAGCAGTATCCAGAAACAGCATTTCCTATTCCTTTCTGATCTTTGATGGTTAAATTAAATGGCTTTAAGTAAAGATAATAGGGCTCAACAAAGGCACTAAGATCTCTATTCTCAAAGTCTTCATAAATGTTTAAGCTTCTTAATCCGAAAAATGAAATGTGAACCAAAAAAAAAAAGAAGGAATGAAGGAGAAAAAAGATGGAGACTGAGAGAATGAAGATGAAAGAACAATAACTTTGTCCGTTGCCCCCTTAACATCACAGAATAACAACAATACCTCAAGTGCAGGGTAAAAATCTCCAAAGAAGATCCTCCTTTACATGTTGAACTAAAAGCATTACACTTAGATAGTAGATCCAAGAATAAATAAGATGTTCCTAGTGGGATTCCAAGTTCTAATTCACTGCATGGACCCACTGAATTAGTGGCAACAGCTATTCAAAATTACAGGCATGCTCTGTTATGATAAAATGTTTGAAAACTCTAACTCACC
This sequence comes from Jacaranda mimosifolia, assembly GCA_018894105.1. Taxonomy (NCBI): domain Eukaryota; kingdom Viridiplantae; phylum Streptophyta; class Magnoliopsida; order Lamiales; family Bignoniaceae; genus Jacaranda; species Jacaranda mimosifolia. Next base: position 23,415,236 of record CM032119.1, read on the forward strand.
CATGTTGATGATAAAATGTTTTAAATCTCTAATGCACCAATGTTTTAAGATATTAATACAGCCACCACCTGACTGATAAGTGTGTAAAAAAGACAGATATAGAGCCACATGAATTAATCTTGTACGACCTCAACAGAGGGATGCTTTTGCAAGATGGAAGATCTTCATTGACAATATGTTCCTAAGGAATATTACTTAGTTTGAATTTTCTGAGTTCTTCTATTACCAGCATCAAACTGCCTAATATCAGAATAATTTGTCATGTTTTATTTGATTCAGATGTGTTACCATGTTTAGCTACACAGATTTCAAAGATATTTCAAGAAACATTTTCAGAAGACTTTCTGAGCTTATGGGAGTGTGGAAGCTTAACATCTACTAATTTATTTGGTAGTTCTCAACAAACTCTGTTGTTTACCAGGTAAAAAAATTATGGCCTAGAGCCTAGAGGGTGAAAGGTAGGAGAGAAAAAAGAGATAAGAGAATAGAGACGATAAATAGTGCTTAAAAACCTTATGTCGGCCTTCTGTAATGCAGTCTTGAAGCTGCATGCAAGAATGTTCATCCTTGCATACCACAAGAATAATTCCATTTGGATCCCCTTCACCTCCAACTATTGGTTCTTCCCCTGAAATTTCTTGCTTCTGCCTCTCCTCTTGTGTCTCTATGAGAATGTCCTGAGGTAGAATAAACCAATTATCAAAAGCAGGTGAATAAACTTCAATAGAATGGGTCGCTTCAATTAATCTCAACACCTTATTCCTCGCCATAGGAATCTTAGGATCTGAAAGATAAATAGAACTCACTCACTCACTCACACGCAAAACCTTCCACTTTGGTGGTTCCTCCAAGATTTCCTCCAAAACTACCCCACTATTTGCACTTGCTGAAGAATCTACACGGTCAGGTAAAAAAATATAAGCTTAAAATGGAAACCTTGTAGATTAAACAGTTGAAATGCTTATCATACATTCATTCACTGCTAAACACTATTCAGCACTGCATATGCTTCTAATAAGATTAACTCATTCTGGGGAATAGGGAAAGACAGAACAAACCCTCCTGGACATTTAATTGCAAAATATCAATTAATTTTAATTAATATCATGCGAAGATAATGAATTGAAGCTAGAAGAAGACATTCACTGGCAAAATGATGCTAGAAAGGCAGAATTCACCATCTCCATCCTTATTCCTTCCATCTAGTTTTCTCTTCCTGGTGGATGTAGTCTTACTCAGTCCAATTGATTTTCCACTATCCAATCTACCAAAATGACAGACCCGCTTCTTTGCATACTCAAAAATCTTATAACTAGACTCAGAAAAGATCCAAACAGATCGACAACTCTCAGAGGCTCTAAGTGAGTCCAGATACTTCAGGTACGTCACTGCATCATACCTATTAAAACATAGAGAAACATAAAAAAATCAAAAGCATGTGTATAAATATTGAGGAACAAACGACTAGACCTTGGACTTATGTTTTATTTCAATTATATTCATTAATACTATGTCCCTCTCAGTGAGAACTTTCGGGGGACACCAATACCAGAGCACATCATGTTGTCTCACATTTGGCAAGTTATATGTAAATGGTGTAACTATACCATACTAAAAGAGAGAGAAATGCCATTTTAATTATAAATTTTACTAATGAAAGAAAAGTTCACTTTCTTTTGCACATAAATTACTAAGAGCATGTGCAAGACAAATCCAACAACTATTTAGAGCGTGTTAATTTTTCCATCAAACAATATCATATTACCTGATCTAATTAAGCAAACCTGCAAAATCACAGTGTTGGACTCTGATTGAATTTGGTGTAACTGGGTTCAAACACCATCAAACTGCAATTAATACTTACCAAAAATAGGTAGGTAAAAAATTATTTGGCTAACCTTTGCTGATTATTATTTACTACAGTAAGAGCCGCAGTACATAGAAAAATAATTCTCCATTTTTTCCTAATTGTTATTCAGAAGGGAAATCAAGCTTTTATGAACTTCCCAATCTGAAAAAAATCATTGCCCTGCAGTACCTCCTTCAGGCAAGTTCATATTGCTTCCTAAGAAAGCAATTTATCAGTAGTCAATGTGTCGTCCTTTTGACTAATCATGTTTAAAGGAATAAATTTTACTTTCCAAGAAAATGTATTGACTAAGAATTAATATATGTATATAACTCTTTTTATGTCCCTCTCTACATCTGCTAAAAAACTTGAAGAGTTTGGTTATTGAAAAGTTGAAATGGTTCAGAATCCTACAGTAAAGCAATCATTTCTTATTAATTGTTTTTCCACCTGTATTTGATGGTCGTAGATCAAATTCCAACCCAAAAGTGCTTTATTTACAATGAACTGTACTTGTTGGACAACTTAACAATGATCAAACGGCGATCCTCAAGAAGCTACAAAATATCATAACTTCTAAAACAGCTCCATTTATTATTATCTGAAGTGTTTATCTTCTTGTGATCAACACATTGTTGATTCAAATCTCAAAAACATAACCCCATACAATACCTGGCAAGATAATCCAATAACTTCCGCAATGTCTTCAAATCTGAAACCAGCTGCTTTGTCCGCATCCCTAGTGTATGCCATATAGGATCCAACTGCCTCCTTACAATCTCATCAAATGACTTGAACAAACCGTTCTCCACAGTCAAATCCTCCACGTCAACCTTATTAGTTTTCTGCATCTCCTTTAAACATGCGTCCATCACATCGATCACCGCTTTCTGAATCACAATCATGTATGGTGACATTGGGACCCGAATGTCTATCACCTCTGGAGGGTACCTTTCCAAATCCTGGGAAACATACACCTAAATCCACCCAAAAAATTTAAAGAGAAAGGAATCGATAAAACTAAAGCCGACCAAATCAATTCATACAGTAAAATTTGAAGCCCTAAAGACATTAGCATAGGACACTGGAATAAATGAACAATGAGAAAGCATTTCAAGGGCATTACGCTCAAAAATACATACTCTACTATGATGAGGAAAATAAGAAGATATATAAAACCTGTCCGTCTTATTATCAATCAATAAGTCAATTTTTCCCATATATAAAAACTTTAAATTTTACTAAGTTCCAGAAACCTCTACAACAAAGTAAACTGTCAACTATTACCTGAAATCGAGGCCAGAGATGGAGTTTACGGAGAAAAAGGCCCTTGAGGGTCCGCTCAGCTTTCGCAAAGCCGGAGACCATGGCGTGGGCGAGGTCGGAGAAGGCTCGAACATAGAGAGAACGATTCGAAGACCGCAGAATCCGAACAATGAAAGCCTCAGTTGAAGTATCCGAAAGCGAATGGGCATTGAGGATGATAATACCGGCGACGCAGGTGGTGGGGAGGCGTTGCGTGAGCAAATCGACGATGAGAATCCGAGCGGTGATGAAGAAGATCCCCCCAGAAGTGTAGAGGGAGAGGCGGTGGTGCGCCGGGAGGTCGGAGGTGATGGAAGAGAATTGAGAATTGATATCGATGGAATTTTTCTGGGAAGGAGAGGCGTTAAGGATGAGGACCGAACCCTGGGAGGGGTCGTGGAGTCTAAGGAGAGACGATATGAGCTTGTGGAGGCCGAGGCCCGCGGAAAGGACTACAAGGCCGCCGCTAGAGTCCTCCAGGAGGTCGCTGATTATGTGCTCGTGGAATTGTAACATTCTAATTTTAGTGGCGGCAGCGGGGTGGGGCGATGGATGTGGAGCAGTTCGGGCGGGGAGGATGGGGGCGGCGAAGCCGGATGGGCGGGAAGAATGAGTGACGGCTTATTTTAGTGGGGGGACTGCTTGTGGGTACCGTTTTCTCATGTACGTAGTTTTAAGATGAGTAATTAGGAGCGACAATTTGATGAGTCGGGTGGATTCGGGTTAAGTTAAAATATGAGTATAATATTAATTTTTTTAATTTAAATTTAATTTAATTTAATGATAATTTAAAAGTGTTTAACCAATGTCCAATTTAATTCATATTAGATTAGATTCAGATCGATTTGATTTTTAAAATAATTATTTTGAATATTTGTTCTAATTTTTAGAAATTTTTTAATATTTTTATTTTTAAATTTTTTTCTATATTTAACTCTTAATAAATTAGAATAGAGTAAAGAATTCTTATTATAACTTCACAAATGCACTCAAATAATTTTAATTAAACCACATAATATATTGATTTTTAAGATATTTTTCCTTTCATTTGAGCATCATAAAAATATTAAAATCACAAAGTGTCTTATTTTTAAAAGTATCATACCTTTTCAAATTTTACCCACCCACTCTCTTTAATTTTTGAATCTTTTTGTGTCTATTAAGTTGTCTCTTTGAACTTTTTAAAATTAATGCCATTATTTTTTAACTTTATATTGATTCAATTAATCAATACATAAATTAATAAAAATATATCATCAAGCAAATAAGAAAAACAAATATTTTAAATTATACATATAATTTATTAACAAAACTTTCTTAAAAGTCTTTGAATTTTTTATAAACTTTTAATAGAAAGAATTTTTATTTATTTATATATGTAAAATCTTACATTGTATAAGGCATAAGAAAAACTTTTAAGATAATTCAGTAGTTAAAGAGTGTTTTGTTAACTTTTTGAAGTACAATTTTTATGTCCACTTGAATATAAAAATAACCATTAGAAGTAATTAAAATTGTAATAAACTATTCTATATGGTTGTGAAGATAAATAAGAACGAAAAATGCCAAAGTAGTAATTTTGATATTATTAAAGTTCAAAATTTCAAGCTTTATTTTGTTATTTTATATTTTTACTTCTAAAAAAATTTAAATTTTATTTGTTTAAGTCGAGTTGGTTCAGGTGGGTCGAGTTGTCATGTGACCCACAATAAAATTTTGGGTTGTTCGTATAACTTGAAATTCAACCCAACCCAACCCATTTTCATCAAATTCTTATTCATGTCGACTTTGTTGGACCCGAACCCAAAATGGATCAACTCAAGCCCAATTTTTTCGTGTCATGTTGAAAATTACCACCCCTAATGAATAACAATGCTAAGAGTTGATGTGAGCAGGGATGGCAATTTGGGTAGGTCAGATGGTTTCGAGTTGGATTGAAATATGGGTAAAACATTAATTTTTTCAATTCAAACCCAATCCAACTTGATGATAACTTGAAAGTGTTCAATTCTAACCCAACCTAATTCATCTCAGGTCAAGATCGGGTCAACCTGATTTTTAAAATAATTATTTTGAATATTTATTTTAATTTTTAGAAACTTTTGGTATTTTTAATTTTTAATTTTGTCTATTTTTAATTATTAATAAATTAGAATAGAGTAAGGAGTTCTCATTATATAATAATTTTAATTGAACCACATAATATATTGATTTTTAGGACTTTTTTCCTTTCATTTTTTAGTATCTATGGGTATCATAAAAATATTGAAATCACAATTATACTTTTTTAAGTTTTACTAACCCACTCTCTTTAATTTTTGGATCTTTTTGTGTGAATTAAATTATCTCTTTTAACTTTTTAAAATTAATGTTATTATTTTTTAACTTTATATTGATTCAATTAAGCAATACATAAATTAATAAAAATATATCATCAAGCAAATAAGTAACACAAATATTTTAAATTATCACATAATTTATTATAAAAATTTGCTTAAGTCTTTTGCATTTTTTATAACCTTTCAACAAAAAGAATTTTTATCTATTTATATATACAAAATCTTGGTTTTACAAGGCCTAAGAAAATTTTTAGAACAATTCAGTAGTTAAAACAGTGTTTTGTTAATTCTTTAAAGTACAATTTTCATGTCCACTTAGATACAAAAAAATAACCATTATAAGCAATTTCAAATTTTAATAATCTTTCCATATGGTTGTAAAAATAAATAAGACGAAAAAATGTTAAAGTACTAATTTTGATATTGCTAAAGTTTAAAATTCCAAGGTTTATTTTGTTATTTTATATTTTTACTCCTAAAAAAAATTAAAATTTTATTTGTTTAATTTGGATTGGTTTGAATTGGTTTAGGTGGGTTTGGGTTGTCGTGTGACCCACAATCAAATTTTGGGTTGTTCGTGTAACCTAAAATTCAACTCAACCCAATCCATTTTCTTTGGGTTCTTATTCGTATCAACCTGGTTGGACTCGAACCCAAAATGGGTCAATTCAAATCCAATTTTTTCGTATCGAACTCGTGTCGTGTTGGAAATTGTCAACCCTAGATGTGAGGTGGTGATTGGTTCTAATTTTTTCTTTTTTTTCTTTTGTAAAATATTTATTAGAAATATATTGTTTTTAAAATTTGGTGTTGTATTTTTAGTTAGAATTTGTTTATATTATAAAAAAAGAAAATTTTGAATTAGATAAATATTATACTTCACCAATTTAATATCTTAATAAATTACATTATACAATTATTTTAGATACGTGTATATATGATATTGATGCGTCTTGAAAATGGAGTTAAGTCCTTTCTGAAAAAAAATCAGAGTATCTATTCGTTTTCTCGTAAAAGTAGAAAGCATGTAGATTTTCTCATAAAAGTAGAACGCTTGTGGATAGATCTACTTTTTTTTAGAGTTCTTCCATTCTAAAAAAATTTGAAAATGGTTTCTTGTGTTCCATTTTTTCATGGGACTTGGTATTTATATATTTTAATTTTAATGGGCTTAGGCCCATTAGGGTTTTCATGTCCTCTTTATGGGTTTGGCTTATCCTCAAAACTCTCTGTCTATTTACTTAGCTAATTAATTTTAAGATCTATTTGTTATTTTTAGTTGAATTATCATAATACCCTTGAGTCCAATTTTAATCACATCATTGAGCTCCCCATTTTTAGTGGAAAATTTTTAATTTTATATCGAAAATTTAATATAAGTTTAATTTATTAAATTTCGCTTATGCTAATTGAGTAATTATCCTTAGTTTAAGAGTTTGTGAATTCTAAACTTCTATCAAAGTTTAGTTTAAGTAGGTCTCAAAGCCATTGAGTCTTCTGAGAGGTTCTCCATAAAGGTAGTTTTGTTGGCACCTCAGGAGCTAGCAAAAAAGAGATTTTACCTTGGCTAGAGAAGAGAAGATAATTTCATTATAAGTGCTGAGATGAGTCCTCAAGGTAGGATTTTCTTTATATTTTGGACTCTTTGATTTATTTATCCCTTCTTGGTCTCCTTGTTTGTATATTCTACTAGAATTTCTTTTTGAGTTAGTAAGAACTTAAAGGTCTCAATCAAGTCAAAGAATGTCTACGTCTAACTCTCAATTGAGTTTAGGAAAGGAGTATTCAACCAAATAGTTGGATGGAAATGGAGGAAGAGTCGACTCGGCATCCTCTTGGCTAAACAATTGTTTGTGCATGGCGGCAATGTCGGGCACATGCTGGGCACCCAAGGTGGAAGCTCCCGTGACGCCCACTTGGGTTGCCCATGGAATGCCTACCTTGGGCGCCCACACGGCACCTGGGCCTAGCGAACATTCGGTGCTGGTGGGGGGGTACCTGACGCAGACCCAACAGCGGTGAAGGTTGTAGTGAAGCAAGGATCCATTCACCATAGAAAATTAAAACTTAAAAAGTAACTTGCATCACTACACCCATGGATCTAGATTATGTCATAATTAAGGATATAAGGTCAAGAGAAAGTACCTTGATTGATTTTCACAAAATTAACTTGAAGATCTTCCAATAAAAACCTCTTTAGTGAAGATAACCCACTCCTCTTTGTTAAGACTCTTCTTCCCACTCCTTGGCCTTCAAGTCCAGAAACTTTAGGCCTCCAAATATCCTCCAGATGGTGGTAAAAACTGTGGAAACTATCTTAGATCACCTCTTGAAGAACTCTTCTTCTAGTGCTCTTCCCTGTTCATCAACAATTTAGCACTCCAAATATAGTGCCTCTAAAAGTATCCACACACCTATCACACTCTAGATCCTCACTTTAATACTAGAAATAGACTAAAGACGATGGAGGAATATAATGGAGAAGGAAGGAGGAAGATTGGAAGAGAGGGAGATTTGGAAAGGATCTAGGATAGTAGTTACTTTCCTCAGCTAATTGAGAGAATTTAGGAGAGAAATGAAAGCTCAAGTGGTCGGCCATTAGGTGTGATAAGGGGTATTTATAGAGTGTGATGGGTGCATCTAGAAGCACCATTCACATGTTCCTCATACCTTGTCCACTTGCATGCCAAGTGGAATTCTAATTACCACTAATTAAAAGCTAATTTTAATTAGAAAATTAAAATGGCACCTAATATTTAAATGGACTTTTTCATTTTAACTTTTCCTCCAAATTTAGATTTTTTAATTAATTAAATCAACTCATTAATTTAATTAAATCAACTTAACTCTTTAAGTTGACTAGACTAATTACATTGTCACATGTATCCAATTAAATTAACACTTTAATTTAATTGGTCTCATTAAATTATTCGATTAATTTAACACTTTAAATTAATCAAGCCATTGCGACTAACTCTTAATTAGTCAACTTGGTCTCTTACAAACTTGACTAATTAAATTATTTAACTCTTCAGATAATTTCTCTAATTTCAATTAGAGTGCTCTAGGTTTTTTGTGTGTGATCCTTTAGGTTCACCAATTAATTAGACATGGGCTCAAAATTCTTTGTGCTTTAGTGAATATCAAATATTCCGATTAGTCTAAAAATTTTTAAACTAATCACTCTTTCAATTAATCTCTATTAATTAAAGAGAGCATAATCTCCGTAGTCGATGTCTAGCACAAGGCTATAAAGCCTAGCCAACTAAATGAAGTAATCTTGGGTGAACTTACTTCGCATGCAATTACCATGTAAATATGGTCCTTCAATTTCCTATCTCTTGAAAGAGGCTTAACCCTAATAACCTCAATAACTATGTATCTATACATAGAGTGAGGATGGTGTGATGCCAAGGTGGCATCACACCTTCCTCAAGGGGTGACTGCCAAGTTGGCATTCAATTTGAATTTTAATTTTCTCTGATTTTGAATTTCATTTGAAATCTTCATTCATCTTAGAAAATGTCATCAAAATAAATTCTAATTCACACCAAATGAGCATTTCATTTGAATTTTCTCTCAAAAATTAATTCTCTATTTTAATTAAATCAAACTCCTTTAATTTAATTAATTACCTTGGCTTAACTCTTTAAGTCAATTAGCTTAACAATTTAAGCTAGCAATTGTTAACTTAAGCCCTTAAGTTAACTTGATCAATTGGTAGTCATGTGGCACCAAATAATTAACTCCTTAATTATTGGTCTTAATTTAACTCCTTAAATTAATTAAGCTAAAATTGACCACAACATTTGTGTCAATCAGTCAACCTCCAAATCGGTAATGTAGGAACTTTTCTAACTCTTAGAAAAGTCCCCTTCACCACCTAGGATATGCAATTAGCTTTTATTTGTGACCCGTTAGGTTCTACCACTCATTAGACATAGGCTCACAACTCTTTGTGACTTTGAAATATCAAATATTCACTTTAGGTTAAACTCCTTTAAATTAGTCGACCTAATTCAATCAATCTCCATTAATTGAAGAATACCAAATCTCCATGGTCGACGTCCAATCTCAAGCCCATGGAGCCCAACTAATTGGCTGAAATAAATGCTTTTGAAGAACCATTCTAGTTCTATGCGTGCCATGAAAATACGGTCCTTATGTTTCCTATCTCCCGAAAGAGGCCTAGCGCAAAATATTTGTTAGCTCCCTAATAGCTTCGATTCTATATTTCTATTCTCAATGTTCGATTCTCTTTATGACCTCATCTTTGGAAAACTCCTTTTCCAAATTGTCATACTATATTGCGCAAGAATTTCATGGAATTGATCATTATAGAATACATAGGAGATGTACTTGCCCTTCACAACAACAAGGAGTTGGATCCCATCTTGGATCTCATAAACCTCCATGTCTAATTAGCTCATACCCAATCTCCCCCCGAATGACCCGCTATATAGCCAAGGAAGAGTCAAAGCATGAGAACCTAAACACAAGATTACAATAGATCCTCAAGTCAAAGGACTAATTATATGTGCTAGCATAAACTGGAGAACTTGTTACTACGACTATCTAGTGGACTCTCTAGATAGGTCTTCAGTATCTTGTTCTCTAACAAGCACCTACTAACATACACCCATATCTCATATGGCATTTCCCATTAAACTAAGCAATATCCAACTCCTTGGATCAATGCATCACTAGTGTAAGTCTATCCGGATCTTAGATGCCCGTAGTCTCATAAGATCTTACGACTTGGAAGTTTTTAAGATCACAACCATGTAAGACTTTTTTCATAATCATCACCTAGTGTGTAACCAAGTCCTGTAATCTAGTGTAATGTAAGGGTTTCAACCAAATGCCAGTGAAGTAAATATGTGCATAAGATAAAGATGGCCATTTAAAAAATATCATTCAATCAAGATTGTATCACAAGTGAAATAGTTTACAACGCTAATCTAATTGGCTTGTAGGGCACTATTCCAATACTAGCTACCTCATGTTTTCTCTAGGTGAGTCTTCAATGAACTTGTTCTCTAACAAGCACACACCAACATGCATCCATGTCTTACATGGATTGCCCATGGAATAGGGCAATACCAAACTCCTTTGAGCATGCATCATTAGTGCAAGTTTATCCGAATCTTAGATACCCTATCTCATAAGATTCTATGATTCAGAATATTTAAAATCATGTTTATAGACACTTATTTCATGATCACTGTCATATGTGACCAAGTCCCGTAGTTTTGTATGATTTAAGGGTTCAACCAAATGCATATGAAGAATATCATAAATGCATAAGATGAAGATGATCATTTTATAAAATATCATTCAATCAATATTATATCACAAGTGGAGTAGTTTTACATGCCAATCTAATTAGCTAAATGGCACTATTCCAACAATCTCCGACTTGTCCTAAAGCCAATTCCCTATAGCCTTTAAGCCCATCTTCTCAAGATATCTTTCAAAGACCTTTTGTGTTAAGGGTTTCGTCAGTAGATTTGATATATTCTCTTTCGAGGCAACTCTCTTCACTCAAATGTCACATCTATAAATGATCTCTCGAATCAAATGATAACACCTCAAAATATACTTCTATCGCTTATGAGATCTTGGTTCCTTTGCTTGCGCAAAGCTCCATTATTATCATAATAGACAACTATTTGCTTCGCAATGCTAGGTACTACATCCAACTTTTGGATAAAAAATTTCATCCAAACAACTTTCTTTGCGGTGTCCGACGCTGCAATTTATTCTGCTGTAATGGTAGAGTTGGTCGTGGTGTCTTGTTTGAACTCTTCCAACTCACTGCGCCACTATTGAAGCAAAGTAAAATATAAATCTAAACGTAGATTTGTGGTCATCTTCAATTAATTGAAAACGAGAATCCAGAAACCCCTCAAGTTTCAATTCTCTATTGCAATATACTATACACAAGTTCTTAGTTTTTCTCAAGTACTTTAGAATTGTTTTTATGGCCTTCTAGTGACTCTCATTGGGATTAGATTGGTAGTGGCTCGTAATACTTAGAAAGCTACATCTAATCTTGTACATAGCATAGCATACATTATGCTTCCAATAGTGGATGCATAAGGTGTATGGACATTCTCTTTCTCTCGTCCTTAGTCTTAGAGGCCATCAATGTAGACAGATGAATGTCATGTCCCAAAAGAAGGTATCCTCTCTTGGATTCCTCCATATTAAACATCTTTAGTATCTTGTCTATATATGTAGATTGGGAGAGCCCCAATATCCTCCTTGATCTATCTCTATAGATCCCTATTCATAATGCATAAGATGATATTCCTAAATTTTTCATAAAAAATTGAAAAGATAATCAAGCTTTAATACACTCTAATGTCTTTTTATCATTCTCAATAAGAAGAATATCATCGATATAAAGCAAAATAAACTATATCGAATCCTACTAGCCATTTTGTATACACAAGGTTCATAATCGTTTTTTATGAAGCCAAATGATTTGATCGTCTTATCAAAACGTATATTCCAACTTCGGGATAGTTGCTTGAGTCCATAAATAAACCTTCTTTTACTCATTCCCTTTGGATGTGAAGCAAGCCTTGTAGTTGCTCCATATAGATTTCCTTAGTAATGTTTCTATTGAGAAAGAGAGTCTTTACATCCATTTGCCAAATTTCATAGTCAGAGTAATTGGCTATGGTAAGCATAATCCTAATGGATTTAGATATAGCGACTGATGAAAAGATTTCTTCAAAGTCAATATCAGGTTTTTGAGTATAACCTTTTACCACTAGTCTAGTCATAAAGATAGTTAACTCTTAATCGATTACAAGATTACGCTTATAAATCCACTTGCAACCAACGGGTACTATACGCTTCGGTGGACCTACCAAAGTCCATAAATTGTTAGAGTGCCTAGAGTCTATTTTGAATTTCATGGCCTTTAACTAATTATTTGAATCCATGTTCGATGTAGCTTCCTCATAGGTCCTTGGATCGCTATCCATTTGGCCCATCGCATAAAGAAATTTGTACCTTTCGGGTTGCTTCTTGATTTGATCCAACCTTCTAAGAGGTTATATACTGGGCCTTGGATGCTCTTTTGTTTCTATCACTTATGGGATGTGATGATCATCTTGAACTTCATCAAGCTCAACAACAACGCCTTTTCTATCCAATAGAGACTTCTTTTTTAAAAAGGTGGCGTTCCTCGAAAAAAACATCTTTTGTTATGAAGGATCATAGAATTAATAACCCAAAGACTCTTTTGGGTATCCTACAAACTTGCACAAGGAGGATCTCGCATCCAACTTGTCTCCCACTAAGCTCTTGACACGGGTGGGAGACCCCTAAACTCTCAAATAAGAGTAAAATGGTGCTTTGCCATACCATATCTCATATGGTGTCTTTGGCACCAACTTTGAGAGTACTATGTTTAGTAAGCTCACCGACGTATTAAAAGTAGAAGTAGGCTAATGATCCGTAATATAAAACCATAAAAGGCTAAATATTACTTAGCTACTTCACTCCAACGATCTAATCATGCTTATAATAAGGATTTAAGTCCAGAAAATTTACCTTGAAAGCCAATTCCAAAGGCAAGAGGAGAAAGACTCCAATGAACTTTTAAATAGAGCAACTCGCGCATAGCAGAAGCAATCAACAATTGAAGGTCTTCCACAACTCCAAAAATCCTCAAATTTTTTAGAAAGCACCAACAAACACCAAGTAGATGCTATGAAAATTTTGTGCAAATCAGAACTTCTTAAGTCCTTCAAATCTGCCACGCAAACAACCAAACAACAATAGTTCACCAAGGAGCACCAAGTCCCCTAAATGTTGGATCTCTAATGAATTAGTCCATACACCTAAGGAAAGTCCTAAATCAAACTCAAATCTGCTAGATAACCTGAGGATGAAGATGAAGGAGTGGATTTTGGAAAGGAATTAGAGAGGGAGAGTGTTTGGAGTGTGAACCTTCAACATATGAAATGTTACACTTTTGGAGAAAAAAAAAGGGAATCTCTTGAGAGAGACATCTAATGGCCGACCATGTGGTATTTATAGAGAGAATGGTGTGATGAAAATTGGCATCACACCTCCCATGCTTATTGGCAACTTTCCAACTTGCATGTGAATGTGAATTTCACATGTATTTGTATTTAATTAGCATCTACATTTTATCTTATGAAATATAATGCAAATTAACCCCTAATTAAATTCAAACGAACTCTTCATTTGAATTCTCCTCCAAAATCCAAATACTTACTTTAATTAAATTAACTATTTATTTTAATTAGTTGATTTGACTTAACTCCTTAAGTCAATTAACTTAACTCTTCAAGTTAATATGTGTCAACTTAACTCTTTAAGTTGAGTTGACTAATTAATAGTCATATGACACCAATTAAATTAAAATTTTAATTTAATTGATCTAATTTAACTCCTTTAATTATTTTGATTAATTTAACAATTAAATTAATCAAGCCAAGATAACCCAAAAAAAATTAGTCAATCGGTTTTCTCTCCAAAACGCCTAGATAGGATTTTCTAACTCCTTAGAAAATCCATCCTATCAAGTAAGAACTTCCTTTAGGCTTTTGTATGTGGCTCGTTAGGTTCATCCATTCATTGGACATTGGCTCACAACTCATTGTGATATTTTAAATATTAAAATATTCATATTAATTCAAACTCCTTTAAACTAATAACTCTTTCAATTAATCTCCATTAATCGAAGAGTACCTAATAGTTCATGTCTAGCAACAAGCCTATAGACCCCAACTAATTGGATGAATGGATATGTCTTGATGAACTGTTCTACCTATACACTTTCCATACAAATATGGTCATCTATTTCGTACTCCCAAAAGAAACCTAGGGTAAGAAATTTGTCGGTTCCCCAATAGCCTCGATAACTATGTTTCTAATTCTAATGCTTGATTCCCTTTTATGACCTTATCTTTGGAAAACTCATTTTCCAAATTGTCATACCACCTTGCGCAAGGATTTATTGGAATCAATTATTATATAATACATGGAGATGTATTCACCCTTCACAACGACGAGGAGATGGATCCCATCTTGGATATCACAAACCTATATGTCTAAGTGGCTCATACCTAATCTCAACCTGGATGACCCGCTACGTGGTTAGTTTAGAGTCAAAGTATGAGGACCTAAACACAAGGTTACCATGGATTCTCAGGTCAAACGACTAATTATATGCACTAGCATAAGTTGGAGAACTTGCCACTCCAGTTATCTAGTGGATTCTATAGGTGGGTCTTCAGTGAACTTGTTCTCTAACAAGCACCTAATAGCATGCACCCATATCTAACATGGATTGCTCATGAAATAGAGCAATATCCAACTCCTTAGATTTATGCATTATTAGTGTAAGTCTATTCAAATCTTAGATGTCCCATCTTATAAAATTATATGACTTGTAATATTTAAAATCACGATAGTAAAGGCTTATTTCATGATCACCACCTAGTGTGTGACCAAGTCTCATAATCTTATGTGATTTAGGGGCTTCAACCAAATGCTAGTGAAGTAAAATAAGCATAAGACAAAGATGGTCATTTTATAGGAATATCATTCAATCAAGATTGTATCACAAGTGAAATAGTTTACATGCCAATCAAATTGGTTGCGGGGCACTATTCTAACATATATCGAAGGTGTATCCCCAAAAGGAGATACGGACATTGGTGAAGCTCATCACAGATTGTACCATGTCTAACAATGTACTGTTTATCCTCTCAGCTACTCCATTATGTTGGGGTGTGCCCGGGTGTAGTTTATTATGGGAGAATCATATTCTATTTTAGATAATCCAAGAATTCGGTACTTAAGTATTCTCCTCCTCGATTTGATAGATGAATCTTAATACTAAGCTCAAATTGCTTTTCTATTTCATTCCTATACTCTTTGAACTTTTCAAAGGCTTTGAATTTGTACTTCATAAGATACACATGTTCAAACCGAGTGAAATTATCGGTGAAGGTAATGAAATAGAAATAGCCTCATCTTACACTAACTCTTAATGAGCCCCAAATGTCCGTATGGATCAAATCCAAAGGACTAGTGGAATGCTCTATTTGTCCTAAAAAGGGAGACTTGGTCATTTTTTTCCTTTAAACAAGACTTACAAGTAGGTAAGTCTTCTAATCCACTAGCATTAGTGACTTGAGTGCTACTAACTTGTTCATTATATTCTTGGAAATATGTCCGAGTTTAGCATGCCAAAGATAGGCATTTTCTTTGATTATATAATTTTCTTTTGTTGAACTATTCTTTGTTGCCTTCATTTCCCATTTTTGATTAAAAAACTATATCGTTCATTATGTAAAACGGGAACTGAAATGATGTTCTTAACAAAGTTTGGTAGATAGTAGCAAGGATCAAGTACAATCATAGCATTCCCTAAGTCTAGCTTTACTATGCCTTCGGCTTTGGTGGCAACTCTTGCTCTATTGCCAAGGTGGAGGATCATATCTCCATCACTTAGATTCCTTCTTCTTTCCATCCCATTCAATGAATTGCAAAGATGAGAAACAAATGTGGTATCAAATACCCATGATGAAGAATTCATCATTAAGTCCACTTCAATAAATAATATACCATTCCCAAGGGTCGCAAGATATTCCTTGTAATTTCGCTTCCAATGGCCTGACTCGCCATAATAGAAACAAGTGGCAACATTTTTATCCTCTTTCATTTTCTTAACCTCACCGGATACCTTCAGTGGTTGCTTTCCCTTTGAAGAAAAACCTTTCTTTTTCTTACCCCCTTTCTTCTTGCCTTTAGGACCATTAGATTAGGAGGAAGAGACAATCATTGGAGCTTGTCTTTCTTCATAGTAGCCTTTGCGGTTACCAACATATTGACTAATTCACGGATAGCGACCTCTTTCTTAGATATGTTAAAGTTCATCACAAATTAGTTAAATAAACTCAACCATGATTGCAGGATCAAATCCACATAAAGTTGTTGTCCATGACCACTTCCAAATTAGCTAGCTTATCAATAAGCCCTATCATTTTGAGGCCATGGTCATGGACACTCGATCGCTTAACCATTCTTGTCCCAAAGAGCTCTTTCGATAACATGTATCATTTGTGCCTACTTCGCATACCACACAAATCTTGTAGGTGTAAGTGAATTTTCGAGGCACTTTTCATATTTTCATAGGACTTTTAGAGCTCATTTGATATTGATGCCATCATAAGGTAATAGGTTTGGAGGTCATCCTCTATCCATTTTGTGAATACTTCCTGTGCTTCTTGATCGATATCATCAATGAGGGTATCCGGTGGACTTTGAGCCAAGACATATTTCATTTTCTCCGAGTCAAGAATAATCTTAAGGTTTCCAAGTTAAAATATCCTTCACATATCTGTAACACTCAGTGGTGTGTCTGTAACATTAGTGGAAATAGCACCATTTATCTGTCTTCCTTTTCTCCAGCTCTTTCATTATCTTCTGTAGAAGACGCATGATATAGCCACATCGTAGAGCTTTCACAGGACTTCTTCTAATGAAATGGTAAGTGGGGTATCAGTAATGAACGTTTGGGACCAGTTGCACCCGCGCGCCTTGGGCATTCTGCTTTCATTATGCTCTCTATAGGTTGATCGGTGATTCTTCATCTTAGCAATTGCCACGGGCGAGGGCAAGTTTTCGACATTGATGTGATATATCATTGGCCTCCTGTGAATTCAACCCTAGCCTACTGCCTTAAAATGTAAGGATTATTTTACTCCAAACATCCAAATAGCAAAATCGAACCCGAGGCAATTAGAGCTCCAACCAGGAATAGAGTAACCTTTATCTAATTCCACTAATGGTTGGCTATGCCACTCACAGTCTAGACTAAAAGCTGCTAGATAGAAGAGAAGAGTGTGTATTTTGGCTCATCAAATCTATCTGTCAACAGATCTTCCATATTTGCCAAAGACCAAGGCATATTTGCTTGAAAGGGATCATTATAGGCTTATTAAGGGTAAATTGGTATCAACATTGTGCTGTCACCCTGTAAATAGTCCATCTTATTTCCTCTAAAGGATATGCCCTTCGTTTTATTTCTCTCCAGTTTACTGACTTAAGCATCAAGGGGTTTTAGCAAAAGGCCACTTCAAAAAGCCTAATGAGACTTTTATGGTTGCATGTTAGATCCCCATACCCCCTTCTGAGTTAATTTTCAACCTCATCTACAACGTTAAAATACTTCCCAATATTTTAGCCCATACATACAGAAAAGCACAACATCATTTTGCAACCAAAAAATAGCCAACACTAGGCGTACAGTTTCAATAAACCAAAATCCAACATCCAATCTTCCTAACCAAACAAACATACCAATCAGCAACATCAGTGCTGATGGACAAGATGTTCCAAGTCCCAGCATTTGGCCGACGGATGTAGTTGCTTTGCCTTGGGAGAACTTCGGCAACTAATTGGACTTGAAGTTACTATAGCTATTTCAAAACAGCTGGAACTCTTACAACAACACCAGAATGTGCCAGAGTCCAGCACAACACCTTCTTCACAGGTGGTAGTAGTTACCACAAAATGATCCTGACAATGTACCTAGAGATAAGGTAGAGCCGTCGATGCAACCTCTAGGCCAATAAGCAGCAGATTCCATGTATGAGGTCTCTAGAACCCATTGGGCACTATGCCATTTGCAACAAGACAAAGAGTGAGACTAGAGCTGCCAGCTGGTGAAGCTCCATGATTGGTAGAAGGGTGGACTAATAGGTGGGAACCAACAAGAGAGGACACGAGAACTTCCAAGAAGAAAATGCAAAAACACTTGATCAGCATAGACTATGGCTAAGGAACTATCCTCCATATGTTAACCAGCTTGGAGCCCATCACATTCACAAATGACAATCTCAAATATTTGTAAGGTATTATTTTAGTTGCGAATTGACTGCCTATGGTAGTCACACTAGAGGTTGCAAATTACTCTGTTCGCAAGATTTTAGTCAACAATGGAAGTTCTGCCACCAAACTCTTTCTTTCTAACCCTAAATAATATGGACATTGGACCCCTACACATACAGCCATTTCATACCCCACTTGTCAGGTTTGGAAGGCTCTACATCATATTAATTGGATCAATACATCTGAGTACCTTGTTAGGAACCACGCCAAGGATGAGGACATTAATGGTTTAGTGCTTGGTAGTCAATGCTCTACTTGCATATAATGCGATTTTAGGCCAACCAACACTCAGTAACTTTAAGACGATTATCTTGACTTACCATTAGAAAATCAAATCCCGACTCCAGCGGGTACGAAAGAATTGATTTATAACATTGAGGAATTTTGGAAGTGTAATACTTTGTTAGTCGATTCTAACAGTCTTAAGCAAAGTACGGTTGCGACCATTCAAATGAAGGCCACCACAAATAAAAAATGTGCCATCAAGAGAAGGAAAACATAGGAAGCAAGAATGGATGAATTTAGACACCCAAGCAAGTAGGATGAATTAACCTTTGACAGGTTTAGCAATCGAGGGAAGTAAATTTTTCATTGCACAAATTCTCTTATTGATGTGCAAATTTGCAGATCTTGTTATCATTCATCGTTCTTTTTGTTTTTAAATCTTATGTTCATTGCACACCTTTCAAATGTTGAACTTAATGAAATTTATGTTTTAAATTACACAAGCATGTTGATAAGAGTATTTTGTTCGAATAACGCCCTACAAGCCAATAAGATTGGCATGTAAAACTATTCGATTCGTGATACAATCCTAATTGAATGATATTCAATAAAATGGCTATCTTCATCTTATACATTTATGATTTTCTTCATATACAGTTGGTTGAAGCCCTTAAATCATGCAAGACTATGTGACTTGGTCACACATATGATAGTGATCACAAAATAAGTCTCTATAGTCATGATTTTAAACATTCCAAGTCATAGAATTTTAAAAGATAGGGCATCCTTTATTAGACATGGATGCATATTAGTAGGTGCTTGTTAGAGAACAAGTTCATTGAAGACTCATCTAGAGAATCCACGAGATAGCATGTCGGTAGTGGAGAATTCTCTATCTTACAATAGTGCATATAATTAATCATCTTTGACTTGAGGTTCCATAGTAAACTTGCATTTAGGTCCTTGTGCTTTGATTTTGCTCCAACCACGTATCAAGTTGCCTGGGCCTTAGGTTGGGCACAAGCTACCTAAGTATGGAGGTTGGTAAATACCAAGATGGGATCCATTTCGCCTATCAGTGAACAACAAGTTGATCTCTTATGTGTTTTCCAAAGTTGAGTCATAATTGGGAATCGAACATCAAGAATAGAATATAAACAGTGAGGCTATTAGGGAACTGACAAATATCTTGCCCTAGGCCTCTTTCGGGAGATAGAAAATCGAAGGACCATGTTTTCATGGTAATCGTAAGCGATAATGGTTCACACAAAATTAATTCATCCAATTGGTTAGGCTCCATAGGCTTGTGCTAGGCATTGACCATGGATATTGGGTACTCTTCAATTAATAGAGATTAATTGAAAGAGTGACTAGTTTAAAAGAGTTTAGATTAATTGGAATATTTGATATTCTATAAATCACAAGGAGTTGTGAGCCCATGTATAATTAATCAATGAACCTAAAGGGTCACATACAAAAACCTAGGACACTCTAATTAGAAATGGATAAATTATCTAAGATATTAGATAATTTAATTGGTCAAGTTTGGAAGAGAAACCAAGTTGACTAATTAAAAGTTGCCCACAATTGCTTGATTAATTTAAGTGTTAAATTAATCAAATTAACTTAAAGAGTTAAATTTGATCAATTAAATTAAAGAGTTGATTTGATTGATGCCATGTGGCAATTTAATTAGTTAAGTCAACTTAAGGAATTAAGTTGATTTAATTAATTAGATGAGTTATGTTGATTTAATTAAATTAAGTAGTTAATTTAATTAGTTAGAGAATCTAATTTTAGAGGAAAAATTAAATTGGAAGAGTCCATTTTAAACATTGAATTGACATTTTAATTTTGGAAATTAAAATTCCAACTACGCATGTAAGTTGGCATGCCAACTTGCATGCTAGTTGGCAAAGTGTGAGGATAGTGTGATGATTGCTTCTAAGAGCATCCAAGTCACACCAGAAATACACAACTCCCACGCACATGGCTAATGACTTGAGCATTTTTCCCTCCCAAAATTATTATCTCATGCCTTGAGAAAAACCACCATCCTAGATTCTATCCAACTTCTCTTTCTCTCTTCCAACTCCCTCACACCATCTCCACTTTCTTTCTCTTTCTTCTTCATCCTAATTCTGGTCAAAAGATTGAGGATCTAGAGTGTAATTGTAACACCCTGACTTTTCGATTCATAAAATACAAAATATTATGTTAATCAAATAATATGTGGGCGAAATAGATCAGGCCTGGAAAGTGTTTGTAAATAAATTAATTAAGGTTTGGATATAAATATTGAGAGTTGAGGAACTGAATTGTAAACCAAAGAATGACCAAAATGTCTAAAATCATAAATGTTGAGGGTCAATATACAAAAAAATGAAACTTTAGGGTCTAGATTGAGAAGCTGGGGCTAAACGGAAGTCAGCTGAATGTTAAAAGTACTTATCTGAAAGCGGTTTAATACTTCTAGGGTCGATTTATAATTTTTTAAAAATAGTTTTATGTAGTATATATGTTAAGGCCAATATTTTTCCTAATTTTCAATTAGAAGCCCAACTACATCCTATACACATATAACCGGAAATCGATTGATACACAGGAAACTAAAACCATAGGTGTCCTCCTCCTTTTGAGGCCAGTGTTACCATACCAAAAACATCCAAAAACTCCAATAGGAACACAAAAAAGCAGAGGGACGATAGTTGCAGTTTTCAGGGTGGCGGGTTTTCTATTGTCGACGGTAGGTTTTGATAAATAAAGGATAGAAAGTGATGGGTTTGTGATGGGCAAGCTGTTGGTGACCTTAATATCTGGAAACAATGGCCGGTTGTGGAGTAATTGATGTGTCGATGATGCAGCGGTGCTAGGGTGCGCAGTAAGGTTTTTGGCTCAATTGATAGGGCTACATGTGACGAACGTTAAAATTAAATGAGGGGTTTTATTTAGGAAGGAAAGGCGCACAAACCAGTGGTGTCATTTTCGACGGTGGCGGCGATAGCTTGTTGGTGGTGGAGGTTGAGTTAAAGATTAAGGTTTGGTAGAAATTAGGTTTTAGATTAATTTGGCTAAGGTCTAGCCAAACTAGGGTAACCTCTTGGATTTATCTTGGTCTATTTTCTTTGCATTGTGAATTTGATTCAATTGGGCTAGATGATATAGGAATAGGTTCAACCCAAACTACTAAAGAAATGAAAATTAAAAGGAAATAAACTGGGCTT
The DNA here is from genome assembly GCA_018894105.1 of Jacaranda mimosifolia. NCBI lineage: Eukaryota > Viridiplantae > Streptophyta > Magnoliopsida > Lamiales > Bignoniaceae > Jacaranda > Jacaranda mimosifolia. The sequence goes on from CM032119.1 coordinate 23,437,126, forward strand.
GTGAGTAGGTGTAATTTGATTCAATTATTATAAAATTGAGTTTTCTTGCCTCGAGCCTTTAATTATATTTTGGCATTAAATTAAAAGCTAATTGACCCAAATCATTAGAAAAATAAATAGGCTATAGGAAATGGGTTTAAGATCTAAAGATGAATAAGGTACTTATTAATCTACTAAATTCGATCAATTAAGTTAAGTAAATACAAGATTCGAGATAAAAGCAATTATTTATTTATAATATAGTTGAATAATTCTCGTGTTTAGTCTTAGCGATTTAAGAGGCGAACTTATTTAGAACTTTAAATAAAGATATTAAATTGTTAGCAATGGACTAACTAATTCAAAATAATTAACCCTAAATTGTTAATTATTTTAGTTGAATTAAAGTAACAAGAGTAGGTAATTTTAATATATAATTCGAAATGAATATTAAAATTGTATCGATTAAGTTCAAAAGCATATATGTGGATACATGGTTTTATTTTTGGTTTAAGATATTGATTATATCGAAATAATGTTCCACAATAGAGTAAATAATATCAAAATACACAAGTAGTTAATAGGATTAATAATTTGACAATATTTAATATTTTCCCGGGTATTTAACTTAAAGAATTTAAGTAGATTATAAAGAAACATCATCAAATAAAATAATAAATTTATTAAGAATAATTGCATTCTAGAACTAGTAAGAAGTATGAAAGGAAAATATGATTACCAAATTATTAAATATAGCGTGCATGGATTAGGAAATTAGGTTAATGATTATTTCAGTATTTCTTATACTATATTTTGGATAAATGGGTAACGAGGGATTGAACTAGTGGGCTAACTGAGAAAAGCTCCGTCGCTCAGGATCGCAAGGTGAGTTCTATACTCAATAGTACAAGACTTCTTTGTTGGGGAAAGAACCTACATATATTAAATATTATTTTATTCCTAGATAATTCTTGCATTGAATTTAAGAAATTAATTCATTTTCTATATTGTTCTATTGCCAACATACTTATCTTTAAACTCTTGCATTAAATTTGTGATATTAGTTAAATATTCCGCATAACTCCTTTCTTAAAGTTTGTCTTTAAATAGTGATCTAAAAATCTCATTTTCTAAATAGCAATATTTTTACTTGAATGAATTTTGAAAAGTATCATTTGGAATTTAGAATTTTCTGATGATCTTACATGAACTGGATTTTTAAATATGTTGATTGGACTTTAGAACTTCAAAAGGTTAGAAACTATGATTCGACCAATTAGTTCACGACCCAATCGCTATATTTTATGCTATTGTTGTGAGGCAGTCTTACTAACTAGCCATTATTAATTTATACTAATGGGAGGCAGTCTTGCTGACTTGCTGCCTCCATAGCTGAGTTGAAATTATTTTATTTCATATGGCGATTATGGTATAAAAGAAATTATGTTGACTGTTGGGATTCTTATGGTTATATACATGATCAATAATACCCTTGGGGATGCCCTTAGGAAAATATTTTGCTCCCATAGGATTGGTTGGCAAAATGACCGGGACGGCATTGGGCCGTCGGTGGTTGGTTTACCCACTAGGACCTATTTTGCGATCTTGAGCTCAGGACAGTCAGAGGTTGGTTGCCGCTTGAAGTTTGATCAGCAAGGATTGGTCCTACTGATTCATGGTTACTGGTTTGGCGAGTTGGCCGTTTGTCGAGGCGTATAAGGAAGTACTACACAAGTTATTAGGAGGCATATGAGGGCAGAGACTATCCTACAGTTGAATTCGTGAAATATGCGCGTTCAACTGATTTTATGAAATGTTCTTGTGTAGTCTATTATATAAAACTGACCAAATTCCTAGATTTTAAATATCAGCTTTTTTTTTTACAATCTAAAACGTTCTCATGCACTTGATTCTTTAAAACTAATTCGGTTCACGAGCTTTGAAACATGAATTCTCCATTAGATATATTGAAAACTTTAGATGTCTCTTCGCTGGTATGGGACGGTATGGAGTTAGCTTATGATGTGAAATACCTAAAATACTATTTCTCAACTCTATTTCTTGAATCTATGAAGCCTATTTATTATTTAGCAACCTCTTTTTTCTTGGCATGTGCCTATAGCTGTTTGTATGTTGATAAAATATTTTCCTATACCATATATTTGTTACTATTGCTAACTATGCATTTTGATTATTACCTCACTAAGTCATTCAGACTTACCATCCTTATACTGTTCTTTTTGTTATTTACCCCAGATTGAAGGAATAGAAGGCACCATGAGCTTAGGCCATTGTGCATAGCGTAAATATTTTTATTATGGCATTTATAAATGGTAAGAATGTGACATGCGTGAGTAATGTAAATAATATGTCTGTCATTAGGTTACGTCGTTATCTTTTAATGAAGCAAACATATTAGAGCCCGAGATGTTTGACACAGGTTTTTGAGCGATTGTAGATTATGGAAACTCAGGTTTCGCTTGAAGTTTTGTAGCATGACTAGTTGATGTAGATGTCATTAATTGATTCTAATCTTATTCATCATATGGTGTAATGCCTCGATTGGGAGGCATCTGCTTCCATCCGAGGTGCTACCCACTCTATACCACAAGTCTTTTGAATGACAGAAAATACATTTATCAAAATTCAAAATATTCAATTTCTACAAGTGACATCTAATAGAGGTTCAACTATGAACCGAAATATCATGAATCATAATTAGAACTTCTAGCACCTTCATCACCTCATGTGTCATCTGAGTTAGTCTATCTTCGCTACTCATTTTTATCTGGGCTAAATAATGAAATATAATAATAAAACAACATAAGTTTAAATGATCTAGTGAGATAGTTTACCAATAATAACAAAGTGACGATTTTTCAAATATTATATAAGCAATAAGCAGAAGAATTAAAATTTTCAAAATTCATGAGAGAAGATTTTAATCAAAATTTAAAGTGATCCATTTCACAACTGTTCCATACCAGTGATGAGACTTCAAAAATTCATTGTCTCTCATAGAAGTTAGAATCTCAATTACGACTAGGAGGGATCGACATGCCATTTGAACAACCACTGGATTTTTGTCAAATATTCGAGTTTCAAAGCATAAGTATCAAACATATCAATTACTTTCACAAGTTTTCTATTGGTGGTTCTCCTACCTTGTCTCTCCACATTCAAAAACACGAAAATCCTTATTTCTCCAAATTTTGAGTGATTGGCTTTGCCACTTAAATACTCATTATTCATGGCTAGCTGCATGCCTGATACTACTCATAGACAACTATCTCCAGGTAGCCTATGAGTAGGGATTATGTATACATTGCGTACGTGTATCAGACGAAAGATCCATCACCGTCGGTCCATTCCCCCTAGTCGTCTTTTGTAACTAATCCCAGGGCTCACCCCTAAGGGTATTAATCATATTCATGTATATCATGTAACATATCCAACAACATTTCAACTAACATTTCGATTTTCCATGACAACCAAGAAATCAACGATTTATATTGAGTTCATTTAAAGATAATAGTCATGGAAATAATAGAACAAGCATTTTAAATCCCTTTTCAATTTTCCCTAACACAGTCGTCAATTTTAGGTAAAATGGCATAAATAAAGATCAATAGGAATTGTAATTAGCATAAAGGGGCGATGTGTGGTAAATTTCTCAACACATAGACTGAAAGGAATCAAGCGACCAGGATATATAGCAAGTATATATGTTTTTTCCCCAGCAAAGAAATCTCATACTATTGAGTATAAACTCACCTGGAAAATGCAGAGGAATTCCTAGTTTTATGGTCGCTCAGGTCTTAGCTTCCTAGTCAAATCGAGAACTGTCATAAAATAACCCAAGTCATCATTCTATCAATCCTTTGATTCTTAAATATAAGTATAGTTAATATCTTTATCAAACTTAAGGTTATTCTGATATAATCTTGGTAATCTTGGTTTCATATCTAAATGCTTAAGATAATTAAATGTGGTAATCCTTAACTCGTCAGTTGATGAAGGGATTATCGATATGATTTACATCATTGTGGTCTCATTTAAGGTTCCAATATTCAATAGGTATTTGTTGCTATAACACTTGAGTTCAATTATATCTTATCTCAATTGACCTTGGTTATCTTATTTTAAGACTTCAAGCTAATCTAATTATAGGTTAACAAATATAATTTGGAGTGGCTAACTCCAACAACTATAATAATCACTTCACTTATTTTATAGTTACGTAATAAGGGTCCAGATTCTTAAATTAGTTAGGTTTTCTGGGTCCATTAGGTCCAAGACCGATAATTTATTTCGTTCTAACATTCATATAACTAATCTTTAGGTTATGTTCAATTACTTTTTATTCATAGCATATCATGTTATCGACTAAGGACATAAGTCTAAATCGACATTTCTTAAGTTACTAAGCTTAGATCTCATAATCAATTTGTTAAATACTTATAATAGGTTAAATTACATTTTAATAATCTTAATGATATGGGATAGTCCAATAGGCCCAACCCAATAAAACTCGATAAGGTAAAAAACATGAAATAGGACAACCTAATTGGCTACTAGGCCCAGCCTATTAATGATGGGCCAGGCGATCGACCAAGCCCAACTTTATTAGGCTATTCTATCAACACAAGTGTCAACACCTTGCCCAATCGACCAGAGTATGGTCGATCAGCTCAAGAATGATCATTTAGCCCTTAACCAGGAAGACATTTGAATCCAACTGAGCTCCAGCACCTCGGCCAGAGTGTACGCAGATAACTCACAGACGATGATACATCTCAACCCCAAGAGGTTGATAAGAGCAGCTTTGCACTACTGGACCCAGTCATACTAGATGCGTTGTGACCACCTTTCTGATGCATTAAATGCTTTAACATGAGGTGTGCCTTTGTATTAATGGCGCGTGCCTCATCCAACACCACTTTTTTTGCAGAACCAGGGTGATGTGCGCCTCTTTCATACCGCCATGTCCTATAGAGCCAGATGAGGCACCATATGGAATAGTACATAAAAGGGAGAAGACCTAAGGGCCCTCAGGTGAAGACAAAGGCCCTGTTTGTATATGCAGGGGCATTATTGACATACCAACCTCTCCAGAAAGGCTATAATTTAAAGTCATATATAGCCATAGGATCCAATAATCAAAGTACTAAAATCATAAATTAACTAGGTTACGCATGATAATAAGGATCTAAATATGCTATTAATTTAGATTTGGTCTGAGGATTACCTTGTTTTGCTCAAAAACCAAGGAAGCTAGAAGAAAGCTTTTGACTTTTCAAAACTGCCTTTCAGCAGCGCAGCAGAGTAATGACTAGTTTTCCCACATCAAATGACTTTTTTTTAGCTGAAAATTTTACTTGAACTCCAAAACACTTTGCTAGATCTATAATCCAAAATTTAGCTCAATCAGAACTCGGAAGGGTCACCCAAACTGCTTCTAAGTTGCTGCCAGAAACCGGATCTCCAAAGGCGAGCAATCCAATTGTCTTACCTCTAATTTTAAGATCCACACACCAATGCAATAACCTATTCTCCTTAATATTAGTTGGAGAATATAGAGAATATAGATAAGATACACAATGGTGAAGACTTGATTTGGAGGTAGGAGAAGAAAAGAAAGTGAAACTTCAACACATGATGCAACACTTGAAGATTGGAGGGAAAAGTTGAAAGAATCTAATTCTTCACACTTGTTGGTAGATTGCCGCCCCTCTCTCCTTCTATATCTATATATAGAGTGAGGATGGATGGCATGACACCTTTCTCAAGGGGTGACCACCAACTTGGCATTACAAGTTGGCATTCAATTTGAATTTGAATTTTGTGTGAATTTGAATTTCATTTGGAATCTTCATTTCATCTCATGAAATGTCATTCAAATAAATTCTAATTCACACCAAATGAACATTTCATTTAAATTATCCCTCCAAAATTGATTCCCCATTTTAATTAAATTAAACTCCTCTAATTTGATTAATTACATTGACTTAACTCTTAAAGTCAATTAGTTTAATACTTCAAGCTAGCAATTATTAACTTAACTCCTTAAGTTAACTTGACCAATTGATAGTCATGTCATACCAAATAATTAAATCATTGATTATTGGTCTTAATTTAACTCCTTCAATTAATTAGATTAATCTAACAATTAAATTGGTCAAGCCAAAAATGACCATAACATTTGTGCTAATCAGTCAACCTCCAAATCGATCATGTGGGAACTTTTTTAACTCTTAGAAAATTCCCCTTCATCGCCGAGGATATGCAATTAGCTTTTGTACGTGACCTGTTAGGTTCTACTATTCATTGGACGTGGGCTCACAACTCTTTGTGACTTTGGAATATCAAATATTCACTTTAGCTTAAACTCCTTTAAACTAATCGGCTCAATTCAATTAGTCTCCATTAATTGAAGAGTACCCAATTTCTATAGTTGATGTCCAACCTCAAGCCCATGGAGCCCAACTAGTTGGTCAAAATGAATACTTTTGGAGAACCATTCTAGCTCTATGCATACCAAGCAAATACTGTCCTTCTGTATCCTATCTCCCAAAAAGGGCCTAGGGAAAGATATTTGTCGTCTCCCTTATAGCCTCGATTCTATGTTTCTATTCTCAATTTTTGACTTCCTTTATGACCTCATCTTTGGAAACTCCTTTTCCAAATTGTCATACTATCTTGCACAAGGATTTTATGGAATCGATCATTATAGAATACATAGGAGATGTACTCGCCATTCATAATGACGAGGAGTCGGATCCTATCTTAGATCACGAAAATCTCAATATCTAAGTAGCTCATACCCAATCTCCACCCAAACGATCCGCTACGTGGCCAGAGAAGAGTCAAATCATAAGGAGCTAAACATAAGATTATAATGGATCATCAGGTTAAAAGACTAATTATATAAACTATCGTAAGCTGGAGAACTTGCTATTGCGGCTATCTAGTACATTCTCCAGGCGGGTCATTAGTGCTTTGTTCTCTAACAAACACCCACTAATATGCACCCATATCTCATATGGCATTTCTCATGAAATAGAGCAATATCCAACTCCTTGGATTAATGTATCGTTAGTGCAAGTCTATCCAGATCTTAGATGCCCTTGGTCTCATAAGATCCTACGACTTGTAAGTTTTTAAGATCACGATCATGTAAGACTTGTTTCATGATCACTATCGAATACATGACCAAGTCCTGTAGTCTTATGTGATCTAAAGGCTTCAACCAAATGAAGTAAATATGTGCATAAGATGAAGATGGCCATTTAAAGAATATCATTCAATCAAGATTATATCACAAGTAAAATAGTTTACAATGCCAATTTCATTGGCTTGTAGGGCATTATTCCAACAATCTCCCACTTACCCTAACGCCAACTCCCCATAGTCTTAAGACCCACCTTCTCAAGATGTGCGATAGGAGTTTACTCTGTAGATCTGCTATGTTCTCTACTTAGGTAATTCTCTCGACTCGGATGTCGTCTCTATTAATGATCTCTTAGATCAAATGGTATCACCTCAAAATGTGCTTGGATTGTTGATGAGATCTTGGCTCTTTAGCTTGCACTACTACCCCGTTGTTTTCACAGAAGGCAATGGCTAGCTCAGCAATGCTAGGCACTACATCCAACTCTTTGATGGAGTTTTTCATCCAAACACCTTCCTTTGCAGATTCTGAAGCCACAATATATTTTGCCTCAGTAGTTGAATCGGCCGTGGTGTCTTGTTTGGACTTTTCCAACTCACCACACCGCCATTAAGGTAGAATATAAATCCAAAAATGAATTTTAGGTCATCTACATTGGATTAGAAATTAAAATTCAAAAACCCCTCAAGTTTCAATTCATCATTGCCATATACCAAAAGTAATTCCTCAGTCCTTCTCACGTACTTAAGGATCATTTTAACGACCATCCAATGACATTGATCGGGGTTGGATTGGAAACGCCTCGCAACACTTAGAGCATGTGCCATATCCAATCTTGTACATTGAACGGCATACATTATGCTCCATATAGCGGAGGCATAAGGTATGTGGGGCATTATTTGTCTCTCATCATTAGTCCTAGGGACCATAGACTTGGAGAGACAAATGCCATGTCCCAGAGGGGGGAATTCCCTTTTTGGATTCTTCCATACTAAACCTCTTTAGTATCTTATCAATGTATGGGGTTTGGGAAAATCCCAGCATCATCCTCAATCTATCTCTATAGATACGTATTCTTAATACGTAGGATGTTTCTCCCAAATCCTTCCTGGAGAATTGAGTAGATAACCACGTTTTAGAACACTATAACATTTCTATCTTATTCCCAATGAGAAGAATGCCATCGACATAAAGCACAATAAACTGTATGCTACTCCCATTAGCCTTCTTGTACACAGAAAGTTCATACACATTTTTGATAAAGCCAAACGATTTGATTGTCTTGTCAAAATGTATGTTCCAACTTCAGGACGCTTATTTGAGTCCATCCTTCATTATCAAGAATGGGAATAGAAATAATATTTTTCACAAGATTTAGTACATAATAAACCGAATTAAGTATAATGCAAGCATTCCCCAAGTCTAACTTGATTACACCGTGGATCATGGCGGCAACTCTTGCTCTATTTCCAAGGCGGAGGATCATATCCCCTTCACGAAGACTTATTTTTCTTTCCATACCCTATAACGAATTACATAGATGAAAACCACATGCGGTATCAAATACACATGAGGAAGAATTAGTTATCAAATGTACTTCAATAAAGTACATGCCTTTCTCAAGGGTTGCAAGGTAAGCTTTGGAATTCTTTCTCCAATGCCCCTTTCTGACCACAATGGAAATAATTCACTTCGATTTGATTCTCTTTCTTCTTCTTTATTCCCCCTGAACCTTTCAAGGGTTGCTTTCCTTTGGAGGAAGAACTTTTTTTCCTCTTACCTCCCTTCTTAAGACCCCTAGGGTCCTTCGACTTTGAGAAGGAAAAAAACATAAGAGGTTTTTCCTTTTTCATAGTCCCCTTAGTGGTCATTAGCATGCTCACGAATTTGTTGATTGTCACCTCTTGCTTGGACATATTAAAGTTCACAATGAATTAGTCGAACGAAGAGGGTAATGATTGTAGGATCAAATCTACGTAGAGGTCGTTTTCCATCACAACATTAAGTTATCCAAGCTTTTTGATGAGTCCAATCATCTTAAGCCCATGATCATGGACATTAGAACCCTCAACCATCCTTAACCTAAAGAGCTCTCTAGATAAAGCAAACCTTTCATGTCTAGTTTGTACATTGTACAACTCTTGTAGGTGTTATGGATCTCACTTGCATGATTCATATACTCATGAGTCTTTTGGAGCTTATTGATCATGGAAGTCATCATGAGGCATCTCGCTTGTAGATAATCATCAACAAACTTAGTGAACAATTCACATTCCTTATTTGTGGCGTCATCACCTAATGTGTCCGGCGGACTTTGATCAAGGACATAGGTCCTCTTTTCAGAGTCAAGAATGATTTTGAGATTTCTCAACCAATCATGGAAGTTTGGCCCGATAAGTTTATTAGTTTCCAAAATAGTGTGAAGTGGATTCTTAACCATTTTGTTTTGAAGATTTCGAAAAATCTACAAGAGGCAAAAATAAGAGTATAAGCATATGACTGAATATTGATATTGATAAAAAAACATGTTCATGGTCTTTTAAGCATGTTTTCGTCCCACTATTCTATTAGATCCTTCACCACTAAGAAGAATTCAGGAAATCATATTTCTTAGTGAGAATCAAGATCTTAAGGACTTGGAAGTGGACCTCATGACCGAGTGCTATCCACAACCAATCGAAGGGCAAGCAACCTTTGCTAATTGAATCTCTATGCAACTGTTGATATATTTTGCCACACTTTTCATATAGACCCATGTGACCGTGTGCCATCTACATTACTAGGTGTTAAGTCGAACCTACCAATCAAACTTTAACTTGAGGTGGTGTCACGACATCCCCCGTGACCGCATACTAATGCGTGGGTATTCTCAAATCAATAGTGCATTGTATGCTAAGTATATGCTCACAACTTTCCTTCTAAGTGTGACCCATGATTGAGTGCCATCACACTAAATCGGTAGCATCGTCATGGCATACACTGTTGGTAGAAGGCATGGATTAATTAAAATACCTTTTAATTTATATCCATTTTGACTTAATATTGAGATAACTTAGATATTCTAAGTGGAGGGTTTTTCTTACTTGCAAAGATCTCTTCATTTTTATCTTTTTATTTAGGTTTTCTATATCCTAATCCATGCATCACATACATTAATAGGATATGAAAAGTATAAATAAGTAAATGCGCCTAGCATGCTCTTAGAGTGGGATGACCATGAGCCTAATCAAGTTGTGCACTTAGAGCCATAGGTGCACCACCTAGTTGACTTTAATTGGGTTGATTAAATCTACCATTACATGAGTGTATCCCCATACATTCATGGATCTTATTGGGTCTCCATGCCTCCAGTGGTCTTCTTTACTCCTTGTAACATTTACATGAGAAAAAAATCTTCACTCCTAGTGATTCTACTCTCATAACATTTACAAGATAGAAATTACGAGCATGCAAGCCCCAATTTAATACAACCATTTTCAACAACTTGAAACAAATAAAATCAATATTAAAAGCTCATGATCATCCCTATTCATTCATTATCCATTCAACAATTAAATGAGCAATAAATAAATCTAGAATTGACATTCAATTCTAACAATTAAATTCTTATCCATAAATAATTAATTGGCCAAGCAAGAGTAAGCATAACATTTATGCCACGTTGTTGAACATTAACTTTGAATAATTTTTAAAAGCAATCAAAAGTGTCAAACATAATTTTGAGAACTTGCACAATATTTGTGCATATATTATGTGTGATGCAAAATACTTTTGGTCACTTAAGGAACCAAAAATCAACACTCAAAATCTACAAAACCAAAACTGTCTTGCTGCCACCACCCCAGCCTAGGCGCGCGGCTGGGCGCCCGCTGCCTGGCCATGGGCGGCAACTGCCCTATTTTGAGGTTTTGCATGGATCAAGTGGATTTAGGGATAACTTTTGTGCACTAAAATTTTAGAACTCATTCTAAACATAAAATCACACAATATAGATGAAATTCCATATTCAAAACACCTTTTAAAAATGGAATTTCAAGTGCTCAATCATGCTTTCAAAAATAAGTTTAAGTGAGAATCATATTCTTTAAAAATCTCTAACAAACTCCAATCATATTGATCTAAAAATGACCAAAACACCTTAAGGCCAATAACAACATGCTATATCAACATATAACATAAACTAATGCCAAATCAACATTCAAAACATGCTCAACATGTGAATTAATTAACACATTAAAAAATATATTAGCATAATTTCAATTCATCAAGCAAGGATCCATATACAACATCATCCAAACACTCAAATCCATGGCAAGAATCAAGTATTTGGTGATTTTACTCAATTCATCACATGGATCAATCAATCAAAAATCTAAATCATAGCATGAATTAGCCTCTGATACCATTTGAAGTCACATGTAGCCATAGGAACCAATAATCAAAGCATTAAAAATGCAAATTAACTAGGCTACACATGATAACAAGGATCTAAACATGCCATTGGTTCAGATTTGGTATGAGGATTACCTTGTTTTGCTAACAAAGGAAGCTAGAAGAAAGCTTTTGACTCTTCAAAACTTCCTTCAAGCAGCACAACAGAGTAGCGATCAGTTTTCTCTAAACAAATGATTTTTGTTTGAGCTAAAATTTTCATTGGAACTCCATAACACCTTGCTGGATCTACAGTCCAAAATTCAGCCCAATCAAAACTTAGAAGGGTTACCCAGAACTGCCTCCAAGTTGCTGCTAGAAACTGGATCTCCAAAGCATAGCAATCCAATTGTCTTACCTCTAATGTTAAGATTCACACACTAATGCAATAACCTATTCTCCTCAATATTAGCTAGAGAATATAGAGAAGATACACAATGAATTGATCATTATAGTATATATAAGAGATGTACTTGCCCGTCACAATGATGAGGAGTTGGATCCCAGCTTAGATTACATAAATCTCCATGTTTAAGTAGCTCATGCCCAATCTTCACCCAAACGACCTACTACCTGGCTAGGGAAGAGTCGAAGCATGAGGACCTAAACATAAGGTTACAATGGATCATCAGGTCAAATGACTAATTATATACACTAGCACAAGCTGGAGAAGTTGCCACTACATCTATCTAGGGGATTCTCCAGCAGGTCTTCAAAGCCTTATTCTCTAACCAGCACCCATTAACATGCACTCATATCTCATATGGCATTGCTCTTAAAACAGAGCAATATCCAATTCCTTAGATTAATACATCATTGGTTCAAGTCTATCTAGATCTTAGATGCCATTGGTCTCATAAGATCCTACGACTTGAAAGTTTTTAAGATCATGATTGTGTAAGACTTATTTTATGATCACCACCAAGTGCATGACCAAGTCCCGTAGTCTGGTGTGATCTATGGGCTTCAACTAAATGCCAGTGAAGTAAATATGTGCATAAGATGAAAATGGCCATTTAAAAAAATATCATTTAATCAAGACTGTATCACAAGTAAAATAGTTTACAATGCCAATCTAATTGGCTTGCAGAGCACTATTCCAACATAAATACCCTATTGCTATCCTTCAACAAGGGATGTGTATTATCACCTAAAGCCCTCACTCTGCAGCTCTACTATCTAGTTGATTAAGTACTAAATTGAGTGTCGGAGTGCCATAACCAAGGGAATCTTAGCTAGCCTGACGTTTGCTATTGATTGTAGGACTTGAACCAACTATATCATCACACTTCTTTTTTTACCTCCCATCTGGTCGACCGGATTGGATCAAAGCCTAGAACCTCACCAAATTGTTCATACAATCATCATTCAGCGTCGTTTGTGGGTTGTTATGTCTGTAATTGAGAAAAAATAGTTAACACAAGGTGAGCCGCTTTTGAGAGAAACAAGAACAGAAGGTCTCCAACGACTCATCCTTGACCCTAGCAAGAGCAAGACGTAGCTGGACTTAGCTCCCAGCCAGAACAAATAGTAACCTTGACTATGCCTCTACTCCAGCGAGCAGATATCAGCCTAGATTTATGCTCAATTGTTAGCTACTCTCAACAAGGTTAACAACTAGCCTAGATTAGCCACTAGTTCCACTCCCCAACCCTCTCAACACGAGTAGAGGCCCCTAAGGGAGGATAAGGGCAGACATGAGATAAGATATTTCCCTATTCAATGAGAAGATAGCCTAGGAATTTTCCACAGGAAGAAACTCGACCAAACCCCTAGGAAGAAGTGGCTAATTTAGTAGATCACCTCGCCCAACCTGTTCGAGCATAGCAGCACGATAGGGTCAAGCGACAAAAACCTTAAATGAACATAAATCTGTCCTAAGTTGATTGAGAAGAATGGAAAGAAGTATCCACCAAGTGCAATAGCTGAACAGACATCTTGAAGAGATTTCCAAGAGGAACACAGAAAGGAACCCCCACTATGATAGTACACCCTAACTTTATCAGGAGCGAGATTCATCCTTTGTCCAGGAGATAATCGATGAGCCATTGTCGTTGACTCCAAAGTCCCGATCGATTTGCCTAAATGTGATGGCTAATCCGACCCGAATGAGCATTTACTCCAATTTGAATATGATGCATCTCTACGGGCATAATGAGTACATCCATGCGAAAATACCAGTCATCCCATTCCAATGCATTGCGCTCGACTGGTTCATCAAGTTGGAACTAGGGTCGATTCACTAATATAACTAGTTTTGCGACAAGTTCCTCCACCAGTTTTCCAGCCAAAGGAAAGAAAAACTCCCCCACACTCATTTGCATATAGTTAAGCAGAATGAGGGAGAGTCCATTTGAGATTTTTTCACTAGGTTTAATACAGAAGTTTTGAAGATTGATAATCCCTGAATAGAATTCCTGATTGATGTGTTGTTCATGGGTTTTTGACACAAAAAGTACACCAATGTACTAGTCAGAGAGAGACTGAGGAAAATGGAAGAGCTACTCGACCTCGCTGAGAGGTACATGACATAGGAAGTTATGAGCAAATTGAAATATGAGAACCTAGGCGCTAACAAGAAGAAGGCTAAGGAGAAGATGACAGACAACACAAGAATGGTCATCAATCTCCCATTAAAAGATTTCACAACTGCACATCACTGAACAATGCCAAAAATGAGGTGTTGTTTACCATTCAACATGATAACTTCCTCAAAAAGCCTAGGAAGTTGACAGAGACTGAGGTAATGAAGAGATTGAAAAAATACTGTCACTTCCACATGCAAAAAGGCAAGACATTGAGGGCTACTTATATCTGCATGATGAGATTGAAAGGTTTATTTGATAAGGACACCTGAAAAGATTTATCAATGAGAAAGCCAGACAAGAGATGGGCCAAACCAACCAGACACCCTATAAAGAACGGTCAGCTAGCCTAAGGAAAGAAGACAAAGGTAAAAAGCCTGTTAATCTGTGCCCACCCCTCAGAGACATGATCAACAATATTATTGGTGACCCGACGAGAAGGGACTCCAAATCAGTAAGGAGATAAAACCAGAGGATGTTGGAATTGACTACGTCATCTTCAATCAAAATAGTTTACCAACTCTCCACCATCGCAAAACCTATCTCTTTTTCTTACACTGACCTATCGCACATCAAGAATCATAAGGCTGACAATAAGCTGGATTGCCCACTTATTGTTTTAGTTAAGATTGCCAACTTTGAGGTTAGGAAGATTTTTGTCAACAACAGCAGCTCTGAGAACATAATTTTCTTGTTGAGACTAAAGAGAATGAACATAGGAAAGCTAAATTTCGAGCCTATGTGCATCCCACTGGTTGGAATCGAAGGATCTGAGATCATCCTTGAAGGGTCTATAAACTTGTCCACCTTATTTGGTGAAGCACTTAGATAAATGACGCTTATGGTTTACTTGATGGTTGATGCACCATTTGCTTATAATGCTATAATTAAACGACCAGCACTGAATAACTTCAAAATTATTATCTCGACTTATCATATAAAGGTCAAGTTTCCAACTGCTACTGGAACTGATTAACTCTTTGCAATATGAAAGTTGCTTGGCGTTGTTACACTATCTCAGTCGAGGCAAATGAACAAAAGGCTCGACCAAAACTGAAACCCTTGGGGGATGTCCCAGTAATGAAACCCGATGAAGGACAACAAAATAAGAAGAGAAAGCTGGATGAGACTAGGGTCTAACCTATCGGGGAGTTCAAGACTATCGAGCTCAAGCTTGGGAATCCCAACAAGACCACAAGGATTGGAGCTGATCTGGGGAGCAACGTGGAGTGCTTAATGGTCAATTTTCTTACAAAGAATATTGATGTTTTTGCCTGGAAAGTTTCCGACTTCCAGGGAATCGACCCCAATATCATTGTCCACTACCTGAACATGGACCCCTTATTCAAGCCAGTCAAGCAGAAGACTAGAATCTTCAATGCTGAAAGATGTTAGATAATTGAGGAAGAGGTCAACAAGCTCTTAGAGGTAGGATACATTGTTGAAATTCAATATCCTAATTGGCTTTGTAATGTAGTCCTTGTCCCTAAGAATAAAGGGAAATAGAGAATGTGTAATGACTTTACTAATTTGAATAAAGCTTGTCCTAAAGACCTTTACCCACTACCTCATATAGATTTATTAGTTGATTCTACTGCTGGTTGTGATCTTTTAAGTATGATGGATGCATTCCAAGGCTATTATCAAATTTTTATGGCCCTTGAGGATAGGGACAAGACCTCCTTTATGGTCCTTACTGGTGTATATCGTTTTCTAGTTATGCCTTTTGGGCTTCAGAATGCAGGTGCAACCTACCAAAGACTTGTGAGTTTTACGTTCAAAAATGAGATCGGTAGGACTATGGAGGTCTACGTAGATGACATGATTGTTAAAACAAAAAAGAGCAAAACCACTTAGTTGACCTCAGTCACACATTTTCCATATAGAGAGCATTTGGCATGAAACTTAATCCCAACAAGTACATATTCGAGGTGAGAGGGGGAAAGTTCTTGGGTTACATGGTTAGTCAAAGGGGAATAGAAGCAAACCCACAAAAGATCTAAGTAATCTTGGATATCTCACCTCCTCGAATAGTTAGAGATGTGCAAAGTTTGGTTGGCAGGATCATAACTCTTGGGTGATTTATTACTCGACTAACGGATAAAAGCTTACCATTTTTCAAAGTTTTAAGGAAGGCGCGGAAGTTCCAATGGACAAATTCATATGACCAGGCCTTGCTCGAGTTGAAACAACACTTGTCAGCACCGTCGATGCTAGCTAAGCCTAAGGTCGGAGAGGTTTTACATATTTATTTGGCAGTCTCATCTGCAGCAATCAGTTCAGTTTTAGTCTCGACCAGACATGGCACCCACTGATCTGTATACTACATCAGCAAAGCATTGCAAGGCCTAGAACACAATTACTTGAAGATCGAAAAGTTTGCTCTTACTCTGGTCATTGTAACTAGGAAAGTGAGGCCTTACTTTCAATCTCACTTTATTGTTGTCTCGACGAATTAACTGTTGAAACAAGTGCTGATGAAACCAAACACGTCAAGAAGGTTGAAGAAGTAGGCCATCCAGTTAGATAACTTCGACATCACCTTTTAGCCCCGAACTGCTATAAAAGCACAAGTGTTAGTAGACTTCGTGGCAGAACAACTTGACCTGCCCGATGAAATCGACCAAGACTCCCTCATCTAAACTTTGCATATCGATGGCTCAGCAACATCCTCAAGAAGAGGAATAGGTATTTCCTTGCGTTCCCCACAGGCCGAGGAATATGACTTTAGCATTAAACTCGACTACCCCATCACCAATACTGAAGCAGAATATGAGGTCCTCTCTATTGGTATGAGGTTGGCTGTCGATATGGAAGTGAAGTAGCTGGTGGCCATTACTGATTCCCAACTGGTTGCTAAATAGTTTGAAGGAAATTTTGAGGCCAAAGAGGCTACAATGAGCAAATATTTGGTTGAGGTCAAGAACTTGCAGCAACAGCTCAAAAAGTTCACCCTCAACCAAGTCCTTAGATCATAAAATGAAATAGCGGATGCCTTGTTAAAATTTTCTAGCTTGACAAAAGGAACCAGGGACAGAACCATCACATTTCTAGTTGCAGACAAACCTACCATAAGCAATCTCGAGCAGAACTTGATCTAGTAGATCCAAGAATTTGCTCTCTCCTGGGAGGATTAAATAAAAGCTTACCTAAGGAAAGGAATAGTGCCCGAGGATAAAGCACAAACACGTAGACGCAGAGGTCAAGCAGCGAAGTTTGCCTTCGATGAGTATGGTCAACTCAATAAAAGATCCCTCTCGAAACAACCATTAAGGTGCTTGACACCAAATAAGGCTCGGTAGGTCTTACAGGAAATCCATTTAGGAATCTGTGGTAATCATTATAGAGAAAGATCTTAGCCCGTAAAGTCATCAGATATGCATATTTTTGGCCAACTTCGCCAGAAAATGTCCATCTTGCCAGGCCTACTCCAACATACCTCACCAGCCTGCATCAACTTCGGGCTAGTTCAGATCACTTGGCCATTCGACTAGTGGAGGGTAGATATAGTTAGATCTTTCCCAAAAACCATAGGTCAAAGAAAATTAATGATTGTTGTGGTTGAATACTTTACAAAGTGGGTCGAAGTAGAGGCTGTCTCGAAGATAACTGACGTGGCCATCAGAAGTTTTCTATGGAAAAATATTATCTGCCATTTTGGTTTGCCCAAAGTATTAATATCAGATAATGGGACACAGTTCCAGAGAATGAACACTAGGAATTGGTGTGAAAGCCTGGAAATTCGATAATATTTCACATCGGTTGGGAAACCTCAGGCCAATGAGCAAACGTAAGTCACAAACAGGACTATCTTAGACCACCTCAAGGCTCGACTAGAAAGATCCAGAGTGAGCTAGGCGAAAGACCTCCTTGGGGTGCTATGGGCATATAGAAGCACTCCTAGAACCGCCACAGGCCACAGTCTTTACAGTCTGATCTACGAGTTAGAAGCAGTCGTTCCAATAGAATTGATACAAGACATAGCTCAAGTAATCTACTACCACCCAATCAGGAAGAAGTCTGAAAGAAAATTTGACCTCGAAATAATCAACGAGCTGCACTAGCAGGCATATATAATAATATAAAGATACAGATTGAAGATGGCCCAGCATTACAATAAGGGGGTTTGACCAATAAGCTTTAAGGTAGGGGACCTCGTCCTAAAAAAAGTCAAAGTCTCCAAAAATATGGGTAAATGCAATCCGAAGTGGTAGGGCCCCTACACAGTGGTGAAAGTGGCAAAGCTTAACTCGTATCGACTAGTAGGTATGGATGGCAACAAGCTCCCTCGACTATCGAATGCAGTGAATTTGAAAAAAAATTATGTGTAAAGAGACCAAGGTCTCCACTCAACTATTTTGTAATATGATTCTAAATCAATAAAGGTGACTTACAATATCACCAGTGACTATGGCCTCTGGCCCAATTACTTAATAAACAAGTTGATCATTTAAAGTTGACATCGTAGTCAACAAAAAATTTCAAATTGCAATTATGGCTTCTAGCCTAACTTAATAAATGAGTTGATCGTTTAAAGCGGACCCTGTAGTCGACTAAAAATAAATTTCAAAGGGAACTATGGCTTCTAGCCTAACTTAAAAAATGAATAAATTGTTCAGAGTCGACCATGGAGCCGACCCCGCAAACAACTAGTCCAATGGCGTAACAAATGAATAAATCATTTAAAATCATTATAAAGTCGACAACAACCTCAATATGAACTTGACATTGATGCTATAATAAAAGTCGCTTAACAAATACACATGTTACAATGCAAGGATTAAACAGCAACTCACAGTTAATTAAATAAAGTCGACCCAGATCGATCACGGCACCAAGCCAATTCGATTGATTTTAAAGAGAATGTCTTAGGTTAGAAGCAATCGACCATGAAGACTATTTCAAAACTAATTTTAAGGGGATAAAGTCGAGGTTGATTTCCTTAGATCTATCCAATGATTCCTTTACGAGTTGATCTTGTAATCGACTACTAACTTAGTTCTAAACAAATTAAACATTTCCCATCCTTTTACTAAAATTTGCAATATTCGACCGGTTACATGGAAGAAAGATGTGCTTCTTTACTTATTGATGCAATCAATTCAAAAGAATTAAAGCAGTAAAAGGGAGGGGAGTGGATCGACAAAAAAGATAAACAAAAAGCTAATGTTATATAGATTGAATATCAAATTACATGATTACAACACTAAAATCGTTCTTAAAATTGATCAAAAGCGCCTCGCAGGGTGCAATCAAAATATACTTAAACAAAAAACAGAAACAGCTAGTCTCAGCTCAACCCAATGCCTTTTCCTCCAGCTCCTCAAGCTGCCACCTCATCGGTAGCACGATCGACCTTATCTGTGGAGGGCACACGAACAATAGTGGCGGGGCCTTCGACCTCTTGCTTGGGTGTTGGCGGAAGTACTGGTTGAACAACAATCACAGGTCGAGAAGGCCTGGTCTCCTTGGTCAGAAAAGTATGCTCAATAAGAGGGAAGTAAGCAGCAATTTTGACCTTATCGTCCTTGATTTCAAATGCAAATTCATTCACAGAGTCAAACTCCTTTGCCACCTAGACCACCCTTGGGTAGGGAACAGTAACAGATTCTACTGTATGGTCATTTTCTTCAATGGGCGAAGGGTCAGGGATAGTCCTCGAGTTGCTCGGTTTGCAGAGGATTGAGGCGCTCCTTGTCCTCGAGGTGAAACTAATAACCCTGGAACTCTAACTGCTTCACGGCCATCTCAAAGGCCTCATTCATATTATCGATCAAGAATAAAATACTAGCACTTGGAACATCGAGCATAGTATAAACTGCTTCACCGTCTCTCAGGAGCGCCTTAAAGAATTCATCTTGAGTGTATTGGGTAGCAACGTTATGCCCATGCGTTTAACCAACGTTACATGAGGCCTCTGCCTCCAACCTAGCCTTCTGCTGCTACTCATCTATGTTGCTTTTCTCACTCACAGCAGCCAAAAGCTGCGCAACTTTATCATTGAGCTACTCAGTCAACTGCTCGATCCTCAACTACATTGAGTCAAGCTGAGTCTTGGCCACTTTCGTATCAATTTGCTCCTTCTGGAGCTCTTCTCAATCACCGAGGGCCAGCATCGACCTCCGTTAAAAGTGGTAACCTAACTGACTTATCTGCATGAGCGACAAACTTAGTCAAGAAATATAAGCGTGGACTTGAGCAAAACAAATACAACTTGACCAGACACTTACCATATTCGCGTGATACGCGAACGCTTTCAGGGCTTCGAGCTGGTTTATCTCCAGCATCTTATTCTGGTCGAACATGAACAGTCAGGTCATCATCATTTTCAGGGGACCAGCTCCAGTCAACCCCCTTATGATCATTGATGTCGAGTTCTTAACTGGGATGTCAGTCCCATATCTTGGAGATGGAAAGCTAGGCAGCAATAATAGCTCATCATCTGATGAAGGCCCAAAGAGTGAAGGCTTGCCAACTTTTTCGCTCTCTTTCTCCGTCGCGGTCTTCTTTCAAGCAGGTCAAGGTTGCTCGACAGTAGGCCTTTTTAATCAAGGCTTCGGGCTGCTTGCCTCAACATGTGCTGGTCGGGCAGTTGGTGAGCAGACGACGGTATCTGTTATTGTGGAGCAGCATGGGAGCTTGCATCCTGACGAGTGGCTACCTGACGGCATTCTGTACCCTCTGTTGACAAGCCATGGCCTGCTAGCAAGTATAGTTCATAATCACACTCGATCTGAAATACACATGAGAACAAACGCATCAGTGTCGACCAAAAACTTAAAGTAAATAGTAACCAAAAGTCAATTAGGACATCTACCTAGTCGAGCGTCGGCTGGAAAATATAGATGAGCAAGTGATAAGCCTACCAACACCAAGTTTCTCTCCTCGATATACTATAATGCCTCCATTTGGACAAATTGAACTAAGTCGCGGATGAAGGTATTAGGCCACGAGGGGTTCTCATTTCCAGACATCTTGACATGCCTCCTCAACCACCCCCAAGGAATGTTAAACCCGACCCCACCCGGAGCGCGAACAAAGAAGTACAATTTTTTCCACTCTTGGTCATGAGATGAGGAGGAAGTCACCAAAAACCTTTGATGATGGCGGGCTATGAGGTAATAAAAGCCCGACTCCTCGGTGCTACCCCGACTTTTGGGACATTAGGAGGTGGAAGAGATTTGAAAAATTAGAAAAAGTAGAGGGTTGGTCATGTATTAACATTACGACAACAAAACTGTACAAAGTTGAAAAATATTTTGGAAGAAGTTGGGTTATGCAAACTTGGAGACCGGATAGGAGTTCAACTATGGACTGTGCTAGGGGAAACCTAAGCCTATACTTTAGGGCATCCTCGAACACCATTGTGCAACCGATCGGAGTTCGATGCATTCTATTATTAAGCCCCGGGACTATCAGCTCAAACCCCGGAGGGACGTGATATAACTACCTAATCAACTCGAGATCCCTACTTGTAATCTTATATATGATTTCACTATAGTGGTCGGGTGTAAATAACCGACCACAGGACACAGAAGCTTCACTTGGCCCAGCCTTACCCTTAACTTCAACTCGAGTTTTGCTCAAACTCTTAGATGTGCAAGAACTATCACTCGAAGACTTGTTAACACTGTCAATCGAGTTACCTCTCCCTCTGGTCGATTGAACATCTAGCCTAGTCTGCTTACTATCACTCCCTCTTTAGCTAACCTCATTGAAAACTCTCAACATTTTTGATATATGATATTTAGGCAAAATAAAGAAGAGTAAATTTGTTCGAGCTCAAAGGAAACTTATGTAAATAACAAGGACATAAGGAATGTGACTAGTGTAATAAGGTAGTAAATTGCATTGATCGACCTCCCAAGTTGTTGTAACAGTGTAAATGAAAGCTTTCACTGCACTTATTTATAGGCCCCATCCAGCAAGCAACTTAATTGGCTAAAACGACCAGCTACCGGGTAATTATTACACATCTGCCGATTGACTTTCAGCACTGCCTAATGTAGTAATCGCATTAAATGCACTAAAACCCTAGTTTATTTTTTAAATTTAAACTTTACCAAAGTGTTGAATCCCTCGTCGAGCCACTTCCGGTTTCTTAAGTCAACTACTCCTCATTCCTTCTTGTTGATAATCTCAATTAGGACTCAGGAGTGGGTGGACTTATGATATGGAATAGCCCAACAAGCCTAAACCAATAACACTCAACAAGGTAAAAAACATGACATGGGACAACCCAATTGGCTGCGAGGTTAAGCCCATTAATGATCGACCAAACCTAACCTCATTAGGCTATTTTGTCAGCACAAGTGTCGACACTTTGCCCAATTGATTAGAGTATGGTCGATCATCTCGAAAATGATCATTCAACCCTTAGCTAGGAAGAAATTTAAATCCAACTGAGTTCTATCGCTCAACCAAAGTGTGCGCAGATGACTTACAGATGAGGATACATCTCGACCCTATGAGGTCGATAAGAGTAGCTCTACACCACTAGACCCAGTCGCACTGGATGCACTGCGACCACCTCTTTGCAACATTAAATGCTCCGATAGACAGTGTGCCTCCAGATTGATGGCGTGTGCCTCATCCAATACCACATTTCTACAGCACCAGTGTAGTGCTGCCTCTTTCATACCGCCATGTCCTATAAATCCAGAGGAGGTGCCACATGGAAAGGGCCCTCAAGTGAAGACAAAGGCCCTCTCTATATATGTAGGGGTATTATTGACATATCAACCTTTCCAGAAAAGCTATAAATACTCTATTGCCACCTTTCAGCGATGTATGCTCATTATCACTTAAAGTCCTCACTCTGCTATTCTACTATCTAGTCGATTAGGTTTTGACTTGAGCGTCGGAGTGCCATAGCCGAGGGCACCTCGGCTAGCCTGATGTGTGCTATTGATTGCAGGATTCGACCCAACTATATCATTGCACTTCTTTTTGACCTCCCATCTGGTCGATCAGATCAGATCGAAACCTAGAATATCACCAAAGTGTTCATACCATCATGACTTAGTTCATATCATAGTTAGGCATTTATCTAAAATTTAATTATATTCAGCAAATTAATTAAATTGAAATTTGATTATTGAAATTTACCCAAATTGGATTGAATCATGATCCATTCTCAAGCTATGAATAAACCAAACGAGCTCAGAATCACATTTTGAGCTTTCTGTTAGGCTACCGCCACAGCATCACTGCCCATCGCCATGCTCCATCACTAGAGATAGAATTTGCCACACCAGAATACGCGCCTCATTATGGCAATTAAAATGCCCTATTCAATTTCTAGTTTTGACTTTGGTGCATCGGTCGATTGGCTTTTCAAAGCTACCGCTGAACCTTAATTCTCCACCGTCAACCACCACCTTCAATTCTCGACCACCAACTATCAAAATGCCAAATTGACACCACCATCGATAGCCCATGAGGTTTTGATCACAACCTCTCAAAAACCATTCCATTTCCACCGTCAAAGACAGTAGAACCACCACCATTACCGCATGCCCGCCATCACCCTCAATTTTCGACAATTTTCTTCAATGTTTTGGGTCAAGTTTGGTATGGTTAGGTTCTTGGTGACGAGATGAGTGATTATATAGTTTTAGTTCCAAGTTTCCCAGTTGTTTTCTAGCTATTTACCACTGGGAGGAATTGGGTTAATTTTGGAAATTAAATAAAATCCCATCCTTAAATTATATATATAAAGATAATTTCAGGCCTTCTCAGATTGACCCCAAAACTTCCTGACCGACTTCAATTGCGCCCACACCTTCTAATTGCCTTACATATTAACCCCAAACTTTAACTCTGGTCTTGAAAGTTTCAGTATTTGTACATTAGCCCCCTAACATTTCTGGTCTTGGGCAATTAAGTCCAAATTCAATTATTTTGAAGTCTTCCAACTTTTAACTTGCTCACATTAACCCCCTAAACTTTATAATTTCAAACAATTAAGTCCTTCTCCTATTTACAATTTAATCCCCTAGATTGTAAATATCCAATTCTAGATTATAATTAAATCTAACCCAAAATTAATCTAGCTAAACTTATCGACTTTATATTTAATTTTATTTTAGGATCTCAAAATTTAGGGTGTTACATATGGGTTATTATAGAATTATTTAAATTGAAAATTTTGGAGGTGCACATTTTGTATTTTGGAAATTCTTGAAAATTCGATCAGAGTAGCACCCCGATCGGGAGCAAGCACCTCCTGAACGGGGTGTCACAGAGGTGGTATCAGAGCTTGGGTTTGACAACCTGAGCTATGTTATGAAATGATGCTCCGAATATGAAAGCTTTGGTTATATGAGGTTAAGCTTGACTCTAAAATTCGAATAAGATATGAATCTTCGGGACAATGTTTGATCCAAAGGATGTGAGGGGTTATGATTGGGCGGCCGACCAGTTTAATTTGTAACTTTGGAGGTATTGAACATGTGACTTTTTCTATTTGTGAATAATAATACCTTTGAGAATTTATAATAGGTAAGAACATATATGGGAGAACATCAATCGATAAGCAAATGGTCGCTCTAGGTGGAACCAAATTGGATGAGTAATGACATCTTTGGATTGTTACTATGGACATAAATGTGTTGTGGTTAAATAATATGGCTCCCTAGAGGAAGATAGTATGTCAATGGTTCCAACATTATTGTAACATGGAATGTGGAGTTTTTGGATTAATGGAGATTAGGTTGACTTGAAATTTTTGTTAAGATGTGAACTTTTGGGATGTTGCTTGATATCAAAAAGTAAAGCCAGTATATATAGTCCATTACTTTTGAGGTATCCATTATGACTTAATTAACGCTTGGTGGAATAATAATATTTTTGAGGTCAAATTATTGTGCGAGTATTTTGTGATGATAGAACTTGGAAACAAAAGGGGTCGTTTAGGTAATGAGTATTTGTTGTATATAGTAGATCGAGGTCTAGGTAATAAGGTTAATTCGAAACTAGCTTTTAGATATTGAGGTTGATTTCTACTATATTGTGGTATTTGAGAAGAAAATAATGAAGTATTTTTCTCAAGGAGATTATTTAAGATGATTAGTGAATGACGTGTATACATGATTGCAATTCAAATATTTGGGATAATTAGTATATTAATACTGGAAGAGCTCACCAACATAACTATAAGATGACAACGAATAAGCTAAAAGGAAGGATTACTTATGAGAAATGAGGTTCTTAGCAATCATACAGTAAACTTGAGGAAAAAAAGGAATAATATTTTCTTAGAAAATAGTAGGCAAAAGTGGTAAGTAGCCTAGAGATAATAAGAAAGCATGTATTAACCTCGGCTGGGAAAATTTAGCACCCAACAACATGGGACTTGTAGAATAATTGAAGTGTGTAGCATATCTATATACAAAGATGAACATATTCCATATATAATGAGTGTTTCGATGATAATATTATTTAGTTATTGCCTTGACTAAAATCAGACTAGATTTAGTTCATTCTATTTATCCACACTCAGACCAATGATGAGTTTAATAAAGATGTTATATAAACTTAGGTGTGAAGTTGACGTAAGATCATTTCCAAAAGTTAGCTTGGGATAGTCATATTTTTATTTCATATCAAGTGGAATATGCTTATAATTAATATATCCTTAGAATCAATAGAATTTTGAATATTACTTAATAGATATTTTATTAAACGCTGCAGATTTAGAATGATTAGTAAGATTTGAAGATTCTATATACTAGATGCCATCACAGGAACAACCTCAACCACTTCTCTCATCTTGGTCTGTTTGAGGATGTAAAGGACGACCACCTATTAATTGAGCTGGAGCACAAAAGGGTTTAGTGGAAAATACTCCCAATCGAGGAAATCTTATACATGAGGAAACAATGAAGCCAAACCCACCAGTAAACTAAGGGGTGGGAGGACAAGTTGTAGAACAAATGTTTACCATGTGGCAGCGATTCATGCAGTTTTATCAGCAGCAAAGTCAAGTCAGTAGTTCTCGGAATATTCAAGAACCTACTACAGATTAAATGTTAGAGCGATTTCTTATACACAAAGCCCCAAGGTTTATAGGTGAGCCTAACGATCAGAAAGCTGAAGCGTAGATGGAGGAGGTTGAAAAAAAATTTCAAATGAAAAATTACTCAAGCGAACATAAAATTAATCTTGCTACTTTTCTTTTAGGACAAGACACCTATCATTAATAGAGGTTATTGGACCACCAACAGATCCAAGAAAGGACACCTCATACTTGGGAAAATTTTAAATACACATTTATGGACAAGTTTGTATCAATGTTGTAAAGAATGCTTGGAAGCGAGAGTTTATGGAACTTATTCAAGGATCTAGGTCAGTGTGACAATATGAAGCCAAATTTAATTGCTTAATCCAGTATGCTCCTCATATATTAGGTGATGAAGAATGCAGAACAAGAAAGTTCGTTGAAGGATTAAAACTTGAATTGGGAAGGATCCATGTAGCTTGTGAGTTGTCCACTTATAACATGGCTGTGAGTAAAGCTATGCAAGTAGAATAAGAACTTAAAGAGCTATACAAAATTGAAGAAAAGATTGAGTAGGGAAAGCCACTTAGGTGTAGGGTTCAAAGTGGAAAGAGAAGTGACCTTTGGAGGAAACAACAAAAGATTCAAGGTAAAGCATTAGCTAGCTACCTCTCTCTTAGTGGGAATAAATCTCCTCCATCCCAACCAACCCCAAGGAAAACTTGTGGATTTTGTGGTGATACCCGCCATAGTAAATCTACAGGCTGGAAAAAGCACGAAAAATGTATGCGGTATGGCAGCAACCAACATTATGTTAAGGAGTGTCCCAAGAGCAGAAAAATTGCCTCAAGTGTTCAAAGAGACAAGGAAAGCAAGTGATACGGCCTAATGGAAGACAAAGGGACCAGTGCTTATACCTTTACTCAAAGAAACACATTGGATCCAAAAAATGATGTCAAAAGTGTAATCTAATTTAAGATATTTTTGGAATATATATATATATATCTGAATGATTCTGATGCTACTGATTCTCTTACATCTATCCATTTCACTTAAGTAAGATTTTGAACTCAGCTTAAATCAACCCTTATAGATATGGAAGTGGTAAAAGATATTGTAAACAAGACTTGCCCAAGATGAATTAAAGAAACTTTAGTGCCCATGTTAATATCTCTTCTAAGCATTGGTACTATTCTGATTTTTTCTTAAATGTCAAATGAGAATCTAGGGATCATATTCTTCTAAGGAGAGGTGAGAGTTGTAACACCTTGACTTTTCGATTCATAAAATGTAAATTATTGTGTTAATAAACTAATATGTGGACCAAATAGATTAGGCCTAAAAAGTGTTTGTAATTAAACTAATTAAGGTTTGCATATAAATATTGAGAGTTGAGGGACTGAATTGTAAACCAAAGAAGGGCCTAAATGTCCAAAATCATAAATGTTGAGGGTCAATATACAAAAAAAGAAACTTTAAGATCTAGATTGAGAAGATCAGGCTAAACAGAAGTCGGCTGAATGTTAAAAGGACTTATCTGGAGGCAGTTTAATACATTTGGGGTTGATTTATAATTTTAAAAAAATAGTTATATATATATATGTTAGGGCCAATATTTTTCCTAATCTTCAATTAGAAGCCTAACTCTATGCTATACATATATAATCAAAAATCAACCCATACACAAGAAGCTAAAACCATAGGCGTCTTTCTCGGGAGTGTGGGGGTGGTGGGTTTTCCATTCTCGACGG
The DNA here is from genome assembly GCA_018894105.1 of Jacaranda mimosifolia. Classification (NCBI taxonomy): domain Eukaryota; kingdom Viridiplantae; phylum Streptophyta; class Magnoliopsida; order Lamiales; family Bignoniaceae; genus Jacaranda; species Jacaranda mimosifolia. The sequence goes on from CM032119.1 coordinate 23,465,044, forward strand.
TAGGTTTTGACAAATAAAGGATAGAAATTGATGGGTTTGTGATGGGCAAGCTGTTAGTGACCTCAATATGTGGAAACAACAGCCGGTTGTGGAGTAATTAATGTGGCGGTGATGCAGCGGTGCTAGGTTGCCCAGTAAGGTTTTCTTGGTTTAATTGATGGGGCTATATGTGATGAACGGTAAAATTAATTTAGGGGTTTTATTTAGGAAAGAAATGCACACAAACTCGTGGTATCAAAGAATGTTTCAGTGACATACGGCTGGTGGAGACACGGCTGCTGTGGCGACGATGACCTGTTGGTGGTGGAGGCTAAGTTAAAGATTAGGGTTTGGTAGAAATTAGGCTTCAGATTAGTTTTTGTTGTGGTCTAGCCAAACTTGGGTAACCTCTTGAGCTTATTTCGGTCTATTTTCATTATATTATGAATTTGATTCAATTGAGCTAAATGATATAGGAATTGGATCCGCTCAAAACGCTAGAGAAATGAAAATTAGAAGGAAATAAACTGGGTTTGTGAGTATGTGTAATTTGATTCAATTATTAGAAAATTGGGCTTTCTTGCCTTGAGCCTTTAAGTATATTTTGACATTAAATTAAAAGCTAATTGACCCAAATCATTAGAAAAATAAATAGGCTATAGGAAATGGGTTTAAGATCTAAAGATGAATAAGGTTGTTCCTATTAATCAACTAAATTAGATCATTTAAATTAAGTAAATATAAAATTAAGTAAATATAAGATTTGAGATAAAAGCAATTATTTATTTATAATGTAATCGAATAATTCTTGTGTTTAGCCTTAGTGATTTAAGAGGTGAATTTATTTAGAACTTTAAATAAAGAAATTAAATTGTTAAGAATGGACTAACTAATTCAAAATAATTAACCCCAAATTGTTAATTATTTTAGTTGAATTAAAGTAACAAGAGTAGGTAATTTTAATATATAACTTGAAATGACTATTAAAATAATATCAAGTAAGTTCAAAAGCATATATGTGGATACCTTGTTATAGTTTTGGTTTAAGATATTGAGTATATCGAAATAATGTTCCACACTAGTGTAAATAATATCAAAATACATAAGTAGTTAATAGGATTAATAATTTGACAATATTTTATATTTTCCCCGGTATTTAACTTAAAGAATTTAAGTGGATTATGAAGAAACATCATCAATCAAAGCAATAAATTTATTAAGAATAATTGCATTCTAGAACTAGTAAGAAGTATGAAAGGAAAATATGATTACCAGTTTATTAAATATAACGTGCGTGGATTAGGAAATTAGGTTAATAATTATTTTAGTATTTCTTATACTATATTTTGGATAAATAGGTAATGAGGCATAGAACTAGTGGGCTAATTGAGAAAAGCTCCACCGCTCAAGATCACTAGGTGAGGTCTATGCTCAATAGTAAAAGATTTCTTTGTTGGGAAAAAAAACCTACGTATATTAAATATAATGTTATTCCTAGATCGTTCTTGCATTGAATTTAAGAAATTAATTCCTTGTCTATATTGTTCTATTGCCAGCATACTTATCTTCAAACTCCTGCATTGAATTTGAGATATTAGTCAAATATTCTACATGACTCCTTTCTCAAGGTTGTCCTTAAATAATGATCTGAAAATGGCATTTTCTGAATAACAATATTTTACCTGAAAGATTTTTGAAAAGTATCATTTGGAATTTGGAATTTTCTGATGATCTTACATGAACTAGATTTTTAAATCTATCGATTTGGCTTTAGAACTTCAAAAGGTTTGAAACTATGATTTGACCAATTTGTTCCCGACCAATTCGCTATATTTTATGCTACTGTTGTGAGGCAACCTTACGAACTGGCCGTTATTAATTTATACTAATGCAAGACATTCTTGCTGACTAGCTGTTACTGATTAACTGATTAGTATGCTACTGAATTTTACAGTACCTCTATAGCTGAGTTGAAATTATTCTATTGCATATGGTGATTGGGGTATAAAATAAATTGTGTTAACTATTGGGATTCTTGTGGTTATATATATGATCAATAATAACTTTAGGGACGCCCTTGGTGAAACATTTTGAGTCCATAGGACTGGTTGACAAGACGACCAGAATGGCATTGGGCTGTCGGTGCTGGTCTACCTACTAGGACCTGATTTGCGATCTTGACTTCAGGATAGTCGGAGGTTGGCTGCTGCTTGAAGCTTAATTGGCGAGGATCGATCCTACCGATTCGTACTAACTGGTTTGGCGAGTTGGCCGCTTGTTGAGGCGATATAAGGAAGTATTTGGGAGGCATATGGGGTTAGAGACTATCCCACGTCGCATTTGTGAAATATGCGCGTTCAACTAATTTTATGAAATGCTCTTGTGCAATCTATGATATAAAACTGATCAAATTCCTAGATTTTAAATCTAAGCCTTTTTTTATGATCCTAAACACCTTTATGCACTCAATTCTTTAAAACTAATCCAGTTCATGAGTTTTGAAACATGAGATTCTCCATGAGATATATTGAAAACTTGAGATGTCTCTTCGTCGGTATGGGATAGCGTGGAGCCAACTCATGATGTGAAATACCTAAAATTCTATTTCTCAACTGTATTTCTTGAATTCGTGAAATGTGTTTATTATTTAACAACCTTTTTCTTCTTGGCATGTACCTATAGCTGTTTGTATATTGATCAAAGATATTCCTATGCTGTATATTTGTTGTTATTGTTGTCCATGAATTTTGATTATTACGTTACTAAATCATTCGGACTTAGCTTCCTTGTATTGTTCTTTCTGTTCTTTGCCCTAGATTGAAGGAATAGAAGGCACCATGACCTTGGGCCATTGTGTAAATAGTTTTATCAAGGCATTTAATGGTAAGGATGTGACGTACATGAGTAATGTAAATAATGTGTCTATCATTGGGTTATGTCGTTATCTTTTAATGAAGCATAACATATTAGAGCCCAAGATGTTTGACGTGGGTTTTTGAGCAATTGTAGATTACGAAAACTCAGGTTTAGCTTGAAGTTTTGCAACATAACTAGTTGATGTAGATTCCATTAATCGATTCTAATCTTATTCATCATATGGGTTATTAAGAATTATATAAATTGAAAATTTTAGATGTGCACATTTTGTATTTTGGAAATTCTTGAAAATTTGATAGGTGTAGCACCTCCTGAACAGGGTGTTACAGTAATAGGTATGTGGACACCTTTGGAGGCACAACACTTAGGGTGCTTGGTGTTGATGAACAAGATCTAGCTCTTAGAGAAGAGTTTTTTCAAGGATTGAAGATGAGTTTCTTGGAGAATCTCACCGGCGGCTACGTGTTTTGGAGCATGAGATTTGCATCCATTTCCTACTATTTGGAGGAGTTTTCAGGGACAAAAGTTTTCTGGACTGAAATCTTTTGGAGTGGGAAGAGGTAATCAACAAACTAGTGTTGGAATTCTTCACTAGTGAGGCTTTTCTTCAAAGATATACAAGTTGATTTTTGAAAAATCTACAAAGGTACTTCTTGAAGGTTAGTAAGCCACTAAGATCCAATAATAAAACTTCAGAAGCTCAAATTAACTAGTGCTTACAGCCTACCAAGGATCTAGGAATTCAGATTTAGTTGGAGTGTTACCTCAAATAGCAAATTTCCAAAGTCATAAAGGTGAACACTTCACCGAACTAGATTCTAGCAGACTCTGGCACAGTAGAGAAACAACAACTTTTTCTTTGGTTAGAGCGCTCCAAAAATCACGAAAAAAATAAAAAAAAATATATGGAACTTCTCAACTCCCTAAGGAAGTTTTCTATAAAAAATTTAGAGCAAAACTCAATCTGAATCGCTTGGAAAAAATTCGGCAAATGACTGCTCTGTTACAGTGGATCTCCAAAGCTAGCAAATCAAATGCTTTGGCTCTATCGATATGATCCACACTCCAATTGATCCTCCAAATTCCATTCACTTTTAGCTAAATAAAATGAGCAGAATATCAATGGAGAAGACTGATTTTTGAGGTAGTAGAAGAAGAGAGAACAAAGCCTCAACACATAAAGCAATATTTGGAAAGAGAGTTTTGGAGAGAATTGTGAAAGAATCTAATTCTACACACCTTTTGCAAATTGGCTAAACTCTCCCTCTCTATTTCTATATATAGATGTTGGATGGTGTGATGTCAAGGTGGCATCACACCTTCCATGAGGGAGGGGGGGCAAGTGGGGGGCCAAGGTGGCAAATTTGAATTGAAATCTCATTTGAATTTCATGTGCATTTTAATTACATTTGAAATCAAATTTTAAATTAATTAAGATGATAATTCAAATAAACCTTTCATTTGAATTTTCCCTCCAAAATGTATTCTTCTCTTTAATTAAATTAAAGACTTTAATGTAATTAATTTATCCTTGACTTAACTATAAAGTCAAGAAGCTTAACCCCCTAAGCTTGGTTTTGTTAATTTAACTCTTTAAATTAACTTGACCAATTGATGTTCATTTGGCACCAAATAATTAACTCCTTAATTATTGATCTAATTTAACTTATTAAATTAGTTGATTAATTTAATACTTAAATTAATCAAGCCAAAATTTGACCTTCAATTTGGCACCTTAAAATCTGTCACTTAGGAGTAATTTTCTAACTCCTAGAAAAAATCCTTCTTCATCTTTGGAAGCTAATAGGCTTTTGTGTATGACCAAATAGATTTTACCATTCATTGGACATGGGTTCACAACTCCTTGTGACTTTTAAATATCATATATTCATTGTAGTTTAAAACACTTTTAAACTTATCGACTCAATTCAATTAATCTCATTAATTGAAGAGTACCCAATCTCTATTATCGATTTCCGACCTCAAGCCCATGGAGCCCAAGTAATTGGCTAAATTGAATGGTTTTGGAGAACCATTATAGCTCTATGTGTACCATGCAAATACGGTCCTTTTGTCTCATATCTCCTGAAAGAGGCTTAAAGCAAGATATTTGTCGGCTCCCTAATAGCCTCGATACTATAACTCTATTCTCAATGTTCGATTCCTTTGTATGACATCACCTTTGAAAAACCCCTTTTCCAAATTATCACATCACCTTGCGCAAGGATTTCTTAGAATCGATCATTATAGAACACATAGGAGATGTACTCGTCATTCACAAAAGTGATGAGTCGGATTCCATCTTGGATCTCACAAACCTCTATGCCTAGTAGCTCATACCTAATATCAACTCGAAAGACCCACTAAGTGGTCAAGGAAGAGTTAAAGCATGAGGACCAAACACAAGGTTACCATGGATCCTCAGGTCAGAGGACTAATAATATGCACTAGTATAAGTTGGAAAACTTGCCACTACGGTTATCTAATGGATTCTCCGGTAGGTCTTCAATACCTTATTATCTAACAAGCACCCACTAACATGCACTCATATCTCATATGGTTGCTCATGGAATGGAGCAATATCAAACTATTGGATTTATACATTGTTAGTGCAAGTCTATCTGGATCTTAGATGCCCCGTCTCGTAAGGACTTGGAAGATTTAAGATCATGATGGTGTAAGACCTATTCCATGGTTACCGAACCAAGTCCTATAGTCATGAGTGATCTAAAGGCTTCATCCAAATACGTGTGAAGTAATAGAGAGCATAAGATGAAGATGGCCATATATAGAATATCATTCAATCAAGATTGTTTTTACAAGGAAATAACTTTTACAAGGCCAATCCTATTGGCTTGTCAGGGACTATTCCAACAATCTCCCACTTGCCCTAAAGTCAATGCCCCATGGCCTTGAGACCTATCTTCTTAAGATGTCCTTCAAAGACCTTTTGCTTTTAGGGGTTTAGACAATTGTTCATCGAGAATGATAGAATGAATTCAGCAATACGGTTTCAAAGCCATAATGATAGGTGGAACAAGGACCAAGGAATAGAACAAGGAATATGAATGAAATAAAGATTTTGAGTTAAAGTTGAAAAGTATAAGTGTTTTTTTTCCTAAACTTTAGAGAAATTTTGTGGTAAAATTTCAAAGTTAGGTATATTTTGAAAATAGTTTTGATTTAAAATCCAGAAGTAGAATAGCAAATAACATGATTCAAGAACCAAAATAATTCTCGAGAATCAAGGAATATAGCAAGAAAGATAGTAAGAAAAGTTATAAACTTTACCTAAATTTTCAAGCTTTTATCGATAATTTTGGCTCGATTTCTTTTCTCTTTCCTTCACCAACCTTAGCTCAATTTTCTTGATTTTATGGGCTAAATATGTTTTGTGTGTTTTGTGTGTGTTGTAGGTGTTGAAGAAAATTTATGGGCTTGGTTAGCTATTTATAGATTTGATTCAAGGGTATTTTTTTAAAGAAAGTTAGTTTTAGGGGGCTAATTTAATATTAATGACTAGGTCTTAGGGGCTAAAGTAGCATTTATGAGGTGTCTAAGTAGATTAGCGGCTTGGCCAAGTAAGATTCTTCCAATTTGTAAGTTCATTTATTAAATGCCAAACCCTCCAATAGTATTATTACATTTTAGGGGCCATGTGTGAAACAATTTTGTAGGAATTTTGTAGAGAATTTCACATGAGATATTATAAAATAAAAAATTAATTTCTTTGTTCTTGAATAATCTTCATGACTGACTTTTTAATGTATCTGGAGTAAAATTATTTAATAGTTGTAAGAAGGAAATTTTTGGTAATATTTTTAGAAAGATCAAAATTTGGAGGAAATTGTATAAATAGGTGTAAATTTTCTAAAATTCGTAAAATAAGAAATTTTGTATCATTCCTTGAATTTAAAAAAAAAGTATTTAAATAAAGAGATATTTTAAAAAGTTTACAAAGTTTAGAAACTCAAAGAAAATGTTATTATAAATCTTGTAAATAGGTGTAATAATTTTTAGAAATCCTAGAATGGAGTAAACTATGATATTTTTATAGAAAAATTATGATAGAGTACCAAAACTGTCAAAAGGAATTCTTTAGATGTAAAAGTTTTTAGAATTTACATTCTTTAAAGAGATTTTTTTTTGGGTAATTACAAACTGGGGTCGGATTGGAAACTACTCGTAACACTTAGAGCATGTTTTATAGCTGGTCTTGTACATTGAACGACATATAATATGCTTCACATAAAGTATGTGGGACATTCTATGTCTCTCGTTGTTAGTCTTAGGAGCCATAGATTTGGAGAGACGAATGGCATGTCCCATGGGAAGAAACCACTCTTGGATTCTTCCATACTAAAACTCTTTAGTAACTTGTCAATGTACAATATTTGGGAAAGCCCCAACATCCTTCCAGATCTATCTCTATAGATTCATATTTCCAATACATAGCATACTTCTCCCAAATTGTTCATGGAGAATTGTGTAGATAACCATGCTTCAGTACACTCTAACATTTCTCTCTCATTCTAAATGAGAAGAATGTCATCGACATAAAGCATAATAAACTGTATACTACTCCTGCTAGCCTTCTAGAACACACAAGGTTCATACATATTTTTGACAAAGCCAAACGATTTGACTTTCTAATCAAAATGTATGTTCTAAGTTCGGGATGCCTGTTTGAGTCCATCAATAGATCTCTGGAGTTTGTAAACCTTTTGCTCACTCCCTTTGGATGTAAAACCTTGCGGTTGCTCTATATAATTTTCTTTTTCAATGTTTCCATTGAGGAAAGCAGTTTTCACATCCATTTGCCAATCTCATAGTCATAATAGCGACTATCGCAAGTAAAATTAGAATGGATTTAGGCATTACGACCGGTGCAAAGGTTTCCTCAAAATAAAAATTGGGTCTTAGAGCATAACCTCTTGCCACTGTCCTTGAAGGTCATTACCTATCCATCGACTCCTAGCCTTTGCATATAGATTCACTTGCAAGCAACGAGAACTATTTCCTTCAGTAGATCTACTAAAGTCTATACTTTGTTCGAGTTCATGGAGTCCATTTTGAATTTTATGGCATTAAGCCAATGTCCTAAGTCTATGTCTATCATAGCTTTCTCATAGGTCTTCGGATCACTATCCAATTAGCCCTCTCATAAAGGATTCTGAACTTTTTAGATTGCTTCTTAATCCAATCTGATCTTCTTAGAGGTTGTGTGTGAGGCTCTAATTGATATTTACTTGTTTCTACCACTTGTGGGATTTTAATGATCATCTTGAACTTCACCAAGTTCATTATAATGTGTTTTCTATCTAATAGAAATTCATTTTCCAAAAAGGTGGCGTTCCTTGAAACAAACATCATTTGTCCTGAGAGATCGTTAAAGTAATGACCCATAGACTCTTTTGGGTATCCCACAAATTTACACAAGGTGGATCTATTAACCAACTTGTCTCCCACTGTCCATCTCACGTAGGTGGGAGACCCCCAAACCTTTAGATAACGATAAGAAGATGCTTTGACATGCCACATCTCATGCGCCGTCTATGGCACCAACTTTGAAGGTACTACACTTAGTGACTTCGCCGCCGTTTTTAAGGTGTATCCCTGAAAGGACATAGGTGCATCAGGAAAAAAACTCATCATGGAATGTACCATATATCTAATAAAGTACGATTTCTCCTTTTGGTTATTCCATTATATTGGGGTGTGCCGGGTGGAGTCCACTAAGAGAAAATCCCATTCTCATTTAAATAATCCAAGAATTTGGTACTTAAGTATACTCACTCTTGATCTGATCGATGATCTTTGACATTAAGTCCCTTTTACTTTTCCACTTCATTCCTATACTCTTTGAACTTTTCAAAAGCTTCAAACTTATACTTTATAAGATACACATGTCCGTACCGACTATAATCATAGATGAAGGTGATGAAGTAGGAATAGCCTCCTCTCGCACTAACTCTTAGTGGGCCACAAACATCTATATGGATCAAATCCAAAGGACTTGTACTGCGCTCCGTTTGTCCTACAAAAGGATCCTTGGTCATTTTGTCCTTCAAACAAGATTCATAAGTAAAAAGATCCTCAATGCAACTAATATTTAGTACTTTGAGAGCTTCTAACTTGTTCATCCTATTTTTAGAGATATGTCCAAGTCTTGCTTGCTATAGGATGGTATTTTCTTGGTTATCTAATTTTCTATTACTTGATTGAATGTCCATTAATGAAGGTTGAGAATCAAGTATGTACAATCCGTTATTCAATGTACCTTGTGGAATTAAAAAACCATTCTTTAATACTTTCAACATCCCATTCAATATAGAAAAATCATATCCTTCATTATCAAGAATGGGAATAGAAATAATGTTCTTAACAAGATTGAATACTTAATAACAAGGATTTAATACAATGCAAGCATTCCCTAAGTCTAACTTGACAATGCCTTGGACCATGGTGACAACTCTTGCTCCATTTTCTAGGCAAAAGATCATATCCCCATCATTAAAACTTTTTCTTCTTTCCATCCCATGTAACGAATTACAAAGTTGAGAACTACGTGTGGTATCAAATACCTATGAGGAAGAATTAGTTATTAAGTGCACTTCCATAAAATACATACCCTTCTCAAGGGTTGCAAGGTAAGCTTTGCAATTCCTTTTCTAATGGCCCTTTTCGCCATAATGGAAACAACTAGCATTGGTCTTAGCCTCTTTCTTTTTCTTGACTCCCTCGAACTCTTCAAGGGTTGCTTCCCTATGGAGGAAGAACTCTTTTTTCTTTTACCTACCTTTCTAGGACCCTTAGGGCCTAGACTTAGAGAAAGAAGCAAGCATAAGAGGCTTTTCCTTTTTCATCGTCACCTCTTGCTTGGACATATTAAAGTTCATAATAAATTGGTCGACCGAGGAGGGCAATGATTGTAGGATCAAATCTACGTAGAGGTCATTCTCCATGATCATATCAAGTTGTCTAAGCTTCTCGATAGGTCCAATCATCTTGAGCCTGTGATCATGGACACTCGAACCCTCAACCATCCTTGACCTAAAGAGCTCTCTTGACAAAGCAAACCTTCTGTGTCTTGTTTGAACACCGTACAACTCTTGTAGGTGTGTATAGATCTCACTAGTATGTTTCATATGCTCATGAGTCATTTGGAGCTCATTAGTCATGGAAGCCATCATGAGGCATCTCACTTGTAGTTCACCATCTACTAACTTAGTGAATAATTCACGAGCCTCATTGGTGGCGTCATCATCCAAGGTATCCGTCGGACTTTGATCAAGGACACAGGTCCTCTTTTTGGAGTCTAGAACTACCTTGAGGTTTCTCAACCAATTGCGGAAGTTAGCCCGGTGAGCATAGTAGTTTCCAAAATAGTGTGGAGCGGGTTCTTAGCCATTTTGTTTTGAAGATTTCAAAAATCTACAAGAGGCAAAAAAGAAGAGTATAAGCATATAATTTAACATTGATATTGAAAATATGTTCATGGTCTTTCAAGCATGTTTTTCTCCTATTATTTTATCAAATCCTTCACCCTCTAGAAGAATTCGAAAAATTTCATTTCCTAATGAGATTCAAGATCCCAAGAACTTGTAACGGACCCTCGTGACTAAGTGCCATCCACAAATAATTGAAGGGTAAGCAACATTTTCTAATTGCATCTTATGGAACTCTTGATGTATTTTGTCTCACTTTTCATATAGACCCACATGACTGTGTTGTTGGAATAGTGCCCAGAAAGCTAATTAGATGGGCATTATAAACTATTTCACTTGTGGTAAATCTTGATTAAGTGAAATTTATAATATGACCATCTTCATCTTATGCTTATATTGACTTCACTGGCATTTAGTTGAAAGCCTTAGATCACACAAGACTATGGGACTTGGTCACGCACTGGGTGGTGACCATGGAATAAGTCTTACACGATCGTGATCTTAAATCTTCCAAGTCATAGGATCTTAAGAGACAGAGCATCTAAGATTCGAATAGACTTACACTAATAATGCATAGATTCAAGGAGTTTGATATTGCTCCGTTCCATGGGCAATCCCATACGAGATATGGATGTATGTTAGTGGGTGCTTGTTAGGGTACAAGGCACTGAAGACCCACTCAGAGAATCTATTAGATATCCGAAATGGCAAGTTCTCCTGCTTACATTAGTGCATATAATTAATCCTTTGACCTGAAGATCCATGGTAACCTTGTGTTTAGGTCCTCACGCTTTGACTCCTCCCTGGTCACTTAGCGGGCCATTCGGGTGGTGATTGGGCATAAGCTATTTAGATACGGAGGTTTGTAAGATCAAAGATGGAATTCGACTCCTCGTAATTGTGAAGGGCGAGTACATTTTCTATGATTCTATAATGATCGATTTCAAGAAATCCTTGTACAAGGTAGTATGACAATTTGGAAAAGAATTTTTCCAAAGATGAGGTCACAAAGTGGAATCGAACATTAAAAATAGAGACATAGTATCGAGGCTATTAAGGAGCCACCAAATATCTTACCCTATGCCTCTTTCTGGAGATAGGAGATGGAAAGACCGTATTTGTATGGTACGTGTAGAGCTATGATGGTTCTCCAAAAGCATTCATTTTAGCCAATTAGTTAGGCTCCATAGGCTTGAGGATGGACATCGACAATAGAGATTGGGTACTCTTCAATAATTGAGATTAATTGAATTGAGTTGATTAGTTTAAAAGCAGTTTTAAACTAAAATGAATATATAGTATTCAAAAGTCACAAGGAGTTGTGAGCCCATGTCCAATGAATGGTAGAACTTATCGGGTCACACACAAAAGATAATTACATTTCATAAGTAATTGAGGAACTTTTTAAGTGTTAGAAAATTCGCTCCATGGAGATCAATTTTAGGATGATCGAAAATTGAGGTCTATGTTGGCTTGATTAATTTAAGTGTTAAATTGATCAACTAATTTAACTCTTAAATTAGACCAATAATTAAGGAGTTAATTATTTGGTTCCACATGACCATCAATTGGTCAACTTAAAGAGTTAAGTTAACAAAATTAAGCTTAAAGAGTTGAGCTACCTGACTTAAGAGTTAAGTCAAGAATTAATTAATTAAAATAAATTGTTTAATTTAATTAATGATGAGAGTATTCTTGGGAGGGAAAATTGAAATGATATGATCATTTTAGTGTGGCATTTAATTAATTTGAAATTAGATTTCAAATGTAATTGGAATGCACACAAATTCAAATATGATTTGAATTTGCCAACTAAGCATGCAAGGCATGCATGTTGGAGGTCCCCCCTCCTTGACGAAGGTGTGATGCCACCTTGGCATCACATAATCCTCACTCTATATATTGATATAGAGTGATGGGGCAGCAATCTAGCAATCAAGCAAGTGAAGAATTAGATTCTTACTTTTCCCTCCAATTTCAAGGTGTTCATTCATGTGTTGAAGATCACCTTCCTCTTCTTCTCCCTATCCTAAAATTGGCCATATCCCTCTCAAATATCCTCTATTTCTCCAGCTACAATTAAGGAGTAGTAGGAATTGTATTGGTGTGCAGATCATTTTGATAGAGGCAAAACAAATAGTTTGCCAAGCCTTTCGAGATCCACCTGCAAGACCAGTCTCTTGTCGATTTTATTCTAGGAGATCCAAAAGGAGTTTCAATTTGAAATTTGTTTCAAAAGATTTCTCAATGAGTTTATCATCTACTGGAATTTTTTTAGTATTTTTGGAGAGTTTTGAATAGTGCAAAAATCACTTGCTTCCAGCTACGCCACTGTATGGAAGATTCTATTTGAAGAAGGAGTTCTTCAATCTACCTTTGGATTTTGCTTTTAGGGTAACTCTCCAACCAAATCTAAATCCTAAAGAATTTTTAGATCCTTGGTTGCTTGTAGTGCTAGTTTATTCAAGCTTTTGAAGTTTTATTATTGGATCCTAGTACCTTACTTAAGGTCATCAAGTGGTATCAAAATCTAATTCATGCTTTGATTTGGATTTTTTGATTGATCGATTCATGTGATGAATTGATCTATATCACCAAATTCTCGATTCAATTGATGTATTAGAGTATTTGGATGATGTTGTGTGTGGCGCCTTACTTGATGAATTAAAAGCATGCTAATATGTGTTTTAAGTGTTGATTCATATGATTAATATGTTTTAATTCATAGCTATTAATGTTGAATGTTTATTTGGCATTAATTAATGTTATATGTTGATATAACATGTGTTGATTAGCCTTAAATTAGAAGCTCTCAAAGCACTAAATGTTAGTGGCATTGAGGAACTTTCTACTTGTGAATCTTTTTAAAGGACAAAATGACCAAGGCTTCTTTTGTAGGACAAATGGAGCAAAACACAAGTCCTTTGGATTTGATCCATACGGATGTTTGTGGCCTACTAAGAGTTAGTGCGAGAGAAGGCTATTCCTACCTCATCACCTTTATCGATGATTATAGTTGGTTTGGACATATGTATCTTATGAAGTACAAGTTCGAAACCTTTGAAAAGTTCAAAGAGCATAGGAATGAAATGGAAAAGCAAAAGGGACTTAGTATTAAAGCTCTTCAATCGGATCGAGAAGGAGAATACTTAAGTATCGAGTTCTTGGATTATCTAAAAGAGAATAGGATTATCTCACAATGGACTCCACCAGTCACACCCTAATATAATGGAGAAGCTAAAAGGAAAAATCATACCTTGCTAGACATGGTACGTTCCATGATGAGCTTTTCCAATGTGCCCATATTCTTTTGGGGATACACTTTACAAACAGCGGCAATGCTACTAAATGTAGTACCATCAAAGTCAATGCCAAAAATGCTGCATGAGATGTGAAATGGCAAAGCACCTTCTTACAACTACATTAAACTTTGGGGGTTTCCCGCCTACATGAGACTGACAGTGGGAGATAAGTTGGATAGTAGATCCTTCTTGTGCAAGTTTGTGGGATACCCAAGAGAGTCTTTGGGTCATTATTTTAATGATCCCTTGGAACAAAAGGTGTTTGTTTTAAGGAATGCCCATTCTTTAGAAAAAGAATTTCTATTAGATAGAAATGGCGTTATTGTTGAACTTGATGAAGTTTAAAACAATCAACAAATCCTATAAGTGGTAAAACAAAGTAAGCATCAAGAGCTCGCCCTACACACAATCTCTTAGAAGGTCAGACCAAATCAAGAAGCAACCCAAAAGGTTTAGATTCCATCGTGAGATGGGCCAATCGGATATTGATCCAAAGACCTACAAGGAAGCTATGTTAGACATAGACTCGAGACACTAGCAAGATGCTATAAGATCCAAAATAAACTCCATGTACTCCAACAAAGTATGGACTTTAGTAGATCTACCAAAGGGAATAGTTCCCGTTGGTTGCAAGTGGATCTATAAGTGAAATCTTGGAGTCAATGGAGAAGTAGTGACCTTTAAGGCGTGACTGGTGGCAAAAGGTTACACTCAAAGACCCCAATATCGATTTTGAAGAAACCTTTTCACTGATCGCAATGCCTAAGTCCATTCGGATTGTACTTGCCATAGTCCCATATTATGACTATAAGATATGATAAATGGATATAAAAACCGTTTTCCTCAATAGATATATTGAAGAAGAAATTTATATGGAGCAACCACAAGGTTTTACATCCAAGTGGAGTGAGCAAAAGGTTTGCAAACTCCATAGATCTATCTATGGACTCAAATAAGCATCCCGAAGTTAGAACTTATGTTTTGACTAAACAGTTAAATCATTTGGCTTTGTCAAAAATGTGTATAAACCATGTGGGTATATGAAGGCTAGTGGGAGTAACGTATAGTTTATTGTGTTTTATGTCGATGGCATCCTTCTCATTTGGAATGAGGTAGGAATGTTAAAGTGTACTAAAGCATGGTTATTTACTCAAATCTCTATGAAGGATTTGGGAGAATCATCCTATGTATTAGAAATGCGTAACTATAGAGATAGATCTAGGAGGATGCTGAGGCTTTCTCAAATGCCGTACATTGACAAGATACTAAAGAGGTTTAGTATGGAAGAATCCAAGAAGGGATTTCTTCCCATGGGACATGGCATTCGTCTCTCCAAGTCTATGGCCCCCAAGACAAAGGAAGAAAAACGAGGATGTTACACATTCCTTATGCCTCCGCTATTGGTAGCATTATATATGCAGTTCAATGTATAAGATTAATGTGGCACACTCGCTAAGGGTTATGAGTAGGTTCCAATCCAATCCCGATGAAAGTTACTGGATAGCCATAAAAGCAATCCTTAAGTACTTGAGAAGGACTAAGAACTTATTTTTAGTATACGACGGTGGAGAATTGAAACTAGAGGGGTTTTTAAATTCAAGTTTCCAATCCAATGTAGATGACCTAAAATCCACTTCAAGATTCATATTTTG
Organism: Jacaranda mimosifolia; assembly: GCA_018894105.1. Lineage (NCBI taxonomy): Eukaryota > Viridiplantae > Streptophyta > Magnoliopsida > Lamiales > Bignoniaceae > Jacaranda > Jacaranda mimosifolia. Next base: position 23,480,302 of record CM032119.1, read on the forward strand.
CCTCAATAGCAGCGCATTAAGTTGGAAGAGTTCCAAACAGGAGTTACCTCGAAAAGGAATATAGAAGATCCACTGACTAAACCCCAATCGCAAATGGTCTTTGAAGGACATCTTAAGAAGATGGGTCCTAAAGCTATAGGGAATTGGCTTTAGGGCAAGTGGGAGATTGCTGGAATAGTGCCCAGTAAGACAATTAGATTGGTGTTATAAACTATTTCACTTGTGATACAATCTTGATTGAATGATATTAATAATATGGCCATCTTAATCTTATGCTTATATTTACTTCACTGGCATTTGGTTGAAGTCCTTAGATCACACGAGACTATGGGACTTGGTCACGTACTGAGTGGTGATCATGGAATTAGTCCTACATGATCGTGATCTTAAATCTTTCAAGTCACAGGATCTTAAGAGACAGGGCATCTATGATCTAGATAGACTTGCACTAACAAGACATAGATACAAGGAGTTGGATATTGCTCCGTTCCATAGGCAATCCCATAAAAGATATGAATGCATGTTAGTAGGTGCTTGGTGAGGAACAAGGCACTGAAGACCTACTTGGAGAATCCACTAGATAGTTGGAATGGCAAGTCGGTAGTAGCAAGTTCTCCCGCTTATGTTAGTACATACAATTAGTCATTTGACTTGAGGACTCAATGTAACCTTGTGTTTAAGTCTTCACACTTTGACTCCTCCTTGGTAACTTAGCGGGCCGTTCGGGTGGTGATTGGGCATGAGCTACTTAGACATGGAGGTTTGTGAGATCCAAGATGGAATCTGACTCCTCATCTTTGTGAAGGGTGAGTACATCTCCTATGCATTCTATAATGATTGATTCCAAGAAATCTTTGCGCAAAGTAGTATGATAATTTGGAAAATGAGTTTTCCAATGAGGAGTCATAAAGTGGAATCGAACATAAGGAATAGAGACATAGTATCGAAGCTATTAGGGAGTCGGCAAATATCTTACCTTAGGCCTCTTTCGGGAGATAGGAGACGAAAGGACTGTATTTGCATGGTACGCATAGAGCTATGATAATTCTCCAAAAGCATTGATTTCGGGCAATTAGTTAGGTTTCATGGGCTTGAGGTTGGACATCGACCATGTAAATTGGGTACTCTTCAATTAATGGAGATTAATTGAATTGAGTCAATTAGTTTAAAAGAAGGTTTAAACTAAAATGAACATACAATATTCAAAAGTCACAAGGAGTTGTGAGCTTATGTCCAATGAATACTAAAACCTATCAAGTTACACACAAAAGCTAATTACATTTCCTAAGTAATTGAGGAACTTTCTAAGTGTTAAAAAATTCACTCCATGGAGACCGATTTTGGGATGATCGAAAATTGAGGTCTGTGTTGGCTTGATTAATTTAAGTGTTAAATTGATCAACTAATTTAACTCTTAAATTAGACCAATAATTAAGGACTTAATTATTTGGTGCCACATGACCATCAATTGGTCAACTTAAAGAGTTAAGTTAACAAAATTAAGCTTGAAGAGTTAAACTACTTGACTTGAGAGTTAAGTTAAGAATTAATTAATTAATTTAATTTAATTGTTAAATTTAATTAATGGCGAGAATATTCTTTGCAGGGAAAATTGAAATGATAGGATCATTTTAGTGTGGCATTTAATTAATTTGAAATTAGATTTCAAATATATTTAAAATGCACACAAATTCAAATTTGATTTGAATTTGCCAACTAAGCATGCAAGGCATGCATGTTGGCGATCCACCCTTCTTGAGGAAGGTGTGATTGGCATCACACCATCCTTACTCTATATATAGATATAGAGTAAAGGGCGACAATCTAGCAATCAAGCAAGTGAAGACAACAATATAGATTAATTAAAACTCATTTTAATTTGTATCCATTTTGACTTAATATTTAGAAGCACTTAGACATTTTAAGTGGAGGAAATTTCTTGCTTGCAAAGATTTCATCAATTTTATCTTTTTATTTAGGTTTTCTATATCCTAACCATGCATCTCATACACCAATAGGATATGAAAAGCATAAATAAGTAAATACGCATAGCATGTTCTTGGGGTAGGATGACCATAGGCCTAACCAAGTAGTGCACTTAGAGCCATAGGTGCACCACCTACTTGATTTTAAGTGGGTTGATTAAATCTAGCTATTATATTAGTGTATCCCCAAACATTCAGGGGTTTTGATGCCTCCAATGGTCTTCTTTGCTCCTTGTAATATTTACCTAAGAATGAAATCCTTACTCCTAGTGATTCTACTCTCATAACATTTACAAGATAAAAATTAAGAGGTATGCAAGCCCCAATTTAATACAACCCTTTTCAACAACTTGAAACAAATAAAATCAATATTAAAGGCTTATGATCATCCCCATTCATTCATCATCCATTCAAAATTAAATGAACAATAAATAAATCTACAATTGACATTCAATCCCAATAATTAAATGCTTATCTCATAAACAATTAATTGGCCAAGCAAGATGAAGCATAACAATTATGCAACATTATTGAAGATTAACTTTAACAAGTTTTTAAAAGCAATAAAAAATGTTAAACATAATTTGAGAACTTGTACAACACTTGTGCATCTATTACGTGTGAAATAAAACACTTTTGGTCACTAAAGGAACCAGAAAATAAACTCAAAACCATCATTGCCAGCCCAGGCTGGGCGCACGGCTGGGTAGCAGGCGTGTGCATGGTGCACCCAGCAGTGACTGGAAGCAGCCTATGTCTAAGAGTTATGGCAGTGGCTGGAAACAGCCTTTGTCTAAGAGTTATGACTGAGTCAAGTGATTTTAGGCTCAACTTTTGTGACCCAAAAAATTTAGGACACTCCTAAACATTAAATCCCACATTTTAGATGAAATTTTAGATCTAAAACATCTTTTAAAAATGAAATTTCAATAGCTCAATCATGCTTCTAAAAATAAGTTTAACTAAGAATCACATTTTTCAAAAATATTCAATAATCTCCAATTATATTGGATCTAAAAATGACCAAAACACCGTAAGGCCAAATTAAACATGTTATATCAACATATGACATCAACTAATGCTAAATCAGAATTCAACATTAGCAACTATAAATTAAAACATACTAATCTTAAGAATTAACAGTTAAAATACATATTAGCATGCTTTCAATCATCAAGCAAAGGAGCCACATACAATATCATCGAAACACTCCAATCCATAGGTTGGATCAAGTATTTGGAGATTTTGATCAATCTATCACATTAATCAATCAATCAAAAAATCCAAACCATAGCATGAATTAGGCTCTGATACCATTTGGAGTTACATGTAGCACTAGGATCCAATTATCAAACCATAAAAGGCCAAAATAACTAGGCTATATATGAAGACAATGATCAAAACATGCCATAGATTCAGATTTGATATGATAATTACCTTGATTTTCACAAAATCAAAGAAACTTGGAAGAAGATCTCAACTCCTTGAAAACTGTCTCCCAGCGGCACAGCAGAATCCGAGCAACTTTTGTCCAACCAAACGAACTCCGAATTGAGTGAAACATGGACCAGTAGATCACCAACGTATTGATGATGCTCCAGTAAAACTTTCACCTCAAAATGATTCCCTTAAGGTCTCCAAAGATTCTGCCTGAATAGAGAATCTCCAAAAGGCTAGCAATCCAATTGTCTTGCCTCTAATGAAAGATCCACACACCAATTCACAATCCAATTCTTCTCAATATTATCTGGAGAACAAAGAGAAGAAATGGAAGGATTAGGGTTTGATTTGGAGTTAGGAGATGAAGAAAAGTGAAGCTTCAATGCATGAGGCAACACTTGGGAAATTGGAGGGAAAGTAAGAGAATCAAAAATTAGATCTAGATTGCTTGCTTTCACATGTGAGTTGGCCACCCCTTCTATATCTATATATAGAGGGAAGATGGTGTGATGCCAAGGTGGCATTACACCTTCATCAAGTTGGCAAACAAGTGGCATGTGAATTTGTGTGCATTTGAATTTCATTTAGAATCTTCACTTCATTTCATTAAATATCATCCAACTAAATTCTAGTGCCACACCAAATGAACATTTCATTTGAATTTTCCATACAAAATTAATTCTTCATTTTAATTAAATTAAACACTTTAATTTAATTAATTATCCTTTGACTTAACTCTTAAGTCAATTTGCTTAACTCTTTAAGCAAGTCATTGTTAACTTAACTCCTTAAGTTAACTTGACCAATTGACAGTCATGTGGCGTCAAATAATTAACTCCTTAATTAATTGGTCTTAATTTAGCTCCTTAAATTAATTAGATCAATTTAACAATTAAATTGATCAAGCCAAAATGAGTACAAACTGTCTACCTCCAAAATTGATCATCAAGGAATTTTTCTAACTCTTAGAAAATTCCCCTTCATCAAATAGGATTTGCAACCGGCTTTTATGTGTAACCCATTAGGTTCTATCATTCATTGGACATGGGCTCACAACTCTTTGTGACTTATGGAATATTAAATGTTCACATTAGTTTAAACTCCTTTAAACTAATGACTCAATTCAATTCATCTCCATTAATTGAAGAGTACCAAATCTCCATGGTCTATGTCCAACCTCAAGCCTATGGAGCCCAACTAATTGGCCGAAATGAATTCTTTTGGAGAACCATTTTAGCTCTACGCATACCATATAAATACGGTCCTTCTGTCTCCTATATTCTGAAAGAGACCTAGGACAAGATATTTATCGGCTTAGTAATGTCCTTGATACTATGTTTCTATTCCCAATGTTCAATTCCCCTCAATGACATCATCTTTGGAAAGCTTCTTTTCCAAATTATCATACTACCTTGCGTAAGGATTTTTTAGAATCGATCATTATATAATACATAGGAGATGCACTCGCCCTTCACAACAATGAAGAATCGGATCTCATCTTAAATCTCACAAACTTGCATGTCCAAGTAGCTCATACCCAATCTCCATCTGAAAGACCCACTAAGTGGTCAATGAAAATTCAAAACATGATGACCTAAACACAAGATTACTATGGATCATTAGGTCAAAGAACTAATTATATACACTAGCGTAAGCTGGAGAACTTACCACTACCAACTTGCCTCTTCGACTATCTAGTGGATTCTCCAGGTGGGTCTTCAATGAACTTATTCTCTAACAAACACCCACTAACATGCACCCATATCTCATATGGCTTTGCTCATGAAACAGAGTAATATCCAACTCTTGGATTTATGCATCATTAGTGCAAGTCTATTCGGATTTTAGATGCTCTATCTCATAAGATCCAATGACTTGGAAGATTTAAGATCACGACAATGTAAGACTTGTTCCACGATCACAACCCAGTGCATGACCAAGTCCCATCATAGTCATGTGTGATCTAAGGGCTTCAACCAAATGCCAGTGAAGTAAATATAAACATAAGATAAAGATGGCCATTTAATAAATATCATTCAATCAAGATTGTATCACAAGTGAAATAGTTTACATGTCAATCCAATTGGTATGCGGGGCACTATTCCAACAGGCCATATAGGAGCTAGCTATGCTAGATTCCCATTTTCCCTCCAAAGGTGTGATTCACTCATGTGTTGAAGCTTTACACTCTCAAATCTTCCTATCCAATCTCTCCATAACCAACCCTCTTTCTCTTTCTCTTTATCCCTCTAATTTTCTAGCAAATTAGAGGTGGATTTGAGTTCTCCTTAGATGTGTGGATTAATACATTAGAGGCTCAACATATGGGGAGCTATATGCTCTTAAAGATATATTGTTGTCTAAAGACTTTGGAGATAAATTTGGAGGCCTTGCGGAGATTTGATTGGGCTGAAATTTTACAGCAACTTCTCAAGTTATATACAAATTTTCAGCTAATTTGAAGTTGATTAAGGCGGTCAAGTGTTGCCGTGATTATGTTGTGCATGGTTTGGCACTCTAAAGTGTTCATTGGTGTCAGCCTCATTCTACCTTTGGATTTTTGCATTCAAGGTAATTTTTTGGAACTAAATCCTCATTAAATATATCATTAGATCCTTGGATGTGGAACAGACAAGTTTTATTTAGCCTATTTTGGTTTTATATTTTGGATCATTAGCCTACTCCATCCTTTAAGTGGTATCAGAGCCTAATTCATGCTTTAATTTAAATTTTGGTGGATTGATTCATGTGATGAATTGATCCTTATCACCAAATACTTGATTTAATTTATGAATTTAAGTGTTTGGTTGATCTTGTGTATGGCTCATATGTTGATGAATTGAGATATGCTAATATGTGATTTAATTGTTTATTCATGTTTTGGCATGATTTCGATTCAGAGTTGATTATGTGAAATGTTGATTTGGCATTGATTTATGTTATATGTTCATATAGCATGATTTATTTGGCCTTAAGTTTTTTGGTCATTTTTGGATCCAATTGGATTGGAGTTTAATTGGAGATTTTGAAGAATGTTGATTCTTACTTGCACTTGAATTTCCACTTTTGAAAAGTGTTTTAAATTTAGAAATTCATCTAATATATGTGAATTTGTGTTATGGTAATGTCCATAAAATTTTGGTGCACAAAAGTCGGCCAAAAATGGCCTTGACTCAGTCCGAAGCTAAAATAAGGCAAGCTACCACCCAACTGCCAAGCGCTAGCCGAGCAGCGGGCGCATTGTGCTTGCACCTGCCACATGGCCGCACGAACTGGCCAGGAAGCAGCGTCCCTTAGAGTTTGTATGGGTTTTAAGGCTCATTTTTTTGTTGTTTTGTTCTCAAAATTGATTTCATTCATACTAATTAGATACACAAATGTTGTGCAAGTTCTCAAAATTATGTTTGACATTTTTGAATGCTTTTAAAATCTTGTTCAAGTTAGTCTTCAATTTAGTGCAAAAATGAGATGCGCAATTGTTATGCTTATTTTTGCTAGTTAATTAATTATTTATGAGATAAGCATTTGATTGTTGGAATTGAATGTCAATTCTTATTTATTATTCATTTAATTGTTGAATGGATGATGAATGTTTGGGGATGATCATGAGCCTTTAAATTGGTTATATTTGTTTCAAGTTGTTGAAATGGGTTGTATTAAATAGGGGCTTGCATGCCTCTTAATTTCTATCTTGTAAATGCTATGAGAGTAGAATCACTAGGAGTGAGGATTTCCTTTCTCATATACTTGTTGCAAGGAGCAAAGAAGACCATTGGAGGCATGTAGACCCATTAATGTATGGAGATACATTTATGTAATAGCTAGATTTAATCAACCCACTTAAAATCAACTAAGTAGTACACCTATAGCTCTCAAGTGCACTACTTGGTAAAGGCTCATGGTCATCCCACCCTAGGAGCATGTTAAGTGCATTTACTTATTTACGTTTTTCTTATCCTATTGATGTATGAGATATATGGTTAGGATATAGAAAACCTAAATAAGATAAGATAAAATTAATGAGATCTTTTCAAGCAATGCCTCCATTTGTAGGAGTCTAAGTGCTTTTAAAATATTAAGTCAAAACGGATACAAATTTAAAAAAGTTTTAATTGATCCATGCTTTCTACTAATGGTATGTGATATGAGATGCTACCATATTTACGTGATGTCTCACGAGTCATACGTCATATTTATGGAGGAAAGCTATGCTCACCTACTTTGCATATATGCAATTTTAATTTGAAGCTTCCTATACACTGTCTCACGCGTAATGGAATGACATAGTGTGGTTTTGAATCAAAGATTGATTGGTAGGTCCGACTTAAACACCTAGTAGTGTAGATGTCGCGCAAGTCGTGGGTCTATATGAAATGTGAGGCAAAATATATCAAGGGCTACATACAGATGCAATTAGCAAAAGTTGCTTACCTTAGAATTGTTTGTGGATGTCTCACGAGTCATGGGTCCACTACAAGTCCTTTTAGGCCTTGATTCTCACAAGGAAATGAGATTTTCCGAATTCCTTAAGGGGGGTGGGAAATTTGATAAAATAGTGGGAGAAAAAAATGCTTGAAAGTCCATGAACATATTTTCAATATCTATATTCAATCGCATGCTTATATTCTCTTTTTTCGCCTTTCTAGATTTTTGAAATCTCAAAAAAAATGGCTAAGAAGCTATTCAACATGATATTGGAAACTAATAAGCTTATCGGGCCTGACTTCTATGATTGTCTTAGAAACCTCAAGATAATTCTTGATTCTGAAAGGAGGATTTATGTGCTTACACAAAATCTGCCGAACACCATTGGCGATAATGCCGATGATGAGGTACGTGAAACATTCACAAAGTGGGTAGATGATGACATACAAACACGATGCCCTATGATGGCTTCTATGTCCAACAAGCTCCAAAAATTTCACGAGCACATGAAAATCACTCACAAGATGCATATGCACCTACACGAGTTATATGGCGTGCAAACTAAACACAAGTGCTTTCCATTATCTAAGGAGCTCTTTCGGACTAGAATGAATGAAGGCTCAAGTGTCCATGATCATGACCTTGAGATGATTGGTCTCATTGAGAAACTAGCCCAATTGGATGTGGTTATAGATAACGAGTTTTATATGGATTTGATCTCTCAATCGTTGCTTAGCTCCTTTGACTAATTTGCTATGAACTTTAACATGACAAAGCAAAAGGTAACGATTAATGAATTGGTTAACATGTTGGTGACCGCCGAGGCGACAATGAAGAAAGATAAACTTTTGATGCTTGCTCCATCCTCTAAGTTTAAGGGCCCTAGGGGTGCTAGAAAGGAAGGTAAGAAAAACAAGAGTTTTTCCTCGAAGGGAAAGCAACCATTAAAGCCCTTGAGTGAAGTCAAGAAAAAGCAGGAGGCCAAAGCTGATGCAACTTGTTTCTATTGTGGTGAAAAAGGCCATTGGAAGAGAAATTGCAAAGACTACTTTGCAACATTTGGAAAGGGTATGTATTTTATTGAAGTGCATTTAACAACAAATTCTGTCTCATGAGTATTTGATACGGCGTGTGGTTGTCACCTTTGTAATTTATTATAGGGAATAAAAAGAATAAGGAGTCTAAATAATGAGGATATGATCCTCCGCCTAGGCAATGGAGCAAAAGGTGTGGCCAAAGTTGAGGGCGTAATGAAGTTAGACTTAGGGAACTCCTTCCTTGTATTAGATCCATGCTTTTATGTACTGAATCTTGTGAAAAATATTGTTTCAATTCCTATATTGGATAATGAAGGATTTTTATTTTTCTATATCTAATGGGAATTTGAAGGCAATAAATAATAGTTCTTTAGTTGCTCAAGGTACATTAAACAATGGATTATACATTTTGGATTCTCAACCATCATTAATGCATATTGAACAAAGTAAAAGAAAATTACATAACCAAGATGATGCCATGTTGTGGCATACAAGACTTGAACATATTTCCAAGAATTGGATGAACAAGTTAGATGCCCTCAAAGTACTAAACATTAATGGCATAAAGAATCTTCCTACTTGTGAATCTTGTTTAAAGGAAAAAATGACCAAAGCTCCTTTTGTAGGACAATCAGAGCGAACCACAAGTTCTTTGAATTTGATCCATACGATTTTTTGTGGACCACTAAGAGTTAATGCAAGAGGTGGCTTTTCATACATTATTACCTTCACCAATGATCATACTCAGTTCAGACACGTGTATCTTATAAAGTACAAGTTTGAAGCCTTTGAAAAGTTCAAAGAGTATAAGAATAAAGTAAAAAAGCAATTATGACTAAGCATTAAAACCATTCGATCAGATCGACGAACAGAATAGTTGAGTACCTAATTCTTGGATTATCAAAAGGAGAATGGAATTCTTTCTCAATGGACTCCACTTGGCACAACCCAATACAATTGAGTAGCCCAGAGGAGAAATCGTCCCTTGTTGGACATGGTACATTCCATGATGAGTTCTACCAATATGCCTATATCCTTTTAGGGATACACCTTAGAAACGGGGGCTAGGCTACTAAATGTAGTACCCTCAAATTCGGTACCAAAAAACACCACATGAGTGTGGTATAGCAAAGCACCTTCTTACTTTTTTCTAAGATTTGGGGATCTCCTACATGCGTCAAGAGATTAGTGGGAGACAAGTTGGGTGCAAGATCTACCTTGTGCAAGTTTTTCGGATACCCAAGAGAGTCTTTGCATTATTACTTTTATGATCCCTTGGAACAAAAAGTATTTGTTTGAAGGAACATCGCCTTTTTGGAAAAGGAATTTCTATTAAATAGAAATGGTATTGTTGTTGAACTTGATGAAGTTCAAGATAATCATAACATCCCACAAGCAATAGAAATGAATGAACATCAAGAGCTTAACACACAACCTCTAAGAAAGTCAGACTGGATCAAGAAGCAACTTGAAAGTTTCGAATTCCTTCATGAGACGAGCCAAGCAGATAGTGATCTAAAAATCGACGAGAAAGCTATGTTGGACATAGATTCGGGACATTGGCAAAGGGCCATGAAATTCAAAATGGAGTCCTTGTATTCCAAAAAAATATGACTTTGGTAGATCCACCGAAGGGTATAGTACCCGTTGGTTGTAAATGGATCTAAAAGCAAAAGCTAGGAGTCGATGGAGAGGTTGAACTTACATGTAGCCATAGGATCCAACAATCAAAGTATTAAAAACACAAAATAACTAGGCTACACATGTCACTAAGGATATAAACATTCCATAGATTTAGATTTGGAAAGAGAGTTACCTTAATTTTTAGAAAAATCAAAGAAGCTAGAAGAAACACTCCAACTCCTTCCGCGGTCTCCTAGCAGCGCAGTAGAGTAGCAACTGAATCTCCCTAACCAAACAATTTTTGTTTGAGCTAAAAATTTAACTGGAACTCCTCAACTCCTTGATAGATCTACAGTTCAAAATTAAGCTCAATCAGAACTTGGAAAGGTCCCCTAAAACTACCTCTAAATCACTGCCACAAACTGGATTTCCAAAAGGCTAAGCAATCTAATTGTCTTACCTCTAATGTGATGATCCACATACCAATTTCCAATCCTATTCCTTTCAATATCAAATGGAGAATAATGAGAGGAATGATTGGATAAAGGCTTGACTTAAAGGTAGGAGAAAAAGAGAAGTGAAGCTTCAATACATGAGGCAACACTTAAAAATTTGGAAGGAATTTGAGAGAATCTAATTCTTCAATCTAATTCACATGTAATGTAATGCAAGCATATCTCTTGGCCGCCTCACTCTATATCTATATATAGAGAGAGGATAGTGTGATAAACCTTCCTCAAGGTGGCCGCCCACTTGCCTTGCTAGTTAGCATGTGAATTTGAATTTTGTGTGCGTTTGAATTTTATTTGGAATTTTCATTTTATCTCATGAAATGTCATCCAAATAAATTCTAATGCCACACCAAATGAACCTTTCATTTGAATTTTTCCTCCAAAATTAATTCTCCATTTTAATTAAATTAAACTCCTTTAATTTAATTAAATGCCTTGACTTAACTCTTTAAGTTAATTAGCTTAACTCCTTAAGTTAATAATTGTTAACTTAACTCTTTAAGTTAACTTGACCAATTCATAGTCATGCGACACTAAATAATTAACTCCTTAATTAATTAATTTTAGTTTAACTCCTTAAATTAGTTGGATCAATTTAACAATTAAATTGATCAAGCCAAAATGACCATAACTTGTCAATCGATCAATCTCAAAATCGGTCAAGAAGGAACTCTTTTTAAGTCCTTAGAAAATTTCCCTTCATCGCATAGGATAAGCAATTGGCTTTTAGGTATGACCCATAAGGTTCTACCATTCATTGGACATGGGCTCACAAGTCATTGTGACTTTCGAATATCATATATTCATTTTAGTTTAGATTCCTTTAAACTAATCGAACCAATTCAATTAATCTCCATTAATTGAAGAATACCCAATCTCCATGGTCAATGTCTAACCTCAAGCCCATGGAGCCAAACTAATTGGCCAAAATTAATGCTTTTGGAGAACCATTCTAGCTCTACGCATACCATACAAATACGGTCTTTCTGTCTCCTATCTCCCAAAATAGGCCTAGGGCAAGATATTTATCAGTTCCCTAATAGCCTCGATTCTATGTTTCTATTCCCAATGTTTGATTCCATTTATGACATCATCTTTCAAAAACTCATTTTCCAAATTATCATACTACCTTGTGCAAGGATTTCTTCAAATCGGCCATTATAGAATACATAGGAGATGTACTCGCCCTTCACAATGACAAGGAGTCGAATCCTATCTTAGATCTCACAAACCTCCATGTCTAAGTAGCTCATGCCCAATCACCACCCGAACGACCCGCTACATTGCCAGGGAAGAGTCAAAGCATAAGGACCTAAACATAAGGTTACCATGGATCCTCAAGTCAAAGGACAAATTATATGTACTAGCATAAGCTGGAGAACTTGCCACTACCGACTTGCCTCTTTGGCTATCTAGTGGACTGTCTGGGCGGGCCTTCAATGCCTTGTTCTCTAACAAGCACCCAGTAACATACCCACATATCTCATATAGCCTTGCTCATGAAACGAAGCAATATCCAACCCTTGGATTTATGCATTACTAGTGCAAGTTTATATGGATCTTAGATGCCCTATCTCGTAAGATCTAATGACCTGAAAGATTTAAGATCACGATCATATAAGATTTCTTTCATGATCATCATCAAGTGTATTGACCAAGTCTCGTAGTCTTGTGTGATCTAAGGGCTTCAAGAAAATGCCAATGAAGTATTTATAAGCATAAGATGAAAATGGTCATTTAAAGAATATCATTCAATTACGATTATATTATTAGTAATATAGTTTATAGTGCCAATCTAATTGGCTTGCGAGGTACTATTCCAACAATCTCACACTTGCCCTAAAGCCAATTGCCCTTAGTCTTATGACCCATCTTTTCAAGATATATTTCAAAGACCTTTTGCGATAGGGATTTAGTTAATGGATCTGCTATATTCTCTTCCGAGGTAACTCTTTCCACGTAGATGTTGCCTTTATCAATGATCTCTCAAATCAAATGATATCGCTTAAAAATGTGCTTGGATTATTGATGAGATCTTAGATCTTTAGCTTGCGTTACTTGCCCCTTGTTGTCACAGAAGACAACCACTGGTTCAACAATGCTCAGCACTACATCTAACTTTTGGATGAAGTTTTTCATCCAAATGCCTTCTTTTGCAACTTTCAAAGCCGCAACATGTTCTGCCTCTACAATTGAATCGACCGTGGTGTCTTATTTGGAACTCTTCCAACTCACCGCGCCGCCATTGAGGCAAAATATAAATCCAGAAGTGGATTTTAGGTCATCCACATCGGATTGGAAACTAGAATCCAAAAACCCCTTGAGTTTCAATTCTCCATTGCTGTATACCAAAAACAAGTCATTAGTCTTTCTCAAGTGACTCTCACTGGGATTGGATTGGATTATTTTAACGGCTAACCAGTGGCTCTCACTGGGATTGGATTGGAAATGGCTCATAACACTTAGAGCTTGTGCCATATCCGATCTTATACACTGAACGAATACATTATGCTCCCTATGGCAGATGCATAAGTTATGTAGGACATTCTCTATCTCTCGTTGTTAGTCTTAGGGGCTATAGACTTGGAGAGACGAATGCCATATCCCAAAGGGAAGAATCCCCTCTTGACTTCTTTCATACTAAACATCTTTAGTATTTTATCAATGTATGGGGTTCGGGAAAGTCCCATCATCCTCCTTTATCTTTCTCTATAGATACACATTCCTAATACATAGGATGCTTCTCCCAAATCCTTCATGGAGAATTGTATAGATAACCATGCTTTTGTACACTCTATCATCTCTCTCTTATTCCCAATGAGAAGAATGTTATCGACGTAAAGCATATTAAACTGTATACTACTCCCACTAGCTTTCTTGTACACACAAGGTTCATAAACATTTTTGACAAAGCCAAATGATTTGACTATCTTATCAAAATGTATGTTCCAACTTCAAACACCAATTTGAGTCCATAAATGGATCTCTAAAGTTTGCAAACATTTTGCTCACTCCCTTTGGATGTAAAACCTTGTGGTTGCTCCATATAGATTTCTTTTTCAATGTTTCCATTGAGGAAAGCAGTTTTCACATCCATTTGCCATATCTCATAGTCATAATATGCGGCTATAGCAAGCAAAATCCAAATAGAATTAGGCATTACAATTGGTGAAAAGGTTTCCTTGAAATTGATACCAAGTCTTTGAGTGTAACCTTTTACACTAATCGCTCCTTAAAGGTCATTACCTCTCCATTAACTCCCAGTTTTTGCTTATAGATCCACTTGAAACCAGTGAGAACTATTCCCTCCGATAGATCTACCAAAGTCCATAATTTGTTGGAGTACATAGAGTCATTTCGGATTTCATGTCATCTAGCCAATATCCCGAGTCAATGTCCAACATAGCTTTCTCATAAGTCTTTGGATCGCTATCCGATTGGCCCGTCTCATGAAGGAATCCTAACCTTTCATGTTGCTTCTTGATTCGATCCAACCTTTTTAGAGGTTGTATGTCCGGCTCTTATTGCTCTATTGTTTCCACCGCTTGTGGGATTTGATGATCATCTTGAACTTAATCAAGTTCAATAATAATGTCATTTCTATCTAATAGAAATTCCTTTTCCAAACTCCTTGAAACAAACACCCTTTGTTCCGAGGGATCATAAAAGTAATAACCCAAAGACTCTTTTGAGTATCCCACAAACTTGCACAAGATGGATCTACTATCCGAATTGTCTTCCACTAACCGCTTGACATAAAGGGGAGACCCCAAATCCTAAGATAATGGTAAGAGGGTGCTTTGCCATGCCACATCTCATGTGGTGTTTTAGGCACCAACTTTGAAGGTACTACATTTAGTAACTTTGCGGCTATATATAAAGTGTATCCTTACAAGCATATGGGCACATCGAAAAAGCTCATCATGGAACGTACCATGTCCAACAAGATATAGTTTCTCTTTTCAACTACTCCATTGTGTTGGGGTGTGCCGCGCAGAGTCCATTCAGAGAGAATCACATTCTCTTTTAGATACAAGAACTCGGTACTTAAGTATTCTCTCCCTCGATCCATTTGAAGAGCTTTAGTACGAAGTTCTTTTTCTTTTCTACTTCATTCTTATACTCTTTGAACTTTTCAAAGGCTTCAGACTTGTACTTCAAAAGATACACATGTCCAAACCAACTATAACCATCGATAAAGGTGATGAAGTAGGAATAGCCTCCTCTCGCACTAACTCTTTGTGGGCAACAAACATCCGTTTGGATCAAATCCAAAGGACTTGTGGTGCGCTCCATTTGTACTACGAAGGGAGCCTTGGTTACTTTTCCCTTCAAATAGGATTCACAAGTAGGAAGGTCCTCAATGCCACTAACATTTTTAGTACTTTGAGAGCTTTTAACTTGTTTATCCTATTTTTAGATATATGTCCAAGTCTTGCATGCTATAGGATGGCATTTTCTTGGTTATCTAAATTTTTTTTACTTGATTGAATGCGCATTAATGAAGGTTGAGAATTAAGTATTTATAATCCGTTATCCAATATACCTTGTGCAATTAAAGAACCATTCTTTAGTGCTTTCAACACCGCATTCGATATAGAAAAATCATATCCTTCAATATCAAGAATAGGAATTGAAACAATATTCTTAACAAGTTGGGGTACATAATAACAAGAATCTAATACAATGCAAGCATTCCCCAAATCTTTGGACCAAGGCAGCAAATCTTGCTTTATTTCCAAGGCAGAAGATCATATCCCCTTCATTAAGACTCTTTCTTCCTTCCATCCCCTGTAATGAATTACAAATGTGAGAACCACATGCAGTATCAAATACCCATGAGGAAGAATTAGTCATTAAGTGCACTTCAATAAAGTACATACCCTTCTCAAGGGTTGCAAGGTAAGCTTTGCAATTTTTTTCTAATACCCCTTTTCGCCATAATGAAAACTACTCGCATCGGTCTTAGCCACTTTCTTCTTTTTGACTCCCCCCGAACCCTTCAAGGTTTGCTTACCTTTTGAGGAAGAACTTTTCTTCCTTTTACCTCTCTTTTTAGGTCCCCTAAGGCCCCTAGACTTAGAGAAAGAAAAAAGTATAAGAAGTTTTCTCTTTTCATCTTCACCTCGATGGTCACCAACATGTTCACCAATTCGTTAATCATCACCTCTTGCTTGGACATATTAAAGTTCATAATGAATTGGTCGAATGAAAAGCGCAATGATTATAGGATCAAATCCATATATAGGTCATTGTCTATGATCACATCAAGTTGTCCAAACTTTTCGATAAGTCCAATCATCTTGAGCTCGTGATCGTGGACACTGAAACCCTCAATCATCCTTGACCTAAAGAGCCTTCTTGACAAAGCAAACCTTTCGTGTTTTGTTTGAACACCATACAACTCTTGTAGGTGTTTGTAGATCTCACAAGTATGCTTCATATGCTCATGAGACTTTTGGAGCTCATTGGTCATGGAAGCTATCATGATGTATCTTGCTTATAGATCATCATCTACAAACTTAGTGAACAATTCATGGGCCTCATCGGTGGCATCATCGCCCAAGGTGTCCGTGACTTTGATCAAAGACATAGGTCCTCTTTTCAAACTCTAGAATTATTTTGAAGTTTCTCAACCAATCATAGAAGTTTGGCTTGGTAAGTTTGTTAGTTTCCATAGTAGTGTGGAGTGGGTTCTTAGCCATTTTGTTTTTGAAGATTTCAAAAATGTACAAGAGACAAAAGAAAGAGTATAAGCATATGATTAAATATTGATATTGTAAACATGTTCATGGTCTTTCAAGCATGTTTGTCTCCTACTATTTTATCAAATCCTTCACTCCCTAAAAGAATTCAAGAAATATCATTTCCCAGTGAGAATCAAGACTATAAAGACATGTAAGTGGACCCACGACTCGTGAGACATCCACAAATAATTGAAAGGTAAGAAACTTTTGCTAATTGCATCTCATGCACTCTTGATATATTTTACCTCACTTTTCATGTAGACTCACGACTCGTGCGACATCTACACTACTAGGTGTTAAGTCAAATCTACCAATCAATCTTTGATTCGAGACCGCTCCACATCATCCCATGACTCATGTGCCAATGCATGGGAAGCCCTAAATCAAAGGTGCATTATATGCTAAGTATATAGTCACAGCTTTCCATTATAAGCATGACCCACGACTCGTGAGACATCACACAAATGATGGTAGCGTCGTCATGCTACATACTATTGGTAGACGACATGGATTAATTAAAACTCATTTTAATTTGTATCCATTTTTTCTTAATATTTGAAAGCACTTAGACATTCTAAGTGGAGGAATTTCTTTCTTGCAAAGATCTCATTATTTTATCTTCTTATTTAGGTTTTCTATATCCTAACCATGCATCCCATGCATCAATAGGATATGGAAAGCATAAATAAGTAAATATACCTAGCATGCTCCAAGGGTGGGATGACCATGAGCCTAACCAAGTGATGCACCTAGAACCATAAGTGCACCACTTAGTTGATTTCAAGTGGGTTGATTAAATCTAACTATTATATGAGTGTATCCCCATATATTCATGGGTCTTCATGCCTCTTATGGCCTTCTTTGCTCCTTCCAACTTTTACAAGAGAAAGAAATCCTCACTCCTAGTGAGTCTACTCTCGTAACATTTAGAAGATAAAAATTAAAAGGCATGCAAACCCCAATTTAATACAACCATTTTCAATAATTTGAAACAAATAAAATTAATATTAGAGGCACATGATCATCCCCATTCATTGATCATCTATTCAACATTTAAATGAACAATAAATAAATCTAGAATTGACAATCAATTACAATAATTAAATATTTATCTCATAAACAATTAATTGGCCAAGCAAGAGGAAGCATAACAATTATGCCACATTATTAAAGATTAACTTTAACTAATTTTTAAAAGCAATCAAAAATGTCAAACATAATTTTGAGAACTTGCACAACACTTGTACATCTACTATGTGTGGCACAAAACACTTTTGGTCACATAAGGAACCAAAAATCAACACTTAAAACTCTCAAAACCTAAACTAGCACACTGCCGCCCAGCTTGGGCGCATGGCCGCCTGACCAGCATTAGGTTGTGGCCGGTATGTGCTCTTTTTTGGGGATTTGCTTAAGTCAAGTGGATTTAGGCTCAACTTTTGTCCACCAAAAAATTTAGAACATATTCTAAACATTAAATCACATTATGTAGATGAAATTTCAAATTCAAAACACCTTTTAAAAATGGAATTTCAAATGTTCAAAAATGCTTTCAAAAACAAGTTAAAGTAAGAATCACATTCTTCAAAAATCTCCAATAAATTCCAATCATATTGGATCCAAAAATGACCAAAATACCTTAAGGTCAAATTCAACATACTATATCAACATATAACATCAACTAATACCAAATTAAAATTCAATATTAGCATCTATGAATTAAAACATACGAATCATATAAATTAACACTTAAAACACATATCAGCATGCTTTCAATTCATCAATCAAGGAGCCACACACAACATCAACCAAACACTCCAATCTATAGCAAGAATCAAGTATTTGGAGATTTTTTTTCAATTCATCACATGAATGAATCAATCAAAAATCCAAATCATTGCATGAATTACGCTCCGATACCACTTGAAGTCACAGATAGTCATAGGATCCAATAATCAAAGCATTAAAAATGCAAAATAACTAGGCTACGCATGTCATCAAGGACTAAACATGCTATAGATTTAGATTTGGAAGGAGAGTTACCATGATTTTCAGAAAAATCAAATAAGCTAGAAGAAATACTCCAACGCCTTGAAGTTGTCTCCCAGTGGTGCAACAACGTAGCAACTGAATCTCCCCAATCGAACGATTTTTGTTTGAGCTGAAAATTTAACTAGAACTCCTCAACACCTTGATGGATCTACAATCTAAAATTTTGCTCAATCAAAACTTGGAAAGGTCCCCCAGAACTGCCTCCAAGTCGCTGCCAGAAACTGGATCTCCAAAAGGCTATGCAATCTAATTGTCTTGCCTCTAATGTAATGATCCACACACTAATTTCCAATCCTATTCCTCTCAATATCGGCTATAGCAATATCATTTGGAGAACAATGAGAGGAAGAATTTAGATAAAGGCTAGATTTGGAGATATGAGAAGAAAAGAAGGAAAAGAAGTAAAGCTTCAACACATGAGGCAACACTTAAAAACTTGGAGGGAATTTGTGAGAATCTAATTCTTCAATCTAATTCACATGGAATGTAATGCAAGCATACATCTTGGTCACCTAACTCTATATCTATATATAGAGGAAAGATGGTGTGATGCCTTCCTCAAGGTGGCTGCCCACTTACCTTGCAAGTTGGCATGTGAATTTGAATTTTGTGTGCATTTGAATTTCATTTGGAATCTTCATTTCATCTCATAAAATGTCATTCAAATAAATTCTAATGGGACACCAAATGAACCTTTCATTTGAATTTTTCCTCAAAAATTAATTTTCCATTTTAATAAAATTAAACTTCTTTAATTTAATTAATTATCTTGACTTAACTCTTTAAGTCAATTAGCTAACTCCTTAAACTAGTAATTGTTAATGTAACTCTTTAGGTTAACTTGACCAATTGATAGTCATCTGGCACCAAATAATTAACTCCTTAATTAATTAGTCTTAATTTAACTCCTTAAATTAATTAGATCAATTTAACAGTTAGATTGATCAAGCTAAAATGATCGCAACCTATGTCAATTGGTCAAGAAGGAACTCTTCTAACTCTTTAGAAAATTCCCCTTCATAGCCTAGGATAAGCAATTAGCTTTTGTGTGTGACCTATTAGGTTCTACCATTCATTGGACATGGGCTCACAACTCTTTGTGACTTGGGAATATCATATATGCATTTTAGTTTGAACTCCTTTAAACTAATCGACTCCATTCAATTAATCTCTTTTAATTAAAGAGTACCCAATCTCCATGGTCAATATCCAACCTCAAGCCTATGGGGCCCAACTAATTGGCCGAAACGAATGTTTTTGGAAAACCATTCTAGCTCTACATGTACTATGCAAATACAGTCCTTCCGTCTCCTACATCTCGAAAGAGGCCTAGAGCAAGATATTTGTCGGCTCCCTAATAGCCTCGATTCTATGTTTCTATTCCCAATGTTCAATTCCCCTTTATGACCTTATCTTTGGAAAACTCTTTTTCTAAATTGCCATACTACTTTACGCAAGGATTTTTTGAAATCGATCATTATAGAATACATAGGAGATATACTCGCCCTTCACAACAACGAAGAGTTGAATCCTATCTTAGATCTCACAAACCTCCATGTCTAAGTAGCTCATGCCCAATCACCACCCGAACGACCTATTACATAACTAGGAGAAATTCAAAGTATGAGGACCTAAACACAAGGTTACCATGTATCCTCAGGTCAAAGGATTAATTATATGCACTAACGTAAGCTGGAGAAGTTGCCACTACTAACTTGCCTCTTTAGCAATCTAGTGGATTTTTCGGGGGGCTTTTCAGTGCCTTGTTCTCTAACAAGCACCTACTAACATGTATTCATATCTCATATGGCCATATCCAACCCCTGAATTTATACATCGTTAGTGCAAGTCAATTCAGATCCTAAATGCCCTATCTCGTAAGATCCTATGACTTTGAAGATTTAAGAACACGATCGTATAAGACTTATTTCATGATCATCACTGAGTGTACTGACCAAGTCCCGTAATCTTATGTGATCTAAGGGCTTCAACCAAATGCCAATAAAGTATTTATAAGCATAAGATAAAGACGGTTGTTTAAAGAATATCATTCAATCAAGATTGTATTACTAGTGAAATAGTTTACAATGCTAATCTAATTAGTTTGTGGGGCCCTATTCCAACAAAGGTTACAACTTTTAAGGCGTGACTAATGGCAAAAGGTTACACACAAAGATCTGATATTGATTTCGAGGAGACCCTTTCACTAATCGCTATACCTCCTAAGTCCATTAGGATTATATTTTCCATAGCTGTATATTATGACTATGAGATATGGCAAATGGATGTGAAAATCGCTTTCCTCAATGGAAACACTGAAGAAGAAATCTATATAGAACAACCACAAGGTTTTACATTCAAAGGGAGTGAGCAAAAAGTTTGCAAACTCAAAAGGTCCATTTATGGACTCAAACAAGCGTCCTGAAGTTAACATACATTTTGATAAGACAATCAAATCGTTTGGCTTTATCTAAAATATATATGAACCTTGTGTGTACAAGAAGGCTAGTGGGAATAGTATAAGGTTTATTATGCTTTATGTTGATGACATTCTTCTCGTTGGGAATGAGAGAGAAATGTTAGAGTGCACTAAAATATGGTTATTTTTGTAATTCTCCATGAAGGATTTAGGAGAGCATCATTCGTATTGGGAATACGAATCTATAGAGATAGATCAAAGATGATGTTGGGGCTTTCCCAAACACTATATATTAACAAGATACTAAAGAGATTTAGTATGGAAGAATCCAACGAGGAATTCATTCCTATGGGACATAGTTTTCATCTCTCCAAGTCTATGGCCCATAAGATTGATGATGAGAGAGAAAGAATGTTCCACATACCTTATGTGTTCGCCATAGGGAGCATAATATATGCCATTCAATGTACAAGGCGGATGTAGTACACGCTCTAAGCGTTACAAACTGCTTTCATTCCAACCCCAATGAAAGTCACTTGACTACCGTAAAAGCAATCATTAAGTACTTGAGAAGACCGAAGGATTTTTTTCTTTTGTACGGCCATGGAGAATTGAAACTCAAAGGGTTTTCGAATTCTAGTTTCCAATCTGAAATAAATGACCTAAAATCCACTTCTGGATTTATATTTTTCCTCAATGGCAGCGCGGTAAGTTGGAAGAGTTCCAAACATGACACCACAGCGGATTCCACCATTGAAGTAGAACATATTATAGCTTCAGAAGCTGTGAAGGAGGGTGTTTGGATGAAAAACTTCATCCAAAAGTGGGATGTAGTGCCTAGCATTGCTGAGCCTGTAGTTGTCTTTTGTGACAACAATTGAGTGTTACACAAGCAAAAAAGCTAAGATCTCTGCAGCGATCCAAGCACATATTGAGGCATTATCATTTGATCCGAGAGATCATCGATAGAGGTGACATCAGAGTAGATAAGGTGGCCTCAGAAGAGAAAATGTAGATCTTCTAACTAAACCCCTGCGCAAAAAGTCTTTGAAGGACGTCTTGAAAAGATGAACCTTAAGGCTATGGGGAATTAGCTTTGGGGCAAGTGGGAGATTGTTAGAATAGTGCCCCACAGCTAATTAAATTGTCATGTAAACTATTTCACTTGTGATACAATCTTAATTGAATGGTATTCAAATAAAATGGTCATTTTCATCTTATACTTATTTTACTTCACTGGCATTTGGTTGAAGCCCCTAGATCACACAAGACTACGAAACTTGGTCACGCACTGGATGGTGATCATGAAATAAATCTTACACGATCGTGATCTTAAAACATTCCAAGTCATAGAATCTTAAGAGACAGGGTATCAAAGATTCGGTTAGACTTGCACTAACGATGCATAAATCCAAAGAGTTGGATATTACTCCATTTCATGAGCAATCCATTTTAGACGAGTACATGTTAGTGAGTGCTTGTTAGAGAACAAGTTCACTGAAGACTCGCCCGAAGAATCCACTAGATGGCCAAAGTGGCAAGCCGGTAATGGTAAGTTCTCCATCTTATGCTAATGCACATAATTAGTCCTTAGACCTGAAGATCTATGATAACCTTGTGTTTAGGTCCTCATACCTTGACTTTTCCCCAACCACGTAGCAGATCATTCGGGTTGAGATTGGGTATGAGCTACTTAGACATGGACGTTTATGAGATCCAAGATGGGATCCATCTCTTCGCTGTTGTAAGGGCGAGTGCATCTCCTATGTATTCTATAATAATCGATTCCAAGAAATCCTTGCGCATGGTAGTATGACAATTTGGAAAAAGAGTTTTTCAAAGATGAGGCCATAAAGGGATATCGAACGTTGGAATTAGAAACATAGTTATTAAGGCTATTGGGGAGCTGAAAAATATCTTGCCCTAGGCCTCTTTCGCGAGATGGGACACAGAAGGACCGTATTTGCTTGGCAAGCATAGAGGTACAATGGTTAATCAAATCATATTCATTTCATCCAATTAGTTGGTCTCTATGGACTTGTTGCTAGACATTGACTATGGAGATTGGGTACTCTTCGATTAATGGAGATTAATTGAAAGAGTTATTAGTTTAAAGAAGTTTAAACTTATGTGAATATTTTAATATTCAAAATATCACAATGAGTTGTGAGCCCATGTCTAATGAATGGATGAACCTAATGGGTCACTTATAAAAGTCCAAAAATAAGTTCTACTTGATGGGAGAAATTTTCTAACAAGTTAGAAAATTATCCTTGGCGGTTTTTGGAGAAATTAGTTGAAAATTATCCGTGGCGGTTTTTGGAGAAATCGGTTGACTAGTTTTTGGTCATTTTGGCTTGATTAATTTAATTGTTAAATTAATCAAAATAATTTAAGGGGGTAAATTAGACCAATTAAATTAAGAAGTTAATTTAATTGATTCCATATGACAATTAATTAGTCAACTTAAAGAGTTAAGTTGATACTATTTAACTTAAGGAGTTAAGTTAAATCAATTAATTAAATTAAAGAGTTAATTTAATTAGAATGGAGAATTAGTTTTAGAGGGAAATTCAAATGAAGGAGTTCATTTGAAGATTAAGTTAGAGTTCATTTGCATTACATTTCATAAGATGAAATGTAGATACAAATTAAACTAAAATGTAAGTGAAATTCAAATTCACAATTTGTTGGCAAGTTGGCAACTACCTCATTTCTCTATATATAGAGAGTAGCTGACCATGAGGGAGCTAGCTATGCTAGATTCCCATTTTCCCTCCAAAGGTGTGATTCACTCATGTGTTAAAGCTTCACACTCCCAAATCTTCTTCCTCTCCAATCCCTCCATAATAGTCCATCTCTCTCCTTCTCCCTTCGATCTTCTAGCAGATTAGAGATATATTTAAGCTCTCCTTGGGTGTGTGGATTAATACATTAGAGGCTCAACATGTGGGGGGCTATATGCTTTTGAAGATTTATTGCTGTCCAAAAACTTTGGAGATAAATTTGGAGGCCTTGCGGAGATCTAATCAGGCTAAAATTTTTATATCAACTTCTCAAGTGTATTGAGGTGTTTTCTAAAAACTTTCAGCCAATTTAGAGTTGATTAAAGAAGTCAAAGGTTGGCATGATTATGCTATGTGCATATTGGCACTTTGAAGTGTTCATTGTTGTCATCCTTATTCATTTTTGCATTCAAGGTAATTTTCTGGAACTAAATCCTCATTAAATGTATGATTAGATCCTTGGATGTAGAGTAGACAAGTTTTATTTATCCTATTTTGGTTTTATATTTTGGATCCTTGGCCTATTCCATCCTTTAAAACTCATCACTAAATTTCCTTTGATTTAAGAGAAGATGGAGGTCTCTGTTAAAGGTACGTATCTTATTAAAAAGGTCATCATGAATTTTTTGCATCCTAGAAGCCAAACTATCAACTTTAGCTTCTGTAGAGTGGCCTTAGAGATTACTTGCTCCATCTTGCTATCTAAATCTTTCAAGACCTTATTCTGGGCTCTACCATTCGTTGTTTGCCAGCTAATGACCTTTTGTGCTTATTTGAGAGGCTTCATCCTTTCTTCACTATCAATTCCCATCGACTATACATAAAGCTTTGATGGAGTACGGCCGAGATTGTTGGTTTGTCTCTCCAATGGTGGGAAGTCTTGTTCATAGTGAAACATCACACATGATTGAATTGCTGGAGAGAAAAGGAAGGTACCTTTTGAGGCATGCATCCTGCAGTTAGTACTTTTTTCTCTCTGTATGTGCACCAGGCCTTTTCATAGCAAGGCAACAGTTTAGCCCTTGGTGGCTCAAAGTCTGGATCTTCAAGTTCTTAAGTTCAGCAAGATTCTTTCCTGAAGATTTTATTCTTTTTCTTCTGTTGTCTGCGACGATGGTTGTAGTCTTCATCATCATCATCATCATCAAAGTCTTATTTATAACTAAGGCACCCTACATCATACTCTGAAGGATCCACGTCCTAAATAAAGTGGCCATTGATTTTATTAGCGTAAGCGACTCTTCCATCTAGATCAAAGCCACCTAAAGGGTTATAAGGGTCTTTTACTTGTGTGGGAGCTGGCAAAACCATCATCTGTTGGAAGACGACACCGGATGGTCCTTTATCCTTCTAGACATCAAAAATGGTCTTTACACTTCCACCACTAAGTCTTTGGAATTAGAAGCTAAAGGACTTCATTATCTCATAAGTCTGATGTAACAACTCATAATTAGTTATCCATTCTCTGGGCACAAGCTTCTCAAGTTTTTTTCTTCCAAGCTGCTTCGAGACTTAGACGATCGTGGGAACCTCTTATCTTGAGCCGGCAAGGATTATTTGGGCATCATGTGTTCCTTAATTCTACAAATCAAGACTATGGTTTTGTAACCTGTACACAATCTGGTGATAAAGAGTTGTCATGCCAGCAGATATAGCTTGTTTAGCACCTAAGACTTGGACTTCCGGCATTAAGAGTTGTCGCCATAGTACCAATAACATCATTTTGGTACTCAATGAATCGGGTGTCAAGGGATGCTATTTTGGCTGAAACTAGCATTCCTTTCCTTCCATGATGTGAAAGGACGAGATGGATGGCTCCAAGGTGAAGATGGGTGTAACCTTCCCCTTTCTAGCTAGATACGAACTCCATTGGAATAGAAAGTGAATGAGAGGATATGCTAGGATCTAGAATCCATAATAATTTTCAAAAATAGGCAAAATTAACCTATATATCCTCTACCCAAAAATCTATCTCAAAATTGAATTAAGAAGATGGAGAAAAGTTACCTTAATCCCAAAATTGGAAGGCAACTATAATATCTCACTATGGAACACTTTCCAAGCAAGGAAATCACCTTTTTCTCCAAGGATCTCCAACTCCTCTTTTATGAACAATAACTCCAACTACTCTAGCTAGAAAAATCTCTTCCAAGAAGTTCTCCAATAGGCGGCAAAATAGAAAATATTGAAGTAAAACCATTGGTTGACAATTAACACCAAAATCGGCCACAAACTTGGAAGATCTTAATTCACCACTTCAAAGCTCCCCAAATGTGAATCCTCTAAAGCTAGTTGACACACCTAAAATCACTCTCAATCCTCTCAATTAGCTAAAGATACGAGGAGTATGAAGAAGTATGAAGAAGAAAGTGTGAGGAATTATTGGAGAGAGAAAGTTGTTGGAGGAAATCAAATAGTAGTTTCTCTCAACATATGAGACCACCACACAAATGGGAGGGAAATAGCAGATGGAATTTAATACCATATGGCCAACCATGAGGAAAGTTTTATAATGTGGGATGGAAGCTTGGGGAGGCTTCTATCATGCACACCTCACTATGCCGCCTAGGATGCCAACTTGCCATTCAAGTTGCATTTTTAATTTCTCAAATTTGAAATGCCAACTCACTAATATTAAATGGACCCTTCCATTTAATTTTTTTCTCCAAAATTAGATTCTCCTACTAATTGAATTAACTTTTTAATTTAATTAGATTAACTTGACTTCTTAAGTTAACAAAATCAACTTAACCCTGTATGTTGACTTTTACTAATTAAAATTGCCACAGGGCACCAATTAAATTAATCCCTTCACTTAATTGTCTAATTTAACTCTTTAAATTATTTTACTTAAATTAATCAAGCCAAAGTGACCAATTGATGACTAACCGATTTGGTCTCTCTCCCCCGCTCCTTAATAAACTTGATCACCTCAATTATCTAACTCATTAGATAATTTGTTCAATCAAGTGAAAGTGTTATAGGCTTTTATGTGTGACCTTTTAAGTTAACCAATTCATTATATATGAGCACATTACTCTTTGTAATATTTTGAATATTAAAAATATTTGAATTAGTTTAAACTCCTTTAAACTAATAACTGTATCAATTAATCTCTATTAATTAAAGAGTACACAATTTCCATAGTCGATGCATTGCACAAGCCTATGGAGCCCAATGAATTGAATGAATGAATTATAAAGAGGTGAACCATTACCGCTTACGATTATTGTGCAAATACGGTCTTTCTATTTTCTATCTCCCAAAAGAGGCCTAGGTTAAGATATTTGTCAACTCCCTAATAACCTTGATAACTATGTATCTATTCTTGATGTTCGATTCCTATTATGACCTTATCTTTGTAAAACTCTTTTTCCAAATTGTCATATCACCTTACGCAAGGATTTTTTGGAATCGATCATCTTAGAATACATAGGAGATCAAATCGCTCTTCACAGACTGGCGAAACGGATCCCATCTTGAAACTTACCAACCTCTATACTGAAGTAGCTTGTGCCCAACCTAAGCCCCAAGTGACCCACTACGTGGTCGAAGCAAAATTAAATCACAAGGACCTAAATACAAAGTTACTGTGGAACCTCAAGTCAAATGACTAATTATATGCACTACAGTAAGTTAGAAAACTTGCCACTACTAACTCGCCACTATGGCTATATACTGGATTCTCTAAACAGGCCTTCAGTGAACTTGTTTTCTAATAAGCACCCACTAAAATGCATTCATGTCTAACATAAATTGCTCATGAAATAAGGCGACATCCAACTCCTTGGAGTATGCATCCTTAGTGTAAATCTATCAAATCTTAAATGTCCAGTCTCATATGATTCTACGACTTGGAACATTTAAAACCATGACCATAGAGACTTATTTCATGATCACCATCATATGCGTGACCAAGTCCCATAGTTTTGTATGATTTAAGGGCTTCAACAAAATGCATGTGAAGAAATCATAAATGTATAAGATGAAGATGGTTGTTTTATGGAATATTACACTACAACAAATTATACTTTTAGTAACGAATAATTTCGTTACCATAACGCTGAAATTCTTTACCCAAAATACTGGTAACGAATTTTTCGTTACTGAAGTTTCATGCCCTAAA
The DNA here is from genome assembly GCA_018894105.1 of Jacaranda mimosifolia. Lineage (NCBI taxonomy): Eukaryota > Viridiplantae > Streptophyta > Magnoliopsida > Lamiales > Bignoniaceae > Jacaranda > Jacaranda mimosifolia. Next base: position 23,508,454 of record CM032119.1, read on the forward strand.
GCTCGTCGCAAAAAGTTTTGGTAACAAAATTCATGGTTCGTTACGAATGATGACCTTATGGCGACGAAATGTATCGTTACAAAAAGTTTCGTATTAGTGACAAAACAATGTTAGTTACAATAGATTTCTATAGTGTAATGAAATACCTAGTTACCAAAATGTTGGCAATTTTGTCGCCTTTTATTTTTCATTACCAATGCAATTATAATAATATTATTTATTTATTTTAGTTTCGTTACAAATTGTTTGTGTAACAAAAAATTTGGTTACGATTAGTTAAATAATATTTTTATTTTAATAAGCTTCTCGCTACTAATAGAATACATAACTAACAAATTCGTTACAAAAGATATTAAGAGTTTTGTTACAATTAATATATACAACTAAATGTTTCGTTACCTATGACTTGTAAGATTAAAATATTTTGTTACAAATAAGCAATTAATTGGTTACAAATAATTAATTTCTTAATTAAGATTGAGTAATTATTTGTTACGAATTGGTAAATAATTCATTATGAATAAGTAAAATAATTCGTTGCGGATACATCAAATAAGTTTGTTACGATTAAGAAAAATAACCAACAAATTTTATTATCAATAAATTGTTTTTGTAACAATATAATTTCGTTACAGCAGTGTTTTTTCCCCCCTGTTCAATAGCTAAATTTGGATATGAATTTGTATAAGAAATTAAAATACGAAGTATACCAACTTCCTAAATATAGATAATTCAAAGTCATTTCTTCAGGAAACAAAAGAGCAAGCACATCCATCCATCTATAGACATAATACTAACTACATCCATCCATCCATAGGCATAAATATAATTTCAAAACATTAATCCCAAATTCAAGCTAGCTACCAAGGCCATTATAACCAAATTGGTATATGAGTCAAACAAAAGTGATAAGTTTTGAAGAAGTATTATCATTCAAGTGACAAAAGAGATCTGCAAAATATCTTCCTTAATCCTCTTCAACTTCATCAGAAAGTGGGCTACTTCCAACGACCTGCAAAAAATGATTGCACGACACACTGTGAATATAAAGAATATCAAATTAAATATTACATATGTTTAACCAATCAGTATACATCTATTTTTTCTTAGATTGGATAAGGTACATAGGAAAAATAAAAGGTTAATATAATATCAAAAAAACATGCAAAAAATAATAGCACAATTCATCGGAGGAAGTTGCAATACCCAATAAAAGATTTGTATGATATCATCTCTTATCCAACATAAACTACACAAAATATCATAGAAGACAATATTGAACATAAAAAGACATTTCATTTAATTTGTTAGCTATATTACCAAGTGAGTCATTTTTTTTTCTAATAACACAACTTTAAATGGAAAAGCCCATAATAATCTCCAAACTAAAAGTTCTCCTAATTATTCACATATATGAGAGCTCACATGTTGAAATAAAGCACAGTAAAATTCTGAAAATTATAATTCTTGTAACTTAAGTAAACTCAACTAATCATTCTACACATGGCAAGTGGCAAACAATCAAATAAAATAACAATATAAGGCCACAATGTTCACAAATCTTTACAAATGGGACAACATGTTTCATTTTCATTCTCTTTCCAAAATAAAGCACAATCATATTTGCATGCATCTATTTTTGTGTACCCTAATCCTATTCCTGAAAGTAGTTTTCTAGCCATGTAAAGATTTTTTGGAACCACATTACCTTCTAGTAGGACCTCTTTGAACAATTCAAGTATCATGTTTATTGCTTTATCAGACATTCTATTCATTACTTTGATATGCATCAATTTCACAATCAAGTTCAACAAAGAATGGTTCTTGCAACCAGGGTATAGTTCACGAGTGGCATCATGCAGTAGCCTTTCAAAATTTTGTTCATTTGATTTAGAATAGGCTTCAGAAAATTCTGCATCTCTAATTTCCCCTATCATTTCAAGTAGTTCATCATTCCCATCACCATCACATTCATCACATTCTTGAGATAACCACATACTATCATTTTCAAGAGAACCACTACTATGAGTACTTTGACTACAAGAAACAAGCTAATCTAGTTTATGCCCATGATGTATCCAGTGTCGATATTATGCATAAAAACCCCTTATATGCAAATCTCTTTTAACCTCAACAAGACTTTTTCTTTTAATATTTCGACATGTATTGTATGGACATAGAATTTTATTGTCTAAGTCAGTTGCATTTTCCCTTGCAAACTCAATAAATGAGTCAATGCCAGCAATGAACTTGAGACTAAATCTATCTTCATCTAACTTTTATCTATATCTGCAATACATAAATAAGTTTGGGATTATGTAAATCACTTTCTTATTTTAAGGAGCTTAATTTCCACGTTTTTAGATTTCAATACCTGATTTTATTTGGTTATTAATTCTTACATGGAAATAACATGTGTTTAGATCAATGATTTCAAAATATTTACATATAGAATTAAAAGTGGATAACATTTTAATCTAAATATGTTCTTTTACATCAAATCAATCAAATAATATTGTGATATTATTGTGGATCTTTTATTTTCTTTGCATCCCTCCATTGAAATTATGTTGGGATAAAATTTATTACAACTTTAATAAGAATATAAAATAAATTACAATACAATTACTTAATAAATTTTAATTTTTTTGAGTTAGTTAAATATGGATTACTTGAAGGTGCATTAGATTTGAAAATGACAATTAGATGTATGAAAATAAATAAATATATATATATATAAATATATATATATAAATATATATTGTTGAAAATGTTAAACGATAATTGAAAATTTTAAAGTTATAAATTGTAAAATAAAACAAAAACTAAAAATGAAAATGAAAATAAAACTTAAAACAAAGATCAAGTGGGGTTGAGCACCATGAATATGACAGCATAAAAGAAAACTCAAGGCAAACAAGGGGAGAAAGAATGAGGGACGTTAATTTAATCCAACAAATGTACACAATTAATTTAATTATCTTGTGGTCTAACAAGAAAAGTTAAATATTTTAAAATTAATGGACATTAATTATAAAATTAATATTTTAATTATTATTAAATAATATATTCTTTTAAAATTGGAAATCAAATTTACTATTATTAAATGCTTTTCAATGAAGACACAATAAAGACTTAAGTCTTTGTGGACATGCATGATATTCAAAATTTTAAAATAAGACAAAGCCAATTAGTTAAAATTAACTAGTTAACTATCAATTTTGTAAATATAAAAATTAACTAAGAATCAAATGAGTTCAGAAACCAAAACCTTAAAAAACATGGAAAATCAATCCTAACGTTCCTCAAAAAACACAACAATCATGAAAGGGTTTGTAGATTATCCTCGAATAAAGCCCACAAACCAACATGATAATCCTATATATGTTATAATTACGCCAATATATCCGAGCTTCTATATCATATAGGGGTTTACATATTGGTGAAGAATAAAGCATATAATCATATATTTGTATAATATTGTTTGGTTCTCATGCCTAACCCAATAATTGCACTTTAATACTATTCCACATAGCTCCAAAAATAGAAATTAAGGCATAAAAGAGAAGTAATTCATATATTAAAAGAGTAAAGCAATAGAACATAGAAATTGTGTGAATTCAACCTTTAGCAAAGAGGCTTGAACTGTGTTTTTAATCTCTCCAGCTAGAACAAGCCTAAGTAGTTGGCTGACATCAGGGATAGGCTAAAACTCCTCTAGGGATAGCCTGCAATGAGCAAAATATGAACAGAGTCCTAATCACTTTGAATTTTATCATCAAAACTATATATGTAATGGCAATAACTTATTTGAGATGAAGCTAAAGCTTAAATGTGATTTCAATTATTGAAGCCAAATATGGAAATTTAACTGTGTTGAATTATTATCCCACCAATATAGATAAGTGGAGGTATAATAAGGTGAGGAAAATAACATATAAAACTGTCTTAAGACGCTCGATTTTTTTGTATGAACAAACTAAGTTATATGCTTAAGTTGTTGGTGTCCATCATGTTCTTTGGACAAGAAAAGCAAACAATGTGATCATTGGCAGCAAAGTAAGAACACACTTCAACGGTTGACGAGGTTTAATCTACTGGTTGTTGGCCCTAACGATATCATTTCTATAACATTGTTTAGTGGTAATGTGTTTGTTGAATCATATGTGCAGAGTGCAGTAAGTAGTACTAATAGTATTCTTACAAGACATTGGACAAGTGAATTAGTGTGTGTGTGTGTGTGTATTAGACCTGTACTTGGGTTTTCTTTTAAGTATCCAACAACTCTGCACTCCTGCAGTTATAGTTGAATTTTGACTGAAGCCCTTTACTAGAAATAGCTTGATTTGTCATTTTACTTGTTGCTTACTTCATTTAGCTTTGGATTTTTTTGGCCTAAAGGCCTTAGTAGAGAAGTTGACACATTATCTTCTTTCCCTATTGATGCTGATGTGTTATTACCAAAATATTGTTACTACAAAGAACCCAATTGAGGATGAGATTCGAGTTTTTATTAGAAAATTTTGTTTATATTTTTTGTTTCATTTGAATTAATAGCTAGATGGGAATGGAGAATGTAATATAGATCTTAAGTTCTCCTAAACTTTTGAATTACTAACATCACGTTATAAATTCATATGTATTCTCTGAAAGGTACAAGAATAAGCAAGCTGCGCCGAGAGCCTCAACTTATGTGGGATCGGCACCACCCGAAGCCGCTAAATCATGGCAGTTTGAAAACAAGGTTTCTATAATCTTTCTTGCTGTAATATTTCACTCACTCATAAAAAAATCTTTCTTGACTTGGATGCTAATTAATTAAAGAGAGCTAAATGGCATATTTCTATTTCAAGGTTACCAGTTTTGGACAGAAACAGACAGCAATGGAAATTTCTTGATTAAGAATGTGGGAATTACATCTTATTTGCGTGGGTACCTGGAATTCTTGGGGACTACAAACATGCTTCAGACATCACCATCTCCCCAGGATCTAATGTTGAGGCAACAAATTTGGTCTTTGAGGCTCCAACAAATCATTCAACCATAACAGTGGTAATGCAGACAGTATTGTTACTATTCCTCTACATTCCACTGCCGAAAATAGAGTAACACGGTTTTGCAGGATTATGGACTTGCAATTTCACACTGTCCACACAGAAATATGCTAAAACAAACCAAGGGCTTTGGGATATTCAAGTCATTTAGTGAAAATCAAGTGAGCAGCAGCAACGGTGAACAGTGAGCAAGCAGCAACGGTAAACGGTGAATGATGAGCAAGGAGGCAGTGCCGATGAATAGTTAGCAGTAGAACCAACATGAATAGTGAACGACGAGCAATGAACGGTGAGAAGGCAGCAGAATTTTGTTTAGGCTGTAAACAAAGTTCGAGAAGGGGGTGAAAATTGGGAGAAATGTGTGAAATTCAACCTTTTACAGCAACCTATTCCTAAGTGCATAGTACCGGAATCCAAATCAAGTTTAAATGTGATTTTATCTTCCCACCAACTGTAGCTGACTGTCTCATTGCAGGAAGCAAAGTACTTTGGCATCTTTCTCTCACATTTTTTATTTTTTAAATGCTTTATTATTTTTTCTATTGAAAAAAATGCATGGTCATTTTGTTTTCTTCACCCTTTTGCTGAACAACTACACATGCACACACTCTTATTTTAGTTTTTATTGGAATCTAATATGAAAATAATTTAATATCTAAAAAGAAACTAGATACTAAAAAAAATTTATTTGGTTTTTGCTAGAGTTTTCAATTTGGTTTTGTTTAATTTGTCAACCAAACTATGAAAAGTGCTACTTTACCTAAACCTGCATATTATTATTATTATTCAAAAAGAATCAACTACATAATTTTATTTTTCATGTTTAATAATGTAATAAATATTTATTAGTAAAATAAAAAATAATATTTAATTATCTATTAACTCACGAGCCTTGAGCTTAAATACAGACAGCTCGAGATTGACTCCCATTAAAGCTCGAGCTCCACTCAAACTCGAGTAAAGCTAGATTGAGAATGGCTCATGAGACTCCTGAGCTGGCATGATGATCATATGGTGTAGACTGGGTAAATATTTTTAAAAAATAATAAAAAGATATTAAAAAATGCTATTATATTCGATAACATAATTTTATAATTTGAAATTATATATATTATAATATTAAAATAATAAATATATCTAAAATAATATAGTTAAATATAATTAGCTAGCTTTATTTATTAACTGAAATAAAATCTTTAAGAATAAATATAAAATGTAAAACTATCATTCTAACAATACAATTTAATTTCAAATAAGCACTTAATTAGTGTTAATCATTTCAAGATGATTCTAATATTGTTTAAATCAATTTGAACAATATATATAAATAAATTTTAAATAAATAAAATAAGTAAAAATAATTTTTTTTCACTTAATACTTAATAATATATAAAAAAATATTTTACAATAAATACTGTTATTTTAGTAACTTTTTAAAAAAGGGCAATTTGATTATTTAAAAAATTCAGTCAATTCATACTGATCATTTCTATTTACCAATCATTAGAATGGAATTAAGAAGGGAATAATGATTCCATTATTTTCTTATTCCTTGTACATATTAATATTTTTTTGCCAATCTATCCCAGCTACTCTTCTCTTATGTGGCTGCACAAATTTTATAAAAAATAATATTAAAATTAAATTAAAAGATCCAGACTAAATGCTAAAAAATGAAACCTGGATATCATTATTGACTGCACTACAAATATATCAAAAAACATGCATCATATACTAATAGTACATCTCTAAAAGAAACAATTATTTCTATTAAAGAAAACTCAATTAATAATATGTAGACTCCATTTTTTCCTCCATGGAATTGTTTTACTAACTCTATTTATTATCTAATACATCCCTCTATGAACTCATAAAAAAAAAAAAGAAAAAAAAAACACTGCCTTTTGGCATAAAATAGCAACAGAACTATGTGTAAGTGAGATTTCATATGAGCATTTGAAATCGGTCTTTGAAAAACACATTTTTGTTATATGTCTTTGGTAAATTTATATTTCTAAATGTTCAATTTTTTTTTTTTTATGGAGAAAATGAGTTTTATTTGTTAAATGAACAATTAAAAATTATGGACAACTTCGTTTTTTAAAAAGAAAAATTTAACTATCAAGTTTTGCAAGTAGAGGGTACAAGTATTTATGCATATTTAATACTTTAGCTTAAGTGGGTTGTCACCAAGATGGTTTAAGGCATGTTATAGGATGGCACAAGCGCGGGTTCGAGTGCCACTTCGCGCAAAATTGAAGTTTTATTCTCCAGCCTTCAAAGTCCATCACGCGAGGGGCCAAAGGTGTTGTGGCCCATTCCAGCCCAAGGCTAGCCAGCCCTCTGCAAACCAGCCCACCAGATTCTGGGCCCAGTGCAATGGCCCAGCAATTAGGCGGGTCATTCGGTGTTATATATGCATGTGTGTGTGTGTGTGTAGTTATATTATACCTAATATATATATATAAAAATATATTATTTTAAAATAGTTTTTATAAAGATTTTTTATGGATTTAGAATTTAATTTTTTATTATTTTTCTAAAAATTTTTAGTGAGGGTTTGATAGGCCTTTCTAATTAGTGACCAAAAATGTTAAGAAAATTATGAAATTTGGATTAAAAGTGGCCAAGTACCAGTTTCTGAGACCAACAGTACAAATGTAGTTATATTACGGGACTAAAAAAATATTTTTCCCTAGTTGTAACATATAAACTTCTATTTAATTGGGTGGTTATACTGATAGAAAGAATTAAGCAACGTCAATAATCATGTAGGTTTTTTAATATAAATGTTTAATGAATGATTGTTTTAAATTTAATAAATTATAATTTTTGGTCAAATATATTTCTTGAATTTTTATATCTATACAAACTATAATACAATACAAGAAGTTTTATTTTCTAAAATTGAATTAATTAAATAGCAAAACAATCAAATTCTTAACCCCAAAAATTTATCTATCTTAATTCATCGTATAATATAAGATAAAGGAAATGAACTTTGGATAAACTATTTATAAATAGGAGAAGTTAAAATTTGGAGGGAATAAAAATTGGAGGAACTCATTTTTGGAGGGAATTATATTACTTTATTATGTAGAACAAGTATCAAATAAAATTGTTACCATTTCAGTGGAGCCCTTACCTTTCTTTCCTTTTGCTAACGTAGTGTTTGGTTATGCTTTATACGTTTGGTATTATGTGTTTGGGAGAATGAGTTTTTGAAGTAGAGTTGGGTAATGTGATAGTTGTGTTAGAGAATATGATGAATGTTTGTTTATATTTTGGAAAATAATTGAGAATTTGTTTTGGAGAGTTTTGGTATGTTTGCACTTAAAATTTTTTAGACAATTAGATATTTACACATAAAAAAATTAAATTAAATAAAAAAGTGAAAAAATAAATAAGATGAAATATAAGTATAAAAATAAAAAATAAATATATAAAAAAATATAAAAATAAAACTATATATGCACATATACATATTAATATATACATATATATACACACACATATACGTACATATATAAAATGAACCTAGCACCCCACCAATTTGGCAATTCAGCTTTCCGTTGGGCTAGGTGTGGGTGGTTTGAAAGGGAGGGGGTGTGATTTGGGTTTTCTTAATATTTGTACTTTATTGAATTGTAAAATTTGTTAAACCGGTTAATGGTTTGACATATAGATCTAAGTAGATCCAAATAAAGAATAATTTGTCTTTTACTTTTTAGATATTTAATATTATTTTCAATTTTTTTAACTATAGTGAAGGGTGATATGGGCATATAGGGGGGTGCCAATTTTTGGAGGAAATTTTTAATTGTGACGTGATATTAATAACTAAAATATTTTTTACACTTTAAATTAAATTAATTTATGGAGGGAACAAAATTTTGAAGGAAGAAACTTTGGGGCAAATTTGGAGGGAATACATTTTTGGAGGGGAACAAATTTTAGGTGGGACTTTATTTAATTGTTATTTAAAATTAGTAACAAAAGTATTTGTTACCATTTTCATTTAAAAAAAATTGGAGGGAAAACAATTTTAGCGGGTAAAATATTAACACTATTTGTTACTATAAAACTTAATTGTAACAAATTTGTCAATGTAACAAAAAGTAGAAACTTTTGTTACAAATATATCATCCTAAAGGTGGGAAAAAAAATTTCGTAATGAATTTTTCTTTAGTTACAAAAGAATAAAAATTTTGGGTAACAAATATTTTTCTTGGTTGCCCAAGATGAGTGATTTAGTAACAAAATTACAGTCTCGTTACGAAAAATCATGATTTTGTAATGAATTTTTCTTTATTACCAAAATTTTTGTTACAAGAAGTACAATTTGTTGTGGTGTCATTCAATCAAGATTATATCATAAGTGGAGTAGTTTTACACGCCAATCTAATTGGCTTCTGGGGCACTATTCCAACAGAAAGGATCACATATTGTTCTCCTTTGGAGGATCTGAGCACACACTAATCCATCTTGGAAGACTAAACATATTCCTTGATGTGATGTGGGGATTTGAGAAGGGTTTTGATGCCTTTAATTCCTTGCGGAAAAAGACCTCCTTTCTATAGATAATGTAAGAACTTGTAAGAGAAGGAATTATTTGCTCTACAATGGCATTTTCAAGGATTGTGGAATATTCTACAAGGTTTTCTATTCTATTTGCAGAATGTTTGAATAAAGAAAGAGTCAAAGAAACTTGAAATAAATTTTTGACAGTATTTTGGGGATCCATGGCTTTGGTTTTACTATTTCCTCCAATCACCTATTCTCTCGATGCCTAGCCTACACGTTAACATTTTCATTCACAACCACTGATGAAGGATTCCTTGAAAAGTTAAGGATTAGTAATCTTTTTTAGAAATCGAATGGATTCGGTCTTATACATACGCGAGGAAGGTAATCAAAAAAGAAAGAAGATGAGTTCTTCTTTCTTTTATCACTTAGGAGCCGTGTACCCAACATGCATTTTTTTTGCATTGGGCTCTTTCATTAACTGATAGAAATATCAGCCAATCCACCATATTTTTTCTTGACAGAAAAATAAGATAAGGAGATGGCTCCATGTGCTCTGATTCATTATTTGGGATTCTGATCCAGGAGCACTACCAAAGTGCCACTATCTTCCTGGGCTTAAAAAACAAATGCCTCCTAGGAATCTGCTATCTTAGGATGGTGTTAGACTTGAGCCATCTTGTTCAACAACAAAAAGTATATCTGCCCATAAGGCATTCAGGGGACTATACGTAGAGATTAATTTAGAAGGGTTGCACCAGTGATCCTCCAGTTTCTAGTTTGTGCTACCTCTTTTCTACTGCATTTTCTGCTTATTTGCTTCGAGTGAGGACATCGCTTCCTCAATTCAGATATAATCTCTGCTCAGATGAGAAGTTCCTCTAGGGTGGCAAACAGCTCCCGTACTATGGATTCTCAAAATTTTTGGTGCTTTACATTTTGTTAAATAATACTAACAAGAACTCCTAATTAATATGTGGAATCTCGTGAACTACTTTTATAAATCGATTAATATAGTCCTTTAAGGTTTCTCCACTTTCTGATTGATGGTAAATAGGTAGACCACAGTCTTAGAGTATTTGTGGTTGATGGAAAAATTGTGGAGGAAATGTTGTGTTAGCTTCTCTTAACTAACAATAAATAGGGCAGGCATCTAACTGAACCAAGTTAGAGTGAGTTTGGTTAGCATTGTGTGAAATACCTTGCAGAAAGCAATTTCCCTCAAATCATAGAGCTTCATTCACACTAGAAAAGTGTCTAGGTGTTCTTGGGAATCACTTGTATCGTTAAACTCTAGGAGGTTGGTAATCTTCGTGTCATGAATGAGCAACTCTACCAAGATAGCCAGGCAAAAGGGACTTTATCTAGGAAGAGGGACAACCAAGGATAAAAAGGGACTATGTCTAGGAATAGAGACATCTATTGAGGCTAAGAGATGAGAGGGGGAGTTGGGACTTCAATTGCAATGGGCAATCGATGTGATTAGTTAGATTAGAGGAAAGACTACACATCAATTTATTGAGTTGGCAGTGGGGCAATTCCTCGCTCCTCATTTGCCCTGCATTTAGCACTCCCAGGGAATGATGACGCTTCCCCACTTTAGCGGAAGGACTAGGATTGCTGTTGCAGGTGGTGCTTGTCAACATGTTGGGCAACTACTTTTGTTGCAGGTCATGCAGAGGCATTCTCCACCAGCACTAATAATGCTTCCTGAGTTATCTATCGTGTGGTCCTCCAAGAATCATAATTTGTTGCTTAAATGTCGCATTTGAAAGTCGGGGCGTATATAGGTGCTTGCTTAGCTACTGGATGGGATTGTATGTTTGGTCTATCGCTCTCTATGTTCTCATCTTGGGGCTGATGGAATGGTGCCCCAGAGCCAATTAGATTGGCATGTAAAACTACTCTAATTGTGATATAATTTTGATTGAATAATATTCTTATTAAACGACCATCTTCATCTTATACTTTTATACTTCACTAGCATTTGGTTGGAGCTCTTCAATCATACTAGACTACAGTACTTGGTCATATATATGATGGTGATCATGAAATAAGTCTCTATAGTCATGATTTAAAGTATTCCAAGTTATAGAATCTTATGAGACGAGGCATCTAAGATTTGGATAGACTTGCACTAATGATGCATATTCTAAGGGGTTGGATATTGTTCCATTCATAGGCAATCTATGTTAGATGTGGATGCATGTTAGTGAGTGTTTATTAGAGAACAAGTTCACTGAAAACCCACAAGAGAATCTACTAGATAACAGTAGTGGCACGTCGGTAGTAGCAAGTTCTCAAGCTTACGATAGTGTCTATAATTAGTTATTGGACCTGAGGATCCATAGTAACCTTGTATTTAGGTCCTTATACTTTGACTTTTCCTCAACCATGTAGCAGGTCATACAGGGTTGAGATTGGGCATGAGTTACTTAAGTATGGAGGTTTGTGAGATCCGAGATAGGATTTATCTCCTAATTGTTGTGAAGATCGAGTGCATCTCCTATATATTCTATAATGATCGATTCCAAGAAATCCTTGCGTGAGATAGTATGACAATTTGGAAAAGGAGTTTTCCAAAGTTGAGGTCATAAAAAGGAATCGGACATTAGATGTGGAGGCATAGTTATTGAGGCTATTAGGAAGCCGACAAATATCTTACCCCAGGCCTGTTTCAGGCGATAGGATACGGAAGGCCCGTATTTGCATGGTAAGCGTAAGTTATAATGGTTTATCAAGATATAATTTATTCATCAAATTAGTTGGATTCCATGGGCTTGTTGCTAGACATCGACCATGGAGATTTGATACTCTTTATTTAATAGAGATTAATTGGAAAAGTTATTAGTTTAAATGAGTTTAAACCAATGTGAATATTTCAATATTCAAAATATCACAAGGAGTTGTGAGCCCATGTCCAATGAATGGATAAACCTACTGGGTCACACATAAAAACCTAAGAAAACTCTTATTTGATAAGATGAATTTTCTAAGGAGCTAGAAAATTCATGCTAAGCGTTTTGGATAGGAAAATTAGTTGAATATTTAATTAGTCAAATCAACTTGATTAATTTAAGTGTTAAATTAATCAAAATAACTTAATGAGTTAAATTAGGCCAATTAAATTCAGGTATTAATTTAATTGGTGCCATGTGACAATTTACTAGTCAACTTAAGGAGTTAAGTTAACTCTAATTGACTTAAGGAGTTAAGTCAAATTAATTAAATTAAAGAGTTAATTTAATTAAATTGAGAATTTGAGTTTGGGAGGAAAATCCAATGGAAAAGTCCATTTGAGTTTAAGTTAATTAGCTTTTCATTTTATGAGATGAAATGCAAATGTTAATTAAATGTAAATGCACACACAAGTTGGCCAACATGCATGGAGGGTGTGATGGAAGCATCTAAGAGCTTTCATCCCCTTTATATATAGGACATGTGGCTAGCCACTTGGTGTTGTTGGCTATCCTCACATTTTCTCTCCAAAAGTATGATATAATTCATGTATTGAATAATCACGCAAAAATTCTCTCGTCCATCTCTCCTCCAAAACTGCCACTCCTATTAGCTTCTTCCTCTCTTGTTCTAGCAAAAGTGAGGTTGATTGAGAGCTTACCTAAGGTGTGCGGACTTGATCATTAGAAGTCCTATATTTTGAAGACTTATAATTTCTTGGTGGATCATCCATTGCACCAATTTTTGGAAGCACCGTTGGGTGACTTATTGACAGCGATTTCCAGCAAATTTTGGCCAGAGTTTTGGTCATTTGGTGGTGCGAAGATCTACCATTTTTGCCAATTTTTGGGGCATTGGAAGGGGAGCTTGTAGATCTTTCAAAGAGGTGTCTTTAGAGTAATCTTATCTAATCCTTTGTTTCTAATTACAAAGGTAAATTTTCTGCCTTCAAATCCTTATTTAGAGCATGATTTTGATCCTTGAGATGAGATGATTGGTTTTTATTTTGTCTGTTTTGGCTTTTATATTTGGATCCCAATCTACCTCCATCTTTAAAGGGTGCCACTAGGGTGTTGGAGTCTTGAGCTTTGAATCTTGTCAGCATCTTGAGTGTTTTGTATGTTAGAAGGGAGGTTCCTTTAGCTAAGATAATGTTGTATGGAAACAAAGTTAGGGTCCTCTCAAAAAATTAATATAACATTAGGCTTGTGCTCTGAAACGTGCTTGCATAGAGTTTGAGCTTGAGTTTTGCAAATAATTACTTAGATACCTTTCTGGCTTTGGAGTTGATATTTGTATTAATTAAGTTCTTAGTGAGCTTCGACCACATAAATTGGGGAGCTCATCTTAAATGAGTTTAAATTGGTAGACTCATTGGCTCCTTTTTTATTTAATTTATTTGACCTTTTTTTATTTTTACTTTTAAGCTTTTTAAAATCTTATTTTACCACATCAACAAATAAATAAGAATCATTTTTCTATTTAAAATTTATCAAAATAACAAACCAAAGAGAATTTTCTTCCTAATTAAAATATTTGGAATTATCAAATATTTCGTACAAATAAATAAGAATATTATTTTAATTTTAAATATTCATGATTGGATTTATTTAAGAAAATTTTCAACAATTAATGGAACCATTTTTGTTTTAATTAAGTGTAAATTGGACTACCGGAATTTATTTTGATAGCGGAACTTATTTGGAATTTGAATTACGACACTTCTAACATATGGTGATAACTCGAAATCCTAATTATTATTATTATTATTATTAATGTATTAACTAGACGAATAAATAGTCTGAATGTGAACTTTCATCTAAAAAAAAAAAAACAAAAAAGAATTAGCAACGTGAAAAATAAAAAGTCAAAGAAAATAAAGAGCAAAATTAATTAATAAAATTTAAATGAAGTGCACCAAATATATATGGTTGAAATATACATATACATATAAATTTGTGTTGTTCAAAAAGAAATATACATGTAAATTTGGGAAAATACAAGTTTTGGGTGGGTTTGTTGTAGGGATGGCAACGGGTTGGGTCTAACAGGACCTGGGACTTGCCCCGCTTAAAAATTGAGAGACCCAAAATTCAACCCGTCCCGCCCCGCCCCGCCTTGCCTTCCCCCGACCTGGTGGGTTGGACCCACCTAATCCGATTTTTTTTTTGTTTGTATTTTTATATATATATATATTATCCTCTTTTCTTCATCATCACTTGAATGTACAGATTTTATTATAGTGAGTAGCGAGTTTAAGAAAATAAAATTGAAATAAGTTGAAAAAAAAAAGAAGCCATAATTTTTTAATATAGTATTATATCCTACTAAATACTTATATTTATATATATATATAATATGTTATATATAATATAATAAATTACTATATGAGATGGGTCAACCCATAACCTACTCGGATCCGAACAGATCTTACTAATCAAGATCCGCTACCCACCCTGACCCTATCACATTCAGAACGGTCCAGGGTGGATCCCCAATTTACTTGACCCGTTGCCATCCCTAGTTTGTTGAGACCTTGGCAGCGAGGTCGAGGGCTTGTCTTCTTTCTTTAGTCACACACTCACAGTCTCTCTCTTCGTCTTTTTCTCTTTACACGTATATACGAGACAGATGCATCTAACGTTTTATTGGATTCCAGAATTTTCAATTTGATCTGTAAGTTGGGTACTTTTTCCCATGAATTTCGATTTTATATTAGATCCTTTGTCGAATTAGAGTAAAATTTTGCAGAATTTTGAGCATTTTTGTTGTTCTTCATGTTCGTAAATTGGGTTAAATGCGAGGACCTCTAGATCTTTTTCGATTTGCTTTTATTTATGTTTTTTTTTGTTGAATTAAGTGGAGTTTATTGTTAGATCTGCTTGTCGTTAGCTTTAATCAATTAGAATCTGTGGGTGAGGGAGTTTTTAGGAATTTAAGGCTAGGGTTTGAGTAGATGGCTTCGAATCCTCCTCCATTCCAGGTGGAGGATAATACAGACGAGGATTTTTTCGATAAATTGGTGAATGATGACGATGACATGGAATTTAAGGTTACCACCACATCATCGACATCCGTGGGCCCCCCTTTGTCAGCTGCGAATGAATTTGACGAGGATAAGGCCTTTGCAAATTTGAGTGTAAATGAGCTTGATAGTAATGGTGACCGCAATTGTGATAAAGTTGGCAGTAGTAACCATAACAGTGTTGATGATTTAACTGCAGAAATTCAGAAAGCTAAACAGATTAATAAATTGGGAGCTGTGTTGGATAGTAGAAATTCATTAGTGAAGTCAAATTCATTTGAGTTTGATAAATTGATGCACCAATCAGAAAATGAAGATGGGAATGCTGAAATTTTGTCTGATACAACAGTTGTGAGCAAGAGCAGCGGTGAGGTTTTATCTGATACGACTGTGGTGAGTAATAGTATTGGTGAATTAGCTGCTCCAGGAGTTAAGGAAGTCGAATGGAGCGCATTTCGTGCTGATTCGGCTGGTAATGTCTTTGGATCATACTCAGACTTTTTCAGCGAATTGGGAGGAGACAATGCTGGTGATGCATTTGGGAATGTGCTGGGGAATAGTCTGAATAATGTGTTGCATGTTGCTATTGGGAATGATGTACATCAATCTGCTCATGTGGAAAACTCTAACAACTTGGGCCAGTACAATGAGGGATATAATTATGATAGTGGAGTAGATCAGAGTTCAGATGTACAGGATCTGAATAGCAGACAACACTGGGAGAACCATTATCCAGGTTGGAAGTATGATCCGAGCACCGCACAATGGTATCAGGTAGGTGGTTACGATGCTACTGGTTTGCGAGCAAATATAGACTCTAATTTACCTTCTACTTGGGGGAATGAGCAGGCTGAGGTCTCTTACTTGCGGCAAACTGCTCAATCTGTTGCTGGAACAGTGACCGAGACTGGTAGAACTGAGAGTGTCACTAATTGGAATCAAGCTTCTCGGGTGAGCAGTGCTATAGAAGCCACAACCAATTGGAATCAGGTCTCACAAGTGAGTAGTGCAACCACCGCTATTTCATCAGACTGGAATAATGCTTCTTCGGATAATAATGGTTACCCACCTCATATGGTGTTTGATCTTCAGTACCCTGGCTGGTATTATGATACTATTGCCCAGGAATGGCGCACCTTGGAGTCGTACACTGCATCAGTTCAATCTACTGCTCAAGTTCAGGATCAGATGAATCAGGAGGGCTATGCATCAAAGGATACATTTTATTATAGCAATGATCAGAATACATACAGCACACATGATAAAGCTATCAGTTACAGTACTCAAGGCTTTGGAAGCAAAGTCCAAGATCAGAACTGGCCTGGATCAGTCAACAACTACAATCCACGGAGCTCAAGCATTTGGCACCCTGAAAATATTGCCGGTAGTAGTGAAGCTACTTCAAAGTACAGTGGAAACCAACTAATGGAAGATCACCGTGGGCAGAACTTTTCTGTGAGCTCTCTTGAAAATCAACAAAATACAGTTAATTATGGGGTTATAGGTACATATTATGAAAATTCAAGTCAAGGTCAAAACAACTTTTCTATGACTTCTGGGTCACAAGGATTTGTTGAGGGGAACTTGAGTCAAAAGTTCAGTGATTCCAGAGTCAATCAAAATGACCAAAAGCCTGTTCCAAATTACTACTACAGTAATCAGAACTCGGTCAAATTTTCTCAGCAACACATTCAGAGTGCTCAAATCTCCTATGCTCCTGCTGCCGGAAGGTCATTTGCAGGTCGTCCTGCACATGCTTTGGTTACCTTTGGTTTTGGTGGAAAGCTCATTCTGATGAAAGATAATATCTCTGCTGGAAATTTTAATTTTGGAAGCCAGGTCTGTTTTGAAACCTTTTCTCCGAGGTTTCTTTATAAGCTTTACTTATCTTCCATTCTAAAAAATTGTACTGGTTGTGAAGAATAACGTAGGAGGTTCGATATCAGTTCTAAGCCTAGCACAAGTTGTGAATCACAATGCTGATTCTTCAAGCCATGGAGTGGGCGTTTGCAATTATTTCCTGGCTCTCTGTCAGCAATGCATTCCAGGTCCTCTTAGTGGTGGAAGTGTTGGCAGTAGGGAGTTGAACAAATGGATTGACGAGAGAATAGCAAACCCTGCTTCTGCCGATTTGGGCTGTACAAAAGCTGAAGGTTTGAAGCTGCTTCTTTCACTGCTTAAAATAGCTTGTCAGTACTATGGAAAACTCCGATCTCCTTATAGTACAGATGCTGCATTGAAGGTAGGTTACTTGTGTTTCAAATCAATGAAACTAGTTTAATTGGGATTACTTTGTCAGATTTGCCATCCTGTTAATCAGTGTACCCTTGGTCATAATAAGTTTCTGATTCAGAAAATGCATGTCTCTTTCACAGAAATATGGTTAATTTACAATTTAGCCACATGTTTATCTGTTGCTTATTGTTTATTGAATGTGAGTTCTATCATATGTGATATGTATGTCATTGTATCTAGCTTTCTATTGTGAAATTTTCCCTTCACAATGAACTCTGCTGTGGAGAAAAAAATAAATATATACATATATGCTATGTTGCATAAATATGCATATTGGGACATGGATATGATGCGATACGGATATTGCAATATGAAAACTGTAAAAATTATAAGATATCATACTACTAGGCTACACTACCTAAAGATACGTAATTCTTTTATAGTGAAAATGAGAATATATAATGTTCGGTAATTTGTGTAAAAGAAGATAATATTAGTGATCTTATGGTAAGAAGGAAGGAGGAAAATAAATTATTGTTTGACTGTAAAGTTATTATAATGCATCTAATTTAAGTCAAAAGTAACACAAGAAAAAGTCATATATATTATTTCATAATTAAATTCACAATATTTTAAAATGTTACATTCTTGTATCAAATAATTTGTGTTTAACGAGCAATGGAAAGATCTAATTAATATACATATCAGAATTTATTGGACATATGAATCTATTTGTTTATTTTCATTAATCTTTTTGATATGCTTTGAAGTGATGGATACGTATTCAAAGAGTATCATATCATATTCAAGGATTTAGAATGGTAGGGCTTCCCTTTGGATGTACCCGTGCATCACAGCATATTAGCTTGATCCTTGACTTTTTGCCACTGTCAAATCTGTAGTCGAGCACCATAGAGTCTATCAAGACCAAAACAATTATAATTTTTCCTTTGTTATTCTTTGAGTATCCCCTACTGATTTTGATATTGCCGCTTATCCATCATGCCCAATATTTTGCTTCTTAATAAAATTGCCAAGTTGGTATATTCAAACAATCTGTAAATATTCACATATCAGTTTGCCTTAGATTTGTAGATATATAGCTTCTCTTGAACTATAGTGCCTTTCTGCCTTGCACAAGTTGAGGGTTGATATCGCTATTTCCTGTGACTATGTTATGCTTTTTTAGAAATACATGCTTCTATCTTTGCTTCCTCCTCATGGGTATCAGTAAAGTAATCTGGCTCTCTATTTTTCTTTGTTTGTGATTCCAAAAGGAAAGTGATGCTCCAGAATCAGCAGTTGCCAGACTGTTTGCGTCTGCAAAAAGAAATAGTTCACAGTTTAGTCAATACGGTGCAGTTGCCCAATGCTTGCAACAAATGCCATCTGAAGGACAGATGCAGGTATTTAGTGAATGGCGCTCCTTTCAAATTTGCATTTTTTGGTTAATGTAATAATCTGTTAAGAAATACCATTCCATATTTTAGGTTACTGCTGCTCAGGTTCAGAGTCTTCTGGTTTCTGGAAGAAAGAAAGAGGCTTTACAATGTGCACAAGAGGGTCAGTTGTGGGGTCCTGCTCTTGTTCTTGCTGCACAACTTGGTGATCAGGTTGGTCAATATAAGATGCCTTGTCTCTCTAGATAGTGGAAAACACAAAAAATCCTCACTTGCCTCATCAAGGTATCTTTATTCTAACATTTTACTACTGCAGTTCTATGTTGAAACTGTCAAGCAAATGGCACTTTGCCAGTTCATAGCAGGGTCACCTGTGCGGACATTATGCCTGCTAATTGCTGGTCAACCAGCTGATGTGTTTTCAGCTGATACCACAGCTATTAGCAGCAGGGCTGGTGCTGTAAATATGCCTCAGCAACCAGCACAGGTATGAAGTGGATATTCGTTCCTAGTGTATCTCTTTTGCTGTTAGGTCCTGTTATGAGTCACCACTTACACCCTTTGATGCTTGTTTATGTGGTTTCAGTATGACGTGATCTTGTGGTACTGTTATATATTGCCTGAAGATTTATTTGAAATTTTTTTGAGATATATCTGCTTTTCTCATTTGTATGCTTAGATGAAGTTCTGCAGAACTCACCTTGAGCCTAGAGTGACTAGTTTTGTTATTTTCCCTTTGTTAATTCGTAGTATGGCGCCAATGGAATGCTGGATGAATGGGAAGAGAATTTGGCAGTGATAACTGCAAATAGAACCAAGGATGACGAACTTGTGCTTATGCATCTCGGGGATTGTTTATGGAAGGAAAGAAGTGATGTATGTTCTCATTAATTTTCCTGGAAAGATGCCTGAAAGGATTTTTCTCCATATTTGTGAGAGTTCCTTCAAGCGTCATTAGCTCTTTTTTTGTTAATATCTGGAATGATTTTTGGTCAGATAATTGCCGCTCACATATGCTATTTGGTTGCGGAAGCAAGCTTTGAACCATATTCAGACACTGCAAGAATGTGTCTTGTTGGCGCAGATCATTGGAAATTCCCACGGACTTATGCCAGTCCAGAGGCTATTCAGGTCTGGGCTGAGTCATT
This sequence comes from Jacaranda mimosifolia, assembly GCA_018894105.1. NCBI lineage: Eukaryota > Viridiplantae > Streptophyta > Magnoliopsida > Lamiales > Bignoniaceae > Jacaranda > Jacaranda mimosifolia. The sequence goes on from CM032119.1 coordinate 23,528,798, forward strand.
GTTGAATATACATGCATTATTTGCTTTTGGTTTTCAAATGCCTAAGTCACTGTTTGGGACAGTGGGCTCTTGCCCTGGCAGATATAGAAATATAAAGAAGAGGGAAAAAGCAAGAAAAAGAATTCGATAAACTTGGAAAATCATGAATTAGAAATGTTCACTCTATTTTCTCTTAGATAAACATTGAAAATCATGAATTGGAAATGTTCACTCCATTTTCTCTTCAACTCTGTATTCGACTTCCTTTTGCTTTGCATGGATTACTTAGCATTTCTACTCAGTGGTAGAATTTCTTTAGAAGTTTTTATATCTACATACAAATGTAGTAAACATAATGAAACTAATTTTTTACGCCGCGGCTGCTCTTGGATGGGAAACCAATTACAATTTTGCCTTCAAGGTGCAATGCAGCAAAATCTATTGTTTGTTTATTTAGTACTCAGGTAATGAGCTTAACTGCATATGTTGACATTGTATTTTGGACAGAGGACAGAGATATATGAGTATTCAAAAACGGTTGGGAATTCCCAGTTCGTCCTACTTCCATTTCAACCATATAAGCTTATATATGCACAAATGTTGGCTGAAGTTGGGAGGATATCTGAAGCATTGAAGTACCCACACTACTTCTACATAGTTATCTTTTATAAGTTTTTGCCTTTGTTTTCTCAGCATTATTGTTTAATGCAGATACTGTCAAGCGGTACTTAAATCTCTCAAAACTGGTCGAACTCCAGAGGTGGAGACTTTGAGACATTTAGTTTTGTCACTTGAGGAAAGGATCAAAGTTCATCAGCAGGCATCTTCCTATCCTCTCATTTCTCTCTTTGCTAGCTTATAGACACCAGTGACTGGAACTTCTTTTATACAGGGTGGATTCTCTACAAATTTAGCTCCTAAAAAGTTGGTTGGTAAATTGCTAAACCTTTTTGATAGTACTGCCCATCGTGTTGTTGGGGGTATACCGCCACCGGTGCAAACGGCTGGTAGCACTGCACATGTTAATGGCGACCACCAATCACTTGGACCTAGGGTATCAACTAGTCAATCAACAATGGCTATGTCGTCATTAGTGCCTTCCCAATCCTTGGAGCCCATAAGTGAGTGGGCAGCTGATAGCAACAAAATGGCAATGCATACGAGAAGTGTTTCAGAGCCTGACTTTGGAAGAAGTCCAAGGCAGGTTTGTTTCGACCTATATGCTTCATTCCCTGTGAAGGAAACCTATTTTTATTTATTGATTTATTTTGTACTTGATGATAAAAATTATTAGGTCTTTATAATATGTTCAGGGTCATGCTGATTCATTGAAGGAAGCCAGTTCCACAGTTGTGCAAGACAAAGCATCGGTGGCAGGTGGCACATCTCGCTTTGGTCGTTTTGGTTTTGGATCTCAGCTGTTGCAGAAGACTGTAGGATTAGTACTCAAACCCCGTCAAGGCCGGCAGGTAGTTTAATTAAGTTCCTTGTTTGACATAACATGCCTTGAAGACTTGGCAATTTAAACTTTAAAATTTGCATTGCTTGGTTTCTTATGGGTACATTATTTCAAGGCGAAATTGGGTGAAACAAATAAGTTCTATTATGATGAGAAACTCAAGAGATGGGTGGAGGATGGTGCTGAACCTCCTGCCGAGGAAGCAGCCCTTCCACCCCCTCCAACAACTGCAGTTTTTGAGAATGGAACATCAGATTACAGCTTGAAGAGTGCATTGCAAACCGAAGCTTCTTATAGCAGTGGAAGTCCAGAATTTAAAAGCCCAAGTGTTCTGGACAATAATTCAGGAATACCACCACTTCCTCCGACCTCCAATCAATACTCAGCACGTGGAAGGATGGGTGTACGATCTAGGTAAATTTAAAAACCACACCTTTATGATTCATCATGCTATACGGCTAGACCTAGAAGATATTCGTGTGAGCTTGTTTAAAATATCTTATGAGCTCCTATATCTTATAAGATACTTTTGAAACTTACAAGATATTAGATTTTATTTTACAAATAAGCTCTTTGATTTGTTTGGACAATAAAAATTTTGGAATTTACAAGATATTAGTAATGGCAGTTGTAATTAATATGGTTAAATTAAATGAGTTTTTAAGATTTTAAAAATAAGTTAGTAACTCCCTACTTTTTTGAAAAGAGCTTATAATATTCTAACGTCTTGTTTTGGAGCTTATAAGTTTCTTTGAAAAATTTTATGCACCTTATAAGCTCTTAATCATTTAGAGGATATTTTTATGTTTTGAGGAGCTTATATGTTCACCTAAACATCCTCTACATCATCTTTGATAGACAGGTAGAATGGAAAAGGAGTATAATTGGTATAGCTATGATGCTTGAGTAAGAGTTATTGCCTTGGTATGCTTTATCTGCCATTTATGGGTAAAAATATATGTATTGGAATCTGAATTTTGCCGATAATTCTTAGCACTCGAGTGTTCACAAATGATTTAATTGGTTATTAAGTTTTACAAAACTTGTAAAAAATGTAACTTTTGGATGATTGCCAGCATTTCTACATTATATTTTTATAAAGATTATCATATGCCTAGGTAATATTATGAAAACTATTAAAGTGTAATCAAAGTTCAGAACATACATATACACATGGTAGAAAACCTTTTAATAGATAGCTGCAGATTTTGTACTTCAGAAAAGAAGCATAACTTTGGAAAAAGAATCTTTTTATTTAAGCCTAATGAATAATATTGGATATTTTTGTAAAATGACAAATTTTGATTACCTATTTTATGATTTTTGATATGAAAATATTCTTCTGAATATTTCATAGCAATGATTGACTCACAAGTTGTCCAAAGGTAGATAAAAACTATACGCTAACTTATTAAATTGATGTTGTAGTGGTATGATTTATTTTTACATGTTGATATGCCAATGAGAAAATTTGTTAAGATTATTTGTATTATTCTTGAAAATGTCCGAATTGAAAATGAAATTTTAGTGAGACCTATGCATAAATATATATTTTATTTATAAAGAACTTTTTGCAACAAATATTTCCTATAAAAGACCAAATTAAATGAGTCCATTAAATTTTAAGAAAATATAGATGGTAATCAACGACCGCCCCCACCCTCCCCGAAAAAGAAAAAGAAAAAAAAAATTAGTAGACATGATTTGCTTCACACAGTGTCATATGCAATAGAGTCATCAAAGACACTTGTTTTGTAGTCTTATTATTGAAGACCATGCAATCGAATCACCCCACCTCACCTTATTACTCCAGACAGATGAGTTCATACAGCTCATTGAATGTGGTCTAATATATATTTATCTAAGCGTATTCTAACTGAAAATATACAAACAAGATACTGTGAAATGGCCTCCAATTTTTGTCACATGGAATTAAATAAAATTTGAGAAGTAGTGGCTGCACTAATGAAAATTTAAAAAGATAAGAAATCATAAAATATACACAATTGGGATTGTCATCTTGTAAAACATCATGTTATGTGAAAGATTTTAAATTAAATTTTACATAGTTATCTATAGAGGTGGATTTTCATATAATTTATTAGTTTTTATACAATGCATAAGGATATAATAATCGATTTGACTTATTGTTTCCCCTTTGACATGTCTATTTGTACATGGAGTAAGGGGAATGGAATTTTACTTCCTATATACCAGATGGGCATGTTGGATTCTATGTATGAACAGATGATTGGTTGATTTACACGAGGTCTTTCTACATATAGTAGTAGTAACCTTGGCCTGACATGAACTGTAATCTTTCTAAAGATAGTATTGGTAATCTTATTATTGATGAGGCACACATCATCTATGCTCATTGTTCAAATCTTTGACAACATGAAAAATCCATTCTTCAATTCTTTGCAACATGAAAAAACCAAATGCCTTGCCCTCCCTATCTATCCAATGGATGCAAAATAAGGGCAGAGGCCTTTAGGTGTGACTTCCAGCCAAGAATTAGGGCCTCACAATCACTAGATGATAGGCTTTTTCTTCAAAACCTTTTTTATATAATGGAGCATTGGAGAAAGCCATTCAAGCACCACCATTTTGAGAAAAATATGGTAAAAACTTGGGTGCCAATTAAATCATTTGCGAACACTAGGATGTAAAAGTGACATTATTGGCCAAAACTCGGATGCCTGGTATGATTTTTACCCCATTTAATTTTTTTTGTGTGTTATCCTTACCGACTTACTTTAGTAATGCGGACATGGCACTGAGGTTTTCCAATTGCTAGTGATTCTTGCAAACTCATGGATAAGAGCAGTGGAATCATTTATTCTTTCCAACTGCTACTTGTTCAGTTGGCTTCTTGTATTCATAATGAGTGGGTAAACTTGTTGTTTGATCGTCAAGAGAATCAATGATAAAACGCGAAGTGGCTCGGATATTGCAATTACTTGCTTCAATTTTGGTTATAATTTGATGACTCCTCTGTCCTTTGGCAGGTATGTTGACACTTTTAACCAGGGTGGTGGGAGAACAGCAAATTTGTTTCAGTCACCTTCTGCTCCTTCCACCAAACCAGCAAGTGGAGCCAACCTGAAATTCTTTGTGCCCAGTCCAGTTTCTGCTGTTGAGCAGTCAGTTGATACTTCTGTAAATAACACTCGAGATATTTCAAGTTATGAAAATCCTTCAACATCTCCTTTAAGTGAGTCGTTCCTTTCACCTGAACCTCCATCTTCCACGGCAATGCCAAGATTCTCAAGCATGGACCACATCTCGAACCAAGAGACAAGTGATAATGGCTCCACTCCTATACATTCACGGCGCACAGCATCATGGAGTGGAAGCTTTAATGATTCTTTCAATGCTCCACACCAGGGTGAAGCAAAGCCTCTGGGGGAGGTATTGGGTATGCATCCGTTGTCATTCATGCCAAGTGACCCTTCTCTAGTGCAATCATCAATGAATGGTGCCAGTTCTGGAGATGATCTACATGAAGTGGAACTCTGATATGCTGTGGGATGTAAATAGCAAATTTGTGCCGCTGCAGTCCTGCTCAAGTCTCATAAGTAATGTCAGGGACTTTTGTTGAAAGGAGGTTTTGTACTTTTTTCTCTCCCATCTCTTTTATCCTTTCTGCCCCCATGCCCCAATTTCTCCCCCTTCTTTTCTTTCTATAGTTGTATTTGAAATGTCAATTGTTATTTAGGTGTTGATTACTCGTGTAGATAAATAGGTTTGTTTTGCAGAATGAAGTGTTCTGAGAATATGGGCACGCTAAAAAGAAATAGTGGAAATTGTACAGTTCATTTGTTTATTTATTGAGGACGGAATCTTTTACCCAACGAACTCAGGGAAGAAATGTTGTAAATGTGAACGAGAATTTTTGCTTCTTTTGAGTACATGCCAGTAAATAGGTGGTCTGGCTAATGCTACCTGATGGGCCATGCTCGAAAAAGCCTCGAAGTAAACCTAGTGAGGATTATCATTAACTTTAACCCTAGTGGACATTATGATAATATTCCTGGTTTTGCTTATTGTGCCTAGTTTATTTGTCTTGCATTAATTTTAGTAACTAGAAATTGTCTGGTGAGATGGCCGGTAAAAGAAAATAGAGATCATGAGTCTTGCAGTTTGGGAGCTTGATTGTACGAGTGTGGGAGAGAGAGAGGTTGTGTAAGATATGGATGCTTGTGCCGGACTGCTGGTCAATGTGAGCAGGGAAAATGAAGATAGGTGTGATTGATGGATGAGGGTGTGAGCGAACTAGTGAGCAAGGCGGTGTAAAATGAGCGGTGCGAACTCATTAGTGAGCCCAAATGTGGCGATTGAACCTGATTTGGGGGCTGCAGCTTCTCTCTCTCTCTCTCTCTCCATTTTTGGTGGGGATGGGGGCTGGGGTGGTGGAAGATGAAGGAATGTCAAGGGGCGGTTAGGTTGTGTTTTATTTTTATTTTCAACTGTTTTTATTATTTGAAAATGAATTATCAATACTTTAATTTATTTTCATCTCAAAATAAATTTTTTAATAATTTACATATATTTTTTTAATAACTTATATATTCTCTCTTCTTCATATTATTATTATCTCTCTCCACTTACAATTTATTAAATTGTATATACTAATATTATTATCTTTCCACTTACAATTTATTAAACCATATATAATCATTAGTTTCTCAATATACTATTTAAATACAAATCTATTTTGAATTCATTTATTCTAACTAATTTTTTAAATTTTAAAAATATTGAAAATGAAAATCGAAAATGAATACACAACCAAACTCCTGTAAGTATTTAGCTTATATGTTGGGAGCCAAATAATCTCTTGGGATTATTAATTAATTATTATTATTATTTTTTTTGGGCCCGCTGTCCATGAGCATTAACATCTTTATCACGTTTTTCATTTGAGTCAGGCTATGTTTGCTGAAATTCTCGACATAACAACAATTTAAGAGGCAAAGCTGTAATCCACCCTGAAATCTATTGTTGTTCAAGGTGGCAGATAAAGAAACCTATCCTCTTTCTTGATTGTTTTAAACATAAGGAGAGCAATCACAGGGATGAGATGCTCATGTTAACAGGGAGCTTAGGCAATAAAAAAGAAAAACCATAACCAGCACAGGTGAGGACCCGTTTCGTGTCATATGTCAACACCCACCGCCATTAGTTACAGACAAAACTCAAAACAAAGTGATTAAGAGCTTGTTTATCTATGTTTTCAAATTTAGTTTCACCCATTTTCACTCACTATTTGAAATTGAAGTATCAACAACTTGTCATCATTTTTACTAATATTCCAACTCATTTTTATTTCAAAATACATATTTCAATAATTTATATATCTTCTCTCACTTCTTCATTATTACTATATCTCACCACCTACAACTTACTAAATCCTATATAATCATTACTTTTCCAACATACTATTACAAACTCATTTTCTCTAACTTTTAAAATTTAGAAAATATTAAAAATAAAAATTGAAAATGAAAACATAACCAAACATGCTCAAGGTTCATGAATTCAACTTACTCAACTCGTTTTACAATGTCTGTACACGCATGGAATGCGCACTACTCATTTGACCATCATCTATTAATGTAAATTGAGACTGAAGCTTTTTATCTGACCTTTCAACAAAAGAAATTCTGAATTTCCATTATCACTGCATCATATGTGAATGAATTAGGCTGAAGCTGTTTTATTTCCTTTTCCTTTTAAAGGCATTTGAAATGCATTAGATACAGACAATTAATATACTTGATAATCAGAATTATCAAGCATATTCTACTTTTACCTTAATCACAAATTCTGGTACACACCTCAAAATTTAAATCAAATCCTCCATCTGAGCCGTTCATTCTGCTTGCACTTTGTAATTTTGTAAGAGGTTGTTTTATTTTGTTTTCTAGAGGCATTTTCATTTTCTGGTGAAAAGGAATGGTGAAAACTTAGTTGTAAGTGTGAGTTTGAAAATGAAATGTTGTTTGGATGTTTTGTTTAAAATGAAATGATTGTGTAGGATTGACAATGAATTGTTTTTGGATATTGTTGTATTTTTGTATTAAAAGTCGTGCAAATGAAAGTAGAAGAAAATAAAGTGTAAAAATGGAGAGAGAGTATAAAATTGTGTTTGGAAAAATGTGCTGAGAATAAAAATATCTGTGAAAATAAGGGAGCAGTAGATAACTTTCTATTTTCATTTTCATTCTCTTGAGAATGAAAATGGTTTTTGAAAACAAAACCAAACGGGCACTAAGAATTCATAATTCAAGCGAGCCGTTGCAAATTTCTTTTGAGACGCACCGTAAAATACGAGAGTCCTATAAATTAGGACAATTTTAAAACATCGCTGTTGCATGTCCTTTTTGAGCCTTCTCAAGTCATCCAAGCATCGTTCCATATATTGATAGCAAGGGTGATCAATAAACCTCCCTTTCGGTCTAAATCCTCTATTCAATTCCCTATTACAATTCCTATTCCATTTTATGAGTGTATGATACGTGTATTAAATATTTCTTTATCAAAATCATTGATTGAGAATCAAATACATTTGACATAAATACAACAAGTTGAAATAAGAGATGAAATAGATAATGGAATAAAGGATCTAAAGTGCCTTCTGTGCCATCTCTAGCTAGACTTTAGATAATATGCCATTCTAATCTCAATTAATTCTTCAATCCTTTAATGTCCTGGAATGCGCGTGCACACACACACACACATATATACATATACATATACATATACATATACATATACATATACATATACATATACATATATATATTTATATTACTTGCATAAACATGTTCCATTATTTTCTTAAAAATGTGATGCACAACAAAATCTGTCATTCATTAATTTAGAGATTAATAAGTATGAGTCTAAGCATCCATAGATGTTCAATCCTTAATCTTATCAGATAAGACCCAAGCAAACAACCTATACTTCTAGATAATCAATTAGGGTTGTAAGTAATAAGAAAATTTGACAATAATAGTATGAGCCAAATGGCGTTCTTCTATCCTTAAGACATAATTTGCTCCCTATTACCGTATTGGATTATGTCAAATTTGTCTTCCAAAATAAAACATGCACCTCAAATTAGAAATGCAGAATTATAATTCAGCAAAAGTGATTTTGTAAGATAATTGTGCAATTTTTTGTATGTTATTATGCAGTAAGGCTTTTTTATTTATAGATTTCGATTCCTCCGATTACAATACTTTAAAGAGTTGTAACCTTTAATTTGTTGTATCTATTTGACCAAAGATTATAACTATTAAGTACCAATCATAATTTTACAAAATTATGACTAGACAACCATCACCAATTGAAATGACATCTTGATGCTACACGAAAATGGAGTGAGGTCCTTTTTGTTAGTAGAATATTCGTTTTTCTCCTTTGGAATGCATACAAAAAAATTTCTGTTTCTCGAAAGTTTGTGAAGGTTCACGGTTCTTTTCCAAATAATTTCGTGTGCCCATATTTTTTTGGGGACTTAATATTTATAGTTTTTGTCATGGTGGGCATAGCCCATTAGGGTTTTTTTGTCCTTCTTCATAGGCTTAATTGTCTTTGGATTTTTCGGGCCTTTTAGTTAATTAGCTAATTTAATTTATTTGGTCATATTTAATTAATTTAATGAATTGTCCTTATAGTCAAAATTATCCAAATTAGCAAGAATTTTTAAGAGTTGATCCATGAAGATAGTTTTGGCAGCACCCAAAACCTTAGCAAAAAAGAGAAAAAGTCTAATGAAATTGAGGAAAGATGTAAAGGGAAAAAGCTTTCAAGAGGAATACTAAGATGGGTCTTCAAGGTAACTTATTTCTTATTTCATGACTTCTTAACATTTTTGCTTTGAGGTTTTATTTCACAGATTTTCACCCAGATTCCTTGAGTCAGTAATAATTTTGGGGTTTCCTTGGGTCAAAAGATGTTTGAGATTACGTCCAGTGTTGAGACAAAGTCTACGAAGGAATTTTCAAGCGATCAAGTGGAGAAAAGTAGTGGCGAGGTTGCCATCATCCATTTACTGCCCACTGGTCGCTTGTTGGTGAGGCTCACACTCGGCGTTAAGGGCTAGTGCTTGCACAACACCTTTCTGCCGGGTGATAATTCTAGGTGCCTGTAAGGTGCTTTGGGTCGATCCTCTAGGGATGGACATCTAGGGCGCTTGTGCGATACCTACTGGGCATTCGAGACAAGCACCCAAAGAGGGTCACCCTTGGGTGCTCTTGTATGTCAATGATGGTCGCCTACAATGTGCCTTGGGTGGGCGCTTCCAAGGTGCTAACCACCAGTGACTAGCCGCTGGTGATAGTAGCATTTAGTGTAGGATAGCCACCTTAGGCGGTCGTAGGTTATTGAGCTTATTTTGTGTTTACGGGGGTTATTCCCTCTATGGTGTTGCATGTATTCAAAGTACATTGCTCCTTTGTTGGGTGGGTGTGTCATCATACTAGGCTTTAAAAATTCCAACGAGTTTAAGAAGTCTTAAATAAGTGTATGGTTAATAAGTTGTTTTCTTTGTTTAAGCTTGAGTACAAAGAAAAAGGTTATTCTGATGATTAGTCTAAAGGTGCTCTTGTTGTTGACTGTAATTTTGCTAGAGTAGTGGATGTTAATGTTTACTTGAGCTGGGTAAGATATTTTAAGGCATAGGATATGTATTCTCTAATGAATTTGAGTTTGCCTTTTACCTCCTAGAGGGTATTTCATCATTTTTAGCATTTTTTCACTTGTAGGTTTTGCTACCTCTGGATACCTTTATGTTGGATACATTAAGGAGTTATATGGTGTGCTTGAGTCAATTCATGCCCAACTTTTTGTGTCTTTTGCTTGGTTTCAACAACATTTGATTGAGTAAGGCTTGTTGATATCTTTATATAGATATCGTACTTTATTTGGGGTGCGTAAGGTACCAAATGTGCCATTTTTTCATTTCTTACCCAAACTGAATAACAAGGTTTTGTGTGGGCTGCATTCGTCGATATAGGTCCTCAGGTATGTTTTCATTCATTCTCTTTCTTTGATCTATCTTAGCCAGACTCTTTGTGACATTTGTATGAGTTTTGTAAAGGCAGAGTTATTTAGTTTTCCCTTTGATATCATTTATATGTTTCTAGTGGGTACTTAAACATATTTTGCTGCCAATTCATGTTTCATACATGTGTGTGTATTTTTACTTATTCACATTTTTATTGGCTAGTCATATTTGGTTCATTTTCCTTTGGCACATAAGAAAGTTGATTTTGCTAAGATTTCAGCTCGACAGGTGGAGGGAGAAGCATATGAGAGACGTGTTGTGATGTAATGCCATAGGGATAAATCCCTAGGTGGATGCCGTTCGAGCCCCCTAGGCTAATGGTTGAGCTATGAGTGCATCCCAATATTTCTAGCAGTACATTTGCCTATTGTTGTTGATGAGCCCGAGGTGCTCTCCAGCAGGGTCTTTAATGCTTTCTAGGTTATGGTTAGAATGAGATATCCAAGAGGAGGAGCCTATTGTGCCCATGTCTCCTTGGGCATATATTGTGAGTTAGGAACATGCTCTGGTGCAAGATTGAGAAATACTTGTGATTAGTGACTCCACATTCTGCGATGCTGGGCCACCTGGTCTATTGATCTCGCTTATATTCTCAACATTCCTATTTCCTACTTGAGAGTTCCCAAAGATGGCACCAAAATAATGCTGCACGACAATGGAGTAAGGTCCTTTTTTGAAAGACAGCAAATTGTTGGTTCTTTTCCTTTAGAATGAGCATAACGAGTTCTTTATTTCTAGAAAGTTTGTGAAAGTTCATGGTTCTTTTGTGAATGATTTCTTGTGCCATTTTAAGACTGGATATTTATAGTTTTTATCTTGATGGGCTTAGGCCCATTAAGGTTTTTCTACTCAAGCCACTCTGCCTCTTTTATTATTGTTGCTAGTACAATAAATTTAGGCTCCATTGTAGAATGCGAAATCAAGGTTTGTTTCTTACAACCTAAAGTCCTAGCTCTTCCACATAAATAAACACCAAACCACTTTTAGATTTTGTTTCACCGAGCCTATCACCGAATTTGCATCCGTGTATTTTTTTGACACATCTGAGTAGCCCCTATAACTTATGGTATAATTTGTGCCTTTCAAACACTTAAGTACTTGAGGTATTGTATTCTAATGAATTTGACCTGGCTTGTGTGTTGGAATAGTGCCCGGCAAGCCAATTAGATTGGCTTTGTAAAAGCTATTTCCTTGTTAAACAATCTTGATTGAATGATATTCTTTATATGGCCATCTTCATCTTATGCTTTATATTACTTCACTTGTATTTGGATGAAGCCCTTAGATCACACATGACTACGGGACTTGGTCAGTTCACTAGGTGGTGATCATGGAATAAATCTTATACGGTTGTGATCTTAAATCTTTCAAGTCATACAATCTTATGAGATGGGGCGTCTAAGATCCTGATAAACTTGCACTAACGATGCATAAATCCAATAGTTGGATATTGCTCCGTTCCATGAGCAATCTGTATGAGATACAGGTGCACGTTAGTGAGTGCTTGTTAGAGAACAAAGCAATAAAGACCCTCTGGAGAATCCACTAGATAGACGTAGTGGCAAGTATGTAGTGGTCAATTCTCCCCCTTACTCTAGTGCATATTGTTAGTCCTTTGATCTGAGAATCTATGGTAACCTTGTGTCTGGTCCTCATGCTTTGATTATTCCTTGACCACTTAGCGGGTCTTTCGGGTTGAGATTGGGTATGAGCTACTTGCATGAGGATTGTGAGATCCAAGATGGAATCCAACTCCTCGCTTTTGTGAAGGGCGAGTGCATATCCTATGTACTGTATAATGATCGATTCCAAGAAATCCTTGCGCAAAGTAGTGTGACAATTTGGAAAAGGAGTTTTCCAAAGGTGAGGTCACACAAGGGAATCAAACATTGAGAACAGAAACAAAGTGTTGAGGCTATTAGGAAGCCGGAAATTATCTTACCCTAGGCCTTTTTCGGGAGATAGGAGACGAAAGGACCGTATTTGCATGGTACACGTAGAGCTGTGATGGTTTTCCAAAATATTCATTTCGGCCAATTAGTTGGGCTCCATGAGCTTGAGTTTGGACATCGACCATAGAGATTGGGTACTCTTCAATTAATAAGATTAATTAAATTGAGTCGATTAGTTTACAAGGAGTTTTAAACTAAAATGAATATAAGATATTCAAAAGTCATAAAGAGTTGTGAGGCCATGTCCAATGAATGGTAGAACCTATTGGGACATACACAAAAGCCAAATAGCTTCCAAAATTGGTAGTGGTAGATCAATTTTCTAAGTGTTAGAAATTCACCCTTTGGTGATCGATTTTCAAAGGTCTGATCCAACGGTCAATTTTGGTTTGATTAATTTAAGTGTTAAATTAATCAACTAATTTAAGAGTTAAATTAGACCTATAATTAAGGAGTTAATTATTTGGTACCATGTTGACCATCAATTGGACAAGTTGACTTAAAGAGTTAAGTTGACTAATTTAAGCTTAAGAGTTAAGCTTGTTTGATTTAAGAGTTAAATCAAAAGTTAATTAATTAAATTAAAGTGTTTAATTTACTTAATGGGAATAATACTTTTTGGAGGGAAACTTTAAATGAAACGTTCATTTAAATTAGCATCTTAATTAATTTGGAATTAAATTCCAAATGAAATTGAAATGCACTTGAGATTCAAGTAAGACTTGAATTTGAATTTTGCCAACTTAGCATGTCACTTGGGCAGTCACCTTGAGGAAGGTGTGATGCCAACTAGCATCACACCTTCCACGCTCTATAATAAATATTGCTGAAAAGTGTGAGAATTAGATTCTTGCATTCCCTCCAATATCTCTCTCTCCATGCTTTGCATCATGAGTTGAAGCTTTGCATTTCTTCTTTCTACCAACCTGAAAATCGGCCTCCTCTACCTCATTTTCTCCTTTCTAAATCCAGCTTCTAGTGAGGGGAAATTGGAAGACTGTTTGGTGTGTGGATCGTTTCAATAGAGGCAAGGCACTTGACTTGCTCGGTTTTGGAGATCCACCTACAATAGCTTCTGGTTGGAGATTTTTTTTGGAGCAATCCAGAAGGATTTCTAGATCCAATTTTTCACAGTAGATTCCCATGTATGTAAAGGTGTTCCAGATTTAATTTCGTGAATTTTGGAGTAGTATAACTAGGGCAAACATTGCCATCTTTCTGCTAAGCCAGTTCCAAACAGTTTCTAGAATCGTGAGAGATAGTTGATCTTCTCCTTGTTTTTGAGCTACAAGAGGTAGTTCTTTATCCTAATCTAGATCTATAGCATCACTAGATCTTTGGTAGCTCGATTAGCTTAGTTATTTTCAAGCTTATGAAGTTTTGATTTATGGATTCTAATGCTACTCTTGCTTTCAAGTGGTATCAGAACCTTTTTCATGCTATGTTTTGGATTATTGTTTGATTGATTCATGTGATGGATTGATTGATATCACCAAATAGTTAATCCAAGTGATGGATTGGAGTGTTTGGTTGATGATGCTTGTGGCTCTATTGCTTGATGAATTCAAAGCATGCTATTATGTGATTTAAGCGTTGATTCATGCTTTAGTATGTTTCAATTCATGGTGATAAATGTGGAATGTTGATTTAGCATTTATTGATGTTATATGGTGATATAGCATGTTGATGTTTGATCAAAAGAGTTTGGTCATTTTTAGATCCAATTTGATTGGAGTTGTATTGGAGATTTTGAAGAATATGATTCTAACTTTTTCTAAATTTTTCAAGGCATGATTGAGCACTTGAATTTCCTTTTTTAATAGAGGTTTTAAATCGGGAAATTCATCTATAATATGTGTTGGGAACATGTGCTAAAACTATTGTTGCATGAAAGTTGAGTGGAAAATAGCTTGACTCATTTTGAAACCCCAAAATAGGGGGCTATCGAGCCACAACTTGACACTGGCAGAGCGCTGTGCGCGTGGCCTGCCCAACTGTGTGCCTTGGCTGGGCAGCAACCCCTGTTTTATGGTTTTGGTGAGTTTTGAGTGTTTTTCCAACTCCTTTTGTGCTTGAAATACTTTTGCACCACACATAGTAGATGTACAAACATTGTGCAAGTTCCCAAAATTATGTTTGACATTTTTGAATGCCTTTGAAAATTGGTTAAAGTTAATCTTCCAATGATGGCATAAATGTTATGCTTGTTCAATTATTTATTTATTTATGAGATAAACATTTAATTGATAGAATTAATTGTTAATTCTAGATTGATTTATTGTTCATTTAATTGTTGAATGAATGATGAATGAATGAGGATGATCATGAGCCTTTAATATTGGTTTTAATTGTTTCAAGTTGTTGAAATGGGTTGTATTAATTGAGGCTTGCATGCCTCTTAAATATTATGAGAGTAGAATCACTAGGAGTGAGGATTTTCTATTCATGTAAATGTTACATGGAGCAATGGAGGCCAATAGAGGCGTGGAGACTTTTGAAGGCCCATGAATGTATGGGATACAATCATATAATAGCTAGATTTAATCAAACCACCTAAAATCAACTAGGTGGTGCACCCATGGCTCTAAGTGCACCAATTAGTTAGGCTCATGGTCATCCTACCCTAGGAGCATGCTAGTCGCATTTACTTATTTATGTTTTCCATATCCTATTGATGTATGAGATGCATGTTTAGGATATAGAAAACCTAAATCAGAAGATAAAATGATGAGATCTTTGCAAGCAAAGACCCTCCACTTAGAATGTCTAAGCGTTTTTCTAAATTAAGTCAAAATGGATACAAATTAAAAGAGTTTTAATTAATCCAAACCTTCTACCAATAGTATACACCATGATGATGCTACCGAATTTGTGTGATGGCACTCGAAGCGTGGGTCACACTTAGGAGGAAAGTTGTAAGCATATTCATAGCATATGATACACCTTTGATTTGAGAACCTCCATGCATTGGCACTCGAAGCGGGGGGTGACATGGAGCCGTCTCGAATCAAAGTTTGATTGGTAGGTATAACTTAACACTTAGTAATGTAGATGCACTCGAAGCAGGGTGTCTATATGAAACATGAGGCAAAATATATCAAGAATTGCATGAAATGAAATTAGCAAGTGTTGCTTACCCTTCGATTGTTTGTGGATGGCACTCGAAGCGAGGGTCTACTTACAAGTCCTTAGGATCTTGATTCTCACTAGGAAATATGATTTTTCGAATTCTTCTAGGGGGTGAAGAATTTGATAAAATAGTGGGAGGAAAATATGCTTGAAAGACCATGAACATGTTTTTAATATCAAATTCAATCACATGTTTATACTCTTTTTTTGCCTCTTGTAGATTTTTGAAATCTTCAAATAAAATGGCTAAAAATCTACTCGCAAGCATTTTGGAAACAAATAAACTAACCAGGCCGAACTTCCAAGATTAGTTAAGAAACCTTAAAATTTTTCTTGACTTTAAAAAGCGGACTTACGTCCTTGATCAAAGTCCTGTGGACACACTTGGTGATGACGCCACCGACGCACAATGTGAAATGTTCACAAAATTTGTAGATAATGATCTACAAGTGAGGTGTGTCATGATGGCATCTATGTCCAATGAGCTCCAAAAGACTTATGAGCACATGAAACATGCTCGAGAGATCCATATGCACTTGCAAGAGTTGTATGGTGTACAAAGTAGAAAAAA
Organism: Jacaranda mimosifolia; assembly: GCA_018894105.1. NCBI lineage: Eukaryota > Viridiplantae > Streptophyta > Magnoliopsida > Lamiales > Bignoniaceae > Jacaranda > Jacaranda mimosifolia. The sequence goes on from CM032119.1 coordinate 23,544,967, forward strand.
AGGTTTACTTTGTCTAAAGAGCTCTTTAGGGCAGGGATGAGTGAAGGGTCCAATGTCCATGATCACGGCCTCAAGATGATAGGACTCATCGAGAAGCTTGGGTAGTTAGATGTGGTCATAGATAACGATCTTTATGTAGATTTAATCCTACAGTCATTACCATCGTCAATATGATCAATTCGTTATGAACTTCAATATGTCCAAGCAAGATGTTACGATTAATGAATTGATCAATATACTAGTGACTGCAAAGGTAACTATGAGAAAGAAGAAGCCCTTTATACTTGCATCCTCCTTTGAGTCGAAGGGCTCTAGGGGTCCTAGAAAGGGAGGTAAGAGGATGAAGAGTTCTTCCTCGAAAGGGAAGCAACATGAGAAAAGTTTCAGGAGAGTTAAGACGAAGGTTAAAATCGAAGCTAGTTGTTTCCACTGTAGCGAAAATGGGCATTGGAAAAGAAATTGAAAAGCTTACCTTGCGACCCTTAAGAAGGGTATGTACTTTATTGAAGTGCACATGACGACTAATTCTTCCACATGGGTATTTGATACTGCATGCGGTTCTCACCTTTGTAATTCGTTACAGGGGATGGAAATAAGAAAGAGTCTTCGTGAAGGGGATATGACCTTTCGCTTAGGAATTGGAGCAAGAGTTGCAGCCACTTTCCAAGGAGTTATCAAGTTAGACTTGGGGAATGCTTGCATTGTACTTGATCCAATTTATTATGTGCCCTACCTTGTTAAGAACATTGTTTGAATTCCTGTTTTGATAATGAAGGATTTGATTTTTCAATATCGAATGGGAAATTGATGGCATTAAAGAATGGTTCTTTGATTGCTTAATGTACATTAATAAATGGATTGTACATACTCGATTCTCAACCTTTACTAATGCACATTCAATCAAGTAAAAGAAAATTAGATATCTAAGAAGATGCCATTGTTTGGCATGCAAGACTTGGTCATATCTCTAAGAATAGGATGAGCAAGCCAAAAGCTCTCAAAGCACTAAGTGTTAGTGGCATTGAGGACCTTCCTATTTGTAAGTCTTGTTTAAATAGAAAAATGACCAAAGCTCATTTTGTAGGACAAACAGCGTGCTCCACAAGTCTCTTAGATTTGATCCATACAGATGTTTGTGGACTATTAAGAGTTAGTGAGAGAGGAGGATAATCCTACTTCATCACCTTCACCGATGACCATAGTTGGTTTGGACACGTGTTTCTTATGAAGAATAAGTCCAAAGCCTTCGAAAAGTTCAATGAGTATAGGAATGAACTAGAAAAGCAATTGGGGCTAAGTATTAAAGCTCTTCAATTGGATTGAGGGGGAGAATACTTAGCACTGAATTCTTGGATTATCTAAAGGAGAATGGGATTTTCTCTTAATGGACTTCACTTGGTACACCCCGACATAATGGAGTAGCCGAAAAGAGAAACCATACTTTGTTAGAAATGGTACATTCCATGATGAGCTTTTTCGATGTGCCTATATCCTTTTGGGGATACGCCTTACTTACGGCAGTGAGGTTACTAAATATGGTACCCACAAAGTCGGTCCCAAAGACTCCACATGAGATGTGGGTTGGCAAAGCCTCCTCTTACCAATATCTTAAGGTTTGGGGATCTCCCATTTTCGTGAGACGAATAGTGGGAGATAAGTTTGATAGTAGATCCACTTTGTGCAAGTTTGTGGGATACCCTAGAGAGTCTGCGGGTTATTATTTTTATGATCCCTTGGAACAAAAGGTGTTTGCTTCAAGGAACGCCCACTTTTTGGAAAAGGAATTTCTATTAGATAGAAATGATGTTATTGTTGAACTTGATGAAGTTCAAAATGATCAAGAAATTCCACAAGTGGTGGAAACAAGCGAGCAACAAGGGCCTCACACACAACTAAGAGGGTTGGATTGAATCAAGAAGCAACCCGAAATGTTTGGATTTATTCATGAGTTGGGCCAATCGGATGATGATTCGAAAACCTATGAGGCAGCTATGGTGGACATAGATTCAGGATGTTGGCTTGAAGCTATGAGATCTGAAATGGACTCCATGTACTCAAACAAAGTATGAACTTTGGTAGATCCACCAAAGGGAATAGTTCCCATTGCTTGCAAGTGGATCTATAAGCAAAAGCTTGGACTAGATGGAGAAGTGGTGACTTTTAAGGCGCGACTAGTGGCAAAGGATTACACTCAAAGACCTAGTATCGATTTCAAGGAAACCTTTTCACTGGTCGCTATGCCTAAGGTCCATTCGAATTCTACTTGCCATAGCCGTATATTATAACTATGAGATATGGCAAATGGATGTGAAAACCACTTTTCTCAATGGTGACATTGAAGAAGAAATATATATCGAGCACCCACAAGGTTTTACATCCAAGGGGAGTGAGAAAAAGGTTTGCAAACTCCAAAGATCTATTTATGGACTCAAACAAGCGTTATAAGTTGAAACATACGTTTTGATAAAATGGTCAAATTGTTTGGCTTTGTTAAAAATTTGTACAAACCATGTGTGTACAAGAAGGCTAGTGGGAGTTCAGTACAATTTATTGTACTTTATGTTGATGACATCATTCTCATTGGGAATAAGGTAGGAATGTTAGAGTTTACTAAAGTATGATTATCTACATAATTCTCCACGAAAGATTTAGGAGAAACGTCCTATGTATTGGGAATACGTATCTACAGAGATAGATATTAGAGGATGTTGGGGCTATCCCAAACCCCATACATTGACAAGTTACTAAAGAGGTTTAGTATGGAAGAATCCAATAAGGATTTCTTCCCATGGGATATGGCATTCATCTCTCAAAATCGGTGGCCTCCAAGACTAAGGAAGAGAAATAAAAGATATTTCACATACCTTATACCTCCACTATCGGTAGCATAATATATGCAGTTTAATGTATAAGACCAGATGTGGCACACTCGCTAAGTGTTACGAGTAGGTTCCAATCCAATCTTGGTAAGAGTCATTGGATAGCCGTAAAAGCAATCCATATGTACTTGAGAAGGACTAAGGACTTGTTTTTGGTATACGGCAATGGAGAATTGAAACTAGAGGGGTTTTCGAATTCGAGTTTCCAATCCGATGTAGATGACCTCAAATCCACTTCTGAATTTATATTTTAACTCAATGGCGGCACGGTGAGTTGGAAGAGTTCCAAACAAGACAACACAGCCGATTCCACTTCTGAAGCAGAATATATTGCGGCTTCAAAAGTTACAAAGAAAGGTGTTTGGATGAAAATTTTCATTCAAGTTGAATATAGTGCCTAGCATTGTTGAGCCAGTTGTTGTCTTCTGTGACAACACCGCGGCGGTAGCGCAAGCTAAAGATCCAAGATCTTATTGGAAATCCAAGCATATTTTGAGGCGATATCATTTGATCCGGGAGATCATTGATAGAAGCGACATCCGAGTGGAGAGAGTTACCTTGGAAGAGAATATAACAGATCCACTGACTAAGCCCTTAGCGCAAAAGGTCTTTGAAGAACATCTTGAGAAGATGGTTCTCAAGGCCATGGGGCATTGGCTTTAGGGCAAGCGGGAGATTATTAGAATAGTGCCTGGCAAGCTAATTAGATTGACCATGTAAATGCTATTTCGTTGTAAAACAATCTTGATTTAATGATATTTTTTATATCGCCACCTTCATCTTATGCTTTATATTATTACTTCACTTGCATTTGGATGAAGCCTTTAGATCATACATGACTAGGGGCTTGGTCAGTTCACTGGGTGGTGATCATGGAATAAGTCTTACACGGTCGTGATCTTAAATCTTCCAAGTTATAGGATCTTATGAGATGGGGCATCTAAGATCCGGATAGACTTGCACTAAAGATGCATAAATCCAAGAGTTGGATATTGCTCCATTCCATGAGCAATCTATATGAGATATGGGTGCACGTTTGTGGGTCCTTGTTAGAGAGCAAGGTACTGAAGACCCTCTAGAGAATCCACTAGATAGCCATCGTGGCAAGTCAGTAGTGGTCAATTCTCCCACTTACGCTAGTGCATATTATTAGTCCCTTGACCTGAGGATCCATGGTAACCTTGTGTCTGGTCCTCATGCTTTGACTCTTCCTTGACCACTTAGCGGGTCTTTTGGGTTGAGATTGGGTATGAGCTACTTGGCATGGAGGTTTGTGAGATCCAAGATGGAATTTGACTTCTCGCTTTTGTGAAGGGCGAGTGCATATCCTATGTGTTCTATAATGATCTATTCCAAGAAATACTTGTGCAAGGTGGTGTGACAATTTAAAAAGGAGTTTTCCAAAGGTGAGGTCACACAAGGAAATTGAACATTTAGAATAGGAACATAGTATTGAGGCTATTAGGGAGCTGGCAAATATCTTGGCCTAGGCCTCTTTCAGGAGATAGGAGATGGAATACCATATTTGTATGGTACTTGTAGAGCTGTGATGGTTCTCCAGAGTATTCATTTCAGCTAATTAGTTGGGCTCCATAGGCTTGAGGTTGGACATCAATTATGGAGATTGGGTACTCTTCAATTAATGAGATTAATTGAATTGAGTCGATTAGTTTAAAAGGAGTTTTAAACTAAAATGAATATGAGATATTCAAAAGTCTCAAAGAGTTATGAGCCCATTTCCAATAAATGGTAGAATCTATTGGGTCACATATAAAATCCAAATAGCTTCCAAATTGGTAGAGCAATTTTCTAAGTGTTAGAAAATTCACCCTTTGGTGACCGATTTTCAAGGGTTCGATCTAGCGATCAATTTTGGTTTGATAAATTTAAGTGTTAAATTATTCAACTAATTTAAGAGTTAAATTAGATCAATAATTAAGGAGTTAATTATGTGGTACCATGCTGACCATCAATTGGACAAGTTGACTTAAAGAGTTAAGTTGACTAATTTAAGCTTAAGAGTTAAGCTTGTTTGATTTAAGAGTTAAATCAAAGGTTAATTAATTAAATTAAAGTGCTTAATTCAATTAATGAGAAGAATATTTTTTGGAAGGAAAATTTAAATGAAGTGTTCATTTAAATTAGCATCTTAATTAATTTGGAATTAGATTCCAAATGAAATTGAAATGCACTTGAAATTCAAGTAAGACTTGAATTTGAATTTTGCCAACTTGGCATGCCACTTGGGTGGTCACCTTGAGGAAGGTGTGATGCCAACTAGCATTACACATTCTACCCTCTATATATAGATATAGAGGGTAAGCAAAATTCAAATAAGCATTGCTGAAAAGTGTGAGAATTAGATTCTTGCATTCTCTCCAAAATCTCTCTCCCCATGCATTACATCATGAGTTGAAGCTTTGCATTTCTTCTTCATCCCAACCTGAAAATCAGCCTTCTCTACCTCATTTTCTCCTTTCTAACTCCAGATTCTAGGGAGGGGAAATTGGAAGATTGTTTGGTGTGTTGTTCGTTTCAATAGAGGCAAGGCACTTGACTTGCTCGGTTTTGGATTTCCAATTGCAGCAGCTTCCAATTGATGATTTGTTATGGAGTGATCCAAAAGGATTTTTGCCTCCAATTTTTCATAGTAGCTTCACTTATGTGTAGAGGTGTTCCAGATTTAATTTTGTGAATTTTGGATCAGTATAACTAGGGCAAACATTGCCATCTTTTTGTTGTGCCAGTTCCAAACAGTTTCTGGAATCGTGAGAGATAGTTGATCTTCTCCATATTTTTGAGCTACAAGAGGTAATTCTTCATTCTAATCTAGATCTATAGCATGACTAGATCCTTAGTAGCTTAGTTATTTTCAAACTTATGAAGTTTTAATTTATGGATCCTAATGCTACTCTTGCTTTCATTGTGAGTAAACTTACTAAAGACTCCAACTACAAATGCCATATCTAATCGAATATATTATATTAGATACATCAAGCTGCCAATAATGATTGGGTATTCCAATTATGAAATAGCATCTCCATTATTTGCAACTAGCTTTATGGACGGATCATATTGGGTGGATATTGGCTTATAGTCTTCATGATTAGATTTCTTCAATATCTTCTCTTTATAGTGAGATTGTGACAAGGAAATAGAATCATCATATCTTGTAATTCTAATACTTAAAACTAAAATTACAGTTGCTTCTCCCATATCCTTAATGTCAAAGCATGAACACAGGAAATATTTTGTTTCTTCAGTACTAAAAATTAACATGACATCTGCAAAGAAACATATGATGACACCTTTCTCATTTTTAAATTTTGAATAAACACACTTTAAAGACTAATTTACTTTAAAACCATTTACTTTAAAACCATGAGATAAGATAACTTGGCCAAATCTTTCATGCCATTGCTTTGGAGCTTGCTCAATGTTATATAAATACTTGATAAGTTTCCATACTTTTATCTTTTTGGCCTTTAAGTACAAAACCTTTTGGTTGATCTATATAGACCTCGAATTCTAAAATACTATTTAGAAAAGTAGCTTTAACGTCCATTTGATGTATGATTAGCTTATTAACAAACATTAGAGCAATGAGTATTCTTATTGTACTCATCCTGGCAACCGGAGCATAAGTATCAAAGTAATAAATTCTCTCCTCTTGTCTAAACACTTTAGCTACTAGCCTAACCTTATATTTATCAACAATGCCATCGGTTTTAATTTTTCATTTGAAAATCCACTTATAGCCACTTAGTTTGAAACTACGGGTAAATCAGTAAGTCCCCATGTTCCATTTGATATGATTGAGTTCATTTCATCATTTATGGCCTTTTATCATAAGGCAGAATCCCTAGATTTTATTGTCTCCTCATAAGTTAAAGGATTAGGATCATGTTCAATACTAAGTATAGAAAACGTGACTAAATCTTTTGTATTTCCCTCTACTAAGTATTGGTAGAAATCAGAACCATAAATTTTTAATTTTCTAGTTCTCTTACTGTTGGTATGATGCCTTGTAGCCAATTAATATTGGCATGTATATACTATTTCACTTGTGGGACAATCTTGATTGAATGATATTTTAATAAAATGGCCATCTTTATCTTATGCATTTTATTCTTCACTAGCATTTGGTTGAGGCCCTTAAATCATACAAGATTATAGGGTTTGATCATGCATATGATGGTAGTCATGAAACAAGTTTCTATGGTCATGATTTTAAATATTGCAAGTCATAATATCTTATTAGAAAGGGTATCTAAGATTTGGATAGACTTGCACTAATGCTGCATACTCCAAGGGGTTGGATATTGCCTCATTTCAGGGACAATTTATGTTAGACATGGATACATGTTAGTGGGTACTTGTTAGAGAACAAGCTTATTGAAGGCATGATTTGAGAATCTACTAGATAGCCGTAGTGGCATGTTGGTAGTGATGAGTTCTCAAAGCTTATTATAATACATATAATTAGTTTTTAGACTTAAGGATCCATAGTAACCTTATATTTAGGTCCTTGTGCTTTAACTCGGTATTGACCACGCAGCAGGTCATCCGGGGCTTAGATTGGGCATAAGCTACCAGAGTATAGAGGTTTGTGAGATTCGATGTAGGATTCGTTTCCTCATTGTTGTGAAGAACGAGTGCATCTTCTATGTATTCTATAATGATCAATTCCAAGAAATTCTTGCGCAAGGTAGTATGGCAATTTGGAAAAGGTGTTTTCCAAATTTGAGGTCAAAAAGGGGAATCGAGCATTTGATATAGAGACATAGTTATCGAGGCTGTTAGGGAGTCGACAAATATCTTTCCTTAGGCCTCTTTTGGGAGATAAGAGATAGAAGGGTTGTATTTGCTTGGTAAGCATAACCTATAATGGTTCAACTTGATGTAATTCATTCATCCAATTTGTTAGGCTTCATGGGCTGTTGCTAGACATCGACCATGGAGATTGGGTGCTCTTCAATTGGTGGAGATTAATTTATAGAGTTATTAGTTTAAAAGAGTTTAAACTAGTTTGAATATTTTGTACACAAAATATCACAAAGAGTTGTGAGCCCATGTCTAATGAATTGGTGAACCTAATGGGTCATACACAAAAGCCTAAGGAAACTCTTATTTGATAGGAGGAATTTTTCTAAGGAGTTAGAAAATTCAAGTGGCGATTTTTAACCATAGCAATGGAGAGAGTAAATTGACTAATTATTAATTGGTCACTTTAGCTTGATCAATTTAAGTGTTAAATTAATCAAAATAATTTAAAGAGTTAAATTAAGCCAATTAAATTAAAGAGTTAATTTAATTGTTACCATGTCACAAATTTAATTAGTCAGAAGTCAATTTAAGGAGTTAAGTTAATTTATTTAACTTAAGGAGTTAAATTAATTACTTTAAGGAGTTAAGTTAATTAATTTAAAGAGTTAAGTTAAAATTAATTAAATTAAAGAGTTAATTTGATTAATTGGGAGATTAAATAAGTTGGAAGAAAATAAAATGGAAGAGTCCATTTTAATTGGAAGGATAGAATTTTAATTTGAGAAATTAGAATCCAATCCAAACTAGATTTTCAATCTAGCTAGTTGGCACATGTGGCTAAGATGTAGAGGAAGCTTCCTAAAGCTTCTTACTCAACCTATAACTATCACAAGTGGCCAATCCCTAGGAGTTAGAATCCAGGCATCATTCTTCCTTCTCAAGGTAGCACAACTCATGTGCTGAGTAACTACCTACGATATTCTCTCATACCTCTCTCCCAAAAATGCCAACTCCATCATCTTCTTCCTCATCTCATTTCTAGCAATGTGTGATGATTTGATAGTTTTTCTTAGGTGTGTGGATCAATATTAGAGGCTTCACACCAGGGAAGCTTAGAATTGGAGAATTGAACCTCTGCTTGGCCGATTTTGGAGAAACTTTGGGCGACCATTGGACATATTTTTTCCTCCATTTCCAGCTATTTGGGGCTGTTTAGGAGGTCTATTAACAAGTAAAAGTTGTTGGTTTAAGGAGTTCTTAGTGTAGAGAGAACGAATCAAAGAATAAGAAAAAGTAGATCTTGATTTGAGGAGTCCATAGGAAGATCTATATCATGCACCTTGATTATACATCAAAGGTAGTCTTCTTGTCTTTAAATCCTAATTTATGCATGATGAATGATTCTGGTTTTGGAGATAGGAAGTTAATTTGCCTTATTTTGGTTTTAATTTATGGATTCATACCTATCTCCTCATTTTAAGTGGTATTGGAGCCATCTTCATTTCAAAATTAGGAATTTTGAATTAATTCATATGATGGATTGATTTTGAATATCCAAATCCTTAATTCAATTGATGAATTTAAGAGTTTGGAGATTATCAATGCGGCTCGTGATATGTTTGAATAGAATATGTCAATATGTATTTAATTTTTAATTCATATGTTGGCAAGATATTTATTCAAATATTATGATGTTAAATAGTGATTTAGCATTAAAAATTGTTTTATATAATGATGTGGCCTGTTGTTAATAGCTTTAAGGTGTTTTGGCTATTCCTGGATCCAATCTGATTGATTATAATTGAAGATTTTTTGAAGAATATGATTTTTTCTTTATATTTGAATTTTAATGCTTTCTAACACTTTATTTTTTGTTTTAAAAAGGTTCTTAATCTAGAAAATTATCAAATAATGCGTGAAAAGATGTTATGAAAGAGTCCATAAAATTTGAAACACAAAATAAAAAAAATGAAAAAATCAACTTGATGGACGGCTTGGCTGCCTAGGCGGCACTGCTACCCAGCCTAGTGTGCACAACATGCCTCGGTGGGTGGCCATAGGGAGCAGGCTGCCGGGGCGGCTGTTTTGGTTGTTTTGAGTTGTTTATGGTCCTATTTTTGTGATTCAAATTATTTTTCATGCATAATTAGATGCACATTATTGTGTAAGTGTTCAGAAAATTGTTGGTTGTTTTTTGTCTATTTTAAAATCAAATCTAAGTGCAATCTTCAAGTTACTACAAAATTGAGATGCATAAGAGTTACGCTTAATTTTGCCTCTAATTAATTATTTACGAGATAAACTTTTGATTGATAAATTGATTGTCAATTTATATGTTATTATTTATTCAATTGTTGAATGGATGATGGATGTATGAGGATGATTATGAGTTTTTAATTTGCTTTTATTTAAATTCAAAGTTGTTTTGAATAGGTTGTAATTAAGTGGGACTTGCTTGTCTCTTGCCTCAAATCTTGTAATTGTTATAAGAGTAGGACTCTTAGGAGGTGAGGATTTCTATTTTGTAATTGTTGCAAGGAGTCCAAAAAGGATCCCAAGAGGAGTTAAGAAGGCTTGAAGACCCATGAATGTATGGGATATATTCATGTAACATATATGATCTATTAATTTAATTAAACTCGCCTAAAATCAACTAAGTAATGCACCTATGGCTCTAAGTGCACCATTTGGTTAAGGCTTATAGTCATCGCATTATTATATGCATGCTAGGTTTATTTACTTATTTATGCTTTCTTTATGCTTTTGATGTATGGTGATGCATGGTTAGGATAAAAAACCTAAATAAGAAAAGATAAAATTGATGAGATCTTTCAAAGCAAAAACAAAATCCCTGAACTTATAGGAGTCTAAGTTAATAAAATATTAACTCAAGTTGGATACAAATTAAAATGAGTTTTAATTAATCCAAACCTTATACCAATAGGAAAATGACATAATAAGCCACCCTAATTTAGTGCTGGCACACGAGTTGTGGAATACTTTATTATAGGAAAGTTGTGATCATTTCCTTGGCATGAGATGCACTTTAATATAAGACTCATTATTAATTGTCTCATGAGCCATGAAATGATCATAGTTGAGCTTACAGTTAAAGAGCGATTGATGAGTATGACTTAATACTGAGTAATATAGATGTTGCACAAGTCATGGGTCTATATGAAAAGGTGAGGCAAAACAAAATCAAGGATTGCATAGAGATGTAATTGGTAAAAGTTACCTACCTTAGGGTCATTGGTGGATGTCTCACGACTCGTGGGTTAATAAATGATGCCTTTGGACCTTGATTTCTCACTAAAGGAAATGAGATTTCCCAAATTCCTAAGAGGGTAAGGAATTTGATAAAATAGTGTGAGCAAAATGTGCTTGAAAGTTCATAAACATGTTTTTTCTATATCAATATTCAATTAAATGCTTATATTCTTTTTCTCGCTTTTGTAGATTTGTTGAAATATCAATTAATGGCAAAGAATACACTAAATGTAATATTGGAAACTAATAAACTTACAGGGCTTGACTTCCGTGATTGGCTAAGAAACCTCAAGATTATTCTTGACTTTGAAAAGAGAACATATGTCCTTACCCAAAGTCCATCGAATACGCTAGGTGAAGATGCCGACAATGAGGCACGCGAAGCGTTTGCAAAATGGGTAGAATATGATCTTCAAACCCATTGCCTCATGATAGCGTTGATATCTCATGAGCTCCAAAAATCTAATGAGAACATGAAAAATGCTTCTTAAATTCATTTGCACCTACAAGAGTTGTATGGAGTGCAGTCAATGCATGATCGATACTCGCTATTGAGAAAGCTTTTTAGGACAAGAATGGTTCAAGGGGCGTGTGTACATGATCATGGGCTCAAAATGATTGGGCTTATGAAGAAGCTTGCTCAATTAGATGTGGTTTATGGACAACAACCTTTACGTGGATTTGATCCTCCTATCATTGCCAAGTTCATTTGATCAATTTGTTATAAACTTCAACATGTCAAAATAAGAGGTGACAAATAATGAATTGATTAACATATTGGCTATTGCTGAGGTGACTATGAAAAAGGACAAGTTATTGCATAATTCTCATTAGTAATCCTGTAGAGGATGGGCCATAGGACATAGCGAATAACTCCTAAGTTGGTGCTGCCACAAGTGGTTTGCTTACACTTTAATGGGGGTTGTTGTCTCCGTTGTCCCCAATGACATCCTCTCTCTAAAGGGCCACCTGGGTACTATACAAGAGTTTATCAATTGATAAAAAGTGTTTGGTAATTTTTTGTTTTTTTTTTTGAAAAAGAGCTTATAAGATCATAAAATTAGATGTTAGGAGTTTATAAGCTCTTTTAAAAAAAAGTAAGGAGACCCTAACTTATTTTTAAAATCTTAATAAGCTCCTTCATTTTGAACTATTTTAATTACAAAATTGTCATTGTTAACATCTTATAAGCTCCAAAATCTTATTTTATCCAAACACTTCACAACTTATTTTAAAAATAAGATCTAACATCTTATAAACTCTAAAAACATATTATAAGATGTAGGAGCTTATAAGATGTTTTAAATAAATTTAGTCAAACATCCTCTTAATCTATACCACTTAGATGTACGAAATTTTTTCATTTAAAATTAATATAATATGAAAATTTCCTAAAATTGAGCTTTCTTGTATATTCGTCCTCTCGATTGCTTGTGGACAACATATAAGTATCTATATGGACTATTATATATAGCGCAATGACGACTCATAATTTTGTAATTATATTTAAATTTTAAATTCTCAAAATTTTGAATTTTGAATTAAATTAAAAAAATTCATTGATTGTTAATTTTTTTTTGAGAGAAAGAATATTACAAATTATGAATTTTTATCCTTTCAATAAATCAATATTTTTTTATTCTCAAATTCAATAAATCAATATTTTTCTATTTTCAAATTAAATAAATCAAAGTATTAAACTATACATAATGTATATAAGGTGCACAACGCGCCCATTTCCGATCGAATACAAGACCCTCACATAATTTCATTGATTGTTAATTACTCATCTTTATCTAAGAAAATTTAAGATTTATTTAGATAAGTAACAATTTAATTCAAATTAACATATAATTATTTTCTTGATTAACTATCAGATAAATTATTAATAATTGATAAAATCTTTTAATTACTATAGAGGTAATCCAACCAATAAAGTTGCACCATGCAGTTTAATAAGATAGAAACCAATCAAATTATGGCTAGTGATCCAGAATCTTATCGAATAAAAGATTTGGTATTATCTTTTTAAAATTACGTATATTGCTGGGATAATATAAAGATTTTCAAGTAGTTGTTTTCTTCTACTTCATATACCTATATAAAGGGGAAGTGAGATTTAATACAAATATTACAAGGAAATAGAAATTTTTCAATGGAATTTTTCAATGAAATTTAAATTGGGTTTGAATTTGCATTTGCCACCTTGGAAATGCAAGTTGGCAAGGTGTGATGCCAAGTTGGCATCACACCAACCTCACCCTATATATAGATATAGTGGGTGTGGGGATACGTCATTTGTAACACCCTGAAATTCGGTATATTTAAGAAATAAGGATCTGGAATTTAAGATATTGGTTGATTAGATTTTAGGGCTTAGAAAATAAATAAAAAGGACTTAATTGCAACAAAATTGAAAGTTTTGGGGTTAAATTGCAAATCGTTAAGATTTGATTTGGACCATTTTATTAAGGTTTGGGGCTTGCATAGAAGACCCTAAGTCAACTAGGGTCTCAACCTTATTTCCTCTAAATTCTTGGACTCAATTGCATGACTCTAACTCCTTGGGGACTAAACTGCAAAAATAAAAAATTTGATTTAAAAAAAAAAGAAGAAAGCACGATTCCTTCTCCATTTTTCTTTCCTTCTTCTTCTTCTTCTTTCATTATTCTCCTTTTTCCTTCACTTCTTCACCGTCGCAAATTCCCCGGCAACCTTCTCACTGGCAACATTTCACACCACACCACACCACACCATTTAAACACCTCCCCTTATCCTCCGGCCACACTTACACACACATGCACCATTTAACGGACATCTCTCCACCGGTAGCAAGAAGGTAGAAGAAACCCACCTCGCGGGTTTTACGATGGCCAGCGGTAGGGTGAACGGATTGGGATTCTGGGCGGATAGTGGGAGAGCTCTCAGTATGGAGAATTCATTGGTGGTCTTGCATGGGAATTTTGCACGATGGCGGTGACGAGAGAGAATGATCGAAGCTTGGTGGCGGATGTAACTTTCTTGGCTGTTGAAGCTCGATTCCAGTAGCTATAGGCCGTGGAATTTAGAACCAAGGGTGGCGTTGGATAGCTCTCATCGAGAGGAGAAATTTTGCGGTGGTTGCCAGTTTTTCTACGGTGATGGTGCAGCAGTGATTTCGAGACAGTATCCTCATCTCATCGCGAGGATCGCAGTGGTGTCCTCGGTTCATGGTTTTGAGGTTCAGTTAAGCGGATTCTTGGGTAAAAGAGTTGGGAAATAGGTTTGGTTATATATATACATGTGTACCGTATGCTTCATGTTGTACTATGTTGTGAAATGAGGTTATCATATGGATTATATATATGTATAATGAGAGCTTGCATGAACTATAGTGTAATTAGTGGGCCCGAATCTGTATTATTTTATGTAATGTTAGGATTAATTGAGACAATTAAGCAATTTAACTATAATTTTTGAAATGGGAACTTGAGATGATATGGGACTAAGACTCGGTATATGCATACGCTAGTATGAGTTTAGTAAAATTGGATAGCACTGTTTATGAAGATTATGGGAAATTATTGAGTATTGTAATAAGAAAACCCTAATTTCATGAATTTGAGATCTAAGTAGCAGAATTGGGTTAATTGAGATAATTGGACTATTATGATAATTTGGGATGATGATATGAGGATGGTATGTAAATAGGAACCGGATTATTTTTGTATTAGTGGCTTAATTAGCAGATTTATGTTGATAGCACCACTTAAGCCCTATAACTGCTATGTTAAGTGGATAATTAGTGGTTTTGGGAATATTGATAAGTATACTAGTAAGAATTAAGATTGGATGTGGATTTAACTGTGAATATACTCTCTTGGTTAGGTGACGGAGAAGTAGGTCCTACAGATCAGTAGACGACAGATTGTAGTAGGTTTTTCTGAGATTGCGGAGGTGAGGGTCTGCCAACCAAGCACTTCTTTTACTTAGTTGTTATTGGAATAAACCCCTGTGTGGGTTCTCTATTTCTGTACCGTAATCTAATTGTTTGAAATTTGAATTGTGTTTGAATTCTGATTGGTATCTGTTATCTGATTTGAACGCCCCTATAAGGGTTATTTCTGATTATGACTCTATTTCCTTTATGTTTTGGCACCCAGAAATTTTTTCTATCATCTATTATCCATCTGTTTTGTTATTTGATTGTCCGTTATTTGTCAGTTTTGTTATCTGACCGTCTGTTATCTATTTGTCCATTATCTGACTGATTGTTATTTGATCGTTCTGTTGTCTGTTACTGTTTGTAAGCCCGTGAGACTTGGTTGAGTAACGGGATGTTAATCCCTACTGTATGCATGGGATAAGCCATAAGCACGAAACTAATGATAAGGTGAATATGATACGTCTGTTCTACTTTGATCCGTATTTTGACTGTAGTTTGGTCGTTTGTGCACTCTTCATAGAGTAACAAGGGTAGTGAAGTTTCTTGTCTAGATCGGGTTGTTGTCCAGGTCGAATGAGCCATCTGTATTTCCTCTCGACTGTGATTAATTGAGACGCTCTATACCTCCCAAGCAAGTTCGGTTGAGATGATCCCAGGTCGTTTGAGCCAACAGTCATAACCCCCAAGCTAGTACTTTCTGATAGCTTTGAACTTGTTAATCCCTGTGATCGTTCTTGACTGTGTGTAGTTGACCTATTTGTAAATTGATACTTGATTGACTGCATCCGATTTATTTCTATTTTTGTTTATAAGTGACGATTTGTTGGATTGATTTTCCCCAACAGATCCCTAATTGTTGTCTTATGAATAACCCTCACTAAGTCCTTTGGACTTACCCCCCCATTTCTTCTATATTTTCTCAAATAAGATTGGATGATAAGCTTGGACTTCCGATTAGATCGACGAGTATGATTTTGTATTAGAATAGTTGTGTATATTTGCTAACTGGCATACTTGGGCATGTTTTGTAACCCTAAAGATGTTGTGATATGCTAGGTTTGAATTTGACAACTGCAGGGTGTATGTATTATGTTGAACATTTTGGAATTTCTGGTGGTATGTACTTAGTACTTATATTGAGTGTTATGGGATCACTAAAGCTTGTATGTAGTGTTTTGTGAAAATTGATTAAGTTAAAGTATGCTGCTATCTCTGATAATTCCTGTTGAGGTTGCTTAAGTTGAATTCCGCTGCTATTTCTGATAAGTTTGGAATGTTTTGATGGCTTATTACTCATTTTAGGTTCAATTTAAGATTTAGCTAAGTGGCGCCTCGGCTTAGGTGCTATCCTGAGTGGGGGCGCTATATCATTGTTGAAAGTGTGAAATAATTAGAATCTTTTTCAATTCCCTCCAAAACCTCTTGCAAGCATTGCATTTATGTGTTGAAAGCTTTGCTCTCTTGTTTTTCTTCCCTACCTAAAATCACACCTCTACCATAGCCTATCTCTGGTCTTATTCAAGCTTATAGACTGGAGATTTTGAAAGATCTAATTGATGTGTGGATCATATCAATTGAGGTAAACAAGTTAGTTTGCTACAGTTTTGAGATCCACCTGCACAGAGTTCAATTTGGAAATTTTTTCAAGGAGATCCAATAATCTTTTTGATTTGAGTTTTTTATTGTGTTTCCTTCAAAGTGTTGATAAGTTGTAGTATTTTTTTTGTGAATTTTGGAGGAGCTTTGATGAGGTTAAATATCACTCTATTCCTACTGCATAGTTTCTAGTAGAGTCTGGATTGGTGAAAGGTTCACCACTTTCTCCTTGGATTTTCGTATTTCAAGGTAACACTCTATCTAATTCTATATTTTAGACATGGTTTGATCCTAGTTAGCATGTAAACACTAGTTTATTATGCTTTTGAAATTTTATAATTGGATCCAAGTGCATACTTGCTTTCAAGTGGTATCAGAGCCTAAATCATGCTTAGATTTGGATTTTTTGTTGATGATTGATTCATGTGATGGATTGGTCATCGTCCAAATTCTTGATTCATATGATGGATTGGAGTGTTTGGATGATGTTGTATGTGGCTCCTTGATTGATGAACTGAAAGCATGCTAATATGTGTTTTAAGTGTTAATTCATATGATTAGTATGTTTTAATTCATAGCTATTAATGTTGAATGTTGATGTAGCATTAATTGATGTTATATATTGATATAGCATGTTGATGATTGATCAAAAGAGTTTTGGTCATTTTGAATCCAATTTGATTGGAGTTTTATTGGAAGATTTTATAGAATATGATTCTAGCTTTTTCCTAATTTTGAAGGCATGGTTGAGCACTTGAATTTTCACTTTTAAAAGGTGTTTTGAATCTAGAAATTCATCTATTATGTGTGTTTAAATGTTGGGACATGTGCTAAAATTATTGGTGCATGAAAGTTAAGTAGAAAAATGGCTTGGCATTCCTTGAAACCCCAAAACAGGGGTTGCCAAGCACTGCAGGCTAGGCGGTAGCCCTATGCTTGGGATTTTGGTAAGCTTTGAGCCAATTTTCCAACTCCTATTGTGCTTGAAATATTTTTGCACCACACATATTAAATGCACAAATGTTGTGCAAGTCCTCACAATTATATTTGACATTTGTTAATGCTTTTAAAAATTGGTTAAAGTTAATCTTCCAATTATGGCATAAATGTTATGCTTATTCGATTATTTGTTTATGAGATAAACATTTAATTGATAGAATTAGTTGTTAATTCTATATTTATTTATTTTTTATTTAATTGTTGAATGGATGATGGATAAATTGGGATGATCATGTGCCTTTATTATTAATTTTATTTGTTTCAAATTGTTGAAATGGATTATATTAAATTGGCGCTTGCATGCCTCTTTATTTCTACCTTGTAAATGTTATGAGAGTAGAATCACTAGGAGTGAGGATTTCTTTTCCATGTAAAAGTCACATAAAGCAAAGGAGGCCTTGGAGGCATGGAGACTTTTGAAGACCCATAAATGTATGGGATACACTCATGTAATAGCTAGATTTAATCAACCCACCTAAAATCAACTAGGTGGTGCACCTACGGCACTAAGTGCACCACTTGGTTATGCTCATGGTCATCCCACCTTAGGAGCATGCTAGGTACATTTACTTATTTATGCTTTCCATATCCTATTGATATATGAGATGCATGTTTAGGATATAGAAAACTTAAATAAGAAGATAAAATGACGAGATCTTTGCAAGCAAAACCCTTCACTTAGAATGTCTAAGTGTTTCTCAAATATTAAGTCGAAATGGATACAAATTAAAAGAGTTTTAATTAATCCAAGCCTTCTACATATAGTGTGTGCCATGACGATGCTACCGATTTTGTGTGATGGCACTCGTACACAGGGTTGACGCTTAGGAGAAAAGTTGTGAGCATGCACTTAGCATAAGATGCACTTTGACTTGGGAACACCAATACAATGGCACTCGTACATGGGGGATGATGTGGTGCCCGTCTTGAGTTAAAGATTAATTGGAAGGTATAATTTAACACTTAGTACCATAGATGGCACATGTACACATGGGTCTATGTGCAAAGTGAGGCAAAATATATCGAGAGTTGCATGAGATACAATTAGCAAAAATTGCTTACCTTTTGATTTCTTGTAGATGGCACTCGTACACGGGGGTCCATTTGCAAGTCCTTGGAATCTTGATTCTCACTAGAAAATATAATTTCCAAAAGTTTTCCAGGGGGTGAAGAATTTGATAAAATAGTGGGAGGAAAACATGTTTGAAAGACCATGAACATGTTTTAATATAAAATTCAATCAAATGCTTATACTCTTTTTTCGCCTTTTGTAGACTTTTGAAATCTTCAAACAGAATGGCTAAGAATCGACACGCATCAATTTTGGAAACAAATAAACTCATCGGGTCTAGCTTCCAAGATTGGTTAAGAAACCTTAAAATAATTCTTGACTTTGAAAAGCGGACTTACATCTTTGATCAAAGTCCCGTGGACACACTTGGTGATGACGCTACCGACACACAACTTGAAATGTTCAGGAAATTTGTAGATGATGATCTTCAAGTGAGATGTCTCATGATGGTCGCCTTGTCCAGCGAGCTCCAAAAGACTTATGAGCACGTGGAACATGCTCGAGAGATCTATGTATACTTACAAGAGTTGTATGGTGTACAAAATAGACATAAAAGGTTCGCTTTGTCTAAGGAGCTCTTTAGGACAAGGATGAGTGAATGGTCTAAATGTCAATGATCACAGCCTCAAGATGATAGAACTCATCAAAAAGCTTGGACAATTAGATGTGGTCATGGACAACGACCTTTACGTGGATTCGATCCTACAGTCATTGCTACCATTGTATGATCAATTTATTATGAACTTCAATATGTCCGAGTAAGAAGTTATGATTAATAAGTTGATCAATATGCTTGTGACCACAACGGTGACTATGAGAAAGGAGAAGCCCCTTTTGCTTGCATCCTCCTCCAAGTTAAAAGGCCCTAGGGGTCCTAGAAAGGGAGGTATGAGGAAGAAAAGTTCTTCCTCAAAAGGGAAGCAATTTGAGAAAAGTTCCAGGAGGGTTAAGAAAAAAGCTAAAACCGAAGCTAGTTGTTTCCATTGTGGTGAAAAGAGGTATTGGAAGAGAAATTGCAAAGCTTACCTTGCAACCCTTGAGAAGGGTATGTACTTTATTGAAGTACACATGACGACTAATTCTTCCACATGGGTATTTGATGCCGCTTGCGGTTCTCACCTTTGTAATTTGTTAGAGGGGATGTAAAGAAGAAGGAGTCTTTGTGAAGGGGATATGATCTTCCACTTAGGAAATGGAGCAAGAGTTGCGGCCACTTTCCATGATGTATCAAGTTGGACTTGAGGAATGCTTGCATTGTTCTTGATCCAGTTTGTTATGTACCCCATCTTGTTATGAACAATATTTCAATTCTCGTTCTTGATAATAAAGAATTTGATTTTTCTATATCGAATGGGATGTTGAAAGCATTAAGGAATGGTTCTTTAATTGCACAAGGTAAATTAATGAATGGATTGTACATACTTGATTCTCAGCCTTCACTAATGCACATTCAATGGAGTAAAAGAAAGTTAGATAACCAAGAAGATGCCATGTTATGGCATACAATACTTGGACACATTTCTAAAAATAAGATGAACAAGTTAGAAGCTCTCAAAGCACTAAATGTTAGTGGATTGAGGGTGTTCCTACTTGTTAATCTTGTTTAAAAGAAAAAATGACCAAGGCTCCCTTTGTAGGACAAACGGAGAGCTCCACAAGTCTCTTGGATTGGATCCGTACCAATATTTGTGGACCACTAAGAGTTAGTGGGAGAGGAGGTTATTCCTACTTGATCACCTTCATCAATGATTATAGTCGGTACGGACAAGTGTTTCTTATGAAGAATAAGTCCAAAGCCTTTGAAAAGTTCAAAGAGTATAAGAATGAAGTGGAAGAGCAATTGGGGCTAAGTATTAAAGCTCTTTGATTGGATCGAGGGGGGAATACTTGAGCACCGAATTCTTAGATTATCTAAAGGAGAATGAGATTTTTTCTTAATGGAGTCCACTTGGCACACTCTTACCTAATGGAGTAGCCAAGAGGAGAAACCGTACCTTGTTGGACATGGTGCGTTCTATAATGAGCTTTTTTATGTGCCCATATCCTTCTAGGGATATATCTTAGTTAGGGCAATGAAGCTACTAAATATAATACCTTCAAAGTTAGTGCCTAAAACACCATATGAGATATGGCGTTGCAAAGTACCCTCTTACTAATATCTCAAGGTTTGGGGATCTCCGCCCTATGTGAGACAGACAGTGAGAGATAAGTTGGATAGTAAATCCACCTTGTGCAAGTTTGTAGGATACCCTAGAGAGTGTATGGGTTACTACTTTTATGATCCCTTGGAACAAAAGGTATTTGTTTTGAGGAACGCCTACTTTTTGGAAAAAGGAATTTCTATTAGATTGAAATGGTGTTATTGTTGAACTTGATGAAGTTCAAGATGATTAAGAAATCCCACAAACAGTGGAAACAAAAGAGCAACAAGAGCCTCATACACAACCTTTAAGAAGGTCGGACCGAATAAAGAAGCAACCCAAAAGGTTCGGATTCCTTCATGAAATGAGCTAATCGGATAGTGATCCAAAGACCTATGAGGAAGCTATGTTGGACATAGATTTGGGACATTAGCTTGAAGGCATGAGATCCAAAATGAACTCCATGTACTCAAACAAAGTATGAACTTTCATAGATCCACCCAAGGAAATAGTTCCCGTCGGTTGCAAGTGGATCTATAAATGAAAGCTTGGGATAGATAGAGAAGTGGTAACTTTTAAGGCGCGGCTAGTAGCGAAAGGTTATACTGAAAGACCCAATATTGATTTTGAGGAAACCTTTTCACCAATCGCAATGCCTAAGTCCATTCAAAATCTACTTACCATAGCTGCATATTATGACTATGAGATATAGCAAATGGATGTGAAAACCGCTTTCCTCAATGGTGACATTGAAGAAGAAATCTATATGGAGCAACCACAAGGTTTTACATCAAAGGAGTGCGCAAAAGGTTAGCAAATTCCATAGATCCATTTATGGACTTAAATAAGTGTCCCAAAGTTGGAACATTCATTTTGACAAAACGGTTAAATCGTTCAGCTTTGTCAAAAATGTGTATGAACCATATGTGTATAAGAAGGTTAATGGGAGTAGTGTGCAATTTATTATGCTTTATGTCGATGACATCCTTCTGATTGGGATGAGGTAGGAATGTTAGAGTGTACTAAAGTGTGGTTATCTACACAATTCTCCATGAAAGATTTAGGAGGAGTATCCTACGTATTGGGAATATGTATCTATAGAGATAGATTTAAGAAGATGTTGTGGCTATCCCAAACCCCGTACATCGAAAAGATACTAAAGAGGTTTAGCATGGAAGAATCTAAGAAGGGATTTATTGCCATAGGACATGGCATTCGTCTCTCCAAGTCTATAGCCTCTAAGATAGAGGAAGAGAAATAAAGGATGTCCTATTTACTGTTTGCCTCTGCTATTAGTAGCATAATGTGTACAGTTCAATGTACAAGACCGAATGTGGCACACTCGCTATGTGTTATGAGTAGGTTCCAATCCAATCCCGGTGGAGTTATTGGACGACCGTAAAAGCAATCCTTAAGTACTTGAGAAATACTAAGGACTTATTTTTGGTATACGGCAATGGAGAATTGAAACTAGAGGGGTTTTCGGATTCAAGTTTCCAATTTGATGTAGTTGACCTCAAATCCACCTCTGGATTTATATTTTGCCTCACTAATGGCACAGTGAGTTGCAGAAGTTCCAAACTAGACGCCACAACCGATTCTACCACTGAAGTAGAATATATTGTGGCTTCAAAAGCTGCAAATGAAGGTGTTTGGATGAAAAACTTTATTCAATAGTTGAATGTAGTGCCTAACATTGCTGAGCTAGTGGTTGTCTATTATGACAACAACGGGGCAGTGGCACAAGCTAAAGAGCTAAGATCTCATTAGAAATCCAAGCACATTTTGAGGCAATATTATTTGATCCGGGAGATCATTGATAGAGGCGACATCTGAGTGGAGAGAGTTGCCTCGGAAGAGAACATAGCAGATACACTAACAAAACCCCTCACACAAAAGGTCTTTAGAGAACATCTTGAGAAGATGGATCTCAAGGCCATGGGGCGTTGGCTTTAGGAAAAGTGTGAGATTGTTGGAATAGTACCCGGCAAGCTAATTAGATTAGCCTTGTAAAAGCTATTTTCTTGTAAAACAATCTTAATTGAATGATATTCTTTATATGGCCATCTTCATCTTATGCTCTTTATTACTTCACTTGTATATAGATGAAGCTCTTAGGTCACTCATGACTATGGGACTTGGTTTGGTGACCATGGAATAAGTGAATCTTAAATATTCCAAGTCGTAGGATCTTACGAGATGGGGCATCTAAGATTTGGATAGGCTTGCACTAGCGATGCATAAATCCAATAATTGGATATTTTTCCATTCCGTGAGCAACTATGTGAGATATTGATGCTTTTTAGTGGGTGCTTGTTCGAGAACAAGGCACTGAAGGCCCACCAAAGAATCCACTAGATAGCAGTAGTGGCAAGTCGGTAGTGGCAAGTTCTCCAATTTATCCCAGTGCATGTTATTTTTCCTCTGACCTGAAGATCCATGGTAACCTTATATCTGGTCCTCATGCTTTGACTCTTCCTTGACCACTTAGTGGGTCTTTCGAGTTGAGGTTAGGTATGAGTTATTTGGCATGGAGGTTTGTGAGATCCAAGATAGAATCCGACTCCTCGCTTTTATGAAGGGCAGGTACATCTCATATGCATTCTATAATGATCGATTCCAAGAAATCCTTGTGCAAAGTGGTGTGAAAATTTGGAAAAGGAGTTTTTCAAAGATGAAGTCACACAAAGGAATCAAATATTGGGAATAGAGAAATAGTATCGAGGCTAATAGGGAGCCGGCAAATATTTTGCCTTAGGCCTCTTTCGGGAGATAGGAGACGGAAGGACTTATTTGCATGGTATGCGTAGAGTTATAATAGTTCTCCAAAAGCTTTCATTTCAACCAATTAATTGGGCTCCATGAGCTTGAGGTTGGAAATCGACCATGGAGATTGGGTATTCTTCAATTAATGAGATTAATTGAATTGATTTAAAAGTTGTTTTAAACTAAAATGAATATATGATATTCAAAAATCACAAGGAGTTGTGAGCCCATGTCCAATGAATGGTAGAACCTATTGATTCACACACAAAAGCTAATTAACCTCTTAGTTATTGGAGCAATTTCTCTAAGAGTTAGAGAATCACTCTAAAGTGACCAATTTTGAGGTGCCAAATTGAAGGTAAAATTTTGGCTGCATTAATTTAAGTGTTAAATTAATCAACTAATTTTGAGAAGTCAAATTGGACCCGTAGTTAAGGAGTTAATTATTTGGTGCCAAGTGACCATCAATTCATCAAGTTAATTTAAGAAGTTAAATTAACAAAATTAAGCTTAAGAGTTGAGCTTGTTTGACTTAAGGGTTAAGTTAAATGTTAATTAATTAAATTAAGTGTTTAATTTAATTAATGGGAAGAATAAATTTTGGATGGAAAATTCAAATAAAATGTTCATTTGAATTAGCATTTTAATTAGATTGAAATTAGATTATGAATGTAATTAAGATGCATATGAAATTCAAATTGGATTTGAATTTGCATTTGCCACCCTCGCAATGCAAGTTGGCCGCCCACCTTGAGGAATGTGTGATGCCAACTTGGCATCACACCAACTTACCCTATATATAGATATAGTGGGTGCGGGGATCGGTCATTGCTGAAAGTGTGAAAGAATTAGATTCTTTTGCAATTCCCTCCAAAACCTCTTGAAAGCATTGCATTCATGTGTTGAAAGTTTTGCTCTTTTCTTCTTCTTCCCTACCTAAAATTGGCCTCCACCATACCCTATCTCTGGTCTTATTCTAACTTATAGACTGTAGATTTTGGAAGATCTATTTAGTGTGTGGATCATATCAATTGAGGCAAACAAGTTAGTTTGCTATAGTTTGGAGATCCATCTTGACAGAGTTCGATTTTGCAAATTTTTCCAAGGAGATCCCGAAAGCTTTTTGATCCAGATTTTTTATTGTGTTTCCTCCAAGGTGTCAAGAGGTTTTAGTATTTTTTTCATGAATTTTGGAGGAGTTTTGATGAGATTAAAAATCACTCCATTCTTGTTGCGCGGTTTCTGGCTGATTCTGGATTTGTGAAAGGTTCACCACTATCTCCTTGGATTTTAGCATTTTAAGTTAACACTCTATCTAAATCTTGATTTTAGGCATGATTTGGTCCTAGTTAGCCTATAATCCATAGTTTATTAAGCTTTTGAAGTTTTATTACTGAATCCTAGTGCTTTACTTGTTTTCACGGGCTCCATCTCCTGCGCCTCCTCCAACATGACTAGCATCGATCGATGCCAAGGAAGCTATCACCAAGGGAGCTCCCCCTCATAAGAGAATTGTAGTGGAGAAGAGGAAAGAAAAGGTTGATGGATCATCATGCTTCGGTCCCCAAATGGATGATGAGCTATTCACCCTACCTACATTTCCTAATCTAGGGTTTGGAACAGACATCGGGGTTCAAAACTCGATGTCGATGCTTGGGGTGGGCTTAGCTGGAGTGGCCCCTCTGAAGGTTTTGATGGCAACTGAAGGCCCTAAAAGCATTCGCATACCATGCAAACTAAGTTTATGGTCGATTTCCACTGGTTTTTGAAATTGATTGTTTGCTTTCGACTTTTTATGATGTTTCCCTTATCGCTGGTTGGTCAGCTGGGCTACAACTTTTATCGGAGGCCAAACTGACCCTCGATGATCAGGATGAGCTGCAAAAGGAGCAAGAAAATGTTAAAGTGACCAAAACTATGCTCGATTTAATGCAGTCGAGAATCGACCAGTTGACCCAATAGGTTAAAGAGAAAGATGCGCAGCTATTGGCTACTGTGATTTAGAAGAGCAACATGGAAAGTCACAGTGGAAAGCTAGATTGGAGGCTGAAACAGCCTATACCACTGGACAGACGTGAATATAATAGTGTGACCTAGTATGCTTGAGATGAGTTTTTCAAGACACTGCCAAGCGTATGAAAAGAGGCGATTCAACAATTCATGCTATGTCCTATATTTTAAGATGCCAACGTTGTCTTTACGATCGACGATGCGAAGGAAGCCTTTGAGAAAGCTGTAGAGCAATTAGAATTTTTGGGCTATCAAATTCATCCTAAGGACATAGAGTGCTTGAACATGCTACGAATTAAACACCTCCTGGATGACCTAAACACCGCACTTGTCATGAGAGTGCACTTGTTGAAGGGGCTGGTATTGGTGTCCACCCAAGGGCAATCGAAATGGCGAAAGAGTTTGATTTTGTGAATGAATTTGCTTTTGACCTCAAGGATGGCAGGGTCGACGTTGTAGCTTATTTTTGTCCAGTTGAACGCATATTTTTTATGAAAGAGGTAGATCCATCTCGACTTGCAGTTGTTGTACAGTATTAGGCTTGCTACTATTGTTCATGTGCCTTTTAGTGATGAGCGCGACTGCGTTGACGATGAGGTAGTGGTGGTGGTTCAAGGTGGTGGAGATGAGGGAACTGGGTTGAGTTGAGACTGCAACCATTTCTATTTTTTCATTTTTCTTAAGTTAATTCACCCTACGAGGAGCTTGGAGTGACTTGATGTAATATGATGTAACTAAAATGTTCTTGCCAGTTGATGTAACTGAAGTGTTCTTTTTCTTTAATTTATAAGATCTCAATTTTTGTTTATACTTTGTCTATCTCTTTATTTTGATTACACGAATGAGTCAGGAAATAGATTTTCCTTTCAACTGACTTGTCAAATAACGTGATCCTCCAATAAAGGATGAGTAATACTTAATTGATTTAGAACCAAGTTAATGGTCGATTATGAGATTGACTTGAAAAGGCTTAACTAAATAGATCTAGAGATATTTATATCGACTTGATCCATTTAAAATTAGTTTTGAATCAGTTTTCGTAGTCGACTGTTGGGTCAATTAAAGATATTTTCTTCGTAATCAAATGAATAAGCTATGAGCCCTGGTCAATAGTGGGTTGACTTTATTGAATTGGTTTCAAGTTGCTGTTTAATCTTTGCATCGTAATACGCATGACCGTGGGGCGACTTGAATACGATGATCGACTACATGGTTGATTTTAAGTTGTGGTCAACTACAGGATCGACTTTAAATGATTTTCTCATTTATTGAGTAGGTTGTAAGCTATTATTGTGGTTTTGAAACCAAATTGAGGTCGACTACTGGGTCTACATTAAACAATTTTCTTGTTTCTATGATTAATTGGGCTAGAAGTAGTAGTTGCGGTTTGAAACAAAAATTATGGTCGACGACTTGGTTAATTATAAATGATTTTCCCATTTAGTAAGCAATTGAGCTTAGAAGCCATGGTTGCTAATGAGAGTAAGTAGCTATCCAAATTTAAGTTGTCTTTATTGATTCGTAACCATATTACAAAACAGTTAAATGGAGTCCTTGGTCTTTTTACACATAGAATCTTTTCAAGCTTACTACATTCTATGGTCAAGAAAGCTCGTTGCCATCTATATCAGCTAGTCGATAAGAGTTGTGCTTCGCTACTTTGACTACTGAGTAGGGGCCCTCCCATTTTGGGTCGAGTTTGCCCATATTTTTTTGGACTTCTTTTTTTTTGAGGATAAGGTCTCCCACCTTAAAGCTTCTTGGTCGAACCCCCTTATTGTAGTGCTCGCCATCTTTAACATATACCTCTACATCATTGTGTATGCCTGCTGATGCAACTTGTCGATTACCTTGACATTGAATTCTCTTTCAGACTTATTCCTGATCGGGTTGTAGTGAATTATTTGAGTTGTGTGTTGTATCAACTCTGTTGGAACGACTGCTTCGGACCCGTAGAATAGATGGTAAGGACTGTGGCGGTCCTAGGAGTGGTTTTATATGCTCATAGGAGCAAGTAGGGAGGTCATCCACCCAACTTGCTCTAGATCCTTCAAGTTGAGTCTTAATATGATCGAGAATAGTCTTGTTTGTGATGTTGGTTGTCCTTTAGCTTGGGGGCTGCCAATCGAAGTGAAATGTTGTTGAATTCCCAAACTTTCACCCCAATTTCTTATGCTTCTAATTTGGAATTGCATCCTATTATCTAAAATTAGCATTTTTGGTATGCCAAAATGGCAAATAATGTTTTACCAAAAGAAACTTCTAATAGCTGCGTCGGTTATTTTTGGAACTGCTTCTACATTGACCTATTTGGTAAAGTATTCAACTACAACGAACATGTACTTTCTTTGACCTGTAATTTTTGGAAAGGAACCGACTATGTCTATCCCCCTCTAGCTAAATGGCCATGTGATCTAACCTGGCACTAGTATTGATGCAGTCTAGTGAGGTATGTTGAAATGGACCTAGCAAGATGGGCATTTTCTGGTGAAGTTGACTGTATCTTTTAGCAAAGTTGGCTAGAAATATCCATGTTTGATGACTTTGTGGGCCAATACTCATCCTCTTGAGTGATTACCACAGATACCTAAATGCACCTCCTATAAGACCTCTAGAGCCTGCCCTAATGTTAAGCATCTCAATGGTGGACTGGAAAGAGATCTCTTATAGAGCTGACCATACACATTGAGGGCGAACTTCGCTGCTCAACCTCTGAGTCTGCGTGCTTCTGCTTTATCCTCGGGCATTTGCCCTCCCTTAGGTAAGCATTTATTTCATTCTGCTAGGAGGGAGCTGACTCTTGGATTTTTCGTATTAGGTTTTGGTTGAGACTACTGACAATAGGTTTTTCGGAGACCAAGACTTAATAGTTCTATCTATGGTTTCATTTGTCGAGCTGGAAAACTTTGACAGGGCATCTGCCCTTTCATTTTTTGATCTTAGGACTTTGCTGAGGGTGAACTTTTTGAACTATTGTTGCAACCTTCTAACCTCAGCCAGATACTTGCTTATTGTGACCTCATTTGTCTCGAAATTCCCTCCAAATTATGTTGTGACCAGTTGGTAATCAGTAATGGCTGCTAACTACTCAACTTCCCTTTCAACAACCATTCTCATACTAGCAAGAGGGGCTTTCTACTCCGCTTCATTATTGGTGATGGAGTGGTTGAGTTTAATGGTAAAGTCATAGTTCTTAGCCTGCAGAGAGGGCATGGAAATGCCTATTCCTCCTCTTAAGGAAGTTGTTAAGCCGTCGACATGCAAAGTCAAGTTAAGTGAATGTTGGTCAATTTCCTCTGGCAAGTCGAGATATTCTGCTACAAAGTCTGCCAACACTTGGGTTTCAAGGTAATTCAGGACTGGAAAGTGATGTCGAATTCTCCTAACTCGATAGCCTACTTTGTCAACCTTCCCGACTTGTCTAGTTTCAATATCACTTGTTTCAATAGCTAATTCATGAGGACAACAACAATAGAATGAAACTGAAAGTAGGGCCTCAACTTCCTAGCTGTTGTGACAAAGTGAGAGCAAACTTTTCGATCTCAAGGTAATTATGTTATGGTTCTTGCAATGCTTTGTTACTATAATATACTGGTTTGTGAGCGCCATGTCTAGTTGAGACTAGAGCAGAGCTGATTGCTACCGACGAGATTGCTAGATAGATATGCAAGATTTCTTCGACCTTCGACTTGGCTAGCATCGGTGGTGCTGAAAAATATTGCTTTAATTTAACCAAGGCCTAATCACTTTGCTTTGTCCACTGGAACTTCCTTACATTTCTAAGGATTTTGAAGAATGGTGAGCTTTTATTCGCTAGTCGAGCAATGAATAGACCCAGAGCTATGATCCTTCCAACCAAACGCTGGATGTCTCTAACTGATCAAGGTGATGAGATGCCCAGAATTGCTTGTGAGATGCCCATAATTGCTTTGATCTTTTGTGGGTTTGCTTCTATACCTCTTTGACTTACTATGTATCTCAAAAATTTCCCCCACTCACCCCAGACGTGCATTTATTATGATTGAACTTTATACCAAATGCTTTCAGTATTGAAAAGGTATGGTTGAGGTCAGCTAAGTAGTTTTTCTCCTTTTCTATTTTAACAATCATGTCATCGACGTAGACCTCCATGGTCCTTCTGATCTCATTTTTAAACATAAAGTTTACAAATCTTTGGTAAGTTGGACCTACATTCTTGAGCCCAAAAGGCATGACTAGAAATTTGTATAAACCATTAGGGACCACAAAGGAGGTCTTATCCTTATCTTCAAGGGCCATAAAAATTTGATAGTAACCCCGGAATGCATCCATCATACTCAAAATATCACAACCACCAGTAAAATCAACTAATAAATCTATGCACGGCAATGGGTAAGGGTCTTTAGGACAAGCTTTATAGAAATCAATGAAATCATTACACATCCTCCACTTGCCCTCATTCTTAAGGACAATAACTACATTACAAAGCCAACTAGGATATTGAATTTCTATAATTTAGCCTGCCTCTAAGAGCTTGTTAACCTCTTTCTTGATGATTTGGCATCTTTCGGCGTTGAAGGTCCTGGTCTTCTGTTTGATTAGCTTAAATAAGTGGTCTATATTTAGGTGGTGGATGATGACGCTGGGGTTAATACCCTGGAGGTCAGCAGCTTTCCAAGCAAAGATATAAATGTTCTTTATGAGAAATCGACCATCAAACATTCCATGCTACTTCCCTGATCTGTTCCAATCCTTATAATCTTATCAGGATTTTCCGACGCGAGTTCAATTCCTCAATCGGTTTGACCCTAGTCCTTTCTAGATTTCTCTTCTTGTTATGTTGTCCCTCTTTGGGTTCCATTACGGGAACGTCCCCTGAATATTTTAGTTGTGGTTAAGTCTTCTGCTCACTTGCCTCGATTTAGATAGTGTGGCGTCGCCAAGCTTCCTTAATGTTACAAAGTAGTTCACCTATTCTAGCAACTATTAGAAACTTAACCATCATATGGTAGGTTGAGACAATGGCCCTAAAGTCATTTAGTGTCGGTTGCCTAATTATGACATTGTAAGCGAAGGGTGCATCGACTACCAAATAGTTGACCATGAGTATCCTTCATTGGGGCACTTCATTGAATGAGGTAGATAGATTTATGGATCCTTTAGGAATGATTTCGGATCCCCCAAACTCGACTAGAAAGGTATACACTGGCTTAAACTTTAGCTTTCCCAAATTTGTCATCTTTAATGTCAACAAGAAAATTATGTTCGTGGAGCTACCATTATTGACCATGACCTTTCTAACCTCAAAGTTGGCAATCTCAACTGACACGACAAGGGGGCAATCCACCTTACTGTCAGCTTCTTCAATTTCAATATATGAGAGGTTAGAGTTAGAAAAAGAGATGGGTTCCACGCTGGTGGAGAGTTGGAAAACTGTTTCGATTGAGGAAGATTTAGTCAATTCCAACCTCTTTTAGTTCAGTCTTCTGGCTAACTTGGCAACTCTTCATGTCAGGCCTCTGGCAATGGTGTCAATCACACTGCAAAGGGATAGATACTTATTATTGACTGGCTTCTTTTCCTTGTCCTCTTTCCTTGGGCTGACCGACCTTTTTCTATAGGGAGTCTGGTCGGTTTGGCCAGTCACTTGTCTAGTTTTCTCATCGATAAATTTCTTCAAATGTCTTTGTCAAATAAGCCTTTCGATCTCATCATACAGATTGAGCAATCTTCAGTGTCATACCCTTTTTTTCTGTGGAAGTGACAATATTTTTTCAATCTCTTCATGGCCTCAGTTTTAGTCAACTTTCTAGACATTTTGAGGAGGTTATCATGTTAAATGGAAAATAGAACCTATTTCCTTGCAATGTTCAGTGGGGTGTAGTTGTGAAATCATTTGATAGGAGATCGATGACCATCCTTATGTTGTCTATCATTTTTCTCCTTGGTATTCTTCTTGTCATTGTTTGGGTTTCCATATTTCAGTCTGTTGATGTCCTCCTAGGTCATGTACCTCCCGATGAGGTCAAGTAGCTCTTCTATTATCCTCGATTTCTATCTGACCAGTGCATTGGCGTACTCCTTATGTCTAAGACATAAGAACATCACATTAATAAGAAATTCTATTCGAGGACTTTCAATCTTTAACACCTCCATGTTAAATCTAGTGAAAAAAATCCCAAAGAGACTTTCTCTCATTCTACTTCAGTATATGCAAATGGGTGTGGGGGAGCTTAGCTTTTCTTGGGCTGATGAACTGATGGAGGAACTTGTCGCAAAATTGGTCATATTAATAGATTGATGCTGGCTCCAAACTTAACAAACTAGACTAGTGCAATACCTTGGAACGTGTTGACCAATATTTTTGCGTGAATGTACTCATTATGTATATGGATTTGTATAATATGCTCGA
This sequence comes from Jacaranda mimosifolia, assembly GCA_018894105.1. NCBI lineage: Eukaryota > Viridiplantae > Streptophyta > Magnoliopsida > Lamiales > Bignoniaceae > Jacaranda > Jacaranda mimosifolia. The sequence continues at coordinate 23,576,783 of CM032119.1, forward strand.
ACTAGAGCAGGTGCTCGTTAGGGTCAGATGAGCCATCATATCTAGGCAGGCCGATTAAAATCTTAGTGTCGACGGCTATGCGCTCGTTAATTATCTCCTGGACAAACGGTGGTTCTTGCTCATGGCGAATTTGAGGCTGGCTATCATAGTGAGGATTCCTTTATGTGTTTCTCCTAGAAATTTCATTAAGGCACCTGTACAGTTGTTACACTTGATGTGACACTTTTTCCCATTATTCATGATCAGTATAGGATAATTTTTTTTTCGATTAAGGTCTTTGTCGCTCGACCTTATCACGTTGCTGGGCTTGAATGGGTCAATTAAGGTCATCAATGGAATTAGCCACTTCTTCGTGGGGGTTTGGTCGCGTTTCTTCTCGTAGGAACTAACCTGGGGTATCCTCACGTTGAATAGGGAGATATCTTGTCTCCTACCTGTCCCTATCCTCATTCTAGGGCATCTCATCATGCTGTGAAGGCTGCGGAGTGGTGCTAGCAGCTGTCTCTGGTTGGTTGTTGTGTTTGTTGAGGGCAACTAACAGTTGGACTGAAATCTGGGCTAATATCTGCTCACTTATCAACTGCATGAGCTGAGGCATGGTCAAAGTCACAACCTGTTCTGGTTGAGAACTGGAGCCAGCTATATCCTATTCCTGTAGGGTCAAGGAGGAGGGGTTGGAGACCTTTTATTCTCCTTTTTAATTGAAATGGCTCGCCATATGTTTACCATTTTTTCAATTATGGACTTTAGAACCTAAAGACAGTATTAAATGATGATGGAATGACTTGCATAGTGGTGAACTAGGTTGTAGCCCTATGTGATTGACTAGAAAAGGGGTTTGAATAGAGGGTTTAGGTGTAGTCAGGTCAAGTCCTGCAACCAACAGCACAAGTCAGGCTAGCCGAGGTGCCCTCAGCTAAGGTACTCCAATGCTCAAGTCTGTACTTGATCAACCAAAAAATAGAGTGGCAGAGTGAGAGCTTAAGTGATAATGAGCATACCTTGCTGAAGGATGGCAATGGGTTATTTATAGCCTCTCTTGAGAAAATGATATGTTAATGATGCCCCTGCTTATGCAGAGAAGGCCTTTGTCTTTAATTGAGGACCCTTAGGTCTTCTTCTTTCTATGTAATTTTTCAGGTGGCGCTTCCTTATGCCCTTCAGGATATTGCAGTATGGTGGAAGCATACACTACTCTGGTTCTGTAGCATAGTGGTATAGAAGGTGGCACGCATCATTAATACGGAGACACGCTGCATGTCAGAGCATTTAATGCAGCAAAGAGGTGGTTGTGGTGCATTCAATGCGACTGTGATTGGTGGCGCGAGATTGCTCTATGTTGTTCCGATTGACCTACAGAAGTCTAGATGTTTCCTCATCATCAAGTCATCTATCCACATTACAGTCGAGATGATGGAATTCTCTCGAGTCTGAGGGCCTTTTCGATTGAGTGCTAAACGGTCAATCTTGCACTAATCGACCACAATTCGGTAAACTGGAAGGGTATTGGCAATCGCACTGGCGAAATGGTCCAATGAGGACTTGAGTCTAGTTGACTTCCTGGTTGATTGAAGGTGGGCAGGGCCTGTTGGGCTGTTCCATATTCCAGGTGTTGGGCTATCCCATATCAGATATATTTTTATATATCTTCTCATGCATTTCAAAGAAATTTTAATTTTATTTCAATTTACTCTTTTATTTTATGCTTTATATCATAAATACATGTCACATGCATAAAATATTTATTAAAACTATATTTCCAAATAAACTATATTTATATATTGTGTATTTGTCAAGTAAAATGTAAACTATACATAAATTGCTATAAAGGTCCCATACTATTTCCCATGAAGTTAGATTTAAACCATATAACAATATGTTTGCTTCAAGGATTTTGGTAAAGAAAAGAAAAGAAAATGCTGAGGAAAATATTTTTAATTGTTTGGTTATTAAGAAAAATATTAAAAAGAAGAAAGCTTGAGGCAATTAAGTATAGTTTTTCATAAGGAAAATAAATTTTTCTCAAAAAATAATCAAGAAAATGAGGGAAAAACTTAATTATTTTATTTCTCCTTCTCTAACACAATTGTTACCTCTCCTTTTGTCATTATTTTTTTCATTATTTTCTTTAACAATCAAACAAAATTGATATTTTATTTTTTTTAATTTTGTTATTCTTTTCCCTAACTTTTTTTTGGTAAAAAATTTCAAATCAAATATAGTGTTATCGTGTGTATATAAAGAAACAAAGATACAAGCAAACATGAGGGTATACGGAAATGCGAGCGTTATTTTTTTCTTTTTTCTTTTGGTCCTTGTCTTTTTTTTTTTAGAGTTTGGCATCTTTTGAAAATAGGAAAAACCAAAAAAAGGGGGTTTGCTTTTTGGGCCTCTCATTATAAAGTATCAAAAGCACTTTCCAAATTTGTATTCAGTCTCCAATTGATTTTTTATAGAATGAGCTCCATAATTTTCTTAAAAGTTTAGAGATCACTCCCTAGCCACTTAATTTGACAAAAATACCCTCAAGTATGATATTTTTCACTCTTTTTTTTTTTTTACTTCTTCACTATCCACACAACCAAACAGTAACCTTAGCATATGTACTTTCATTACTAGAAATAGAAAGAAAAATTGCAGAAGGAAACCAAGCTCGAGGGTGGGAATGAGAATATCAATGGAGCCAGCGACCAGGAACACGACCGCCGTATTTTCCTCTTCACTCTTTATTTTCATCATTTTCAGGTTTTTTTCCCCTCTGTTTCTTCTCATCTCAGCTAGGTCACTGCATTTTCTTCTTTTTTACATCTTTTAGGTTTCTGAAAGTGTCAACCAGTAGTGAAGGTGGAGTGTTCACTCAAGTCTTGGGGAGTTCTAAATACAAAGACAAGCTCCATATAATGTACTATGATACGAAATTTTTTTTCTTCGATTATTCTACATTTATACTTCATTTTGCCTAAAATTGAATTCTATTATTGAAGTGTTATGCTTCAACTGTCCTACTAATTGAATATCCAACGTTGTACTGTATTGCTAGTGTTTTATACTTGAAATGTTCTAGAATTGTACTTTGTTTATTTGAACCTGTACCACGATGTTGAATTACTGATCTTCAGTATTCCACATTTATACTTCATTTCACCTAAAGTTGTATTGCAGTATTGAAGTTCTATACTTCAAGTGTTCTACTTATTGATTACTTGAAATTGTACTGCAATTGCTAGCGTTTTATAATTGAAGTGTTCAAAAATTGTACTTCTTTTTGTCTAAATTTGTACTTCGTATATTTGAAATTGTACTTTATTTTATACTTCATTTTATCAAATTGAAGTTCAATACTTCAAGTTTTCTACTTACTGATTATCCAAAAATATACTGCAATTGTTAGCATTTTATACTCGAAGTGTTCTAGAATTATACTTTTTTTTTATCTAAAATTATACTTTGTTTATCTGAAATTTCACTTCATTTTATACTTCATTTTACCTAAAATTGTACTTTATTATTGAAGTTCTATACTTCAAGTGTTCTACTAATTGATTATCCATTAATGTATTGCAATTGCTAGCATTTTATACTTGATGTGTTCTGGGATTGTACTTTGTTTATCTAAAATTATACTTCATTTATCTAAAATTGTACTTCATTTTATACATCATTTTACCTAAAATTGTACTATATTATTGAAGTTATATACTTCAAGCATTCTACTTATTGATTATCCAAGATTGTATGCAATTGTTAGCATTTTATACTCGAATTGTTTTTCTTTTATCCAAAATTGTACTTCGTTTATCTGAACTTGTACTTCATTTTATACCTCATTTTACCTTAAATTGTACTCTATTATTGAAGTTCCATACTTCAAGTGTTCTACCTATTGATTATCCAAAATTATACTACAATTGCTAGCATTTTATACTTGAAGTGTTCTCATATTGTAATTTTTTTTATCTAAAATTGTATTTCATTTATCTGAAACTGTACTTCATTTTATACTTTATTTTACCCAAAATTGTACTCTATTATTAAAGTTCTATACTTCAAGTGTTCTACTTATTGATTATCCAAAATTGTACTACAATTGCTAGCGTTTTATACTTGAAGTGTTCTGAAATTATACTTCTTTTTATCTAAAATTGTTCTTCATTTTATATCTCATTTTACCTAAAATTGTACTCTATCATTGAAGTTTTATACTTCAAGTGTTCTACCTATTGGTTTTCCAAAATTGTACTGCAATTGCTAGTGTTTTATACTTGAAGTGCTCTAAAATTATACTTCTTTGATCTAAAATTCTACTTCATTTATATGAAATTGTACTTCATTTTACCTAAAATTGTCCTCTATTATTGAAGTTTTATACTTTAACTGTTCTACTAGTTGCTAGTCCAAAATTGTACCTCGTTTATTTTGAAATTATAAATTATTTTGATTCAATTATTCTACATTTTCCCTAAAATTGTACTCTATTATAGAAGTTTTATACTTCAACTTTTCTACTAATTGATTATCCAAAATTGTACTGCATTGTCAGTGTTTTATACTTGAAGTGTTTTGGAATTATACTTCATTTATATAAAATTATACTTCATTTTATAGTTCATTTTACTTAAAATTGTACTATATTGTTGAAGTTTTATACTTCAACTGTTCTACTAATTGAATATCCAAAATTGTACTGCAATTGCGATTATTTTATACTTGAATTGTTTTGCAATTGTACCTCATTTATTTAAAATTGTACTACCATGTTGAATTAATGTTCTTCAAGTATTTGGCATTTTTACTTCATTTAACTAAAATTGTACTGCATTATTGAAGTTTTATACTTCAAGTGTTCTACTAAACTATTTGATTATCCAAAATTGTACTGCATTGCTAGTGTTTTATACTTGGAGTGTTATGGAATTGTACTTCATTTATCTGAGATTGTATTTATTTTACACTTAATTTTACCTAAAATTGTACTCTATTATTGAAGTTTTATACTTCATCTGTTCTACTAATTGATTATCCAAAATTATACTGTAATTGCTATTATTTTATACTTGAATTATTCTGCAATTGTACCTCATTTATTTGAAATTATACTACCATGCTGATTAGTGTTCTTTAAGTGTTCGACATTTTTACTTCATTTTACTAAAATTGTACCGCGTTATTGAAGTTTTATACTTCAAGTGTTCTACTAACCTAATTGATTATCCAAAACTGTACTGCATTGCTAGTGTTTTGTACTTGAAATTTATGAAATTGTACTTTGTTTATCTAAAGTTGTAACTCATTTATCTAAAATTGTACTTTATTATATACTTCATTTTACCTATAATTGTACTTTATTATTGAAGTTTTATGCTTCAACTATTCTACTAATTGATTATCCAAAATTGTACTGCAATTGCTATTATTTTATACTTGAATTGTTCTGTAATTGTACCTCATTTATTTGAAATTGTATTACCATGCTAAATTATTTTTCTTCGACTATTCTACTATTCTACTTCATTTAACATAGAATTGTACTGCATTTGCCAACTCCAAGGGATGCATTAGAGGAGGAAATTAGATCAACCAATGTATCTTGCAATGAATTGGCTTTAGTTAGCAACTCAATTGATGCATAGAGGCATTGCATTTATGGAGAGGGTTAGACATTCAAGGATGCTGAGGAGTTCAGAATTATGCGGTGGTTACTATGCGGTCATTTTAATATAAGAAAAATAAAAACAAAAAAATCATAGGCATCTGTAGCGATGAAAATTTCAAATTGAGAATCTATGCATCAAGGCATGAGGTTGATAAATTATTTGGCATTCGAAAATGCAATCTATAGCACACATGCAGTAATACCAAACTTTGGACAATGGGACATCCTAAAGTCGATTCTACTTGGGTTGCTACATAGTGAAGGATAAATTGAGATAAGAGCTATGTCATCGTTTCTCTACCATATTGAAAGATATCCACAAAGAATATAGTGTGGAACTTAGATACCATAAAGCATGGATGGGTAAGAAATTCGCTATGCATGACATCTACGGAGTTGAGAAGGATCTTATGATAAATTGGGGTGGTACTATGATGCTGTGAAGAGGACAAACCCTGAAAGTATTGCAAATTGTGAGATTGACCCAATTAGTTTGAAATTTCGTTGGCTATTTATATGTTTTAGAGCATGCCTTGTTGGTTTTCTTAAGGGATGCAAGCCGTTGATATTCTTAGATGGTACCCATATTAAAAATAATCATAAAAGAAGCTTACTCAGTGCTATCAGTAAGGATGCTAATGATGACTTATTCACACTAGCATATGCAATTGTTGACTCTCAAAATGATATTAATTGGGAGTGATTATACTTTAAGCTAAGAAATATCTTAGATTCTTAATATCTACCTAGCTTATCGAGGTTTACTTTCTTCTTCGATCGATATCCAGGTCTTCTTAAGGCCATCCCCATGATATTTCTCGGTAGCCACCATCCTTATTGCTTGAGACACTTAGTAGATAACTTCAAGAAATAAGTAAGAACTTTGTCTTTACTTGTGAAATAATTGTATGAAATAAACTCTAATTCATAACATATAGTATATTACAATCCTATTATTTTAAATTCAGGTATTAAGGAAGTACCCTACATAACAAGAAACATTGGGCTTCTGTTTTTATGAAAGCTGCATATGCGCCTACAAGGCAAGAGTATGTCCGACATATAAACAACATCTTGTAGTCAATGCCACTTGCTAGAGACTTTATTATGCAGTCTGACCTACAATATTGGGAAAATTCCTTATTCAGTGGAGATTGATAGGGGGTAATAAACAATAATCAAGCAGAATGTTGGAATAATTGGGTAAAATCACCCCGATTTATGACAGTTGCAGCCAGGGTTGATCACATACGTATGCAAATAATGGTCACAATGCATGATCGATGAGAAGAATCTCACAAGTGTTGGAATAGTACCTAGCAAGCCAATTAGATTGGCCTTGTAAAGCTATTTCCTTGTAAAACAATCTTAATTGAATGATATTCTTTATGTGGCCATCTTCATCTTATGCTCTTTAATACTTCACTTGCATTTGGATAAAGCCCTTAGATCACTCTTCACTGTGAGACTTGATTTGATGAACATGGGATAAGTCTCACATTGTTGTGATATTAAATCTTCCAAGTCATAGGATCTTAAGAGACGGGGCATCTAAGATTCGGATAAACATTCACTAATGATGCATAAATTCAAGAGTTTGATATTGCTCTATTCCATGAGCAATCGCATGAGATATGGGTACATGTTAGTAGGTTCTTGTTAGAGAACAAGGCACTGAAGGCCTATCGGAGAATCCACTAGACAACCATAGTAGCAAGTCGGTCGTGGCAAGTTCTCCAGTTTACACTAGTGCAGATTATTAGTCCTCTGACTTGAGGATCCATGGTAACTTTGTGTCTGGTCCTTATGTTTTGACTTTTCTTTGACCACTTACCGGGTCTTTCGATTTGAGGTTGGGTATGAGCTACTTGGCATGGAGGTTTGTGACATCCAAAATAGAGTCTGACTTATCGCTTTTGTGAAGGGCAAGTGCAACTCCTATGTATTCAATAATGATCAACTCCAAGAAATTCTTGTGCAAAGTGGCGTGACAATTTGGCAAAGGAGTTTTCCAAAGATGAGGTCACATAAAGAAATCAAACATTGAAAATAGAGATATAGTATTGAGGCTACTAGGGAGCCAACAAATATCTTGCCCTAGGCTTCTTTTGGGAGAGAGAAGATGGAAGGACCGTATTTTCATGGCAAGCATAGAGCTATAATAGTTCTCTAAAACATTCATTTTAACTAATTACTTGGGATCCATGGGCTTGAGGCTAGACATCGACCATTGAGATTGGTACTATCCAATTAATGAGATTAATTGAATCGAGTCGATTAGTTTAAAAGTGTTTTAAACTAAAATGAGTATATGATATTCAAAAGTCACAAGGAGTTGTGAGCCCATGTCCAGTGAATGGTAGAATCGATTGGGTCACACAGAAAAACCAATTAGTCTCCTAGTGGACCGATTTTAATGTATCAATTTTTTAAGGTCAATTTTGGCTTGATTAATTTAAGTGTTAAATTTGTCAGTTAATTTAAGGGGTTAAATTAACCAATAATTAAGGACTTAATTATTTAGTGCCAAAGTGACCATCAATTAGTCAAGTTAACTTAAAGAATTAAGTTAACAAAATAAAGCTTAAGAGTTAAGCTTGTTTGACTTAAAGAGTTAAGTCAAAGTTTAATTAATTAAATTATAGAGTTTAATTTAATTAATGGGAAGAATACATTTTGAAGGAAAAATTCAAATGAAAATGTTCATTTGAATTAGTATTTTAATTAGCTTGAAATTAGATTTGAAATGCAATTAAGATGTACAGGAAATTCAAAATGGATTTGAATTTGTATTTACCACCTTGGTAATGCAAGTTGGCCACCCTCCTTTAGGAAGGTGTGATGCCAACTTGGCATCACACCAACCTCACCCTATATATAGATATAGAGGGTGTGAGGATAGGTCATTGCTGAAAGTGTGAAAGAATTAGATTCTTTTGCAATTCCCTTCAAAACTTCTTGCAAGCATTGCATTCATGTGTTGATAGCTTTGCTATGTTCTTCTTCTTCCCTACTTAAAATTGGCTTCTACCATAGCCTATCCTTGGTCTTATTCTAGCTTATAGACTAGATACTTTGGAAGATCTAATTGGTGTGTGGATCATATCAATAGAGACAAACAAGTTAGTTTGCTACGGTTTGGAGATCCACATGCAAAAAATCCTATTTTGAGAATTTTTCCAAGAAGATCCATAAATCTTTTTAATCCAAAATTTTTAATGTGTTTCCTCCAAGGTGTGGAGATATTTTAGTATTTTTTCATGATTTTTGGATTAGTTTTGATGTGGTTAAAGATCGCTTCATTCTTGCTGTGTGATTTCTGGCAGATTCTGGATTGGTGAATAATTCAACACTTTCTCCTTGAATTTTGGCATTTCAACGTAACACTCTATCTAAATCTGAATTTTAGGCATGATTTGATCCTAGTTAGCATGTAATCACTAGTTTATTAAGCTTTCGAAGTATTTATAATTGGATCCTAGTGCCTTACTTGCTTTCAAGTGGTATTGGAGCCTAAATTATGCTAGAGTTGGATTTTTTTTTGTTGATGATTGATTCATGTGATGGATTAATCATATTCACCAAATTCTAAATTCATGTGATGGATTGGAGTGTTTGGATGATTTTGTATGTGGCTCCTTGTTTGATGAATTGAAAGCACGCTAATATGTGTTTTAAGAGTTTATTCATATGATTAGTATGTTTTAATTCATAGCCATTAATGTTGAATGATGATTTTGAATTAATTGATGTTATAGGTTGATATAGCATGTTGATAAATGGCTAAAATAGTTTTGGTCATTTTTGGATCCAATATGATTAGAGTTTTGTTGGAGATTTTTGAAGAATACTATTCTTACTTCAACTTGATTTTTGAAGCTTGATTGAGCACTTAAATTTCTAGTTTTGAAATGTGTTTTAGATTTAGAAATTGGTCCATAATGTGTGATTTAATGTTTAGAATGAGTTCTAGCATTTTTGGTACACCAAAGTTGAGCCAAAATTGGCCTAACTTGCATTTGGCCCAAAATAGGGGCTGTTGCTGGCTTTGGTGCACGATGGTAGGGCAGTGACTGAGAATTATTGCCCAGCTATGTGCTTGCCTCGGCCAGCAATGCCCGATCACGGGTTAGGTGAGTTTTGTGCAATTTTTGGGCTTATTTACTAGCTAGAAATGATGTTAAATCATGTGTTATGAATGCACAAGTGTTGTGCAAGTTCTCTATTTTATGTTTGACATTTTTCAAGCTCCTTAAATCTTGTTAAAGTTTATCTCCATATGTTGCATAAGTGTTATGCATGACCAATTATTTGTTAATTTGATTAGCATTTAATTTATGGAATTAATTGTTAATTCTAGATTTATTTATTTTTCATTTAATTGTTAAATGAATGATGAATGAATGGGGATGATCATGAGCCTTTAATATTGGTTTTATTTATTTCAAGGTGTTGAAATGGGTTGTATTAAATTGGCGCTTGCATGCCTATTTATTTCTACCTTGTAAATGTTATGAGAATAGAATCACTAGAAGTGATGATTTCTTTCTCTTGTAAAAGTTACATGGAGCAAAGGAGACCTTGGACGCATGGAGACTTATGAAGAGCTATGAATGTATGGAATACACTCATGTAATAGCTAGATTTAATCAACCTACCTAAAATCAGCTAGGTTGTGCACCACTTGGTTAGGCTCATGGTCATCCTACCCCAGGAGCATGCTAGGCGCATTTGCTTATTTATGCTTTCCATATTCTATTAATGTATGAGATACATGGTTAGGATATAAAAAACCTAAATAAGAAGATAAAATAATGAGATCTATGCAAGCAAAACTCATCCACTTAGAATGTCTAAGTGTTTCTTTTTGCAAATATTAAGTCAAAATGGATATAAATTAAAAGGTTTTTTATTAATCCAAGCTTTCTACCAATAGTATGTGGCATGACGATGCTACCATTATTTTTGTGATGTCTCACGAGTCGTGGGTCACACTTATAATGGAAAGCAGTGACCATATACTTAGCATATGATGCACCTTTGATTTGGGAATGCCCATGCATTATCACACGAGTGGTGGGATGTCGTGGTGCCCGTCTCAAATCAAAGTTTGATTGGTAGGTCTGACTTAACAACTATTAGTCTGATATCTCATGAGTCGTGGGTCCACATGAAAAGTGAGGCAAAATATATCAAGAGTTGCATAAGATGCAATTAGCAAAAGTTGCTTACCTTTCGATTGTTTGTGGATATCTCACGAATCGTGGGTCTACTTGCAAGTGCTTGGGATTTGACTCTCACTAGAAAATATGATTTTTAGAATTCTCTTTAGGAGTGAAGAATTTGATAAAATGGTGGGAGGAAATCATGTTTAAAAGACCATGAACATATTTTAATAACAAATTCAATCACATGCTTATTCTCTTTTTAGCCTTTGAGGATTTGTGAAATCTCAAGAATGATTTAATGTTCCACTCAACGTTATTTTGGAAACTAATAAACTAACCACGCCAAACTTCCACGATTGACTTAGCCTCAAAAATTGTTCTAAATTCCTATGAGTGGATAAATGCCCTACATCAAGGTGCTTCTAATCTCACGGGAATTAAAGTAGATCAAGAGATACGTGAAACGTTCACAAATTTGGTTTAGGATCGTCTTATCCATAGTCTCATGGTGGCATCTACAAACTTTAAAAGTCTTAAAGACACATGAATAGTACCTTAGTTAAAGTTTATAAGAGTTTTAAAGTAAACAAGGTATGGGAAGTTTATGTTGTTAGAGGAGATTTTTCAAGCTAGGATGGATGTGAAGTCATGTGTCGTCAACTATGGTTTAAAGATGATTAGGCTTGAAGAAGCTTTTTTCTACTTGGACGTAGTAATGAGCAATGATCTCTATAAGGATTTGATCTTCACATCCTTGCCAAGTTTGATTGATCAAAAGTGTTGATCCAGAAGGAGACTACCATGACAAGGGCAAACCTTTGACACTTGTTTCCTTTTCCAAGTCTATGGGCCCTAAGGGTGCTAGAAAGAAAGGTAAAAAGAAGAAAAGTTCTTCCTCTAAGAGAAAACAACTATTAAAGGCATCCGAAGGAGTCTAGAAGATTATAGAGCATATAATCGATATTATTTGTTTCTACTTTGACTAGATAGGCCATTGGAAGCCATTATATAAGGAATATTTTGCAACCCTTTGGAAGGGTATGTATTTTATTGAAGTGCATTTAAGGATAAATTTCTCCTCATGGATATATGATATCGCATGTGGTTCTTATCTTTGTAAGATGTTACAAAGAATAAGAAAGAAGAATAAGACTAAGTGATGTGGATATGATCCACCGCCTTAGCTAAGGAGCAATAGTTGTGACCAAATCCAAAGGCGTATAATAAGTTGGACTTAGGGAACTCCATAATTGTATTGAGCCCCTGCTATTATGTGTCATATATTGTTGAGAACATTATTTCAAATTTTCGTTTTGGCTGGTCAAGGATTTGATCCTTCTATATCAAATGGGAGATTGAAGGCATTAAAGAATGGGTTCTTTAATTGCTTATAGTACACTTAACAAAGGATTATATATATTGGATTCTTAACCATCACTAGTGTACTTTCAACAAAGTAAGAAAATTAGATATCCAAGAAAATGCCATGTTATGACATGCAAGACTTGGACATATTTATAAAAATAGGATGAACAAGTTAGAAGCTCTCAAAGCACTAAATGTTAGTGGCATTGAGGATCTTTCTACTTGTGAATCTTGTTTAAAGGGAAAAATGACCATGGCTCCCTTTGTAGGATAAACTGAGTGCCCCACAAGTCTTTTAGATTTGATCCATATAGATTTTTATGGACCACTAAGAGTTGGTGGGAGAAGAGGCTATTCCTACTTCATCACCTTCACCGATGACTATAGTCGTTTTGGACATGTGCTTCTTATGAAGAACAAGTTCGAAGCCTTTTGAAAAGTTCAAAGTGTATGGAGTGAAGTGGAAAAGCAATTAGGGCTAAGTATTAAAGCTTTTCAATTGGATCGAGGAGGAGAATACTTGAGCATCGTATTCTTGGATTATCTAATGAAGAATGAGATTTTCTTTCAATGGACTCCACCCAGCACACCCAAATATAATGAAGTAGTCAATGGGAGAAAGCGTACCTTGTTGGACATGGTATGTTCCATGATGAGCTTATTTGATGTGTCCAAATCCTTTAGGGGATACGCCTAAAAGACGATGGCAGTAAAGTTACTAAGTGTAGTACCTTCAAAGTCGATGCCAAAAAGACGTATGAGAAGTGGCATGACGAAGCACCCTTTTAGCAATCTCTCAAGGTTTGGGGATCTTTCGCCTACGTAAGACGGACAATGGGAGATAATTGGATATTAGATCCACCTTGTGCAAGTTTGTGGGATACCCTAGAGAGTTTGTAGGTTACTAGTTCTGTAATACCTCGAAACAGAAGGTGTATGTTTCGAGGAACACCACTATTTTAGAAAAGGAATTTCTATAAGATAGAAAAAGACATTATTGTTGAACTTGGTGAAATTCAAGATGATCATCAAATCCCACAAGGGGTAGAAACAAATATATATCAAAGAGCTTCACACACAACCTTTGAGAAGGTCGGACCGAATCAAGAAATAATCTGAAAAAATCATGTTTCTTCATGAAACGGACCAATCAGATAGTGATCCGAAGACCAATGAGGAAACTATGTTGGACATAGATTTGGGACGTTGGCTTGAAGCCATGAGATCCGAAATGGACTCCATATACTCAAACAAAGTATGGACATTGATAGATCCACCAAAGGGAATAGTTTCCATTAGTTGCAAGTGGATCTATAAGTGAAAGCTTGGAGTAGATGGAGAAGTCGTGACTTTTATGGTGCGACTAGTGGCAAAAGATTATAATCAAAGACTCAGTATCGATTTTGAGGAAACCTTTTTCACCAGTTGTAATGCCTAAGTCCATTCAGGTTATACTTGCCCTAGCCGCATATTATGACTATGAGATATGGCAAATGGATGTTAAAACCGCTTTTCTCAATGGAGACATTGAAGAAGAAATCCATATGGAGCAACCACAAGGTTTTACATCCAAAGGGAGTGAGCAAAAAGTTTGCAAACTCCAGAGATCCATTTATGGACTCAAACAAGCTTCCCAAATATGGAACACACATTTTGACAAAACAGTCAAATTATTTGTTTTTATGTCGATGACATCCTTCTCATTAGGAATGCTGTAGAAATGTTAGAGTGTACTAAAGCAAGGTTATCTGCATAATTCTCCATGAAGGAATTATGAAAAGCATCCTACATATTGGGAATACGTATTTATGGAGATAGATATAGAAAGATGCTGGGGCTATCCCAAACCCCATACATTGACTGGATACTAGAGGGGTTTAGTATAGAAGAATCTAAGAGGGGATTCCTTCCTATGGGACATGACATTCATCTCTCCAAGTCTATGGCCCCTTAAAAACTGACAACAAGAGACAAAGTATGTCCCACATACCTTATGCCTCCACCATTGGGAGCATAATGTATATAGTTTAATATACAAGACCGAATATGGCACACTCGCTAAGTGTTACAAGTAGGCTCCAATCCAATCCTTGTGAGAGTCACTGATGACTGTTAAAGCAATCCTTAAGTACTTGAGAAGGACTACGAACTTTTTTTTGGTATATGACAATGGAGAATTGAAACTACAAAGGTTTTCGGAATCAAATTTTCAATCTGATGTGGATGACCTAAAATCCACTTGTGGATTTATATTTTGCCTTAATGGTGGTATGGTGAGTTGGAAGAGTTTCAATAAGACACCACGGCTGAGATAACCATTGAGGTGAAAAAAATTGTGGTTTTGGAAACCTCAAAAGAAAGTGTTTGGATAAAAACTTCATCCAAGAGTTGGATGTAGTGCCTAGCGTGCATGAGCCTATGATTGTCTTTGGAAGACAACCTTAGACTTGAGCCAAGATCTCATCAGTGATCAAAACACAGTAAATGTATTATCATTTGATATATGACATCAAATTGATAGAGGCGACAACTGAGTAGATAAAGTTGCCTCAGAAAAGCAATTAGCAGAACCACTGTCTAAACTCCTAACGCGAAAGGTCTTTAAAGAACATCTTGAGAAAATGGGTCTCAAGGCCATGGGGCATGGCTTTAAGACAAGTGGGAGATTGTTTGAATAGTGCTCGGCAAGCCAATTAGATTGACCTTGTAATGTTATTTCTTCGTAAAATAATCTTGATTCAATGATATTCTTTATATGGCCATCTTCATCTTATGCTCTTTAATACTTCACTTGCGTTTGGTTGAAGCCTTTAGATCACTCTTGACTACGGGACTTGATTTGATGACCATGGAATAAGTCTCACATGGTCATGATCTTAAATCTTCTAAGTCATAGGATCTTAAGAGACGATGCATCTAAGATCCGGATAGACTTGCACTAATGATGCATAAATCCAAGAGTTGGATATTGCTTCATTCCATGAGCAACCGTATGAGATATGGGTGTATGTTAGTGGGTGCTTGTTAGAAAACAAGGCAATGAAGGCCTACCGAGGAATCCACTAGATAACCATAGTGGCAAGTTGGTAGTGGCAAGTTCTCTATCTTACGCTAGTGCATATTATTAGTCCTCTAACCTGAGTATTATGGTAACCTTGTGTTTGGTCCTCATGCTTTGACACTTCCTTGACCACTTAGCAGGTTTTTCGGGTTGAGGTTAGGTATGAGCTACTTGGCATGGAGGTTTGTGAGATCCAAGATGGAATCCAACTCTTTGCTTTTGTGAAGAGCAAGTACATCTCCTATGTATTCTATAATGATCGATTCCAAGAAATCCTTGCGCAAGATGGTGTGACAATTGGGAAAAGGAGTTTTCAAAAGATGAGGTCACACAAAGGACTCGAACATTGGGGATAGAGACATAGTATCGAGGCTATTAGGGAGCCGACAAATATTTTGCCCAAGCCTCTTTCGGGAAATAGGAGACGGAAGGACCGTATTTGCTTGCTAAGCATAGAACTATAATAGTTCTTCAAAATATTCATTTGGGCCAATTAGTTGGGTTCCATGGGCTTAAGGTTGGACATTGACCATGGAGATTGGGTAATTAATGAGATTAATGGAATCGAGTGGATTAGTAAAAAAGTATTTTAAACTGAAATGAATATATGATATTCAAAAGTCACAAGGAGTTGTGAGCCCATGTCCAATAAGTGGTAGAACCTATTGGGTCACTCAAAAATGCCAATCAGCTTCCTAATTGATGGAGAAAATTTTCTAAGTCTTAGAAAATATCTCCTTGTGGACTGATTTTAAGGTATCAATTTTTGAAGGTCAATATTGGCTTGATTAATTTAAGTGTTAAATTAATCAATTAATTTAAGGGGTTAAATTAGACCAATAATTAAGAAGTTAATTATTTGGTGCCAAAGTGACCATCAATTGTTCAAGTTAACTTGTAGAGTTAAGTTAACAAAAATAAAGCTTAAGAGTTGAGCTCGTGTAACTTAAAAGTTAAGTTAAAGGTTAATTAATTAAATTAAATTGTTTAATTTAATTAATGGGAAAAATATATTTTGGAGGGAAAATTCAAATGAAAATGTTCATTTGAATTATCATTTTAATTAGCTTGAAATTATATTTCAAATATAATTAAGATGTACATAAAATTTAACTTGGATTTGAATTTGCATTTTCCACCTTGGCAATGCAAGTTGGTCACTCACCTTGAAGAAGGTGTGATGCCAACTTGGCATCACACCAACCTCATCCTATATATATTGAGGGTGTGAGGATAGGTTATTATTGAAAGGGTGAAAGAATTAGATTCTTTTGCAATTCCCTCCAAAACCTCTTGCAAGCATTGCATTCATGTGTTGAAAGCTTTTCTATCTTCTTCTTCTTCCCTACCTAAAATCGGCCTCCACCATAGCCTATATCTGGTCTTATTCTAGCTTATATACTAGAGATTTTGGAAGATCTAATTGGTATGTGGATCATATAAATAGAGGCCAACAAATTAGTTTTCTACTGTTTGGAGATCCACCCGCACAGAGTCCGATTTGGAGAATTTTTCCAGAGAGATCCAGAAAGCTTTTTGATCCAAATTTTTAGTTGTGTTTCCTCCAAGGGGTTGAGGGGTTGAAATATTGTTTTTGTGATTTTTGGATCAGATTTGATGTGGTTAAAAACCGCTCCATTCCTGCTGCGCGGTTTCTGGCAGATTTTGGATTGGTGAAAGGTTCACCACTTTCTCCTTGGATTTTGGTATTTCAAGGTAATACTCTATCTAAGTCTAAATTTTAAGCATGATTTGATCCTAGTTAGCATGTAAGCACTAGTTTATTAAGCTTTTGAAGTTTTTATAATTGGATCCTAGTGTCTTACTTGTTTTCAACCAGATAGTTGGTTAATTATGTCCCAAGGAAGAGAAGAAATTAGCAATTAATTATATGTGTTCTTGTACCTTAAAATTTTTCATGTTTATCAGTTGGAGCTTTGTGGTAATTGAGCATGAAAAATCATATATGTAGATTTGCAGAGTGAGGTTTGTTCATACAGAGCATGGCAGATTGATAAAATACCATGCAACTTGTATCGAGTCAAAGTCACTTTCACCATATGACTTTAGTGATCAATACTACCAAGTTGAGATGTATCAACATGCATACGAAGTTGTGATAAACCCTAATCCTACTTATGATATACGTATGTTCCCTCTAGATGATAATGTTGTTATTAATGCACTTGATTATCGATCTCAGCCTGGCCATAGAAAGACACAGAGGATTCAATCACAAATTGAGAAATATGTTATTAAGTGTACACGATGTTGCAGGACAGGGCATAATCATTGAACTTGCAAAGAGTCAGTAAACTAGCTAAATTAGCTTAACTGTGTGTCTGGAAAAGAATTTTGAAGAACTTTGGATTGTTAATTCATACTGAAATTTTATTGTATTTGTGGATTACTTTGGATTTTTGAATTGAACTTTATCATTCACAACTACTTTTCATTATGTATTTTGAAACATATTATGTAAACAAATTCGGTTTTTGATTATTCTCCTTGCAAGTACTTGATTTTGAGATATATATACTTCATCATGGCACATATGTACTTGATTTCGAGTGAAAATGTACTAGAAGTTGTAGGTACATGTTATATGAGATATTAGTACTTTTATACTTCAATAAAGGGATTTGTACTTGATCTCGGGACATATGCACTTGATTGTCGCAATTATGTACTTGACTTCCTGTGAAAATATAGCATGTAAATGTTGTTCGAGATATCAGTGCTTTTGTACTTCAATAAGAGAGATTATACTTCATTTCGGGACATATGCACTTTATCTTGGCATATATAGAGTGAATGCGAGTGAAAATGTAGCATGTACATGTTGTATGACAATGCAAGGGTTGGATGTTGCTCCATTCCATGAGGCACTATGGGACTTGGTCACGCACTGGGTGGTGATCATGGAATAAATCTTCCATGGTCATAATCTTAAATCTTCTAAGTCAGAGGATCTTATGAGATAGGGCATCCAAGATCCAAATAGACTTTCACTAACGATACATAAATCCAAGGGTTAAATCTAAATCTTATGCATGTTTAGATCCTTGTTTACTTGTGAAGCACTCGTTAAAATGAGCTTTTGAAGTTTTATTATTGGATCCTAGTGCCTCACTTGCTTTCATATCAGTACTTTTGTACTTCAATAAAGGAGATTTATACTTGATCTCGGGACATATGTACTTCATTATTGCAATTATGTACTTGATTTCGATTGAAAATGTAGCCTATACATGTTGCTCAAGATATCAGTGCTTTTGTACTTCAATAAGGGAGGTTTGTACTTGATTTCGGGACATATGTACTTCATCATGGCATATATGTACTTGATTTCAAGTGAAAATATAGCATGCACATGTTGTTTGAGATATCAATGCTTTTGTACTTCAATAAGGGAGATTTATACTTGATTTTGGGACATATGTACTTCATTACGACAATCATGTACTTGATTTCCAATGAAAATGTAGCATGTACTTGTTGGTCGAGATATTAGTGCTTTTGTACTTCAATAAGGGAGATTTATACTTGATTTTGGGACTATGTACTTCATCATGGCAAATATGTACTTTATTTCTTGATCTCAAGAATTATGTACTTGATTTCTTGATTTTTGTACTAATAGTGATGAACTTGAGTTTTGTTCCATGTTTGCCTTTTATTTATAGGTAATTAACAACTAAAACTACAAAAATGTGTGTAATATTTAGTATGGTATGAATACAATAATGTATTCAAGTGATAACCGCTAGTGTTCAATGGATTAAAGTTATCATTCACAGTAGTGTAAACTATACTTATGCATTCAAAGTTGTAAACACATGAGCATTTGACGATCATATCCATGCTATCACCCCTACAAATATGTACTTCTCTTAGTCCAATAGTCTCAAAATATTGTACTTGAACCTCACTATAATAATTAGAGACTAATTATTCAATTGCACAAAGTGTACTTCAACATAACACCATATATACTTTGTTTGTTCTATATATATATACTTTATTTATATTGAAAATATACTACCGGAGCATGAACAAATGCATGAGATATTACTTCACTAAGGGAGATTTATACTTGATTTTGGTGCGTATGTACTTCATTGTGGCAATTATGTACTTGATTTCTTAATTTTTGTACAAATAGTGATGAACTTGAGTTTTGTTCCATGTTTTCCCTTTTATTTCTTGGTAATTAACAACCAAAACTCTAAAATGTGTGTAATATTTATTATGGTATGAATACAATAATGTTAAAGTATTAAAGTGATAACCACTAGTATTCAACAGATTAAAGTTATTATTCGTAGTAGTGTAAGGTATACTTATGCATTTAAAGTTGAAAATACATGAGCATTTGAAGAACATATCCATCCTATCACCCATACGAATATGTACTTCACTTGGTCCGATATTCTAAAAATATTTTCCTTGAACCTCACTAAAATTATTATAGATTAGTTATTCAATTGCACAAAGTGCACTTTAACATGCACTATATATAGTTCAATTGTTCTGTATTTGTATTTAATTTCCCGCATATTCTACTAAACCTCACTAATGTTTCACTTTAATCGATCATTCTCATAAAAGATACTTCAACATAACACTATATATACTTCGTTTGTTCTAGTTTGTACTTGATTTCATGTGTATTGCACTGAACCTCACTAATATTTTACTTTAATCAATCATTCACACATGATATAATTCAACATAACACCATCTATACTTCGTTTGTTCTATATTTGTACTTGATTTTCAACATATTGTACTGAACTCACTACAATGTTTCACTTTAATCAATCATTTGCACAAAGTGTACTTTAACATAACCATATATACTTCGTTTGTTCTATATTTCTACTTGATTTCCCGCATATTGTACTGAACCTGACTGTAATATTTCACTTTAATTGAATGAACTTCGTTTATTCTATATTTGTACTTGATTTCTCATATATTGTACTGAACCTCACTATAATGTTTCACTTTAATCGATCATTCGCACAAAATAAAGTTCAACATAGCACCATATATACTTTGTTTATTTTATATTTGAACTTGGTTTCCCGCATATTGTACTGAACCTCTATGTAAATGATTCCCTTTAAACGATCATTCGCACAAAGCATACTTCAACATAACACCATATATTCTTTGTTTATTCTAAATTTGTACTTGATTTCCAGCATATTATACTGAACCTCTCTATAATGTTTCACTTTAATCGATCATTCGCGCAAAGTACACTTCAACATAACACCATATATATTTCATTTGTTATAAATTTGTACTTTATTTCCCTCATGTTGTACTGAACCTCACTACAATGTTTCACTTTAATCGATCATTCACATAAAGGATACTTCAACGTAACACTATATATGATTCATTTGTTCTATATTTGTACTTACTGAACTTATTACAATGTTTCACTTTAATCAATCATTCGCACAAAGTGCACTTTAACATAACACCATATATACTTTGTTTGTTCTATATTTGTACTTGATTTCCTATATATTATACTGAACCTCACTGTAATATTTCACTTTAATCGAGTAAACTTCATTTGTTCTATATTTGTACTTGATTTCTCGTATATTGTACTGAACCTCAGTATAGTGTTTCATTTTAATCGATCATTCGCACGAAATATACTTCAACATAACACCATATATGCTCTGTCTGTTATATATTTGTACTTGATTTCCCATGTATTGTACTGAACCTCCATGTAAATGTTTCACTATAAACGATCATTCGCATAAAGTATACTTAAACATAACACCATATATACCTCGTTTTTTCTATATTTGTATTTGATTTCCCGCATATTGTACTAAACCTCTTTGTAATGTTTCACTTTAATCAATCATTTGCACAAAGTATTCTTCAACATAACACCATATATATTTCATTTGTTCCATATTTGTGCTTGATTGCCCACGTATTGTACTAAACCTCACTATAATATTTCACTTTAATCGATCATTTGCATAAGGGATACTTCAACATAACACTATATATATTTTGTTTGTTCTATATTTGTACTTGATTTCCCATATATGCATTGAACCTCAGTAATGTTTCACTTTAATCGATCATTCTCACATAATATACTTCAACATAACACCTTATATACTTCGTTTGTTCTATATTTGTACTTGATTTCACACATATTGTACTTAACTTACTACAATGTTTCACTTTAATTAATCATTCGCCCAAAGTGTACTTTAACATAACACCATATATATACTTTGTTTGTTCTATATTTGTGCTTGATTTCCTATATATTATACTGAACCTCACTGTAATGTTTCACTTTAATGGAATGAGCTTCGTTTATTCTATATTTGTACTTGATTTCTCATATATTGTACTGAACCTTACTATAATATTTTACTTTAATCGATCTTTCGCACAAAATATACTTCAACATAACACCATATATACTTTGTTTATTCTATATTTGTACTTGGTTTCCCGCATATTGTATTGAACCTCCATGCAAATGTTTCTCTTTAAATGATTATTCGCACAAAGTATACTTCAATATAACACCATATTACTCTGTTTGTTCTATATTTGTACTTAATTTCCCGCGTATTGTATAAAACCTCCCTGTAGTGTTTCACTTTAATAGATCATTCGTACAAAGTATACTTCAACATAACACCATATATACTTCGTTTGTTCGATATTTGTGCTTGATTTCCCACACATTGTGCTGACTCACTACAATGTTTCACTTTAATTGATCATTCGCACAAGGTATACTTCAAAATAGCAACATATGTACTTTGTTTGGGCGATATTTGTTTTAACAGAATCTTATATATACTTCAATGGAAATGTATACTTACAAAATAACCTCAATAAAATTATCAAAAATGTCAATAAAATTCAAATTAACTTCGAATGTCACTGAAATTCAAACCTTTGCATTTTCATAACTTAAAAAAGTGTATGCCATATGTGCATGAACCTTATCCATGGAGCATTTTCCATCATACCTCTAGAAATCGTTGGTATCTCTAGCAAAACATTGTGCTCAAAGGCACACAAAGTTTGCTCTTTCGCACTATCATGCTTTTGTCCACACAACACCCCAATAAAAGCTTTAGGTATTAGGAATAGAACACAACCTACAAATATATTGATCAGTTATTGATTTGCTATTTTATGAAGAAATTTTTTGGAAAGGAAGCAAACTTACAGTGGCAGTACCCGTCAACTTGTATCAAGGGACCATTATTGAATTCATGTACATGAAAGCATGAGTTGAAGTGTTGAGGACAACCAAGAACCGGTGATGGTCCCAATTAATCGTGGCATTGTGTAACGGCACCTATTTACAACATCTAAGGTGATCTCTTCCAAGTCTTGACAGGTGAAAAAGTTAAGTCCATATATGAACTCGAAAAATTCTTCATCTGTTATATCCTGGATGTTGTGTCCCTCGAGTTGGGATAATATATCAGTATATGAAGTATAAAATAAATGGTTAGTCTCACTTATAACGTGGACTAAATTAAGTTAGGAAACCGCCACATACTTGTGCTATCGTGGACGTAAACTACACATCATCCTGACACTCTTCCCTAAAAGATGGGCTACATAATTTAGACATGTTGCACTCCAATACGTCACCATGAAGGCACTCCCCAAATAATAGCTCGCAAAGGTGTCTTCCCTTTGGAATGTATTTTCCTCTTTCCCAAACTGTCACCCTACACAAGTATAGGTTTTAATTGTTAGTCACCAATTTATTAAAAAGGAAAATCATAAGCAAATTTTGTTACCTCAATTTATCTCTTTGGAGAAAGTTGTTGATGACTTCTTGCTCTTTTTCAGGAATACGAGGGCGACCTTTTTAACCGGTCCTTTCTTTATATATAATAATCAAGCACTGGAATCTTTGGGGTGCTTGATTCATCTCCTATTTGGATCGGGCTGATGTCTTTTATCTCTTGGAGTACAAAACATTAGCACATTGGTACAAAGTATCAACCATTGAAGTACAAAAGATTAGCACATTACGTACAAATATCAACCAATGAAGTAAAAAAGATCAGCACAAAAGTACAAATATCGACCAATGAAGTGTAAGACATCAGCACATTTATGTACAAATATCAACCAATGAAACCAATGAAGTATAAAACATAAACACATTTAAGTACAAATATTAACCAATAAAGTATAAAACATAAGCACATTTAAGTGCAAATACCAACCAACGAAGTATAAAACATAAGCACATTTAAGTGCAAATAAGACATCAACACATTTACAAACACCAACCAATGAAGTATAAAATATCTGCACATTTATGCAAATATCAATCATTGAAGTACAAAAGATCAGCACATTAAGTCAAATATCAACCAATGAAGTATAAAATATCATCACATTTAAGTACGAATATCAACCGATGAAGTATAAGGCATCAGCACATTTAAGTACAAATATCCACCAATAAAGTATAAAACATCTGCATATTTAATTACAAATGAAGTACAAACAAATCAAGTACAAAAACCATCAAGCTAAGTACAAATATCAACAAATGAGATACAAATAGATTTAGCTCAAGTAGTGAAAGAAGTTGTAAGCCAAGGATCTAATTAAAAACAATTAAAAACTGAAATCAAACTTGATTACACCTCCCTAAGGATCTAATTCATGCATATATAGTGGGTTAAGGTCAAAAAATTACCTAGATAGCAAAATTCCAACCAAAGAGATGAAGACTTGCTTGAACTCTTCAATGTACTCTCCGATGGAGCAACACCTTGTAAGCAACCTTTTTGATACTAAATCACCTCAAAATTGATTGAAATTTGGGCACAAGATCACCAACATCTTGATGAATATTTAGTAAAAAGTTCAGCCAAATTAGAAAATCAGAATCCACTCCAAAAATACCTCCAAGTTTCTACCTAAATAGAGGATCTCCAAAAGGTTAGCAATAAAATTGTTTTGCCTGTAATGATAAGATCTACACACCAATGGACAAAACCAAATCTCTTCCATGTTAGCTGAAAAATAGAAGAGAGATATGAGAGGATGAAGGTTGATTATGGAGGTAGAAGATGAAGAAAAATGTGAAGCTTCAACACATGAGGTAACGCATGCAAAATTGGAGAAAATGAGAGAATCTAACAACTAGATCTAACATGCTTGTGTATCACACCCCATTGGTCGGCCTGAAGGAAGATGTGAGCCAAAGATCTAATTATAAAACATTTAAAAACTAAAATCAAACTCGATCACACCTCCCTAAGGATCTAATTCATGCCATTAAAGTGAATTTAGGTCAGAAAATTACCTTAAAATCAAAATCCAACCAAAAATGTGAAGAGATGCTTGAACGATTTAATGTAGTCTCCTCCTGGTGCAGTAGATTGTGGACAAATTTTGACCAACCAAACCTCATCAAAATCGGCTAAAATTTGGATAAGCGATCATAAACATCTTGATGAATCCACAATAGAAAAATCAGCCAAATCAAAAATTTCAAAGTGCCTCCAAAAATGGCTCCAAGTTACTGCTTCAATAGAGGATCTCCCAAAGGCTAGCAATCCAATCGTTTTGCCTCTAATGATAAGATCCACAACCAATGGACAATCCAATTCTCTCTAATGTCAGCTGGAAAACAAAGGAGGTAAAAGCAAGGATGAAGGCTGATTTTGGAGGCGGAAATGAAGAAAAAAATGAAAGATCAACATATGAGGCAGCACATGCAAAATTAGAAGGAAAGGGAGAATCTAACAATTAGATCTAAAATTCTTGTGCATCACATAAGCATGGCTGGCCAACCTTTATATCTATATATAGATGGATGGAAGGTGTGATGCTTAGCTGGCATCACACCTCCCTCATGGTTGGCGCTAATTTGCTTACCAACTTGCAAGCAAGTTGCATGTGAATTTAAGTTGCATTTGAATTTCATTTGAAATCTTCTTTTAATCACATGAAATGTCATCCAAATAAATTCTAAATGTACTCCAAATGAATATTTCATTTGAATTTTCCCTCCAAAATTGATTCTTCATTTTAATTAAACTAAACACTTTAATTTAATTAATTAACCTTTGACCTAACTCTTAAGTCAATTAGCTTAACTCTTTAAGCTACGCTTGTTCTTCTACATTTTTGCCATTTTCTAGAAAATTTTTGGGGGAATGGGTTTTTGGGAGAAAATTTCGAGAATGTGCTATGTGTTTCTTTTTGTTTTGGGGAAATATGGAAAATGATTTGAGAATGAGTTGTTTGTTTCTTTATGTTTTGGGGAGAGAAAATTTTTACTGTAGATGTCAAATCAGTTGCTTTTTTGTTGGGTTTGGAGGGTGAAAGTGATTTTTTTTTATGCATTATATGTATATATTTTTATAGTTGATGATGATGTGTGTGTATATATATATATTTATAATTGGTTATTTATTTTGAAATTTATATTTTTGTAAATTTAATATTAATAAATGATGTACTATTTGGTTATATTAATCAATATTAATTATTCATGAAATCATAATTATATTTTAATTACAGAAAAATTAGCTTATATCATAATTATTTCATAATTGTTAATATCTATTTATAAAAAAATTTAATTGCTATACATTAATTATAAAATAATCATTATCCATTAATTAAAATATAATTATTTAACTATTTATTGCTTACAATTTATGTATAAATAAAACTTAGTTATTTATTAAAATAAATAAATTTTTAATAATTTATATATATATATATACAAGACTTAATAAAAATTCATCAAATTAAAAAAATAATAATATTATATTATATGAAATTACATAATCTCAAATTATTTATTAAATAAATAAACATAATATTTAATTATACATAAAATATGAAACATAATTAATATATAAATAATAAGTTATTTAAATAAATAAATAAAATTAATTTAGTAAGTTATTTAATTGTTTTAACTCATTATTTAATTAATACGTTATTTAGTAAATAAATTACTTAGTAATAATCAAATAATTTTACTTAAATTTAATTAATTCTCTCAATAATTACTTTAGGCATATCAATATTAATTTATTAAACTTAATAGAATATTACATAAGTATCATCCTATAATCAAAATTTTATTATAATTTTAAATAAATGTGAAGATTAATAGTTAATGAAGAATATTTTTTGAGAATATTAATTTATTTATTGTATCAAAAGAAAACATCTTAAGTTATTTATTAAATGAATAAATATAATTTAATTAATACATTAAATATTAAATATAACTAATAAATTATTTAATTAAAAAGTAAATTTAATTAATTTAATATGTTATTCAATAAATAAATTATTTAGTAATAACATAAATAATATTTAATTAAATTTAATTCATTTTTTCAACAATAAGTTTAAATAAATTTGTAAACATAAGTTTTAGAATTTTTTTACCTAGTAAAATTTTAATATTTATATATATATGTGTGTGTATGTATGTATATATATATATATATGAATGAGTGAAGTGGGAGAGTGATAAATGAATGGGTGATGTGAAAGGTAGAGTGAGAAAAGTGAGGAGGTACACATGATTTTTAGGATGTAGGGTTTTTTGGGTGAATTGAGAGGGGATTTTTGGATATAAAATTTGAATTTTTGGAGGAAAAGATTGGAGAATGTGCATCCATTTTGAAAATGTTTTTGGGGTTGGAAAATTTTTTGGGAAAATGTAGAAGAACATAACCCTAGTTATTGTTAACTTAATTCCTTAAGTTAACTTGACTAATTAATAGTCACGTGGCCCCAATTAAATTAACTCTATATTTAATTGGCCTAATTTAACTCCTTAAATTATTAAGATTAATTTTATATTTAAATTGATCAAGTCAACATGACCAAAAATTGTGTCAACTGTTTACCTCAAAAGTCGGTCAATGATGGAATTTCTAACTTTTAGAAAATTCCCCTCATCAAATAGGATTTTCAATTGACTTTTGTGTATGACCTATTAGATTCTACCATTCATTGAGCATGAACTCATAACTTGTGATGTATTGAATATAAAATATTCACATTAGTCTAAACTCCTTTAAACTAATGACTCAGCTCAATTAATCTCATTAATTGAAGAGTACCTAATCTTTATGGTCGATGTCCAACCTCAAGCCCATGGAGCCCAACCAACTGGCCAAAATGAATACTTTTGGAGTACTATTCTAGCTGTACGCTTACCATGAAAATACGATCCTTCTCTCTCCTCTCTCTCAAAAGAGGCCTAGGGCAAGATATTTGCCAGCTCCCTAAAATCCTGGATACTATATCTCTATTCCAATGTTTGATTCCCCTTTATGACCCCATCTTAGGAAAACTCATTTTCCTAATTGTCATACTACCTTGCGCAATGATTTTGTGGAATCGATCATTATAGAATACATAGGAGATGCACTCGCCATTCACAACGACGAGGAGTCGGATCTCTTCTTGGATCTCACAAACCTCCGAGTCTAAGTAGCTCATACCCAACTTCAACCCAAAAGACCCGCCAAATGGCCAAGCATCTGGTGGATTCTCCGGGCGGACCTAAAAGTAAGTAAGGTACTGGGATCCATAATATAACTTCAAAAGCATAAATAAACTAGTGCTTTACAAGCAACCAAGGATCTAAACATGCTTTAGGATTTAGATTTGGATAGAGAGTTACCTTGATTAGCAAAATTTAAACGTAGATTGAAGAACTCTTTCTTGAAAACAGAATCTACTAAGCAGTGGTGCAGCTGGAAGAGAGCAACTTTTGCATAATCCAAAGGACTCCAAAAAAATTGAAAAAATTCTAGTAGATCCTAAACTCTTTGATGAAGCTACGATGAAAAATTCAAATAAAAAATCCTTCTGGATCTTCTGGAATAAAATTGCCAAATGACTGGTCTCACAGATGGATCTCTAAAGGCTTAGTAAACCATTTGTTTTGCCTTTTTCAAAATGATCCACTCACATCTGATTTCCTACTACTCTTTACTTTTAATTGGAGAAAGATAGGAGAAAAGAGAGGGAGATGGCCAATATTGGGGTTGGTGTAACATCTCTAAAATTTGGTATTTCGAAAAATAAGGATTTAGAGTTTAAGAAATTGGTTGGTCGAATTTCAGGGCTTGAAAAATAAATAAGAAGGACTTGATTGTAAGACTTTTAAAAGTTTTGGGGTTGATTAGAAATTTGAGAAAACTTGATTTTTAAGATTCTTGAAACTTTGTGGGTCAAAATAGAATTATTTTGGATCAAAGGGGGTTAAAATAAGGCACTAACTAAATTTAGGGTTGAAGTGAAGAGTTTTAAATCTTGGAGGACTCGATTGAAAACTGAAAAAGATTTGGGGGTCAAATTTAAATATCTAAAAGTTCCCTATAAATAGTCCAATTTCCATTTTCCTCTCCCAATCTTCCTTTCTCTTCACCGCTTACACCTCTCTCCCCCTCACTGGCAAACTCCTCCGACGATGCCTCAAAATCGTGAACTAACCTGTGCAACCTCTTCTTCTCACTCCCAGGACCTCAACCATACCATATGCAGGTCACCATCTCCAGCAAGACGCCAAAAAAATGAAGCTCAAAGTAAGCTCCATCGGCGGTGATAGGTCTCCAACCCTTAGTGATCGAAGTTGGAATGTGTGCAGTAGGTTTTGTAGTGCTCAGCTTGAGGAACATTTTGGTAACCTTGGATTCCAGTTTGGCATGGCGGAGGAGAAAAAATCGAGCTAAAATAGTGCGGCAGCGAGTGGTGGCACAGTAAGTTTCAGATGGCAATTGAGCTGTAATCTAATGACATTTAGTAAAATTGATGTGGGGGTTGTCTCTGTTATGCTGAAAGGAGTCGAACGGTGGTGGTGTTGCTCATTTCCGACGACTATGCATGGCGGTCGGCGGCGGCGCTCCGGCTACTTTGGGACAGAATCTTTGCTTTGTCGCGGTGATTGTTGTGGTGTTCTCGGTTTGCACTTTTGGAGCTTCAATAGTCAGATTTTGGGTAAAAAAGTTAGATTGAGGATTTCATATATATATATACATATATTTTATACCATTTTATCTCATAAATATTGTATTATGAGACATGCAAAAAAGAAATCTGATATGGGACTAGGATTCGGAACATGCATGTACTATTGTAAGTTTAGTAAGCACGGATTTTTATTATCATGTGATAATCTTGGGTTAATTAAGCTAATTAAGCGATTAAAACTCTAATCTTATGAAATTGAGACTTAAGTAACAATAATTAGGCTAATTAAGATAGTTGGGTTGTTGTTCTAATTTGGATAATGAGATGAGGGCAATTATATAAATAAGGACCTGGCTATGCCTTTTGTTAGTATTAATATAAACCCCGTAAATATTCCCGTATTAACAACGTAATTAGTTGTACCGTAATGATAGTACTAATCGAACCCTAAAACTACCATATTAGACGAATAGCTATTGATTTTTGATTATTGATATTATAACTATAATTAATTGGGTCAAATGAGGATCTTGACATGGACCTATTCTTTTGGATTAGGTGATGAAGAAGTGGGTCCTGTGGACCAATAGGCGGTGATAGCATATCTAAGGTTAATAAGGTGAGGCTCTGCCATTCTAGCCTTGATTCTTTCTATTCTTGTGGATTGACCCCTGTGAGGGTTCAACGTGCTTGTACACCGTACTTTTTCTTAGTATTGAAATCCGTAAATTGTTTGAGATCTTGTTGTCGTCTGTTGCTTGTTTCATAAACCCTTGTGAGGGTTTGTTTTATTAGTTTTTGCTTGTAATATTGTTCAGTACAATCCATGGCCTTACCAGTACTCTTGTTATCCATTACAATTTTAGTTGGCCATGTTGGCTTACCTGAATTATTTATTGATATCATATGGCCTTGTCGGCATATTTGATTATTGAATTTATTTATAGACACTTACACACAAAATCTATTTGGGCCAAGTGCTAATCCCAACGGAATGCTTGGCTTACTATTCTAGATTTTTATCATTGTATTGGTGATAAAAATAGTGTTATTGGCTGATTTGGTTTGCGATCTTGACTTTAGGCAGTCAAGTGTTGACTATGGCCTAAAGCTTGATCAGCGAGGATTGGTCCTACTGATTTACGTCGTTGAGATCTTGTCCTCATGGGAGGCTTGGTTGACGAGGATTGGTTTTACCGATTCGTGCTGCAGTAGTTTTGCGAGTTGGCTACTCGTCGAGGCGATATAAGGGGTTAGGCCGTTTTATGGTCGGATCAAGGAGATACATGGGGGCAAGCCGTTTTACGGTCGTATCATTTATACATAACCTGGAATAATAAAAGGAAAGGTAGTTACACGGTCGTATATGTAAAATATGCTTATACCACTGGTTTTATAAAATGTTCTGGATTATACCACTGGTTTTATAAAATAGTCTACTTTATAAACCTAATCAAAATCTTGGATTTTGGAATCTGAATATTTCGTGAAACAATTTGTTCACTGAGTTTCATTAAATCTAATAATGTCTATGAGTTCTGAAATTTTATGTGAAATTTATTTAAATGTAAAGTGACTCTTCGCCGGTATGGGATGGCATTAGTTAGCTCTTTAAAGTGTTGTACAAGAAATACTATTTTCTAGTTTTTGTTCGTAGATTCTGTAAACTTCTTCAAATTTCCAATACCCAGATATGTAACCTGTATTTTAGTTATTTGAATTCAGAACGAATGTTCTTTTTATACTTGTATATTGTACTCCATTTCATTCTGATTGTTTCTATACTTGCAAATGCTTGCCTCACTGAGTCATTTAGACTCACCCTCTTTGTGTTTTTCCTTTTGTTCTTTGGCCAGATTGAAAAGTAGAAGGCATCCTGAGCTTGGGTTACCTTTTGGCATAATGTAAATATTATTATCATGACATCTATAACAGTAAGGATGCGAAATGTTATGGTTGTAATGTAATAAGGGTATAGGTTATAATTTAGTGTCTTTGCTTATACAAAGTGTGATGGGTTAGAGTTCCTAATGAATGATGTATATATGTAAGCTAAATTATGGGCCTTTGAGAAATTGTGACTTGTTATGAGAACTTGGGTTTTGCTTGTCATTTTTAGCATAACTAGCTTGAATTCTAAATTATGAAATTTCTTAGGTTGAGAATGTTGGAGAGTGTAATTGGTTTTGAAAAAATAATATTGAAGTAGCACCTCGATTCGAAGCAAGCACCTCTCGGACGGGGCGCTACAGTTAGAGAAGAAGAGAGAGGTGAACTTCAACACATGAGTGAATACCTTGAAAATGGAGAGGGGAAGTGAGAATTTAATTCTTCACTTGGATTGCAAGTGGCCGCCCACCTTCACCTCTATATCTATATATAGAGGGAGGATGGGGCATCACACCTTTCTCAAGGGGGGAGGAGGGACCACCAACATGCTTGCAATGCATACAAGTTGACAAATTCAAATCTAATTTGAATTTGTGTGCATTTCAATTATGTCTGAAATCTAATTTAAAATTATGCCACGCTAAAATGATCCTATCATTTGAATTTTTCCTCCAAAATATATTATTCTCATTAATTAAATTAAACACTTTAATTTAATTAATCAATGAGTTTAATTTAATTAATTAATCATTGACTTAACTCTTAAGTCAACAAGCTTAACTCTTTAAGCTTAATTTTGCTAACTTAACTCTTTAACTTGACCAATTGATGGCCACATGGCACCAAGTAATTAACTCTTTAATTATTGGTCTAATTTAGCTCCTTAAATTAATCGATCAATTTAACACTTAAATTAATCATGCCAAAATTGACCATAATTTCGGTCACCCAAAAATTGGTCTCTATTGAGTGAATTTTCTAACACTTAGAAAGTTCCTCCATTACTTAGAAAATATAATTAGCTTTTATGTGTGACCCAAAAGATTTTATCATTCATTGGATATGGGTTCACAACTCCTTATGACTTTTGCATATAGTATATTCCTTTTGTTTAAACTCCTTTAAACTAATAAACTCAATTCAATTAATCTCCATTCATTGAAGAGTAACTAATCTTCATGGTCATCTCCAACCTCAAGCTCATGGAACCCTACTAATTGGCCAAAATGAATGCTCTTGGAGAACCATTATAGCTTTATGCGTATCATGCAAATACGGTCCTTCCATCTTATACCTCCCAAAAAAGGCTTAGGGCAAGATATTTGTCTGCTCCCTAATAGCCTCAATATTATATCTCTATTCCCAATGTTTGATTCCACTTTATGACATCATCTTTGGAAAACTCCTTTTTCAAATTGTCATGCTACCTTGCGCAAGGATTTTTGCGAATCAATTATTATTGAATACATAGGAGATGTACTCACCATTCACAAAGATGGGGAGTCGAATTCTATCTTGGATCTTACAAACCTCCATGTCTAAATAACTCATACCTAATCACTACCCAAACGGCCCGCTAGGTGACCAGGGAGGAGTCAAAGCATGAGAACCTAAACAAAAGGTTACCATAGATCCTCAAGTCAAATGACTAATTATATACACTAGCATAAGCAGGAGAACTTGCCAGTATAGACTTGCCACTTCGGCTATCTGGTGGATTCTCTGGTGGGTCTTCAATGCCTTGTTTCCTATGAAGGTATGTGTGGCACTAGGATCTAAATATTTTCAAGAAAACTGAATAAAACTAGCCCACCCACATCCATAAGGATCTAGATATCCATAGTATTCAGATTTAGATAGGGAAATACCTTAATGAAACCAAAAATCGAGGAACAAGGAAGAACACCCTTTAACTCTTGAAGTTGTCCCCTCACTGGCGCAACAGAAACACCAACTAATTTCCTCTAGTAAAACTTCTCCTTTTGAGCTGAAATTTTTTTTGTATTCCCTCAGCAACTTGAAGATCCTAAAATCGATATTTCAGCTAAATCAAAACAAAATAAGTCATCCTAGAACTCATTGCAAGCAGCTGCTAGAAACTGCTTCCCAAGGGCAAATAACAACCCAAACGTTTTGCCTCTAACGAGATAGTCTACACACCAAACAGAATGACCCTTTCTCTACAAAAATAGAGGAATAGACATATTTGCAGAGAAATAGAGGAAAGAAGACCAAGTATGGATAGAGAGGATGAAGCCGGTTGGAGAGGTTTGTGGGGAATCTAACTATTAGATGCCTACTAACAAAGTTTGTTGTTGGGAGAATAATTTACAGCTTGCTGTAAACATTCCTTGTGGCCGCCCCTTTCCTGTATTTATAGATAGGAGGATGATGGTGTATGGTTACACACCATCTTCAATGAGGGGATGCCACATGTCCATGCCAAGGCGGGCATTAACAATTAATGTTGTGTGAATTTGAATGTCATTTGGAATTTACATTTCATATCATGAGATGTCTTCCAAATGAATTCTAATTTCATATTAAATGAAACCTTCATTTAATAATTCTCTCCAAAATTAACTCTCCAACTTAAATAAATTAAACACTTTAATTTAATTAATAATCTTTGACTTAACTCTTAAGTCAAAGTGCTTAACTTTTTAAGCTAATCAAAATTAATTTAACTCTTAAATTAATTTGACCAATTGACAGTTATGTTGCATCAATTAATTAACTCTTAATTAATTGATCTTAATTTAGCTCTTAAATTAAATTGACCAATTTAACTCTTAAATTGATCAAGCAAAAAATGACTCCAATTTTCACATCCTTCAAAAATCGGTCAAGAGTGAATTTTCTAACACTTAGAAAATTCTCCTTCCTTGATTAGGTCATGCAATTTGGCTTTTGTGTATGACCCATTAAGTTCTACCATTCATTGAATATGGTCTCACAACTTCTTATGACTTATGGAATATCAAATATTCACATTAGTTTAAACTTCTTCAAACTAAGTGACTCAATTAATTAATCTCATTAATTGAAGAATACCTACTCTCCATGATTGATGTCCAACCTCAAGCCCATTGACCCCAACTAATTGGCCAAAATGAATGCTTTTGGAGAACTATTCTAGCATTACCCGTACCATGCAAATATGGTCCTTTTGTCTCTATCTCCATGAAAGAGGCCTAGAGCAAGATATTAGTTGGCTTCCTAATAGTCTCAATGCTATGCTTCTATTCTTAATGTTCAATTCACTTAGTAACCTCATCTTTGGAAACACCTTTCCAAATTGTCACATCACCTTGCGTAAGGATTTCTTGGAATCGATCGTTATAGAACACATAGGAGTTGCACTCGCCCTTCATAAAAGCGAGGAGTTGGATTCTATCTTGGATCTCACAAATCTCTATGTCTAGTAGCTCATGCCCAATCTCAACTCGAGTGGCCCACTAAGTGACTAAAGAATAGTCAAAGCATAAGGACCAAACACAAGTTTACCATGGATCCTTAGGTCAAAGGACTAATAATATGCAATAGCGTAAGCTGGAGAACTTGCCACTTTAGCTATCTAGTAGATTCTCCGAGTGGGTCTTTAGTTCATTGTTCTCTAATAAGTACCTACTGACATGCATCCATATCTTGTTGGGATTGCTCATGGAATGGAGCAACACCCAACTCTTGGATTTTTGCATAGTCAGTGCAAGTCTATCTAGATCTTATATATCCTATCTCGTGAGATCTTATGACTTGGAAGATTTAAGAAGATGATCGTATAAGACTTATTCCATGATCACCATCTAGTACATGATCAAGTCCCATAGTTTTATGTGATCAAAGGGCTTCATCCAAATGCCAGTGAAGTAAATAAGTAGCATAATATGAAGATGGCCATATAATGAATACCATTCAATCAAGATTGTCTTACAAGAAAATAGTTTACAAGGCCAATCTAATTGGCTTGCGGGGCACTATTCCAACACCCTAACAAACATCTATATCTTATATGGGATTGCCTATGGAATGGAGCAGTATCCAACTTGTTAGATCTATGTATCGTTAGTGCAAGTCTATCCGAATCTTAGATGCCTTGTCTCTTAAGATCCTTTGACTTGGAAGATTTAAGATCACGATCATGTAAGATTTATTCCATGATCACTACCTAGTCGTGACCAAGTCCCGTAGTCTTGTATGATCTAAGGGCTTCAACCAAATGCTAGTGAAGTAAATATAAGCATAAGATGAAGATGGCTATATAATTAATATCATTCATTTAAAATTGTATCACAAGTGAAATAGTTTATAATGCCAATCTAATTGGCTTGCGGGGAACTATCCCAATAATGTCCCACTTGCCCTAAAGCTAATTCCTCAAAATCTTAATACATATCTTCTCAAGATGTCCTTTAAAGACCTTTTGCAATAAAGGTCTAGTTAGTAGATCATCTATATTCTCTTCCAAGGCAACTCTCTCTAATAAAATGTCGCCTCTATCAATGATCTCCTGGATCAAATAATATCACATCAATATGTGCTTGGATCGCTGATAAGATGTTGGCTCTTTAGCTTGCGCTATCACCCCATTGTTGTCACAAAAGACAACTACTGGCTCAACAATGCTAGGTACTATATTCAACTTTTAAATGAAGTTTTCATCCAAACACCTTCTATTGAAACTTCTGGAGCCGTAATATACTATGCCTCTGTGGTAAAGTCGGCCATGGTGTCATGTTTGGAACTCTTTCAACTCACCGTACCACCATTGAAGTAAAACATGAATCTAGAATGGATTTTAGGTCATCTACATTGGATTGGAAATTAGAATCCAAAAACCCCTCTAGTTTCAATTCTCCATTGTCGTATACCAAAAATAAGTCCTTAGTCCTTCTCAAGTACTTATGGATTATTTTTACGGCCATCTCATGGCTTTCACTAGGATTGGATTGGAAATGACTCGTAACACTTAAAGCGTGTGCCATATTCAATCTTGTACATTGAACTGCATACATTATGCTCCCAAAAGTAGAGGCATAAGGTATATAGGACATCATTTGTCTCTCATCGTCAGTCGTAGGGGTCATAAATTTGGAGAGATGAATTCCATGTCCCATGGGAAGAAATCCCCTTCTGGATTCTTCCATACTAAACCTCTTTAGTATCTTGTTAATGTACGGGGTTTGGGAAAGCCCTAGCATCCTCTTCATTCTATCTTTATAGATACGTATTCCCAATACGTAGGATGCTTCTCCCAAATCCTTCATGGAGAATTAAATAGTTAAGCATACTTTAGTACACTCTAACATTCCCACCACATTCCCAATGAAAAGGATGTTATCGACATAAAGCACAATAAATTGTACATTACTCCTACTAGCCTTCATATACACACATGGTTCATACGCATTTTTGACAAAGCTAAATGATTTGACTATCTTGTCAAAATATATGTTCTAACTTTGGGATGCCTATTTCAGTTCATAAATGGATCTCTAGAGTTTGCAGACCTTTTACTCACTCCCCTTATATGTAAAACTTTGTGGCTGCTTTATATAAATTTCTTCTTCAATGTCTCTAATGAGGAAAGCGGTTTTCACATCCATTTGTCATATTTCATAGTCATAATATGCGGCCATATCAAATAGAATCCGAATAGATTTAGGCATAGGGACTGGTGAAAAGGTTTCCTTAAAATTGATACTAGGTCTTTAATTGTAACCTTTTGCCACTAGTCTCACCTTAAAGGTTACTACCTCTCTATTGACTCCAAGCTTTCGCCTATAGATCCACTTACAACCAACGAGAACTATTCCCTTTGGTGGATCTACCAAAGTCCATACTTTGTTGGAGTACATGGAGTCTATTTCAAATCTCATGGCATCTAACTAATGTCCTAAATCTATGTCTAATATAGCTTTCTCATAAGTCTTCGAATCACTATTCAATTCGCCCATCTCATGAAGGAATCCAAACTTTTTGGATTGCTTCTTCATTTGGTCCAACCTTCTTAGAAGTTGTGTGTTGGGCTCTTGATACTCATTTATTTTTACCACTTGTGGGATTTATTGATCACCTTGAACTTCATCAAGTTCAATAACAACGCCATTTCTATCTAATAGAATTCCTTTTCTAAAACGTGGGCGTTCCTTGGAACAAACACTTTTTGTTTCGAGAGATTATTGATGTAATAACCCAAAGACTCTCTTGGGTGTCCCACAAACTTTCATAAAGTGGATCTACTATCCAACTTGTTCCCATTGTCCATCTCATGTAGGCAGGAGACCCCTAAACTTTAAGGTATTGGTAAGAGGGTGCTTTGCCATTCCACATCTCATGCGGCATTTTTGGCACCGACTTTGATGGTACTACATTTAGTAATATTGCCGTTGTTTGTAAAGCATATCCCCAAAAAGAGATTGGTATATCAAAAAAGCTCATCATGGATCGTACCATGTCTAACAAAGTACGATTTCTCCTTTCGGCTACTCTATTATGTTGGGGTGTGCTGGGTGGAGTCCATTGTTAGAGAGTCTCATCTCTTTTGGATAATCTAAGAACTTGGTCCTTAAGTATTCTCTCCTCAATTCGATCGAAGAGCTTTAATACTAAGTCCATTTTGCTTTTCCACTTCATTCCTATACTCTTTGAACTTGTACTTCATAAGATACACATGTCCGAACTGACTATAATCATCGATAAAAGTGATGAAATAGGAATAGCCACCTCTCGCACTAACTCTTAGTGGGCCACAAACATCCGTGTGGATCAAATCCAAAGGACTTATGGTTCACTCCATTTGTCCTACAAAAGAGGTATTGGTCATTTTTCCCTTTAAACAAGATTCACATTCACAAGTAGGAAGTTCCTAATGCCACAACATTTAGTGCTTTGAGAGCTTTTAACTTGTTCATCCTATTTTTAGAAATATGCCCAAGTCTTGCATGCCAAATAATGGCATCTTCTTGGTTATCTAATTTTCTTTTACTTGGTTGAATGTGCATTGGTGAAGGTTCGAAATCTAGTATGTATAATCCATTATTCAATGTACCTTGTGCAATTAAAGAATCTTTCTTTGATACTTTCAATACACCATTCCATATAGAAAAATCGAATCCTTCATTTTTAAGAGCGGGTTTGAAATAATGTTCTTAACAAGTTAGGATACATAATAACGAAGATTTAACACAACATTAGCGTTCCCCAAGTCCAACTTTACAATGCCTTGGACCGTGGCGGCAGCTCTTACTTCATCTCTGAGGTGGAGGATCATATCCCCTTCATGTAGACTCTTTCTTCTTTCTATCCCCTATAACATATTATAAAAGTGAGAACCATGTGCAATATCAAATACCCATGAGGAAGAATTAGTCGTTAAGTGCACTTCAATGAAGTATATACCCTTCCCAAGGGTGTCAAGGTATTCCTTGCAATTTCTTTTTCAATGCCCTTTTTCGCTATAGTAAAAATAAGTTGTATCGATTTTATCATCTTTCTTCTTCTTGACTCCCCCGAGCCTTGCAAGGGTTGTTTCCTTTTGAGGAGGAATTTTTCTTCCTCTTACCTGTTTTTCTAGGAGCCCTAAGGCTTTCGACTTAGAGGTGGAAGCATAAGAGACTTTTCCTTTTTCAATCACCTTGGTGGTCACCTATATGTTCACCAGTTCGTTAATCATCACCTTTTGCTTGGACATATTAAAGATCATAATGAATTGGTCGAATAAAGGGGGCAATGATTGTAGGATCAAATCCCCGTAGACATCATTGTCCATGACCACGTTATGTTGTCCAAGCTTTTCGATGAGTCCAATAATCTTAAGCCTATTATCATGGACACTTGAACCCTCTACCATCATTGATCTAGAGAGCTCTCTTGATAAAGCGAACCTTTCATGCCTTGTTTACACACCATACAACTCTTGTAGGTGTTTATAGATCTCACATGCATGACTCATATGCTCGTGAGTCTTTTGGAGCTCATTAGTCATGGAAGCCATAATGGGGCATTTCATTTGTAGATCATCATCCACAAGTTTAGTGAACACTTCACAAGCCTCATTGGTGGCATCATCACCCAAGCTGTCTGGCGGACATTGATCAAGTACAAGAGTCCTCTTTTCAAAGTTAAGAATGATTTTAAGGTTCCTTAACCAATCATGAAAGCTAGGCCTGGTGGGTTTATTGCTTTCCAAAATGCATGCGAATGGATTTTTAGCCATTTTCTTTTTGAATATTTCAAAACTCTACAAGAGGCCAAAAAAAAAAGAGTATAAGCCATGTTTGCAATCTTTCAAGAATGTTTTTTTCCCACTATTTTATCAATTCTTTCACCCTTGAGAAGAATTCAGGAAATCTCATTTCCTAGTGAGTATCAAGATCTTGAGGACTTGCAAGCGGACCCCTATAACTGAGTGCCATCCAAAATCAATCGAAGGGTTAGCAACTTTTGCTAATTGCTTCTCATGCAACTCTTGATGTATTTTGCCTCCCTTTCACATAGACCCATGTAATAGTCCACCATCTATGTTACTAAGTGTTAAGTCCAACAAATGAATCAAACTTCGATTCAAGACAGGCAGCACAACATCCCTCATAATCGAGTGCCATTGTGTGGGCGTTCTTGATTCAAAGATGCATCTTATGCTAAGTGTATGCTCACAACTTTTCTCCTAAGTGTGACCCCTGTAACCGAGTGCCATAACATAAAATCAGTAGCATCGTCATGACCTACACTATTGGTAGAAGGCATGGATTAATTAAAACTCCTTTTAATTTGTATCCATTGTGACTTAATATTTGAAAAAGCACTTAAACATTCTAAGTTGAGGGTTTTTGTTGGTAAAAATCTCATCATTATCTTCTTATTTAGGTTTTCTATATCCTAACCATGCATCTCATGCATCAACAGGATATGGAAGCATAAATAAGTAAATGTGCCTAGCATGCTCCTAGGGTGGGATGACCATGAGCCTATCCAAGTGGTGCATTTAGAGCCATAGGTGCACCACTTAGTTGATTTTAAATGGGTTGATTAAATCTAGCCATTATATGAGTGTATCCCCATACATTCATAGGTCTTCAAAAGTTTCCATGCCTCCAATGGTCTTTTTTGCTCCATGCAACATTTATGTAAGAAAAAATCCTCACTTCTAGTGATTCTATTCTCATAACTTTTAGAAGCTAGAATTAAAAGGCATGCAAACCACAATTTAAAGGTTAAAATCAATATTAAAGACTCACGATCATCCCCATTAATTCATCATTCATTTAACAATTAAATGAACACTAAACAAATCTAGAATTAACAATTAATTCCAATAATTAAATGCTTATCTCATAAATAAATAATTGGTCAAGCAAGAGGAAGCATAACAGTTATGCCATAATTTGAAAATTAACTTTAAATTTTTTTTAAAAGCATTTAAAAATGTCAAACATAATTTTGAGACCCTGCACAATACTTGTGCATCTATCATGTGTGAGTTAAAAATCTTTTGGTCAAATAAAGGAGCACAAAAATAACAAAAACTCATGCCAAATGAAAAAGTGTCGCTGGGTGCATTGCTGTGTGGCTCCAGGTGCACTCGTTACTTGGCTAGCGCTGGCCAAGCAGGGCAGCTTGCCTTACTTTCACTTCAGCATCGACTCATGCCTATTTTAGCTCAACTTTGGTGCACCAAAAAATTTAGGACACTTCCTAAACATTAAAACACACATTATAGATGAAATTCCATATTCAAAACTCCTTTTAAAAATAGAATTTCAAGTGCTCAATCATGCTTTTAAAAACAAATTAAAGTAAGAATTACATTCTTCAAAAATCTTCAACAAAACTCCAATCAAATTGGATCCTAAAATGACCAAAACAACTTAAGGCCAATCAACACATGCTATATCAACATATACCATCAATTAATGCCAAATCAACATTCAACATTAATAGCTATGAATTAGAACATACTAATCATATGAATTAACACTTAAAACACATATTAGCATGCTTTCAATTCATCAATCATGGAGTCACATGGGATCATTCAAACACTGCAATCCATCATATGAATTGAGAATTCAATGATTTTGATTAATCCATCACATGAATCAATCAATCAAAAAATCCAAATCAAAGCATGAGTTAAGCTCTAATACCACTTGAAAGCAAGTAAGGCATTAGGATCCAATAATAAAACTTTAAATTATGAAATAAACTAGTGCTTTACAAGCAACCAAGGATCTAAACATGCTTTAGGATTTAGATTTAGATGGAGAGTTACCATGATTAGCAAAATCCAAAGGTAGATTAGAGAACTCTTTCTTGAAAACAGAATCTGCCAAGTAGTGGCGCAGCTGGAAGAGAGCAACTTTTGCACCATCCAAAGGACTCCAAAAAATCCAAAAAAATTTCAGTAGATCCTCAACTCCATACTGTGAAAAGTTTAGACCAAAACTACTTCTGGATCTCCTAGAATAAAATCGTAAAATGACTGATCTCGTAGGTGGATCTCCAAAGGCTTAGCAAAGTATTTGTTTTACCTTTATCAAAATGATCCACACACCAATCTGATTTCCTACTACTCCTTACTTTTAGTTGGAGAAAGAGAGGAGAGAAGAAAGGGGGATGGCTGATTTTGGGGTTGGAGAAGAAGAGCGAGGTGAATTTCTACACATGAGTGAACACCTTGAAAACGGAGGGAAAAAGTGAGAATCTAATTCTTCACTTGGATTGCAAGTTGCTGCATACCCTCACCTCTATATCTATATATAGAGGGAGGATGGTGTGATGCTAGGCTTAACACCTTCCTCAAGGGAGGGGGAGGGGGACCACCAACATGTTTGCAATGCATGCAAGTTGGCAAATTTAAATATAATTTGATTTGTGTGCATTTCAATTACATGTGAAATCTAATTTCAAATTAATTAAATTCCATACTAAAATGATCCTATCATTTGAATTTTTCCTCCACAATATATTCTTCTCATTAATTAAATTAAATACTTTAATTTAATTAATTAATCCTTGACTTAACTCTTAAGTCAACAAGTTTAACTTTTTAAGCTTAATTTTGCTAACTTAACTCTTTAAGTTAACTTGGCCAATTGATGGTCACGTGTCTAATTTAACTCCTTAAATTAGTTGATCAATTTAACATTAAAATCAGTCAAGCTAAAATTGACCTCAATTTTGGTCACCCAAAAATAGGTCTCTATGAGTGAATTTTTTAGCACTTAGAAAGTTCCTCCATTACCCAGGAAATGTAATTGGCTTTTGTATGTGACCTAATAGGTTATACCATTTATTGGACATAGGCTCACAACTCCTTGTGACTTTTGAATATCATATATTCCTTTTAGTTTAAACTTCTTTAAATTAATTGACTTAATTCAATTAATCTCCATTAATTGAAAAGTACCCAATCTCCGTGGTCGATCTCCAACCTCAATCCCATGGAGCCCAATTAATTTGCTGAAATGAATGCTCTTGGAAATTCATTATAGCTCTACACGTACCATGCAAATACGGTCCTTTCATCTCTTGTCTC
Organism: Jacaranda mimosifolia; assembly: GCA_018894105.1. Classification (NCBI taxonomy): domain Eukaryota; kingdom Viridiplantae; phylum Streptophyta; class Magnoliopsida; order Lamiales; family Bignoniaceae; genus Jacaranda; species Jacaranda mimosifolia. The sequence continues at coordinate 23,619,469 of CM032119.1, forward strand.
CCGAAAGAGGCCTAGGGCAAGTTATTTGCTGGATCCCTAATAGCCTCAATACTATGTCTCTATTCCCAATGTTTGATTCCACTTTATGACCTCATCTTTGTAAAACTCCTTTTCTAAATTGTAATACTACCTTGTGCAAGGATTTCTTGGAAATGATCATTATAGAATACATAGAAGATGCAAGTGTCCTTCACAAAGATGAGGAGTCGGATTCCATCTCGGATCTAACAAACATCCATATCTAAGTAGCTCATACCCAATCACCACCGAAACAGCCCGCTAGGTGACCAAGGAAGAGTCAAAGGATGAGGATCTAAACACAAGGTTACCATGAATCCTCAGGTCAAAGGACTAATTATAGGCACTAATGTAAGTAGGAGAACTGGCCACTTCGACTATCTAGTTGATTCTCTAGTAGGTCTTTAGTTCGTTGTTCCCTAACAAGCACCTACCAATATACATCAATGTCTCATAAAGGATAGCCCATGGAACGGAGCAATATCCAACTCCTTGGATCTATGCATCGTTAGTGCAAGTCTATCCGGATCTTAGATAACCTTTCTCTTAAGATCCTATGACTTGGAGGATTTAAGATCACGATCGTGTAAAAATTATTCCATGATCACCACTCAGTGCGTGACCAAGTCCCATAGTCTGGTGTGACCAAAGGGCTTCAAACAATTGCTAGTGAAGTAAATATAAGCATAAGCTGAGGATGGCCATACTATTAATATCATTCAATTAAGATTGTATCACAAGTAAAATAGTTTTTAATGTCAGTCTAATTGGCTTGCGGGGTACTATTCCAATAAGGCCTTCAGTGAACTTGTTCTCTAACAATCACCCACTAGCATGTACCCATATCTTATATGGTTTGGTCATGAAATAGAGTAATATCCAACCCTTAGATTTATGCATCATTAGTGCAAGTCTATCAATCCAACCCTTGGATTTATGCATCATTAGTGCAAGTCTATCCAGATCTTATATGGCCTATCTGATAAGATTCTTTAACTTGGAATATTTAAGATCACAATCGTGTGAGATTTATTTCATGATCACCACCCAGTATGTGATCAAGTCCTGTGGTCATGTGTGATCTAAGGGCTTCAACCAAATGCTAGTGAAGTAATATGAACATAAGATGAAGATTGCCATTTATAATAAATATCATTCAATCAAGATTGTATTATAAGTGAAATAGTTTACATGTCAATCTCATTGGCTGTACGGTACTATTCCAACAATCTCCCACTTTCCGTAAGGCCAATGCCCTATAGTCTTAAGACCCAACTTCTCAAGATGTCCTTCAAAGACCTTTTGGGTTAGGGGTTTAGTTAGCGAATCTATTATATTTTCTTCTAAGACGACTCTTTTCACTCTAATGTCACCTCTACCAATGATCTCCCAAATTAGATGGTATTACCTCAAAATGTGCTTGGATTGCTGATAAAATCTTAACTTCTTAGATTGTGCAACCGCAACATTGTTGTCACAGAAGACAACTACAGGCTCAGTAATGCCAGACACTATATCCAACTCTTGGAAGAAGTGTTTAATCCAAACTCCTTCCTTTATAGCTTCTAAAGTTGCAATATATGCTGCCTCTATGGTAGAATTGGCCAAGGAGTCTTGTTATGAACCCTTCCGACACATTGTGCCACCATTGAGGCAAAATATAAATCTCGAAGTGGATTTTAGGTGATCTACATTGGATTGAAAACATGAATTTGAAAACCCTTTGGGTTTCAATTCTCTATTGTCGTACATTATAAAAAAATCCTTAGTCCTTCTCAAGTACTTAAGGATTGCTTTAATGGTCATCCAGTGACTCTCACGGGGATTGGATTGGAAACAGCTTGTAACATTTATAGTGTGTGCCATATCCAATCTTGTATATTGAACGGTATATATTCTGCTTCCAATAATAGACGTATAAGGTATATAGGATATCTTACGTCTCTCTTCCTCCATCTTAAGGGCCCCAGACTTTGAGAGATGAAGACCGTGTTCCATAAGAAGAAATCCTTTATTGGGTTTTTCCATGCTAAACCTCTTTATTACCTTGTTAATGTATGGGGCTTGGAAAAGCTCCAGCATTCTCTTCAGTCTATCTCTAAAGTTATGTATTCCTAATACATAGAATACTTTTCCCAAATCCTTCATGGAGAATTGACTTGATAACCATACTTTAGCATACTCTAACATTTCTCTCTCATTCCCACTGAGAAGAATGTCATCGACATAAAGCACAATAAATTGTATACTACTCTTACTAGCCTTCTTGTACACATATAGTTCATATACATTTTTGATAAAGCCAAACAATTTGACTATCTTGTCAAAATGTAAGTTCCAACTTCAGGACATTTGCTTGAGTCCATAAATGGATCTCTCGAGTTTGCAAACTTTTTGCTCACTCTCTTTGGATATAAACCCTTGTGGTTGCTTTATATAGATTTCTTGTTCAATGTTTCCATTAAGGAAAGCAATTTTCACATCCATTTGCCATATCTCATAGTCGTAATATACGCTATGTCAAGTAAAATTTGAATAGACTTAGGTATTGCGACCGATGAAAAAGTTTACTCAAAATCGATACTGGGTCTTTAAGTGTAACCTTTTTCCATTAGTCGTGCCTTAAAAGTTATTACTTCTCCATCAACTCCTAGCTTTCACTTACAGATCCACTTGCAACTAACGAAAACTATTCCTTTTGGTAGATCTACCAAAGTCCATACTTTGTTGAGTATATGGAGTCTATTTCAAATTTCATAGCATCAAGCCAATATCTCGAATCTATGTCCAACATAGCTTTCTCATAGGTCTTCGCATCACTATCCGATTGACCCATCTCATTAAAGAATCCAAACTTTTTGGGATGCTTCTTGATTCGGTCCGACCTTCTAAGAGGTTATGTGTAAAGCTCTTGATGCTCACTTGTTTCCATTGCTTGTGGATTTGATGATTATCTTTAACTTCATTGAGGTCAACAACAATGCCTTTTCTATCTAATAGAAAATCCTTTTCCAAAAAGGTGGCATTCCTCGAAACAAACACCTTTTGTATGAGGGATCATAAAAATAATAACCCAAAGACTCTTGGGTATCCCACAAACTTGCACAAGATGGATCTACTATCCAACTTGTCTCCCACTAACCGCTTGATGTAAGCGGGAGACCTCTAAACTTTTAGATAAAAGTAGGAGGGTGCTTTGCCATACCATATCTCATGCGGTATCTTTGGCACTGACTTTAGAGGTACTATATTTAGTAACTTCATCGCCATTAATAAGGCATATCCCCAAAAGGATATGGGCACATTGGAAAAACTCATCATGGAATGTACCATGTCCAATAAAGTATAGTTTCTCCTTTCGGCTAGTCCATTATGTTGGGGTGTGTTTAGTGGAGTCCATTGTGAGAGAATCCCATTTTCTTTTAGATAAGCAAGAATTCGGTACTTAAGTATTCTTTCCCTCGATCCGGTCAAAGAGCTTTAACACTAAATCCTTTTGCTTTTCTACTTCATTTCTATACTCTTTGAGCATTTCAAAGGCTTCGAACTTGTATTTCATAATATACACATGCCCGAACTGAGTGTGATTATTGGTGAAGGTGATGAAGTAGGAATAGCCTTCTCTCGCACTAACTTTTAGTAGGCCACAAACATCCATATGGATCAAATCCAAAGGACTTGTGGTATGCTCCATTTGTCCTACAAAAAGAGCCTTGGTCATTTTTCCCTTCAAACAAGACTCACAAGTAAGAAGGTCCTCAATGCCACTACATTTAGTGCATTCAGAGCTTCTAACTTGTTCATCCTATTTTTAGAAATATGTTCAAGTCTTGCATGCCACAAAATGGTATCTTCTTAGTTATCTAATTTTCTTTTACTTGATTGAATGTGCATCAATGAAGGTTGAGAATCAAGTATGTACAATCTATTATTTGATTACCTTGCGCAATTAAAGAACTATTCTTTAATGCTTTCAACATCCTATTCGATATAGAAAAATGATATCCTTTATTATCTAAAGTGGGAATAGAAAATAATGTTCTTAACAAGAAAAGGTATATAATACCATAGATCAAGTACAATTCAAGCATTCCCTAAGTATAACTTGATTACGCATTCAACCATGGCCATAACTTTCTCTCCATTTCCAAGGCAGAGGATTATATCCCCTTCATTGAGACTCCTCCTTCTTTCCATCCCCTATAACAAATTACAAATGTGAGAACCATATGCTGTATCAAACACATATGAGGAAGAATTTGCCGTCAAGTGAACTTCAATAATGTACATACCCTTCTCAAGGGTTGCAAGGAAAGCTTTGCAATTGCTTTTCGAATATCCTTTTTCGCCACAATGGAAACAACTCGAATCGGTTTTAGCCTCTTTCTTTTTCTTTATTCCCCCCGAACTCTTCAAAGGTTACTTCTCTTTTGAAGAAGAACTCTTTTTCCTTTTACCTCCCTTTCTAGGACCCTTAGCATGTTCACCAATTTATTAATCATCACTTCTTGCTTGAGACATATTAAAGTTCATAATGAATTGGTCGAACGAGCTTGGCAATGATTGTAAGATCAAATCTATATAGAAGTCATTGTCCATGATCACATCTAATTGTCTAAGCATCTCGATGAGTCCAATCATCTTAAGCCCGTGATCATGGACACTTGGACCCTCTGCCATTATAGACCTAAAAAGCTCCATAGATAAATCAAATCTTTCTTGTCTAGTTTGGACACCATACAACTCTTGTAAGAGTGTATAGATCTTGCTGGTATATTTCATATGCTCATGAGTATTTTGGAGCTCATTAGTAATAGAAGCCATTATAAGACACCTTGTTTGTAGATTATCATACACAAACTTCATGAACAATTCATGGGCCTCCTCAGTAGCATCATCGCCAATGGTGTCTGGTGGACTGTGATCAAGTACATAAGTCCTCTTTTCAAAATCTAGAATAATCTTCAGGTTTTTCAACTAATCATGAAAGTTTGGCCCAATTAGTTTATTAGTTTCCAAATTACGTTGAGTGGATTCTTAGCCATTTTGAGTTGAAGATTTCAAAAATCTACAAAAAAATATTAAAAGAGAATATAAGCATGTGATTGAATTTTGATATTTGCTATAATGTTCATGGTCTTTCAAGCATGTTTTTCATTTTATCAATTTTTTCACCCCCTAGAAGAATTCAAAAAATATCATTTCCTAGTGAGAATCAAGATCTTGAGGGCTTATAGTGGAACCACAACTCATGAGATGTCCACAGATAATTGAAAGGTAAGCCGCTTTTGCTAATCAAAATGATTAACTTGATTTTCACAAAATCAAAGAAAGGTGGAAGAAGATCTCAATTCCTTGAAAACTGTCTCTCCAGCGGCACAACAGTTTTCCAACAGCGTTTGCCTAGCTAAAAGAACTTTGATTTTAGTGAAATTTGAACCAAAAGAACACTAATTCCTTAATGTGTCTCCATAAAAAAATCATCTCAAAACAGATCTGGCAAGACCTCCAATAGATGTTCCAAAGTCACAGCCTAAAATAAATGATCTTCAAAGGCTACCAATCCAATTGTTTTACCTCTAATGAAAAGATCAACACATCAATACACAATCCAATTCTCCTCAATATTAGCTAGAGAATAAAGAGGAGAAAAGAAAGGATAAAGGCTTGATTTGGAGGTAGGAGATGAAGAAAACTAAATAGCCATGAGTTGGATAGCTGAGAGTCACTAGATAGCCATGAAAGTAATCTTTAAGTACTTGAGAAGAACTAAGGACTTGTTTTTGGTATAAGGTAATGGAGAATTGAAACTAGAGGAGTTTTTGGATTCAAGTTTCCAATCCGATGTAGATGACCTCAAATCTACTTTTGAATTTATATTTTGCCTCAGTGGTGGCGCAGTGAGTTGGAAGAGTTCCAAACAAGACACCACGGCCGATTCCATTATTGAAGTAGAATACATTGCGGCTTCGGAAGCTGCAAAGGAAGGTATTTGGATGAAAAACTTCATTCAAGAGTTGAATGTAGTGCCTAGCATTGCTGAGCTAGTGGTTGTCAATTGTGAAAACACCGAGGCAGTGACACAAGCCAAAGAGCCTAGATCTCATCAGAAATCCAACCATGTTTTAAGGCAATGTCATTTGATCTATGAGATCATTGATAGAGGCGACATATATGTGGAGAAAGTTGCCTTGGAAGAGAATATTGCAGATCCACTTACTAAACCCCTAACGCAAAATATCTTTAAAGAACATCTTGAGAAGATGGATCTCAAGGCCATGGGGTATTAGCTTAGGGCAAGTGGGAGATTATTGCAATAGTGCCCGGCAAGCTAATTAGATTGGTCTTGTATAAGCTATTTCCTTATAAAATAATCTTGATAGAATGATATTCTTTATATGACCATCTTCATCTTATGCTCTTTATTACTTCACTTGCATTTGGATGAAGCCTCTAGATCATTTATGACTATGGAACTTGGTTCGATGACCATGCACTAAGTCTCATACGGTCATGATCTTAAATCTTCCAAATGGATCCTAATGCTGCCTTTTTCAAGCTATGTTTTGGATTATTGATTAATTCATTCATGTGATGAATTGATCAATATCACCAAATACTTGATTCGAGTAATGGATTCGAGTGTTTGGTTGATATTAAAAGCATGCTTTTATGTGATTTAAGTATTGATTCATGTTCTAGTATGTTTCAATTCATAATTATTAATGTTGAATGTTGATTTGGCATTAATCGATGTTATATGATGATATAACATGTTGTTAATTGGTTGAAAGTGTTTTGGTCATTTTTTGATCCAATGAGATTGGAGTTTGATTTGAGGTTTTTAGAGAATTTGATTCACTTAAACTTGAATTTTTGAAGCATGATTGAGCACTTTAATTTTCAATTTTAAAAGGAGTTTTAGATCTAGAAATTGGTCCATAATGTGTGATTTAATGTCTAGAAAGTGTTCTACAATTTTTGGTGAACAGAACTTGAGCTAAAAATAGGCTTGACTAGCATTTGAACCCAAAACTGGGGCTATTGGCAGCAATAGTGTAGGTTGGCCTGGCAGTGAGAGCTACTGCCCAGCCGCGCTCCAAGCTTGGCTAGCAACGCCCAGTTTTGGTTTGGGTAGGTTTTGAGCTTCTTTTGGGTTCCTTGAGTGGCTAGAAATGACATTAAATTGTGTGTTATAGATGCACAAGTGTTATTCAAGTCCTCAAAATTATGTTTGACATTTTTATGAGTCCTTGGGATCTTAATTCTCACTAAGAAATATGATTTCTTGAATTATTCTAAAGGGTGAAGAATTTGATAAAATAGTGGGAGGAAAAAATGCTTGAAAGACTATGAACATGTTTTTAATATCAAACTCAATCACATGCTTATACTCTTTTTTCACCTCTTGTAGATTTTTGAAATCTTCAATCAAAATGGCTAAGAATCCACTCGAATCAATTTTGGAAACCAATAAACTAACCAGACCGAACTTCCAAGATTGGTTAAGAAACCTTAAAATCATTCTTGAGTTTGAAAAGCGGACTTGTGTCCTTGATCAACGTCTCATTGACACAGTTGGTGATGACGCCACCATTGCATAATGTGAAATGTTTACTAAATTTGTAGATGATGATCTACAAGTAAGGTGTGTCATGATGGTATCCATGTCTAACGAGCTCAAAAATACTCATGAGCACATAAAACATTCTTGAGAGATCTATGTACATTTGTAAGAGTTGTGTGGTGTAAAAAGTAGACACGAAAGGTTCACTTTGTCTAAGGAGCTCTTTAGGGTAAGGATGAATGAAGGTTCCAATGTTCATGATCACGGCCACAAGATTATTGGACTCATCGAAAAGCTTGGACAGTTAGATGTGGTCATGGATAATGACCTTTACGTGGATTTGATCCTACAGTCATTGACACCATCATATGATCAATTTGTTATGAACTTCAATATGTCCAAGCAAGATGTTTAATGAATTAATCAATATGCTTGTGACTGCGGAGGCTACTATGAGAAAGGAGAAGCCCCTTATGCTTGCATCCTCCTCCAAGTGGAAAGGCCTTAGGGGTCCTAGAAAGGGAGGTAAGAGGAAGAATCTCGAGAAGAGTTTCAGAAGGTTAAACCAAAGCTAGTTGTTTTCACTGTGATGAAAAGGGGCATTGGAAAAGAAATTGCAAAGCTTACCTTGCAACCCTTGAGAAGGGTATGCACTTTATTAAAGTGCACATGACAATTAATTCTTCCACATGGGTATTTGATACTGCATATGGTTCTCATCTTTGTAAATCGTGACAGGGGATGGAAAGAAGATAGAGTCTTCATAAGGGGGGTATGATCCTCCGCTTAGGAAATGGAGTAAGAGTTGCGGCCACTTTCCAAGGCATTATCAAGTTGGTCTTGGGGAATGCTTACATTATACTAGATCTCATTTATTATGTAGCCCATTTTGTAAAGAATATTATTTCAATTCTCATTCTTGCTAATGAAGGATTTAATTTTTCTATATCGAATGGGAAGTTGATGGCATTAAAGAATGGTTCTTTGATTGCTCAAGATACATTAATAAATAGATTGTACATACTTAATTCTCAACCTTCACTAATGCACATTCAATCAAGTAAAGGAAAATTAGATATCTAAGAATAAGCCATTCTTTGGCATGCAAGACTTGGCCATATCTCCAAAAATAGGATAAGCAAGTTAGAAGCTCTAAATGCACTAAAGGTTAGTGGCATTGAGGACCTTTCTACTTGTGAATCTTGTTTAAAGGGAAAAATGACCAAAGCTCTTTTCGTAGGACAAACAGAGCGCTCCACAAGTCTCTTGAATTTGATCTATACAGATGTTTGTGGACTACTAAGAGTTAGTGGGAGATGAGGCTATTCTTACTCCATTACCTTCACTGATGACTATAGTCAATTTGGACACGTGTTTCTTATTAAGAACAAGTTCGAAGCCTTTGAAATGTTCAAAGAGTATGGGAGTGAAGTGGAAAAGCAATTGGGGCTAATTATTAAAGCTCTTCAATCGAATCAAGGAGGAGAATACTTGAGCACTGAATTCTTGGATTATCTAAAGAAGAATGAGATTCTCTCTCAATGGACTCCACCTGGCACACAGACATGGTACATTCCATGATGAGCTTTTTTAATGTGCCCATATCCTTTTGGGGATACACCTTACATACGGCGGTGATGCTAGTAAATATAGTACCATCTAAGTCGGTGCCAAAAATACCATATGAGATATGGCATGGCAAATCACCCTTTTACAATTAAATTAAAGTTTGGGGATCTCCTGCTGACGTGAGATGGACAGTAAGAGATAAGTGGGATTATAGATTCACCTTGTGCAAGTTTTTGGGATACCCTAGAGAGTCTACGTGTTACTATTTCTATGATCCTTCAGAACAAAAGGTGTTTGTTTTGAAGAATGCCTATTTTTTTGGAAAAGTAATTTTTATTAGATAAAAATGCCGTTGTGTTGAACTTGTTGAAGTTCAAGATGATCAACAAATCCCATAAGTGATGGAAACAAATGAGCAACAAGGGCCTCACACACACCCTCTAAGAAGGTCGAACTGAATCAAGAAGCAACCAAAAAGATTTGAATTCCTTCATGAGACAGACCAATCGGATAATGATCCGAAGACCTATGAAGAAGCTATGTTGGACATAGATTCAGGATGCTGGCTTGAAGCCATGAGATCCGAAATGGACTCTATATACTCAAACAAAGTATGGACTTTGATAGATCCACCAAAGGGAATAGTTCCCATTGGTTGCAAGTGGATCTATAAGCGAAAGCTTAGAGTAAATAGAGAAGTGGTGACTTTTAAGGTGCGACTAGTGCCAAAAGGTTACACTCAAGGACCCAGTATCGATTTTGAGGAAACTTTTTCACCGGTCGCAATGCCTAAGTCCATTTGAATTTTTCTTGAAATAGCCCTATATTATGACTATGAATATGGCAAATGGATATGAAAATCGATTTCCTCATTGGAGACATTGAAGAAGAAATTTATATGGAGCAACTACTAGATTTTACATCCAAGGGAAGTGAGAAAAAGGTTCGTGAACTCCAGAGATCTATTTATGGACTCAAACAAACATCCCAAAGTTGGAACATATGTTTTGACAAAAAAGTCAAATCGTTTGGCTTTGTGAAAAATGTGCATGAGCCATATGTGTATAAGAAGGCTAGTGGGAGTAGTGTATAGTTTATTCTGCCTTATGTCGATGACATCCTTCTTATTAGGAAAAAGATAGGAATGTTAGACTATAATAAAATGTGGTTGTCCATATAATTCTCCATGAAGGATTTGGGAGAAGCATTCTACGTATTAGAAATACATATCTATAAGCATAGATTAAAGAGGATGCTGGGGTTTTCCCAAACCCCATACATTGACTAGATAGTAAAGAGGTTTAGCATGGAAAAATCTATGAAGGGATTTCTTCACAGGGGACATGGCATTCATCTCTCTAAATCTATGGCCCCTAAGACGGATGAAGAGAAACAAAGGATGTCTCACATACCTTATGCCTTCGCTATAGATAGCATAATGTATGTAGTTTAATGTACAAGACCGGATGTGGCATACTCGCTAAATGTTACGAGCAGGTTCCAATCCAATCCTACTGAGAGTTATTGGATAGCTGTGAAAGCAATCTTTAAGTGCTTGAGAAGAACTGAGGACTTGTTTTTGGTATACGGCAATGGAGAATTGAAACTAGAGGGGTTTTTGGATTCAAGTTTCTAATCCAATGTAGATAACTTCAAATCTACTTCTAGATTTATATTTTGCCTTAATAGCGGTGCGGTGAGTTGGAAGAGTTCCAAACAAGATACCATAGTTAATTCCACTACTGAAGCAAAATATATTGTGGCTTCGGAAGCTGCAAAGAAAGGTGTAAGTTGAATGTAGCACCAATATTTCTGAGCTAATGGTTGTCTATTGTGACAACACCAGGGCAGTGGCGCAAGCCAAAGAGCCTAGATCTCATCAGAAATCCAAGCATATTTTGAGGTGATATCATTTGATCTAGGAGATCATTGATAGAGGTGACATCTAAGTAGAGGGAGTTGCCTCGGAAGAGAATATAGCAGATCTATTGACTAAACTCCTAACGCAACAAGTCTTTGAAGAACATCTTGAGAAGATAGGTCCCAAGGCCATGGGGCATTGGCTTTAGGGCAAGTGGGAGATTGTTGGAATAGTGCTCGGCAAGCCAATTAGATTGACCTTGTATAAGCTCTTTCCTTGTAAAATAATCTTGAATAAATAATATTCTTTATATGCTCATCTTCATCTTATGCTCTTTATTACTTGCATTTGAATGAAGCCCCTAGATCACTTATGACTGTGGGACTTAGTTCGATGACCATGGAATAAGTCTCACATAGTTGTGATCTTAAATCTTCCAAGCTGTAGGATCTTTTGAGACAGGGAATCTAAGATCCAGATAGACTTGTACTAACGATGCGTATATTCAAGAGTTGGATATTGCTCCATTCCATGAGCAATTGTATGAGATACAGATGCATGTTAGTGGGCACTTGTTAGAGAGCAAGGTACTGAAAACCCTCTAGAGAATCCACTAGTTAGCCGTAGTAGCAAGTCGATAGTGGTTAATTTTTCCACTAACACCATTACAATTATTAGTCCTCTGACTCGAGGATCCATGGTAACCTTGTGTTCGGTCCTCATACTTTGACTCTTGCTTGACCACATAGCGGGTCTTTCAGGTTGAGATTGGGTATAAGCTACTTAGCATGGAGGTTTGTGAGATCTAAGATGGAATCCGGCTCCTCGATTTTGTGAAAGGCGAGTGTATCTCCTATGTGTTCTACAATGAGCGATTCCAAGAAATCCTTGCGTAAGGTGGTGTGACAATTTGGAAAAAGGAGTTTTCCAAAGGTGAGTTCACACAAAGGAATCGAACATTAAGAATAGAGACATAGTCTCGAAGCTATTAGGGAGCTAAGAAATAATTTGCCCTAGGCCTCTTTCGGGATATAGAAGACTGAAGGACCGTATTTGTATCGTACACATAGAGCTATGATGGTTCTCCAAAATATTCATTTCAGCCAATTAGTTGGGCTCCATGGGCTTTAGGTTGGACATCGACCATGGAGATTAGGTACTTTTCGATTAGTGAGATTAATTGAATTGAGTCACAAAGAGTCATGAGCCCATGTCCAATGAATGGTAGAACCTATTGAGTCACACACAAAACCAATTAGCTTCCAAAATTGGTAGAGCAACATTCTAAATATTAGAAAAATTCAACGCTTGGTGACCAATTTTCAAGGAGCTAATTTAATAGTCAATTTTGATTTGATTAATTTAAGTGCTAATTAATCAAGTAATTTAAAGAGTTAAATTAGACCAATAATTAAAGAGTCAATTATTTGGTGCCATATTGACCATCAATTGGTCAAGTTGACTTAAAGAGTTAAGTTGACTAGTTTAAGCTTAAGAGTTAAGCTTGTTTGATTTAAAAGTTAAATCAAAAGATAATTAATTAAATTAAAGTATTTAATTTAATTAATAGGAAGAATAATTTGTGAGGAAAAATTTAAATGAAGTGTTCATTTAAATTAGCATCTCAATTAATTTGGAATTAGATTCCAAATGTAATTGAAATGCACATGAAATTCAAGTAAAACTTGAATTTGAATTTGCCAACTTGGCATGCCACTTGGGTGGTCACCTTGAGGAAGGTGTGATGCCAACTAGCATCACACCTTCCACCCTCTATATATAGATATAGCGGGCGAGCAAATTTGGATATACTCATTGCTGAAAGTGTGAAGATTAGATTCTTTACATTCCCTCCAAAACTCTATCTCTCCTCTTTCTCCATGCATTGCATCATGTGTTCAGCTTTGCATTCCTTCTTCTTCCCAACCTAAAAATTAGCGTCATTTACCTTATTTTCTCCTCTCTTACTCCAACTTCTATTGAGGGAAAATTGGAATAATGATTGGGGTGTGGATCATATCAATAGAGGCAAGGCGTTTGACTTGTTGAATTTAGAAGATCCACTACATTAGTTGCAGATTGGCAAATTCTTTTGGAGCAATCCAAAAGGCTTTTTGCTCCAATTTTTTCACAGTAGCTTCTTCAATGTGTGGAAGTGTTCCAAATTTGATTTGGTTATTTTTGGAGCAGTATAACTGGGACAAAGGTTGTTGCCTTTCTGGGGTGCCGATTCCAGACAATTTTTAGATTCGAGAGAAATAGTTGATTTTCTCCTTATTTTGAGCTACAAGAGGTAATTCTTTTTCCTAACCTAAGTCTATAGCGTGTCTAGATCCTTGGATGCTTGGGTAGCTTAGTTATTTTTCAAGCTTTGGAAGTTTTGATTTATAGATCCTAATACTAAGCGTAGAGCTACGATGGTTCTCTAAAAGCATTCATTTTGGCCAATTAGTTGGCCTCCATGGGCTTGAGGTTGGACATCGACCATGGAGATTGGTACCCTTCAATTAATGGAGATTAATTGAATTGAGTCGATTAGTTTTAAAATATTTTAAACTAAAATGAATATAAGATATTCTAAAGTCACAAGTAGTTGTGAGCCCATGTCCAATGAATAGTAGAGCCTATTGGATCACACACAAAAGCCGATTAGCTTCCTAGTTAATGGAGAAATTTTCTAAGTGTTAGAAAAATTATGCCATGGAATCGATTTTTGAGGTGTCCAATTTGAAGGTCAATTTTGGCTTGATTAATTTAAGTGTTAAATTAATCAATAAATTTAAGGAGTTAAATTATACCAATAATTAAGAAGTTAATTATTTGGTGCCAAATGATTATCAATTGGTCAAGTTAACTTAAGGAGTTAGTTAGCAAAATTGAGCTTAAGAGTTAAGCTTGTTTGACTTAAGAGTTAAGTCAAAGGTTAAATAATCAAAATAAAGTGTGTAATTTAATTAAAGAGTAGAATACATTTGGAGGGAAAATTTAGATGAAAGGTTCATTCGAATTAGCATCTTAAAGTTGTCTATGGAGGATTTGGGAGAAGCATCCTACTATTAGGAATACGTATCTATAAAGATAGATCAAGCAGGATGTTGGGGCTTTCCCAAATCCCATACATTGACAAGATACTAAAAACGTTCAGTATGGAAGAATCCAAGAGGGAATTCCTCCCTTTGGGACATGGCATTCGTCTCTCCAAGTCTATGGCCTCTAAGACTGATGATTAGAGACAAAAAATGTCGCACATACTTTATGCATCCGCCATAAGAAGCATAACATGTGCCATTTAATGTACAAGACTGGATATGGCACATGCTCTAAGTGTTATGAGTCATTTCTAATCCAACCCTTGTAAAGGTTACTAGATGGCCATTAAAATGATCATTAAGTGCTTGAGAAGGACTAAGGAGTTGTTTGTGGTATATGGCAATGGAGAATTGAAACTTGAGGGCTTTTCAGATTCTAGTTTTCAATCTGATGTAGATGACCTAAAATCCACTTCTGGATAGATATTTTACCTCAATGGCGGTGCGGTGAGTTGGAAAAGTTCCAAACAAGATACCATGATCGATTTTACCATCGATGCAGAATATATTGCGGCTTTAGAAGCTATAAAGGAAAGCGTCTGGATGAAAAAATTCATCCAAGAGTTGGATGTAGTACTTAACATTGCTGAGCCAATCGTTGTCTTCTGTGACAACAACAGGGCGATAGCACAAGCTAAAGAGCCAATATCTCATCAGCAGTCTAATCATATTTTGAGGCAATATCATTTGATCCGAGAGATTATTGAAAGAAGTAACAGTTAAGTAGAGAGAGTTGCCTCGGAAGAGAATATAGTAGATCCACTCACTAAACCCCTATCGCAAAAGGTCTTTGAAGGACATCTTGAGAATATGGGTCATAAAACTATAAGGAATTAGCTTTAGAGCAAGTGGGAGATTGTTAGAATAATACCCCATGAGTTAATTAGATTGGCGTTGTAAACTATTTCACTTATGATGGAATCTTGATTGAATGATGTTCTTTAAATAGCTATCTTCATCTTATGCACATATTTACTTCACTGGCATGTAGTTGAAGCCCTAAGATCACACAAGACTATAGGACTTGGTCATGCACTAGGCGGTGATCATGAAACAAGTCTTACACGATCGTGATCTTAAATACTTCCAAGTCGTATGATGGATCTTATGAGACCAAGGGCATCTAAGATTCGGATAGATTTGCACTAACCACATATTAATCCAAGGAGTTGGATGTTGCTCTGTTGTATAAGCAATGCCATATAAGATCTAGGTGCATGTTAGTGAGTGCATGTTAGAGAACAAGGCACTGAAGACCCAGTCAAAGAATCTACCAGATAGTCATAGTGGCAAATCAGTAGTGGCAAGTTTTCTAGCTTACGCTAGTGCATAAAATTAGTCCTTTGGCCTGAGGATCCATTGTAACCTTGTATTTAAGTCCTCGTGCTTTGACTATTCCCTGGGATGTAGCGAGTCGTTTAGATGGAGATTGGGTGTGAGCTACTTAGACATAGAAGTTTATGAGACCCAAGATAGAATCCAACTCCTCGTCGTTGTGAAGGGAGAATACATCTCCTATGTATTCTATACTAGTTGATTCCATGAAATCCTTGTGCAAGGTAGTATGACAATTTGAAAAAGGAGGTTTTCAAAGATGAGGTCACAAAGGGAATCTAACATTAAGAATAGAGACATAGTATCGAGGCTATTAGGGAGCCGGCAAATATCTTGCCCGAGGCCTCTTTCAGGAGATAAGAGATGGAATGATCGTATTTGCATGGCACGCATAGAGATAGAATGGTTCTCCAAAAGTATTTATTTCGGACAACTATTTGGGTTGTATAGGCTTGAGGTTGGACATCGACCATGGAGTTGGGTACTCTTCAATTAGTGGAGATTAATTGAATTGAGTCGATTAGTTTAAAGGAGTTTAAACTAAAGTAAATATTTGATATTCCAAAGTCACAAATTTCTGAGCCCATGTCAATGAATGATAGAACCTAAGAAGTCACACACAAAAGCTAATTGCATATCTTACGTAATGAAGGAGAATTTTCTAAGAGTTAGAAATATTCTCTCATGATCGATTTGGAAGTGATCGATTGACACAAATGTTGTGGCTATTTATAGTTTGATCTAATTAATTTAAGGAGTTAATGTAAGACCAATAATTAAGGAATTAATTATTTGGAGCTACATGACTATCAATTGGTCAAGTTAACTTAAATAGTTAACAATTGCTAGCTAAAGGAGTTTAGCTAATTGACTTAAAGAGTTAAGTCAAGGTGATTAATTAAATTAAAGGAGCTTAATTTAATTAAAACAGAAAATTAATTTTGGAGGGAAAATTCAATTGAAAGGCTCATTTGGTGTGGCATTAGAATTTACTTAGATGACATTTCATAAGATAAAATGAAGATTCCAAATGAAATTCAAAATGCACATATAATTCACATTCATGCCTTCTTGCAATGCAAGTGGGCGGTCCCTCCCCCCCCCCCCCCAAGGATGGTGTGATGCCATCCTCCCTCTATATATTGATATAGAGAGGGGCGGCCAAGTGAGTTGCAAGATATCACATTCCATGTGAATTAGATTCTCTCAAATTTTCTTTCCAATTTTCAAGTGTTGCATCAGGTGTTGAAGCTTTACTTCTTTTTTTCTCCTACCTCCAATTCAAACCTTCATCCTTGCATGTTCTGCTCTTTATTCTCCAGCTAATATTAAGGATAATTAGTATTGCATTAATATGTGGATCTTAACGTTATAGGTAAGACAATTGGATTGTTGTGCCTTTTGGAGATCCTGTTTCTTGCAGTAACTTTTTAGCATCCTTTAGAGGTCATGTTGAGTTCTGATTGAGCTAAATTATGGACTGAGGATACATCAAAGAGTTGGTGATATGTTGGTGCAAGTTTCACTCGAATAGGAGTTCATTTGGATAGTCAAAAGTTGATCGGAATCTGCTATTTTGTTGGAAGATAGTTGTTGAGTGTCAAAGGCTTTCTTCTTGCTTCCTTGGTTTTTGAGCAAAACAGGGTAATTTTCCATCTAAATCGTGTAGCCTAGTTAATTTCCATTTTTAATGTTTTGATTATTGGATCTTATGGCTACATGTGACTTCAATCGGACATTGGAATAGAGTCATAATATTAAGGCTATTAGGGAGCCAACAAATATCTTGCCCTTGGCCTCTTTCGGGAGATAGGAGACAGAAGGACCATATTTGCATGATAAGGGTAGATCTAAAATGGTTATCCAAAAACATTCATTTTGGCAAATTAGTTAGGCTTCATGGGCTTGAGATTGGACATCAACCATAGAGATTGAGTACTCTTCAATTAATAAGATTAATTGAATTGAGTCATTAGTTTAAAGGAGTTTAGACTAATGTGAATATTTAATATTCAATAAATCACAAGAATTGTGAGCCCATGTCCAATGAATCGTAGAACCTATTGGGTTACACACAAAAGCCAATTGAAAATCCTACTTGATGAAGGAAATTTTCTAAGAGTTAGAAATTCCATCATTAACCAATTTTTAAGGTAGACGATTGACACAATTTTTGGTCCTATTGGCTTGATCAATTTAATTGTTAAATTGATCTTAATAATTTAAGGAGTTAATTTAATTGGGGTCACACAACTATCAATTGGTCAAGTTAACTTAAGAAGTTAAGTTAACAAAAAGTAGCTTAATAAGTTAACTAATTGACTTAAGAGTTAAGTCAAAGGATAATTAATTAAATTAAAGTATTTAATTTTATTAAAATAAAGAATCAATTTTGGAGGGAAAATTCAAGTGAAATCTTCTTTTGGAGTGCATTTAGAATTTAATTGAGTGACTTTCACGTGATGAAATGAAGATTCCAAATGAAATTCAAATGCAACTTAAATTTACATGCAACTGGCTTGCAAATTGACCAGCAAGTTGGCACCAACCATGAGGGAGGTGTGATGCCACCAAAGAATCGCATCTTCTCTCCATCTATATATAGATATAGTGGTTGGCCGGCCATGCTTATGTGATGCATAAGAATTTTAGATCTAATTGTTAGATTCTCCATTTCCCTCCAATTTTGCATGTGTTGCCTCATGTGGTGAAGCTTTACTTTTTTTTCCATCTCCAACCTCCAAAATTGGCCTTTATCCACGCTTTTCTTTCCTTTATTTTTCAACTGACATTAGATAGAATAGGATTGTCCATTGGTATGTGGATCTTATCATTAGAGGCAAAACAATTCGATTGCTAACCCTTTAGAAATCCTCTGTTGAGACGATAATTTGGAGCCATTTCTGGAGGCATTTCAGAATTTTTGATTTGGTGGATTTTTCTACTGTAGATTATCAAGGTGTTTCTGATCTTCTGTCCAAATTTCAGCCAATTTCGATGACTTTGGTTGGGCAAAAGTTGCCCACAATCTTTTGCGCCAGGAGGAGACTGCATTGAATTGTTCAAGCATCTCTTCACATTTTCGGTTAGATTTTGCTTTTAAAGTAATTTTTTGACCTAAATTCACTTTAATAGCATGAATATGATCCTTGGGGAGGTGTGATCAAGTTTGATTTCAGTTTTTAAATATTTTATAATTGGATCCTTAGCTCATACCTTCCTTCAAGTGGTATCAAAGCCTAAATTCATGCTTTAATTTCAATTTTTGGATATTGATTCGTGTGATGGATTGATCTGAATCTCCAAATACTTGATCCAAATTATGGATTTGGAGTATTTGGGTGATAATGTGTGTGGATTCCTTTCTTGATGAATTGAAAACATGCTAATATGTGTTTTAAGTGTTAATTCATATGATTAGCATGTTTTGATTCATAGTTGCTAATGTTGAATTTTGATTTAGCATTAGTTGATGTTATATGTTGATATAGCATGTTATTACTGGCCTTAAAGAGTTTTGGTCATTTTTGGATCCAATTTGATTGGAGTATTAGAGGTTTTTGAAGAATATGATTCATACTTAAACTTGAAGTTCAAAGCATGATTGAGAAAGTGAAATTCCATTTTTGAAAGGTGTTTTAAATCTAGAATTTCATCTATTTTGTGTGATTTGATGTTTAGGAGTTGTCCTAAATTTTTTGATGCACAAAAATTAAGCCAAAAATGAGAAGACTCGAAGGTGACCTTGAAAATAGGGGGCTGCCTGCCTAGGCCGGGCTCTAGCTAGGCAGCGGGAGTGCCTGGCACGTGGCTGTGCGCCCAAGCCGAGCAAGCAACGACTGTTTTCGGCCTTGCTTGAGTCAAGGCTTGTTTTTGTGTTCTTTTTGTAACCAAAAGTGTATTGAATCATACTACATAGATGTACAAGTGTTGTGCAAGTTCTCAAAATTATGTTTGACATTTTTGATTGCTTTTAGAAACTTGTTCAAGTTAGTCTCCAATTTTGTACAAAAATGAGATGCATAAATGTT
This sequence comes from Jacaranda mimosifolia, assembly GCA_018894105.1. Classification (NCBI taxonomy): domain Eukaryota; kingdom Viridiplantae; phylum Streptophyta; class Magnoliopsida; order Lamiales; family Bignoniaceae; genus Jacaranda; species Jacaranda mimosifolia. The sequence continues at coordinate 23,638,939 of CM032119.1, forward strand.
ATGCTTATTTTTGCTTAACTAATTAATTATTTATGAGATAAGCATTTAATTATTGGAATTGAATGTCGATTCTTGATTTATTTATTATTCATTTAATTGTTGAATGGATGACGAATGAGTGGGAATGATCATGAGCCGTTAATATTGATTTTATTTGTTTCAAGTTGTTGAAAAGGGTTGTATTAAGTTGGGGCTTGTATGCCTCTTAATTTCTATCATGTAAAAGTTATGAAAATAGAATCACTAGGAGTGAGGATTTCTTTCGCTTGTAAATATTGCAAGGAGCAAGGAAGATTATTGGAGGCATGAAGACCCATGAATGTATAGGGATACACTCATGTAACAGCTAGATTCAATCAACCCACTTAAAATCAACTAGGTGGTGCACCTATGGCTCTAAGTGCACCCCTTGGTTAAGGTTCATAATCATCCTGCCCTAGGAGCATGCTATGCACATTTACTTATTTATGCTTTCCATATCCTATTAATATATGAGATGCATGTTTAGGATATAGAAAACCTAAATAAGAAGATAAAATTGGTGAGACCTTGGCAAGTAAGAAAATTCCTCCACTTAGAATGTCTAAGTGTTTTCAAATATTAATTTAAAATGGATACAAATTAAAGGGAGTTTTAATTAATGTTGGAATAGTACCCCATAAGCCAATTAGATTGGCATGTATACTATTTCACTTGTGATACAATTTTAATTGAATGATATTAATTAAAAGGCCATATTCTTTCTTATGCTTATATTTTCTTCACTGGCATTTAGTTGAAGCCCTTATATCACACAAGACTACGGGACTTAGTCAGTACACTTGGTGATGATCATGAAACAAATCTTACACGATCGTGATCTTAAATCTTCCAAGTCGTAGGATCTTATGAGGTAGGGCATGTAAGATCCGGATAGACTTGCACTAATTATGCATAAATCTAAAGTTTGGATTGCTCCGTTTCATGAGCAATACCATATGAGATATGGATGCATATTAGTAAGAGCTTATTAGGGAACAAGTTCACTGAAGGCCTGCCCAGAGAATCTACTAGATACCCGAAGAAACAAGTCGGTAGTGACAAGTTCTCCAGTTTACACTAGTGCATACAATTAGTCATTTGACCTAAGGGTCCATGGTAACTTGTGTTTAGGTCCTCATGCTATGACTATTCCTTGACTATGTAGCGAGTCATTCGGGTAGAGGTTGGGGATGAGCGACTTAGATAGGAGGTTTGTGAGATCTAAGATAGAATCCAACTCCTTGTCATTGTGAAGGGTAAGTGGATCTCCTATGTATTCTATAATGATCGATTCCAAGAAATTCTTGCGTAAAGTAGTATGACAGTTTGGAAAAAGGAGTTTTCCAAAGATGATGTCATAAAGGAGAATCGAACATTGGGAATAGAAACATAGTATCGAAGCTATTAGGGTGCCAACAAATATCTTTTTTCTTTCCAACCCTTGTAATGATATACAAAGGTGAGAACCATATGTGGTATCAAATAACTATGAGGAAGAATTAGTTCTTACATGTATTTCAATGAAGTACATACCTTATACAAGGGTGCCAAGGTATTCCTTGCAGTTTTTTTTCCAATGTCCTTTTTCGCCACGGCAAAAACAAGTAGCATCGGTCTTGTCACCTTTCTTTTTCTTAACTCCCCCTGAACCCTTCAAGAGTTGCTTCCCTTTCGTGTTGAGTTTGGACACCGTACAACCCTTGTAGGTGTTTATAAATCACACATACATATCTCATATGCTCGTGAGTCTTTTGAAGCTCATTAGTCATGGATGCCATCATAAGGCATCTTACTTGTAGATCATCATCCACAAGTTTAGCGAACACTTGATGTGCCTCAGTGTGGCATCATCACCCAATGTGTCCAGCGGACATTGATCAAGGACGTAGGTTCTCTTTCTAGAGTCAAGAATGATTTTAAGGTTCCTTAACCAATTATAGAAGTTAAGACCCATGAGCTTATTGGTTTCTAAAATACTTGGAAACAGATTTTTAGCCTTTTTCTTTGTTTGAAGATTTCAAAAATCTACAAGAGACGAAAAAAAGAGTGTAAGCATCTAATTGAATTATTGATATTGCATAAAATATGTTTATGGTATGTTTTTCTCCCATTATTTTATCAAATCCTTCACCCCCTAGAAGAACTTAGGAAATCTCATTTCCTAGTGAGAATCAAGATCCCAAGGACTTGCAAGTGGACCCCCGTAACCGAGTGCTATCCATAAGCAATCGAAGGATAAGCAAGTTGTGCTAATTGCATCTCATGCAGCTCTTGATATATTTTGCCTTACTTTTAACATAGACCTACGTAACCGTGCACCATCTATGTTGCTAGGTGTTAAGTCCAACCTACCAATCAAATTTTGATTCAAAATGGTCATCACAACATCCCCTGTAATAGAGTGCTAATGTCTGGGCATTCTTGATTAAAAAAATGCATCTTATGCTAAGTGTATGCTCACAGTTTTTCTCCTAAGTGTAACCCCCATAACTGAGTGCCATCACACAAAATCGGTAGCTTCATCATGGCATACACTATAGGTAGAAGTCATGGATTAATTAAAACTCCTTTTAATTTATATCCATTTGGACAGAATATTGAAAAACACTTAGACATTCTAAGTGGAGGGATTTTGCTGGCAAAGATCTCATCATTTTATCTTTTTATTTAGGTTCTCTATATCCTAACCATGTATCTCATATATCAATAAGATATGGGAAGCATAAATAAGTAAATATGCTTAGCATGCTCCTAAGGTGAAATAACCATGAGCCTAACCAAGTGATACACTTAGAGGTATAGGTGCACTAAGTGAGTTGATTAAATCTAGCTATTACATGAGTGTAACCCCATACATTCATGGGTCTTCAAAAGTCTCCATGCCTCCAATGGTCTCCTTGCTCTTTGTAACATTTACAAAAGAAAGAAATCCTCATTTTCTTGCTTGCGAAGATCTCATCATTTTTACTTCTTATTTAGGTTTTCTATATCCTAACCATGCATCTCATACATCAATAGGATGTGGAAAGCATAAATAAGTACATGCGCCTAGCATGCTCCGAGGGTGGGATAACCAAGTAGTGCACTGAGAGCCCTAGGTGCACCATTTAGTTGATTTTAAGTGGGTTGATTAAATCTAGCTATTACATGGTTGTATCCACATACATTCATGGGTTTTCATGCCTTCAATGTTCTTCGCTCCTTGAAATATTTACAAGAGAAAGAAATCCTCACTCCTTTTAATTCTATTATCATAACTTCTATAAGATAGAATAAAAGAAGTAATATTGACTATATCCTCTATAATCTTCTTGACTCTTCTGGATGCCTTTAATGGTTGCTTTCCCTTAGAGGAAGAACTTCTTCCTTTTACCTCCCTTTCTAGCACCCTTAGGGCCCATAGACTTGGAGGAGGAAATAAGCATTAATGGTATGCCCTTGTCATGGTAGTCTCCATCAAGATCCACACTTTGATCAACAAAACTTGACGAGGACGTGAGGATCAAATTCTCATTGAGATCATTGTCCATCACTACGTCCAAGTTGAAAAGCTTTTCCAAGCCTAATCATCTTTAGATCATAGTCGATAACACATAATTTCACATCCATCTCATGCTAACTAAAATTGGTCTGTCGCTGCTGCCCGGGTGATGCGACGGCTGGGTAGTAGGTGCGCCTGCTACCCTGCCTGTGTGCTACTATGGTGCGGCCAAAGCCCTATTTTGAGGTTTGGATCAAGTCAATTTTGGTTCAACTTTTGTGCACAAAAAATTTTAGGACACATCCTAAACATCAAACCACATATTTTAGAATATCCATATTTAAAACACCTTTCAAAAATGGAATTTTAAGTGTTCAAACATGCTTAAAACTTCAAATTCAAGTAAGAATCACATTCTTCAAAAATCTCCAACAAAACTCCAATTAAATTGGATCCAAAAGAGACCAAAACAACTTAAGGTCAATCAACAAATGCTATATCAATATATAACATCAATTAATGCCACACACATATTAGTATGCTTTCAATTCATCAATCAAAGAGCCACATATAATAAAACATCAAAAGCTTAAATAATAAAGCAAGTAAGGCACTATGGTCCAATAATAAAACATCAAAAGCTTAAATAAATTAGTGCTTACAAGCAACCAAGGATCTAAACATGCTTTGGGATTCAGATTTGGTTGAAGAGTTGCCTTGAAAAAGGTAGGTTGAAGAACTCATTCTTCAATCAGAATCTACCAAACAGTGGCGCAATTGGAAGAAAGTGATTTTAGGTTGATTCAAAACTCTCCAAAAATACTGAAAATATTCCAGTAGATGCTCAACTCCTTAAAGAAACTACTAGAACAAATTTTAGCTTGGAACTCCTTCTGGATATCCTAGAATAAAATCGACACAAGTGGACCTCCAAAAGCTTAGCAACCTACTTGTTTTGCCTCTGTTGAAATGATTCACACACCAATACCACTCCTCACTTGTAGTTGGTGAAAGAGAGAAGAGTTGAAAGAGATATGGCCAATTTTAGGTTACGGAGAAGAAGAAGAAGAAGAAAAACAAGAAGAAGAAGAATGTGATTTTCAACACATGAATGAACACCTTAAAAATGGAGAGAAAAGTGAGAATCTAATTCTTCACTTGAAAGATTGCTTGTAACCACCCCCCTCACTCTATATCTATATATAGAGTAAGGATGGTGTGATGCCGAGGTGGCATCACACCTTTCTGAAAGAGAAGGACCGCCAACAAGCATGCCTTGCATGCGTCGTTGGCAAATTTAAATCAAATTTGAATTGGTGTGCATTTTAATTACATTTGAAATCTAATTTCAAATTAATTAAATGCCATACTAAAATGATCCTATCATTTGAATTTCTCTTCAAAAAATATTCTCCTAATTAATTAGATTAAATAATTTAATTTAATTAATTAATCCTTGAGTTAACTCTTAAGTCAATTAGCTTAACTCTTTAAGCTTAATTTTGTTAACTTAACTCTTTAAGTTAACTTGGCCAGTTGATGGTCAGATGGCACCAAATTATTGGTCCAATTTAACTCCTTAATTAGTTGATCAATTTAATAATTAAATTAATCAAGGCAAAATGACCTCAATTTTCGATCATCCAAAAATGAGTCTCCATGGAGTGAATTTTCTAACACTTAGAAAGTTCTTCCATTATTTAGGAAAGGTAATTGGCTTTTGTGTGCGACCCGATAGGTTCTACCATTCATTGGACATGGGCTCACAACTCCTTGTGACTTTAGAATATCATATATTCATTTTAATTTAAGCTCCTTTAAACTAATCAACTAAATTCAATTAATCTCCAATAATTGAAGAGTACCAAGTCTTTATGGTCGATATCCAACCTCAAGCCCATGGAGCCCAACTAATTGACTGAAATAAATACTTTTGGAAAACCATCATAGCTCTATGCATACCATAAAACTATAGTCCTTCCGTTTCATATCTCCCGAAAGAGGCCTAGGGTAAGATATTTGTTAGTTCTCTAATAGTCTCAATACTATGTCTCTATTTTCAATGTTCGATCCTACTTTATGACCTCATCTTTGGAAAACTCCTTTTTCCAAATTGTCATACTACCTTGCACAGAGGCTCCTTGGAATCGATCATTATAGAATACATATGAGATGTACTCGCTTTTCATAAAGACGAAGAGTTAAATTCTATCTTGGATCTCACAAACATCTATATCTAAGTAGCCCATGTCCAATCACCACTCGAATGGCCTGCTAGGTGACCAAAGATGATTTAAAGCATGAGGACCTAAACACAAGGTTACCATAGATCCTCAGGTCGAAAGACCCTAACAAGCACCTACTAACATGCATCCATATCTCATATGGGATTGCCCATGGAACTGAGCAATTTCCAACTCCTTGGATCTATGCATTGTTAGTGCAAGTCTATCAAGATCTTAGATGCCCTGTCTCTTAAGATCCTATGGCTTGGAAGATTTAAGATCACAACTGTGTAAGACTTATTCCATGATCACCACTTAGTGTGTGACCAAGTCCCGTAGTCTTGTGTGTTCTAAGGGCTTCAACCAAATGCCCTTGAAGTAAATATAGGTATAAGATTATGATGGCCATATATAGAATATCATTCAATCAATATTGCATCACAAGTGAAATAGTTTACAATGCTAATCTAATTGGCTTGTAGGGTAAAATTCCAACAGATACAAATTAAAAGAGTTTTAATTAATCAATGCCTTCTACCAATAGTATGTGGTATGATGATGCTACCATTATTTGTGTAATGTACTTAGCATGAGATATACCTTTGATTTGATAACGCCTATGCATTGGCATACGAGCCATGGGATGTCGTAGGCCTGCCTCAAGTTGAAGTATAATTGGTAGGTATGACTTAACACTTAGTAATGTGGATGTCTCATGAGTTGTAGATCTAGAAGAAAAGTGAAACAAAATACATCAAGAGTTGTATGATATGCAATTAGCAAAAGTTGCTTACATTTCGATTGTTTGTATATGTCTCACGAGTTGTGGGTTCACTTGTAAGTCCTTAGGATCTTGATTCTCACTAGGAAATGAGATTTCTCGAATTATTCTAGGAGTGAAGGATTTGATAAAATAGTGGGAGAAAAATATGCCTAAAAGACCATAAACATGTTTTTAATATCAATAATCAATCACATGCTTATATTCTATATTTCGCCTTTAAGGATTTATGAAATCTCATAATGGCTAATAAACCACTCAACGTTATTTTGGAAACCAATAAACCAACTGAGCTTTAGTTCCACGATTGACTTAACCTCAAAAATCATTCTAAGTTCATAGAAGCGGATATATGTCCTATATCAAGGTGCTCCTAATCCTATGGGGATTATTGTAGATCAAGAGATACTTCAAAAGTTCACGAATTGGGTGTAGGATCATCCTATCCCTTAGTCTCATGATGGCACCTACAAAACTTTAAAAAGTCTCAAGGACATATACATAGTGCCTTGGTTGAAGTTTACAAAGGTTGTAAAACAAATGAGGTATGAGAAGTTCATATTTTCAAAAGAGATTTTTCAAACTAGGATGGATGTGAAGTCATGTGTGGTCGTCTACGGTCTAAAGATGATTAAGCTTGGAGAAGCTTTTTCAACTTGGACATAGTGATAGACAATGATCTTTATGAAGATTTGATCCTCACATCCTTACTGAGTTTTATTGATCAAAGTGTTGGTCTTTGATACTTGTTTTCTCCTCCAAGTCTACGGGCCCTAGGGGTGCTAGAAAGGGAGGTAAAAGGAAGAAAAATTCTTCCTCCTAAGGGAAACAACTATTAAAGGCATCCGGTGGAGTTAAGAAGATTATAGAGAAAATAGTCGATATTACTTGTTTCTACTTTAGTGAGATAGGCCATTGGAACTGGTATTGCAAGGAATACCTTGCAACCCTCAAGAATGGTATATACTTTATTGAAGTGCATTTAACGATAAATTCTTCCTCATGGATATATGATATCGCATATGGTTCTTATCTTTGTAAGTTGTTACAAAGAATAGAAAGAAGAATAAATCTAAGTGATGTGGATATGATCCACTGCCATGGCTAAGAAGCAAGAGTTGTGACTAAAGCCGAAGGAATATAATAAGTTAGACTTAGGGAATTCTATACTTGTATTGGACCTTTGTTATAATTTACCATATATTGTTGAGAAAATTATTTCAATTCCCATTTTGGATAGCGAAGGATTTGATCCTTCTATATCAAATGGGAAATTGAAGACATTAAAAAATGGGTTCTTTAGTTGCTTATGGTACACTTGACAAGGGATTGTACACATTAGATTCTCAACCATCACTAATGCACTTTCAACAAAGTAAGAAAGTTAGATAACTAAGAAGATGCCATTCTTTGGCATGCAAGACTTAGGCATACAAGTTAGAATCTCTTAAAGCACTAAAAGTTAGTGGCATTAAGGACCTTCCTACTTTTGAATCTTGTTTGAAGGGAAAAATGACCAAAGCTCTTTTTGTAGGACAATCGGAGTGCTCCACAAGTTCTTTGGATTTGATCCATACAGATGTTTGTGACCTACTAAGAGTTAGTGTGAGAGAAGGCTATTTCTACTTCATCACCCTCACCGATGATTATAGTGGGTTTGAGCATATATATGTTATGAAGTGCAAGTCCAAAACCTTTGAAAAGTTCAAAGAATAAAGGAATGAAATGGAAAATAATTGGGACTTATTATTAAAGCTTTTCGATTGGATTGAAGGGGAGAATACTTAATTATTTAATTCTTGGATTATCTATAGGAGAATGGGATTTTATCTCAATGGACTCCGCCCGGTATACCTCAATACAATAGAGTAGCCAAGAGGAGAAACTGTACCTTAGTGGACATGGTACATTCCATGATGAGCTTTTTCGATGTGTCCATATGCTTTTGGGGATATGCCTTAGAAACAACGACAAAGCTACTAAATGTAGTACTTTCAAAGTCAATGCCAAAGACGCGACATACGTTATGGTATGGCAAAGCACTCTCTTATCGCTACCTAAAGGCCTAGGGGTCTCCTACTTACCTGAGACGAACAGTGGGAGACAAGTTGGATAGTAGATTCACCTTGTGTAAATTTGTGGGACACCCAAGAGAGTCTATGGGTTTTTACTTCTATGATCCCTCGAAACAACAGGTGTTTTTTAGAGGAATGCCACCTTTTAGAAAAGGATTTTTTATTGGATAGAAATGGTGCGGTTGTTGAACATGATGAAGTTCAAGATGATCATCAAATCCCACAAGCGGTAGAAGTAAATAAATATCAAAAAGCCTTACACACAACCTCTGAGAAGGTTGGACTTGTTGGAATAGTGCCCGACAAGCCAATTAGATTGGCCTTGTAAAAACTATTTCCTTGTAAAACAATCTTGATTGAATGATATTCTTTATATGGCCACCTTTATCTTATGCTTTATATTACTTCACTTACATTTGGATGAAACCCCTAGATCACAAATGACTACGAGGCTTGGTTCGATGACCATGGAATAAGTCTTACACCATCGTGATCTTAAATCTTCTAAGTCATAGGATCTTAAGAGATGGGGCATCTAAGATCCGGATAGACTTGCACTAACGATGCATAAATCTAAGAGTTGGATATTGCTCCATTCCATGAACAATCTTTATGAGAGACGGGTGCATGTTAGTGGGTGCTTGTTAGAGAATAAGGTATGGAAGACCCTCCGGAGAATCCACTAGATAGCCGTAGTGGCAAATCGGTAGTAGTTAATCTTCCGCTTATGCTAGTGCATATTATTAGTCCTCTGACCTGAGGATCTATGGTAACCTTATGTCTGATCCTCATGCGTTGACTCTTCCTTGACCACTTTGCAAGTCTTTCAGGTTGAGGTTGGCTATGAGCTACTTGGCATGGAGGTTTGTGAGATCTAAGATGGAATCCAACTCTTCGCTTTTGTGAAGGGCGAGTGCATCTCCTATGTGTTCTGTAATGATCGATTTAAAGACATCCTTGCACAAGGTGGTGTGACAAATTGGAAAAAGAGTTTTTCAAAGGTGAGGTCACACAAGGGAATCGAACATTAAGAATAGAGACATAGTATCGAGGCTATTAGGAAGTCGACAAATATCTTGCCCTAGGCTTCTTTTAGGAGATAAGAGACGAAATGACCGTATTTGCATGGCACGCGTAGAGCTATGATGGTTCTCTAGAATATTCATTTTAGCCAATTAGTTGGGTTCCATGGGCTTGAGGTTGGACATCAACCATGGGGATTGGGTACTCTTCAATTAATGAGATTAATTGAATTGAGTCGATTAGTTTAAATGGAGTTTTAAACTAAAATGAATATAAGATATTCAAGAGTCACAAAGAGTTGTGAGCCCATGTTCAATGAATGGTAGAACCTATTGGGTCACACACAAAAGCCAAATAGCTTCCAAAATTGGTAGAGCAATTTTTTAAGTGTTAGAAAAATCATCTTTTGGTGACTGATTTTCAAGGTTCCAATCTACAGTTAATTAGTTTGATTAATTTAAGTGTTAAATTAATCAACTAATTTAACAGCTAAATTAGACTAATAATTAAGGATTTAATTATTTGGTACCATGTTGACCATCAATTGGACAAGTTGACTTAAAGAGTTAAGTTGACTAATTTAAGCTTAAGAGTTAAGCTTGTTTGATTTAAGAGTTAAATCAAAGGTTAATTAATTAAATTAAAGTGTTTAATTTAATTAATGGGAATAATACTTTTTAGAGGGAAAATTTAAATGAAGTGTTCATTTAAATTAGCATCTTCATTAATTTGGAGTTAGATTCCACATGAAATTGAAATGCACATGAAATTCAAGTAAGACTTGAATTTGAATTTTGCCAACTTGGCATGCCACTTGGGTGGTCATCTTGAGGGAGGTGTGATGCTAGTTAGGGAGGTGTGATGCCAACTAGCATCACACCTTTCACTCTCTATATATAGATATAGAGAGCATGCAAAATTCAAAATTAATTGCTGAAAGTGTGAGAATTAGATTGTTGCATTCCTTCCAAAATATCTCTCTCCATGCATTGCATTATGAGTTGAAGCTTTGCATTTCTTCTTCTTCCCAACCTGAAAATTGCCTACTCTACCTCATTTTCTCCTCTCTAACTCCAGCTTCTAGTGAGGGGGAATTGGAAGATTGTTTGGTGTGTGGATCGTTTCAATAGAGGCAAGGTGATTGACTTGCTCAGTTTTGGAGATCCACCTGCAGCAACTTTGGTTGGGGAATTTTTATGGAGCGATCCAGAAGTCGTTTTTGATCAAATTTTTCATAGTAGGTTCCCCTGTGTGTGGAGGTGTTGCATTTCTAATTTCGTGAATTTTGGAGCAGTTTAACCTGGGCAATTGTTGTCATCTTTCCATTATGCTAGTTGTAGATAGTTTCTTGACTCGTGAGAGATAGTCGATCTTCTCCTTGCTTTTGAGCTACAAGAGGTAATTCTTCATCCTAATCCAGATCTATAGCATGAATAAATCCTTGGGAGCTCAAGTAGCTTAGTTAATTTCAAGCTTATGAAGTTTTGATTTATGGATCCTAATGCTACTCTAGCCTTCAGGTGGTATCAGAGCATTTTTCATGCTATGCTTTGGATTATTGTTTGATTGATTCATGTGATGAATTGATCAATATCACCAAATACTTGATCCAAGTGACGGATTAGAGTGTTTTGTTGATTATGCTTGTGGCTCTATTGCTTGATGAATTGAAAGCATGCTTTTATGTGATTTAAGTGTTAATTCATGTTTTAGTATGTTTCAATTCATAGAAGATAAATGTTGAATGTTGATTTAGCATTTATTGATGTTATATGGTGATATAGCCTGTTGATGTTTGATTAAAAGAGTTTTTGTCATTTTTGGATCCAATTTGATTGGAGCTTTGTTGGAGATTTTTGAAGAATACGATTCTTACTTGAAATTGATTTTTGAAGCTTGATTGAGCACTTAAATTTCCAGTTTTAAAATGTGTTTTAGATTTGGAAATTGGTCCATAATGTGTGATTTAATGTTGAGCCAAAAATGGCCTAACTTGCCTTTAACCCAAAACAGGGGCTATTGCCGGCTTTGGTGCACATTGGAAGGGTTGTAACCGAGACTTACTACCCAACCATGTGCTTGCCTCAGCTAGCAGTGCCCGTTCATGGGTTGTGCGAGTTTTTGTGCAATTTTTTGGCTCCTTTGGTGACTAGAAATGATGTTAAATCATGTGTTATGAATGCACAAGTGTTGTGCAAATTCTCAATATAATGTTTGACATTTTTCAATCTCGTTAAATCTTGTTAAAGTTTATCTCCAATAGTTGCATAAAATGCTTGTTCAATTATTTGTTTATGAGATAAGCATTTAATTGTTAGAATTAATTGTTAATTCTATAATTATTTATTGTTCATTTAATTGTTGAATGAATGATGAGTGAATGGGGATGATCATGATCATTTAATATTGATTTTCTATGTTTCAAGTTGTTGAAATGGATTGTATTAAATTAAAGCTTGCACGCCTCTTAATTTCTACCTTGTAAATGTTATGAGAGTAAAATCACTAGGAGTGATGATTTCTTTCTCATGTAAAAGTTACATAGAGGAAAGGAGACCATGGAGGCATTGAGACTTTTGAAGACCCATAAATGTATGGGATACACTCATGTAATAGCTAGTTTAATCAACCTACCTAAAATCAACTAGGTGGTGCACCTATGGCTCTAAGTGCACTACTTGATTAGGCTCATGGTCATCCCACCCTAAGAGCATGCTAGGCATATTTACTTATTTATGCTTTCCATATCCTATTGATGTATGAGATGCATGGTTAGGATATAGAAAACCTAAATAAGAATATAACATGATGAGATCTTTGCAAGCAAAAACCCTCCACTTAGAATGTCTAAGTGCTTTTCACATATTAAGTTAAAATGGATACAAATTAAAAGAGTTTTGATTAATCCAAGCCTTCTACCAATAGTATATGGCATGACGATGCTACCACCTTTGTGTGATATGCATATGGTCACGGGGGTCATACTTAGGTGGAAAGTTGTGACCATATACTTTGCATAAGATGCACCTTTGATTTGGGAATGCCCACACATTATACACTCAATCACGGGGGATGTTGTGGCGCTTGTCTCGAATCAAAGTTTGATTTGTAGGTTTGACTTAATATCGAGTAATGTAGAGGTCGTCCATTAGGGGATCTACATGAAATGGTGAGGCAAAATATATCAAGAGTTGCATGAGATGCAATTAGCAAAAGTTGCTTACCTTCGGCTTGCTCGTGGATATATATCCGGTCACGGGGGTCTACTTGCTAGTGTTTAGGATCTTGATTCTCACTAGGAAATATGATTTTTCGAATTCTTCTAGAGGGTGAAGGATTTGATAAAATAATGGGAGGAAAACATGCTTGAAAGACCATTGACATGCTTTTAATATCAAATTCAATCACATGCTTATTCTCTTTTTTCACCTTTGAGGATTTGTGAAATCTCAAGAATGTTTTAATGTTCCACTCAATGTTATTTTGGAAACCAATAAACCAATAGGGCCAAACTTCCACAATTGACTTAACCACAAAAATTATTCTAAATTCCTAGAATCGGATAGATGTCCTATATCAAGGCGCTCCAAATCCCATCGGGATTAAAAGTAGATCAAGAGACACACGAAAAGTTCACGAATTGGGTTTAGGATCGTCCTATCCCATAGTCTCATGATGGCATCTACAAACTTTAAAAGTCTCAAAGATACATGAATAGTACCTTGGTAAAAGTTTACAAGAGTTGTAAAGGATACAAGGTATGAGAAGTTCATAGTGTCAAAAGAGATTTTTCAAGCTAGGATGAATGCGAAGTCCTGTGTCATCGACTACGGTCTAAAGATGATTAAGCTTGGAGAAGCTTTTTCTATTTGGATATAGTGATGGACAATGATCTCCATGAGGATTTGATCTTCACATCCTCTTCAAGTTTTATTGATCAAAGTGTTGATCTAGAAGGAGACTACCATGACAAGGGCAAACCTTTGACACTTGTTTCCTCCTCCAAGTCTATGGGCCCTAGGGGTGCTAGAAAGGGAGGTAAAAGGAAGAAAAGTTCTTCCTCCAAGGGAAAATAACTATTAAAGGCATCCGAAGGAGTCAAGAAGATTATAAAGGAAATAGTCAATATTATTTGTTTCTACTTTGGCTAGATAGGCCATTAGAAACCATTATGCAAGGAATACCTTGCAACGCTTTGGAAGGGCATATACTTTATTGTAGTGCATTTAAGGATAAATTCTTCCTCATGGATATGTGATATCGCATGTGATTCTTATCTTTGTAAGTTGTTACAAAGAATAAGAAAGAAGAATAAAATGAAGTGATGTTGATATGATCCACCACCTTGGGTAAGGAGCAAGAGTTGTGACTAAAGCCGAAGACATATAATAAGTTGGACTTAAGGAATTCCATAATTGTATTAAACCCTTGCTATTATGTGCCATATATTGTTGAGAACATTATTTCAATCTCCATTTTAGATAGTGAAGGATTCAATCCTTCTATATCAAATGGAGATTGAAGGCATTAAAGAATAGGTTCTTTAAATGCTTATGGTACACTTAACAAAGGATTATACATATTGGATTCTCAACCATCACTAATGCACTCTCAACAAAGTAAGAAAATTAGATATCCAAGAATATGCCATTTTTGGCATGCATGACTTGGTCATATCTGTAAGAATAGGATGAGCAAGTTAGAAGCTCTCAAAGCACTAAATGTTAGTGGCATTAAGGAACTTCCTACTTGTAAATCTTATTTAAAGGGAAAAAATGACCAAAGCTCCTTTTGTAGGAAAAATAGAGCACTCCATAAGTCTTTTGGATTTGATCCATACGAATGTTTGTGGACCACTAAGAGTTAGTTGGAGATGAGGCTATTCCTACTTCATCACCTTCACCGATAACTATAGTTGGTTCGGACACGTGTTTCTTATGAAGAACAAGTCCGAAGCCTTTGAAAAGTTTAAAGTGTATATGAGTGAAGTGGAAAAGTAATTATGGCTAAGTGTTAAAGCTCTTCGATCGGATTGAGGAGGAGAAAAATTAAGCACCGAATTCTTGGATTATCTAAAGGAGAATGAGATTCTTTTTCAATGGACTCCACCCGGAACACCCCAATACAATGGAGTAGCCAAGAGGAGAAATCGTACCTTGTTGGACATGGTACGTTCCATGTTGAGCTTCTTCGATGTGCCTATATCCTTTTTGGGATACGCCTTAGTCACGGCAATGAAGTTACTAAGTGTAGTACCTTCAAAGTTGGTGCCCAAAACACCATATGAGATATGGCTTGGCAAAGCACCCTCTTACCAATATATCAAGGTTTGGGGATCTCCTGCCAACGTGAGATGGACAATGGGAGATAAGTTGGATAGTATGTCCACCTTGTGCAAGTTTATGGAATACCCAAGAGAGTCTATCTATGGGTTATTACTTATATGATCCCTCGAAACAAAAGGTGTTTGTTTTGAGGAATGCCCTTTTTTGAAGGAGTCAAAGAAATACTGCCATTTCCATGAGCAAAAGGGGCACGACACAGAAGATTATTTCAACTTGCACGATGAGATCGAGAGACTGATCAGGCGGGGCCATTTGAAAAAATATGTCGACGAGTATGCCAGACGCGAAAAGGTCAAAACTGATCGGACTCCCCGTAGAGAAAGGTCGGCTAGCCCGATGAGAGAAGATAAAGGAAAGAAACCTACCCAACATCCCCACCCATCCATTCGATGAGTCATTGACATGATTGCAGGAGGTCCCATTGGGGGGATTTAAAGTCCACCAGGACGCAAACTCAAAGGCAACTAGAATCGACCAAATTAGCCAAGGTCGAAACGGTCTTCCAGCTCTTAACCAACGTAGAACCTATCTCCTTCACTGAGTCCGACCTCGACCACTTGGAGAATAGAGTAGTCGATCGCAAGATAGACTGCCCCATGGTGGTAACACTTGAAATAGCCAACTTTGAAGTGAGCAAAATCTTGGTCGACAATGGCAGCTCTGTAAACATCATATTTTTGTCCACCCTGAACAAAATGAATTTAGAATAATTGAAATTTAAGCCGGTCCGTACCCTGCTAGTCAGTTTTGGGGGATCAGAGATCATCCTAGAGGGGTCCATTAACCTATCCACATCATTCGAACAACGCCCTCGCTGCAGAACCTTGATGATAAACTACCTTGTAGTTGACACTCCATTCGACTACAACGTCATAATTGATCGACTTGCTTTGAATGACATCAGGGCTATTGTCTCGACTTACCAACCCCAGTAGAAGTAGGTGAGGTCTTGTGCAACATTAAGGAAGCTTGGTGTTGCTATACCGTATTAGTCGAGCCAAACGAGCAGAAGACCCGAGCTTAGCTAAAGCCCTCAGGGGATGCCCTTGTAGCGAAACCCTAGGACAGGCATTCATCTAAGAAGAGAAAACTGAAGGACACTTAAATCGAGCCCATTGAAGAGTTCAAAACAATCAAATTAGAGCCCGGTAACCCCTACAAGACCACTCGGATCAGGAGTTACATGGGCCATTGTCCATTGTCTCAATGTGGACTCTTCCTACAAACTAGTGAGGCAGAAGATAAGAATCTTCAATGCTGAGAGGCCCCAAATCATCGAAGAAGAGGTCAACAAGCTACTAGAGGCAAGATATATTGTAGAAATTTAGTACCCTTCTTGGCTTTGTAATGTAGTACTCGCCCCTAAGAATGAGGGAAAGTGGCGTATGTGTAATGATTTCACTGATTTGAATAAAGCTTGACCTAAGGATCCTTACCCCCTGTCTCGCATAGATTTATTACTAAATTCTACAGTGGGTTGTGAACAATTGAGCATGATGGATGCCTTTTAAGGCTACTATCAAATATTCATGGCACCCGAAGATAGGGACACGACCTCTTTTGTCGTTCCCAATGGAGTATATTGTTTCTTAGTCATGCCCTTTGGACTCAAAAACGCGGGGACAACGTCCTAAGATAAAAAAACTATGGAGGTTTATGTTGATGACATGATTGTCAAAATAGTGAAAGCCGAGGAACACCTAATCGACCTCGACCACACCTTTTCTATGTTGAGGGCATTCGGTATGAAACTCAACCCCAACAAGTGCATAGTTGGGGTTTAGGGAGGCAAATTCTTGGGTTACATGGTCAGTCAAAGGGGGATTGAAGCAAACCCACAGAAGATCCAGGCAGTAATGGACATCACCCCTTCCCGAATAGTCTGAGACGTATAACGACTGGTCAGCAAGATAATAGCCCTCGGCAGATTCATCACGACGCTGGCCGACAAGAGTCTTTCTTTCTTCATAATCCTAAGAAATACGAAAAAATTGGGATTCTAATAGAATGACTAGTGTGACCAGGCCTTCACTAAAATGAAGCAATACCTCTCCTCACCACCCATGCTCGCGAAGCCCGAGCTGGGAGAAGTTTTGCAACTCTATTTGGTCGTGTCCACCGCCTTGATCAGCTCAGTTCTAGCCTCGACGAGAAATAAAACTCATCGACCAGTGTATTACTGCCATAAAGCCTTACAAGGGCTTGAGCACAATTACATAGAGATTGAGAAGTTCGCCCTCACCCTCATTACAGCAGGACAAATGTTGCGATCTTACTTCCAGTCTCATGTGACATAGTGTTGATGAATTAGCCATTGAAGCAAGTTTTGTCGAAACTAGACACGTCTTGTTAACTCACAAAATGGGCCATCAAGCTTGGGGAGTTTTATATCACATTCCAACCACAGACGGCCATAAAAGCACAAGTCTTGGCCGATTTTATTTTCGAGAGGCTTGACCTCCCCGAGCAGCTCGACCCAAGTTCCTCTCTTTGGACGCTACACGTTGACGGCTCAACAACTACCTTGGGCAGCGGAATTTGTGTTTCACTCCACTCCCCACTCACTGAGGAATATGATTTTGCAATAAAACTCGACTTCCCGATCACCAACAACGAAGTAGAGTATAAAGCTCTCAGAGCTGGGATGAACATAGCAGTATGTCGGGGTATCGAGCAGCTAATTGCGATCGTCGATTCTTAATTGGTGGCAAAGTAGGTCGAAGAAAACTTTGAAGCCATAGAGGCCAAGATGAGTTAGTACCTGTCCGAGGTGAAATGGTTACAGAAATCGTTCGAGAGCTTCACCTTGAGCCAAGTACCCGGAACAAAAAATGTGCGAGCATACGCACTATCAAAATTCGCTAGCTCGACAAGAGGAACCAGAGAAAGAACCATAACATTCCTCATGGCCAGCAAACTAGCTATCCAAATTAACGGCCACAATCTCGTCGGAAACATAGAAGAGGTAGCTCCATCCTGATAAGACCCAATCAAGCACTACATAAGGCAAGGCACAATCCCCGACGATAGGAATGAGGCTCACAGACTCAGAGGAAAAGCAACCAAATTTGCTCTCGACGAGCATGAATAGCTTTACAAGCAGTCGATATAAAGACCACCCTTTAAATGCCTAATGCTCGACAAAGCAAACGAAGTCCTCCACGAGATTCATGCTGGCATCTATGACAACCATTCTAGAGATCGGTCCCTGGCCCATAAAGTTATCAAATACGGATATTTATGGCCCACCTTCCTAAAAGACTCGATCGATTTCTCTAGAAAGGACCCATCCAGCTAGCTTCACTCGAACATACCGCACCAGCCCGCTGCGTCGATGGTGAACATCCAGATCACATGGCCATTCGACCAGTAGGGGATTGACATTGTCGGTTCTCTCCCAAAAAAATCTGGCTAATGAAAATTTGTCATCGTTGTGGTTGAGTACTTTACAAAATGGGTCGATGCGGAAGCAGTTCCAAAGTTCACCGATACGGCCATCAAGAGCTTCTTCTGGAAGAACATAATCTACCGTTTCGGCCTGCCCAAAGTCTTGATCTCAGACAATGGGACTCAATTCCAAAGCAAAAATACGAGAAAATGGTGTGAGTCCTTGGGAATTTGCCAATACTTTACCTCGGTAGGAAAGCCCCAGGCTAATGGCCAGACGGAGGTCAGAACATAATGGTTTTCGACCACCTCAAAGCTCAAATAGAGGGAATGAGATCGAGATGGGCGGATGACCTCC
This sequence comes from Jacaranda mimosifolia, assembly GCA_018894105.1. Taxonomy (NCBI): domain Eukaryota; kingdom Viridiplantae; phylum Streptophyta; class Magnoliopsida; order Lamiales; family Bignoniaceae; genus Jacaranda; species Jacaranda mimosifolia. Next base: position 23,657,635 of record CM032119.1, read on the forward strand.
CCGGAGTGCTGTGGGCATATAGCATCACACCTCGAACAGCCACGGGCCATAACACTTAAAGCCTAGTCTATAGCTTTGAAGCAGTAATTCCATCCGAGTTGGTACAACACATGGCCTGAGTGGTTCATTATAATCCGATCTGAAACACAACAAAAAAGGCCTTTGACCTCATTTCCATCAACGAGATATGCCGCACAGCCTATAACACAATGTAACGATACCAGTCGAAAATGACAGAGCGTTACAACAAAACAGTCCAACTGCGTAGTTTCAAAGTCAGGGACCTAGTCCTCAAGAAAGTCGAAGTACCGAGAAATGTGGGGAAAGCTTGACCCAAAATGATAGGGACCTTACACCATGGTTAAAGCGTCAAAATACAATCCATACCAACTAGTAGACATGTGAGGCAACAAACTACCATAACCTTTTCGAAAATAGAAATATAATCTTATATAAACAAAAGTACAATTTTAGAACACTTGAAATATAAATCCTTAGTAATTGCAGTACAATTCTGGATAATCTATTAGTAGAACAATTGAAGCTTAAATAATAGATTCAAATGACTGAGGTAAAAGTTTAGATAAACTGAAGCACAATTTCAGGACACCTGAAGTATAGAACTTCAATGAATAGAGTACAGGTTGAGTTAAAATGAAGTATAATTTTAGAAAATAGAAATATAATTTTATAAAAAATGAAGTACAATTCTAGAACACTTGAAGTATAAATCCTTAGTAATTGCAATATGATTTTGGATAATCCATAAGTAGAACACCTGAAGTATAAAACTTAAATAATAGATTCTGATAATTGAAGCACAAGTTTAGATAAAAAAAAAGTACAATTCCAAAATACTTGAAGCATAAAACCTTAGCAATTGCAGTACAATTTTAGATAAGGTGAAGTACAATTTTAGAACACTTGAAGTGTAAATCCTTAGTAATTGCAGTACAATTTTTGATAATCTATTAGTAGAACACTTGAAGCTTAAATAATAGATTTAAATGACTGAGGTAAAAGTTTAGATAAAATGAAGTACAATTTCAGAACACCTGAAGGACAAAATTTCAAGGAATAGAGTAAAGGTTTAGGTAAAAGAAAGTAAAATTTCAGAAAATAGAAATATAGTTTTATATAGAAAAAGAAGTATAATTTCAAAACACTTGAAGTGTAAGTCCTTCGCAATTACAATATGATTTTGGATAATCCATTAGTAGAACACCTGAAGTGTAAAACATAAAAATTGATTCAGACAATTGAAGTACAAGTTTACATAAAATGAAGTACAATTTCGAAACACTTGAAGTATAAAAGCTTAGCAATTGCAGTACAATTTTAGATAAAGTGAAGTACAATTTTAGAACTCCTGAAGCATAAAACTTAGCGATTGTAGTACATATTTTGGATAATATATTAGTAGAACACTTGAAGCTTGAATAATAGATTCAGATGACAGAAGTACAAGTTTAGATAAAAGGAAGTACAATTTCAGAACACCTGAAGTATAGAACTTCAATGGATAGAGTACAGGTCGAGTTAAAATGAAGTATAATTTCGAAAATCGAAATACAATCTTATATAAACAAAAGTACAATTTCAGAACACTTGAAGTATAAATCCTTAGTAATTGCAGTACAATTTTGGATAATCTATTAGTAGAACACTTGAAGCTTGAATAATAGATTCAAATGACAGAGGTAAAAGTTTAGATAAAATGAAGTACAATTTCAGAACACATGAAGTATAGAACTTTAATGAATAGAATACAGGTCGAGTTAAAATGAAGTATAATTTCGAAAATAGAAATATAATCTTATATAAACAAAAGTACAATTTTAGAACACTTGAAGTATAAATCCTTAGTAATTGCAGTACAATTTTGGATAATATATTAGTAGAACACTTGAAGCTTGAATAATAGATTCAGATGACAGAAGTACAAGTTTAGATAAAAGGAAGTACAATTTCAGAACACCTGAAGTACAGAACTTCAATGAATAGAGTACAGGTTGAGTTAAAATGAAGTATAATTTCGAAAATAGAAATATAATCTTATATAAACAAAAGTACAATTTTAGAACACTTGAAGTGTAAATCCTTAGTAATTGCAGTACAATTTTTGATAATCTATTAGTAGAACACTTGAAGCTTGAATAATAGATTTAAATGACTGAGGTAAAAGTTTAGATAAAATGAAGTACAATTTCAGAACACCTGAAGGACAAAATTTCAATGAATAGAGTAAAGGTTTAGGTAAAAGAAAGTAAAATTTCAGAAAATAGAAATATAGTTTTATATAGAAAAAGAAGTATAATTTCAGAACACTTGAAGTGTAAGTCCTTTGCAATTACAATATGATTTTGGATAATCTATTAGTAGAACACCTGAAGTGTAAAACATAAAAATTGATTCAGACAATTGAAGTACAAGTTTACATAAAATGAAGTACAATTTCGAAACACTTGAAGTATAAAAGCTTAGCAATTGTAGTACAATTTTAGATAAAGTGACGTACAATTTTAGAACTCCTGAAGCATAAAACTTAGCGATTGTAGTACATATTTTGGATAATATGTTAGTAGAACATTTGAAGCTTGAATAATAGATTCAGATGACAGAAGTACAAGTTTAGATAAAAGGAAGTACAATTTCAGAACACCTGAAGTACAGAACTTCAATGAATAGAGTACAGGTCGAGTTAAAATGAAGTATAATTTCAAAAATAGAAATATAATCTTATATAAACAAACTACAATTTTAGAACACTTGAAGTATAAATCCTTAGTAATTGCAGTACAATTTTGGATAATCTATTAGTAGAACACTTGAAGCTTGAATAATAGATTCAAATGACTGAGGTAAAAGTTTAGATAAAATGAAGTACAATTTCAGAACACCTGAAGGACAAAATTTCAATGAATAGAGTAAATGTTTAGGTAAAAGAAAGTAAAATTTCAGAAAATAGAAGTATAATTTTATATAGAAAAAGAAGTATAATTACATAACACTTGAAGTGTAAGTCCTTCGCAATTACAATATGATTTTGGACAATCCATTAGCAGAACACCTGAAGTGTAAAACATAAAAATTGATTCAGACAATTGAAGTACAAATTTACATAAAATGAAGTACAATTTCGAAACACTTGAAGTATAAAAGCTTAGCAATTGCAGTACAATTTTAGATAAAGTGAAGTACAATTTTAGAACTCCTGAAGCATAAAACTTAGCGATTGTAGTACATATTTTGGATAATATATTAGTAGAACACTTGAAGCTTGAATAATAGATTCAGATGACAGAAGTACAAGTTTAGATAAAAGGAAGTACAATTTCAGAACACCTGAAGTACAGAACTTCAATGAATAGAGTACAGGTTGAGTTAAAATGAAGTATAATTTCAAAAATAGAAATACAATCTTATATAAACAAAAGTACAATTTTAGAATACTTGAAGTATAAATCCTTAGTAATTGCAGTACAATTTTGGATATTCTATTAGTAGAACACTTGAAGCTTGAATAATAGATTCAGATGACAGAAGTACAAGTTTAGATAAAAGGAAGTACAATTTCAGAACACCTGAAGTACAGAACTTCAATGAATAGAGTACAGGTTGAGTTAAAATGAAGTATAATTTCGAAAATAGAAATATAATCTTATATAAACAAAAGTACAATTTTAGAACACTTGAAGTGTAAATCCTTAGTAATTGCAGTACAATTTTTGATAATCTATTAGTAGAACACTTGAAGCTTGAATAATAGATTTAAATGACTGAGGTAAAAGTTTAGATAAAATGAAGTACAATTTCAGAACACCTGAAGGACAAAATTTCAATGAATAGAGTAAAGGTTTAGGTAAAAGAAAGTAAAATTTCAGAAAATAGAAATATAGTTTTATATAGAAAAAGAAGTATAATTTCAGAACACTTGAAGTGTAAGTCCTTTGCAATTACAATATGATTTTGGATAATCTATTAGTAGAACACCTGAAGTGTAAAACATAAAAATTGATTCAGACAATTGAAGTACAACTTTACATAAAATGAAGTACAATTTCGAAACACTTGAAGTATAAAAGCTTAGCAATTGTAGTACAATTTTAGATAAAGTGACGTACAATTTTAGAACTCCTGAAGCATAAAACTTAGCGATTGTAGTACATATTTTGGATAATATGTTAGTAGAACATTTGAAGCTTGAATAATAGATTCAGATGACAGAAGTACAAGTTTAGATAAAAGGAAGTACAATTTCAGAACACCTGAAGTACAGAACTTCAATGAATAGAGTACAGGTCGAGTTAAAATGAAGTATAATTTCAAAAATAGAAATATAATCTTATATAAACAAACTACAATTTTAGAAAACTTGAAGTATAAATCCTTAGTAATTGCAGTACAATTTTGGATAATCTATTAGTAGAACACTTGAAGCTTGAATAATCGATTCAAATGACTGAGGTAAAAGTTTAGATAAAATGAAGTACAATTTCAGAACACCTGAAGGACAAAATTTCACTGAATAGAGTAAATGTTTAGGTAAAAGAAAGTAAAATTTCAGAAAATAGAAGTATAATTTTATATAGAAAAAGAAGTATAATTTCATAACACTTGAAGTGTAAGTCCTTCGCAATTACAATATGATTTTGGACAATCCATTAGCAGAACACCTGAAGTGTAAAACATAAAAATTGATTCAGACAATTGAAGTACAAGTTTACATAAAATGAAGTACAATTTCGAAACACTTGAAGTATAAAAGCTTAGCAATTGCAGTACAATTTTAGATAAAGTGAAGTACAATTTTAGAACTCCTGAAGCATAAAACTTAGCGATTGTAGTACATATTTTGGATAATATATTAGTAGAACACTTGAAGCTTGAATAATAGATTCAGATGACAGAAGTACAAGTTTAGATAAAAGGAAGTACAATTTCAGAACACCTGAAGTATAGAACTTCAATGGATAGAGTACAGGTGGAGTTAAAATGAAGTATAATTTCGAAAATAGAAATACAATCTTATATAAACAAAAGTACAATTTTAGAACACTTGAAGTATAAATCCTTAGTAATTGCAGTACAATTTTGGATAATCTATTAGTAGAACACTTGAAGCTTGAATAATAGATTCAAATGACAGAGGTAAAAGTTTAGATAAAATGAAGTACAATTTCAGAACACATGAAGTATAGAACTTTAATGAATAGAATACAGGTCGAGTTAAAATGAAGTATAATTTCGAAAATAGAAATATAATCTTATATAAACAAAAGTACAATTTTAGAACACTTGAAGTATAAATCCTTAGTAATTGCAGTACAATTTTGGATAATATATTAGTAGAACACTTGAAGCTTGAATAATAGATTCAGATGACAGAAGTACAAGTTTAGATAAAAGGAAGTACAATTTCAGAACACCTGAAGTACAGAACTTCAATGAATAGAGTACAGGTTGAGTTAAAATGAAGTATAATTTCGAAAATAGAAATATAATCTTATATAAACAAGAGTACAATTTTAGAACACTTGAAGTGTAAATCCTTAGTAATTGCAGTACAATTTTTGATAATCTATTAGTAGAACACTTGAAGCTTAAATAATAGATTTAAATGACTGAGGTAAAAGTTTAGATAAAATGAAGTACAATTTCAGAACACCTGAAGGACAAAATTTCAAGGAATAGAGTAAAGGTTTAGGTAAAAGAAAGTAAAATTTCAGAAAATAGAAATATAGTTTTATATAGAAAAAGAAGTATAATTTCAAAACACTTGAAGTGTAAGTCCTTTGCAATTAGAATATGATTTTGGATAATCTATTAGTAGAACACCTGAAGTGTAAAACATAAAAATTGATTCAGACAATTGAAGTACAAGTTTACGTAAAAAGAAGTACAATTTCGAAACACTTGAAGTATAAAAGCTTATCAATTGCAGTACAATTTTAGATAAAGTGAAGTACAATTTTAGAACTCCTGAAGCATAAAACTTAGCGATTGTAGAGCATATTTTGGATAATATATTCTTAGAACACTTGAAGTTTGAATAATAGATTCAGATGATAGAAGTACAAGTTTAGATAAAATGAATTACATTTTAGAACACCTGAAGTACAGAACTTCAATGAATAGAGTACAGGTTGAGTTAAAATGAAGTACAATTTCGAAAATAGAAATATAATCATATATAAACAAAAGTACAATTTTAGAACACTTGAAGTATAAATCCTTAGTAATTGCTGTACAATTTTGGATAATCTATTAGTAGAACAACTGAAGTATAAAACTTAAATAATAGATTCTGATAATTGAAGCACAAGTTTAGATAAAAAAAAGTAGAATTCCAAAACACTTGAAGTATAAAACCTTAGCAATTGCAGTACAATTTTAGATAAGGTGAAGTACAATTTCAGAACTCCTGAACTATAAAATCTTAGAAGTTACAGTACAAATTTTGGATAATCTATTAGTAGAACACTTGAAGTTTAAATAAAAAATTCGTATAACTGAAGTACAAGTTTGCATAAAATGAAGTACAATTTCGAAACACTTGAAGTATAAAAGCTTAGCAATTGCAGTACAATTTTAGATAAAGTGAAGTACAATTTTAGAACTCCTGAAGCATAAAACTTAGCGATTGTAGTACATATTTTGGATAATATATTAGTAGAACACTTGAAGCTTGAATAATAGATTCAGATGACAGAAGTACAAGTTTAGATAAAAGGAAAAACAATTTCAGAACACCTGAAGTACAGAACTTTAATGAACAGAGTCCTGGTTGAGTTAAAATGAAGTATAATTTCGAAAATAAAAATACAATCTTATATAAAAAAAGTACAATTTTAGAACACTTGAAGTATAATTCCTTAGTAATTGCAGTACAATTTTGGATAATCTACTAGTAGAATACTTGAAGCTTGAATAATAAATTCAAATGACTGAGGTAAAGTTTAGATAAAATGAAGTACAATTTCAGAACACCTGAAGGACAAAATTTCGATGAATAGAGTTAAGGTTTAGGTAAAAGAAAGTAAAATTTCAGAAAATAGAAATATAATTTTATATAGAAAAAGAAGTATAATTTCAGAACACTTGAAATGTAAGTCCTTCGCAATTACAATATGATTTTGGATAATCCATTAGTAGAACACCTGAAGTGTAAAACATAAAAATTGATTCAGACAATTGAAGTACAAGTTTACATAAAATGAAGTACAATTTCGAAACACTTGAAGTATAAAAGCTTAGCAATTGCAGTACAATTTTAGATAAAGTGAAGTACAATTTTAGAACTCCTGAAGCATAAAACTTAGCGATTGTAGTACATATTTTGGATAATATATTAGTAGAACACTTGAAGATTGAATAATAGATTCAGATGACAGAAGTACAAGTTTAGATAAAAGGAAGTACAATTTCAGAACACCTGAAGTACAGAACTTCAATGAATAGAGTACAGGTTGAGTTAAAATGAAGTATAATTTCAAAAATAGAAATACAATCTTATATAAACAAAAGTACAATTTTAGAATACTTGAAGTATAAATCCTTAGTAATTGCAGTACAATTTTGGATAATCTATTAGTAGAACACTTGAAGCTTGAATAATAGATTCAAATGACAGAGGTAAAAGTTTAGATAAAATGAAGTACAATTTCAGAACACCTGAAGTATAGAACTTCAATGAATAGAGTACAGGTTGAGTTAAAAGGAAGTATAATTTCGAAAATAGAAATATAATCTTATATAAACAAAAGTACAATTTTAGAACACTTGAAGTATAAATCCTTAGTAATTGCAGTACAATTTTGGATAATCTATTAGTAGAACACTTGAAGCTTGAATAACAGATTCAAATGACAGAGGTAAAAGTTTAGATAAAATGAAGTACAATTTCAGAACACCTGAAGTATAGAACTTCAATGAATAGAGTACAGGTTGAGTTAAAAGGAAGTATAATTTCGAAAATAGAAATATAATCTTATATAAACAAAAGTACAATTTTAGAACACTTGAAGTATAAATCCTTAGTAATTGCAGTACAATTTTGGATAATCTATTAGTAGAACACTTGAAGCTTGAATAATAGATTCAGATGACAGAACTACAAGTTTAGATAAAAGGAAGTACAATTTCAGAACACCAGAAGTACAGAACTTCAATGAATAGAGTACAGGCTGAGTTAAAATGAAGTATGATTTCGAAAATAGAAATATAATCTTATATAAACAAAAGTACAATTTTAGAACACTTGAAGTATAAATCCTTAGTAATTGCAGTACAATTTTGGATAATCTATTAGTAGAACACTTGAAGCTTAAATAATAGATTCAAATGACAGAGGTAAAAGTTTAGATAAAATGAAGTACAATTTCAGAACACCTGAAGTATAGAACTTCAATGAATAGAGTTCAGGTTGAGTTAAAATGAAGTATAATTTCGGAAATAGAAATATAATCTTATATAAACAAAAGTACAATTTTAGAACACTTGAAGTATAAATTCTTAGTAATTGCAATACAATTTTGCATAATATATTCGTAGAACACTTGAAGCTTGAATAATAGATTCAGATGACAGAAGTACAAGTTTAGATAAAAGGAAGTACAATTTCAGAACACCTGAAGTACAGAACTTCAATGAATAGAGTACAGGCTGAGTTAAAATGAAGTATAATTTCGAAAATAGAAATACAATCTTATATAAACAAAAGTACAATTTTAGAACACTTGAAGTATAATTCCTTAGTAATTGCAGTACAATTTTGGATAATCTACTAGTAGAATACTTGAAGCTTGAATAATAAATTCAAATGACTGAGGTAAAAGTTTAGATAAAATGAAGTACAATTTCAGAACACCTGAAGGACAAAATTTCGATGAATAGAGTTAAGGTTTAGGTAAAAGAAAGTAAAATTTCAGAAAATAGAAATAAAATTTTATATAGACAAAGAAGTATAATTTCAGAACACTTGATGTATAATTCCCTAGTAATTGCAGTACAATTTTGGATAATCTACTAGTAGAATACTTGAAGCTTGAATAATAAATTCAAATGACTGAGGTAAAAGTTTAGATAAAATGAAGTACAATTTCAGAACACCTGAAGGACAAAATTTCGATGAATAGAGTAAAGGTTTAGGTAAAGAAAGTAAAATATCAGAAAATAGAAATATAATTTTATATAGAAAAAGAAGTATAATTTCAGAACACTTGATGTGTAAGTCCTTCGCAATTACAATATGATTTTGGATAATCCATTAGTAGAACACCTGAAGTGTAAAACATAAAAATTGATTCAGACAATTGAAGTACAAGTTTACATAAAATGAAGTACAATTTCGAAACACTTGAAGTATAAAAGCTTAGCAATTGCAGTACAATTTTAGATAAAGTGAAGTACAATTTTAGAACTCCTGAAGCATAAAACTTAGCGATTGTAGTACATATTTTGGATAATATATTAGTAGAACACTTGAAGATTGAATAATAGATTCAGATGACAGAAGTACAAGTTTAGATAAAAGGAAGTACAATTTCAGAACACCTGAAGTACAGAACTTCAATGAATAGAGTACAGGTTGAGTTAAAATGAAGTATAATTTCAAAAATAGAAATACAATCTTATATAAACAAAAGTACAATTTTAGAATACTTGAAGTATAAATCCTTAGTAATTGCAGTACAATTTTGGATAATCTATTAGTAGAACACTTGAAGCTTGAATAATAGATTCAAATGACAGAGGTAAAAGTTTAGATAAAATGAAGTACAATTTCAGAACACCTGAAGTATAGAACTTCAATGAATAGAGTACAGGTTGAGTTAAAAGGAAGTATAATTTCGAAAATAGAAATATAATCTTATATAAACAAAAGTACAATTTTAGAACACTTGAAGTATAAATCCTTAGTAATTGCAGTACAATTTTGGATAATCTATTAGTAGAACACTTGAAGCTTGAATAACAGATTCAAATGACAGAGGTAAAAGTTTAGATAAAATGAAGTACAATTTCAGAACACCTGAAGTATAGAACTTCAATGAATAGAGTACAGGTTGAGTTAAAAGGAAGTATAATTTCGAAAATAGAAATATAATCTTATATAAACAAAAGTACAATTTTAGAACACTTGAAGTATAAATCCTTAGTAATTGCAGTACAATTTTGGATAATCTATTAGTAGAACACTTGAAGCTTGAATAATATATTCAGATGACAGAAGTACAAGTTTAGATAAAAGGAAGTACAATTTCAGAACACCAGAAGTACAGAACTTCAATGAATAGAGTACAGGCTGAGTTAAAATGAAGTATAATTTCGAAAATAGAAATATAATCTTATATAAACAAAAGTACAATTTTAGAACACTTGAAGTATAAATCCTTAGTAATTGCAGTACAATTTTGGATAATCTATTAGTAGAACACTTGAAGCTTGAATAATAGATTCAGATGACAGAAGTACAAGTTTAGATAAAAGGAAGTACAATTTCAGAACACCAGAAGTACAGAACTTCAATGAATAGAGTACCGGCTGAGTTAAAATGAAGTATAATTTCGAAAATAGAAATATAATCTTATATAAACAAAAGTACAATTTTAGAACACTTGAAGTATAAATCCTTAGTAATTGCAGTACAATTTTGGATAATCTATTAGTAGAACACTTGAAGCTTAAATAATAGATTCAAATGACAGAGGTAAAAGTTTAGATAAAATGAAGTACAATTTCAGAACACCTGAAGTATAGAACTTCAATGAATAGAGTTCAGGTTGAGTTAAAATGAAGTATAATTTCGGAAATAGAAATATAATCTTATATAAACAAAAGTACAATTTTAGAACACTTGAAGTATAAATTCTTAGTAATTGCAATACAATTTTGCATAATATATTCGTAGAACACTTGAAGCTTGAATAATAGATTCAGATGACAGAAGTACAAGTTTAGATAAAAGGAAGTACAATTTCAGAACACCAGAAGTACAGAACTTCAATGAATAGAGTACAGGCTGAGTTAAAATGAAGTATAATTTCGAAAATAGAAATATAATCTTATATAAACAAAAGTACAATTTTAGAACACTTGAAGTATAAATCCTTAGTAATTGCAGTACAATTTTGGATAATCTATTAGTAGAACACTTGAAGCTTGAATAATAGATTCAGATGACAGAAGTACAAGTTTAGATAAAAGGAAGTACAATTTCAGAACACCAGAAGTACAGAACTTCAATGAATAGAGTACCGGCTGAGTTAAAATGAAGTATAATTTCGAAAATAGAAATATAATCTTATATAAACAAAAGTACAATTTTAGAACACTTGAAGTATAAATCCTTAGTAATTGCAGTACAATTTTGGATAATCTATTAGTAGAACACTTGAAGCTTAAATAATAGATTCAAATGACAGAGGTAAAAGTTTAGATAAAATGAAGTACAATTTCAGAACACCTGAAGTATAGAACTTCAATGAATAGAGTTCAGGTTGAGTTAAAATGAAGTATAATTTCGGAAATAGAAATATAATCTTATATAAACAAAAGTACAATTTTAGAACACTTGAAGTATAAATTCTTAGTAATTGCAATACAATTTTGCATAATATATTCGTAGAACACTTGAAGCTTGAATAATAGATTCAGATGACAGAAGTACAAGTTTAGATAAAAGGAAGTACAATTTCAGAACACCAGAAGTACAGAACTTCAATGAATAGAGTACCGGCTGAGTTAAAATGAAGTATAATTTCGAAAATAGAAATATAATCTTATATAAACAAAAGTACAATTTTAGAACACTTGAAGTATAAATCCTTAGTAATTGCAGTACAATTTTGGATAATATATTAGTAGAACACTTGAAGCTTGAATAATAGATTCAGATGACAGAAGTACAAGTTTAGATAAAAGGAAGTACAATTTCAGAACACCTGAAGTACAGAACTTCAATGAATAGAGTACAGGCTGAGTTAAAATGAAGTATAATTTCGAAAATAGAAATACAATCTTATATAAACAAAAGTACAATTTTAGAACACTTGAAGTATAATTCCTTAGTAATTGCAGTACAATTTTGGATAATCTACTAGTAGAATACTTGAAGCTTGAATAATAAATTCAAATGACTGAGGTAAAAGTTTAGATAAAATGAAGTACAATTTCACAACACCTGAAGGACAAAATTTCGATGAATAGAGTTAAGGTTTAGGTAAAAGAAAGTAAAATTTCAGAAAATAGAAATAAAATTTTATATAGACAAAGAAGTATAATTTCAGAACACTTGATGTATAATTCCCTAGTAATTGCAGTACAATTTTGGATAATCTACTAGTAGAATACTTGAAGCTTGAATAATAAATTCAAATGACTGAGGTAAAAGTTTAGATAAAATGAAGTACAATTTCAGAACACCTGAAGGACAAAATTTCGATGAATAGAGTAAAGGTTTGGGTAAAGAAAGTAAAATATCAGAAAATAGAAATATAATTTTATATAGAAAAAGAAGTATAATTTCAGAACACTTGATGTGTAAGTCCTTCGCAATTACAATATGATTTTGGATAATCCATTAGTAGAACACCTGAAGTGTAAAACATAAAAATTGATTCAGACAATTGAAGTACAAGTTTACATAAAATGAAGTACAATTTCGAAACACTTGAAGTATAAAAGCTTAGCAATTGCAGTACAATTTTAGATAAAGTGAAGTACAATTTTAGAACTCCTGAAGCATAAAACTTAGCGATTGTAGTACATATTTTGGATAATATATTAGTAGAACACTTGAAGATTGAATAATAGATTCAGATGACAGAAGTACAAGTTTAGATAAAAGGAAGTACAATTTCAGAACACCTGAAGTACAGAACTTCAATGAATAGAGTACAGGTTGAGTTAAAATGAAGTATAATTTCAAAAATAGAAATACAATCTTATATAAACAAAAGTACAATTTTAGAATACTTGAAGTATAAATCCTTAGTAATTGCAGTACAATTTTGGATAATCTATTAGTAGAACACTTGAAGCTTGAATAATAGATTCAAATGACAGAGGTAAAAGTTTAGATAAAATGAAGTACAATTTCAGAACACCTGAAGTATAGAACTTCAATGAATAGAGTTCAGGTTGAGTTAAAATGAAGTATAATTTCGGAAATAGAAATATAATCTTATATAAACAAAAGTACAATTTTAGAACACTTGAAGTATAAATTCTTAGTAATTGCAATACAATTTTGCATAATATATTCGTAGAACACTTGAAGCTTGAATAATAGATTCAGATGACAGAAGTACAAGTTTAGATAAAAGGAAGTACAATTTCAGAACACCTGAAGTACAGAACTTCAATGAATAGAGTACAGGCTGAGTTAAAATGAAGTATAATTTCGAAAATAGAAATACAATCTTATATAAACAAAAGTACAATTTTAGAACACTTGAAGTATAATTCCTTAGTAATTGCAGTACAATTTTGGATAATCTACTAGTAGAATACTTGAAGCTTGAATAATAAATTCAAATGACTGAGGTAAAAGTTTAGATAAAATGAAGTACAATTTCAGAACACCTGAAGGACAAAATTTCGATGAATAGAGTTAAGGTTTAGGTAAAAGAAAGTAAAATTTCAGAAAATAGAAATAAAATTTTATATAGACAAAGAAGTATAATTTCAGAACACTTGATGTATAATTCCCTAGTAATTGCAGTACAATTTTGGATAATCTACTAGTAGAATACTTGAAGCTTGAATAATAAATTCAAATGACTGAGGTAAAAGTTTAGATAAAATGAAGTACAATTTCAGAACACCTGAAGGACAAAATTTCGATGAATAGAGTAAAGGTTTAGGTAAAGAAAGTAAAATATCAGAAAATAGAAATATAATTTTATATAGAAAAAGAAGTATAATTTCAGAACACTTGATGTGTAAGTCCTTCGCAATTACAATATGATTTTGGATAATCCATTAGTAGAACACCTGAAGTGTAAAACATAAAAATTGATTCAGACAATTGAAGTACAAGTTTACATAAAATGAAGTACAATTTCGAAACACTTGAAGTATAAAAGCTTAGCAATTGCAGTACAATTTTAGATAAAGTGAAGTACAATTTTAGAACTCCTGAAGCATAAAACTTAGCGATTGTAGTACATATTTTGGATAATATATTAGTAGAACACTTGAAGATTGAATAATAGATTCAGATGACAGAAGTACAAGTTTAGATAAAAGGAAGTACAATTTCAGAACACCTGAAGTACAGAACTTCAATGAATAGAGTACAGGTTGAGTTAAAATGAAGTATAATTTCAAAAATAGAAATACAATCTTATATAAACAAAAGTACAATTTTAGAATACTTGAAGTATAAATCCTTAGTAATTGCAGTACAATTTTGGATAATCTATTAGTAGAACACTTGAAGCTTGAATAATAGATTCAAATGACAGAGGTAAAAGTTTAGATAAAATGAAGTACAATTTCAGAACACCTGAAGTATAGAACTTCAATGAATAGAGTACAGGTTGAGTTAAAAGGAAGTATAATTTCGAAAATAGAAATATAATCTTATATAAACAAAAGTACAATTTTAGAACACTTGAAGTATAAATCCTTAGTAATTGCAGTACAATTTTGGATAATCTATTAGTAGAACACTTGAAGCTTGAATAATAGATTCAGATGACAGAAGTACAAGTTTAGATAAAAGGAAGTACAATTTCAGAACACCTGAAGTACAGAACTTCAATGAATAGAGTACAGGTTGAGTTAAAATGAAGTATAATTTCAAAAATAGAAATACAATCTTATATAAACAAAAGTACAATTTTAGAACACTTGAAGTACAAATCCTTAGTAATTGCAGTACAATTTTGGATAATCTATTAGTAGAACACTTGAAGCTTGAATAATATATTCAGATGACAGAAGTACAAGTTTAGATAAAAGGAAGTACAATTTCAGAACAGCAGAAGTACAGAACTTCAATGAATAGAGTACAGGCTGAGTTAAAATGAAGTATAATTTCGAAAATAGAAATATAATCTTATATAAACAAAAGTACAATTTTAGAACACTTGAAGTATAAATCCTTAGTAATTGCAGTACAATTTTGGATAATCTATTAGTAGAACACTTGAAGCTTGAATAATAGATTCAGATGACAGAAGTACAAGTTTAGATAAAAGGAAGTACAATTTCAGAACACCAGAAGTACAGAACTTCAATGAATAGAGTACCGGCTGAGTTAAAATGAAGTATAATTTCGAAAATAGAAATATAATCTTATATAAACAAAAGTACAATTTTAGAACACTTGAAGTATAAATCCTTAGTAATTGCAGTACAATTTTGGATAATCTATTAGTAGAACACTTGAAGCTTAAATAATAGATTCAAATGACAGAGGTAAAAGTTTAGATAAAATGAAGTACAATTTCAGAACACCTGAAGTATAGAACTTCAATGAATAGAGTTCAGGTTGAGTTAAAATGAAGTATAATTTCGGAAATAGAAATATAATCTTATATAAACAAAAGTACAATTTTAGAACACTTGAAGTATAAATTCTTAGTAATTGCAATACAATTTTGCATAATATATTCGTAGAACACTTGAAGCTTGAATAATAGATTCAGATGACAGAAGTACAAGTTTAGATAAAAGGAAGTACAATTTCAGAACACCAGAAGTACAGAACTTCAATGAATAGAGTACCGGCTGAGTTAAAATGAAGTATAATTTCGAAAATAGAAATATAATCTTATATAAACAAAAGTACAATTTTAGAACACTTGAAGTATAAATCCTTAGTAATTGCAGTACAATTTTGGATAATATATTAGTAGAACACTTGAAGCTTGAATAATAGATTCAGATGACAGAAGTACAAGTTTAGATAAAAGGAAGTACAATTTCAGAACACCTGAAGTACAGAACTTCAATGAATAGAGTACAGGCTGAGTTAAAATGAAGTATAATTTCGAAAATAGAAATACAATCTTATATAAACAAAAGTACAATTTTAGAACACTTGAAGTATAATTCCTTAGTAATTGCAGTACAATTTTGGATAATCTACTAGTAGAATACTTGAAGCTTGAATAATAAATTCAAATGACTGAGGTAAAAGTTTAGATAAAATGAAGTACAATTTCACAACACCTGAAGGACAAAATTTCGATGAATAGAGTTAAGGTTTAGGTAAAAGAAAGTAAAATTTCAGAAAATAGAAATAAAATTTTATATAGACAAAGAAGTATAATTTCAGAACACTTGATGTATAATTCCCTAGTAATTGCAGTACAATTTTGGATAATCTACTAGTAGAATACTTGAAGCTTGAATAATAAATTCAAATGACTGAGGTAAAAGTTTAGATAAAATGAAGTACAATTTCAGAACACCTGAAGGACAAAATTTCGATGAATAGAGTAAAGGTTTGGGTAAAGAAAGTAAAATATCAGAAAATAGAAATATAATTTTATATAGAAAAAGAAGTATAATTTCAGAACACTTGATGTGTAAGTCCTTCGCAATTACAATATGATTTTGGATAATCCATTAGTAGAACACCTGAAGTGTAAAACATAAAAATTGATTCAGACAATTGAAGTACAAGTTTACATAAAATGAAGTACAATTTCGAAACACTCGAAGTATAAAAGCTTAGCAATTGCAGTACAATTTTAGATAAAGTGAAGTACAATTTTAGAACTCCTGAAGCATAAAACTTAGCGATTGTAGTACATATTTTGGATAATATATTAGTAGAACACTTGAAGATTGAATAATAGATTCAGATGACAGAAGTACAAGTTTAGATAAAAGGAAGTACAATTTCAGAACACCTGAAGTACAGAACTTCAATGAATAGAGTACAGGTTGAGTTAAAATGAAGTATAATTTCAAAAATAGAAATACAATCTTATATAAACAAAAGTACAATTTTAGAATACTTGAAGTATAAATCCTTAGTAATTGCAGTACAATTTTGGATAATCTATTAGTAGAACACTTGAAGCTTGAATAATAGAGTCAAATGACAGAGGTAAAAGTTTAGATAAAATGAAGTACAATTTCAGAACACCTGAAGTATAGAACTTCAATGAATAGAGTACAGGTTGAGTTAAAAGGAAGTATAATTTCGAAAATAGAAATATAATCTTATATAAACAAAAGTACAATTTTAGAACACTTGAAGTATAAATCCTTAGTAATTGCAGTACAATTTTGGATAATCTATTAGTAGAACACTTGAAGCTTGAATAACAGATTCAAATGACAGAGGTAAAAGTTTAGATAAAATGAAGTACAATTTCAGAACACCTGAAGTATAGAACTTCAATGAATAGAGTACAGGTTGAGTTAAAAGGAAGTATAATTTCGAAAATAGAAATATAATCTTATATAAACAAAAGTACAATTTTAGAACACTTGAAGTATAAATCCTTAGTAATTGCTGTACAATTTTGGATAATCTATTAGTAGAACACTTGAAGCTTGAATAATAGATTCAGATGACAGTAGTACAAGTTTAGATAAAAGGAAGTACAATTTCAGAACACCAGAAGTACAGAACTTCAATGAATAGAGTACAGGCTGAGTTAAAATGAAGTATAATTTCGAAAATAGAAATATAATCTTATATAAACAAAAGTACAATTTTAGAACACTTGAAGTAAAAATCCTTAGTAATTGCAGTACAATTTTGGATAATCTATTAGTAGAACACTTGAAGCTTAAATAATAGATTCAAATGACAGAGGTAAAAGTTTAGATATAATGAAGTACAATTTCAGTACACCTGAAGTATAGAACTTCAATGAATAAAGTACAGGTTGAGTTAAAATGAAGTATAATTTCAAAAATAGAATTACAATCTTATATAAACAAAAGTACAATTTTATAACACTTGAAGTATAAATCCTTAGTAATTGCAGTACAATTTTGGATAATCTATTAGTAGAACACTTGAAACTTGAATAATAGATTCAAATGACAGAAGTACAAGTTTAGATAAAAAGAAGTACAATTTCAGAACACCTGAAGTACAGAACTTCAATGAATAGAGTACAGGCTGAGTTAAAATGAAGTATAATTTCGAAAATAGAAATATAATCTTATATAAACAAAAGTACAATTTTAGAACACTTGAAGTATAAATCCTTAGTAATTGCAGTACAATTTTGGATAATATATTAGTAGAACACTTCAAGCTTGAATAATAGATTCAGATGACAGAAGTACAAGTTTAGATAAAAGGAAGTACAATTTCAGAACACCTGAAGTACAGAACTTCAATGAATAGAGTACAGGTTGAGTTAAAATGAAGTATAATTTCAAAAATAGAAATACAATCTTATATAAACAAAAGTACAATTTTAGAACACTTGAAGTACAAATCCTTAGTAATTGCAGTACAATTTTGGATAATCTATTAGTAGAACACTTGAAGCTTGAATAACAGATTCAAATGACAGAGGTAAAAGTTTAGATAAAATGAAGTACAATTTCAGAACACCTGAAGTATAGAACTTCAATGAATAGAGTTCAGGTTGAGTTAAAATGAAGTATAATTTCGGAAATAGAAATATAATCTTATATAAACAAAAGTACAATTTTAGAACACTTGAAGTATAAATTCTTAGTAATTGCAATACAATTTTGCATAATATATTCGTAGAACACTTGAAGCTTGAATAATAGATTCAGATGACAGAAGTACAAGTTTAGATAAAAGGAAGTACAATTTCAGAACACCTGAAGTACAGAACTTCAATGAATAGAGTACAGGCTGAGTTAAAATGAAGTATAATTTCGAAAATAGAAATACAATCTTATATAAACAAAAGTACAATTTTAGAACACTTGAAGTATAATTCCTTAGTAATTGCAGTACAATTTTGGATAATCTACTAGTAGAATACTTGAAGCTTGAATAATAAATTCAAATGACTGAGGTAAAAGTTTAGATAAAAAGAAGTACAATTTCAGAACACCTGAAGTACAGAACTTCAATGAATAGAGTACAGGCTGAGTTAAAATGAAGTATAATTTCGAAAATAGAAATATAATCTTATATAAACAAAAGTACAATTTTAGAACACTTGAAGTATAAATCCTTAGTAATTGCAGTACAATTTTGGATAATATATTAGTAGAACACTTCAAGCTTGAATAATAGATTCAGATGACAGAAGTACAAGTTTAGATAAAAGGAAGTACAATTTCAGAACACCTGAAGTACAGAACTTCAATGAATAGAGTACAGGTTGAGTTAAAATGAAGTATAATTTCAAAAATAGAAATACAATCTTATATAAACAAAAGTACAATTTTAGAACACTTGAAGTACAAATCCTTAGTAATTGCAGTACAATTTTGGATAATCTATTAGTAGAACACTTGAAGCTTGAATAACAGATTCAAATGACAGAGGTAAAAGTTTAGATAAAATTAAGTACAATTTCAGAACACCTGAAGTATAGAACTTCAATGAATAGAGTTCAGGTTGAGTTAAAATGAAGTATAATTTCGGAAATAGAAATATAATCTTATATAAACAAAAGTACAATTTTAGAACACTTGAAGTATAAATTCTTAGTAATTGCAATACAATTTTGCATAATATATTCGTAGAACACTTGAAGCTTGAATAATAGATTCAGATGACAGAAGTACAAGTTTAGATAAAAGGAAGTACAATTTCAGAACACCTGAAGTACAGAACTTCAATGAATAGAGTACAGGCTGAGTTAAAATGAAGTATAATTTCGAAAATAGAAATACAATCTTATATAAACAAAAGTACAATTTTAGAACACTTGAAGTATAATTCCTTAGTAATTGCAGTACAATTTTGGATAATCTACTAGTAGAATACTTGAAGCTTGAATAATAAATTCAAATGACTGAGGTAAAAGTTTAGATAAAATGAAGTACAATTTCAGAACACCTGAAGGACAAAATTTCGATGAATAGAGTTAAGGTTTAGGTAAAAGAAAGTAAAATTTCAGAAAATAGAAATAACATTTTATATAGACAAAGAAGTATAATTTCAGAACACTTGATGTATAATTCCCAAGTAATTGCAGTACAATTTTGGATAATCTACTAGTAGAATACTTGAAGCTTGAATAATAAATTCAAATGACTGAGGTAAAAGTTTAGATAAAATGAAGTACAATTTCAGAACACCTGAAGGACAAAATTTCGATGAATAGAGTAATGGTTTAGGTAAAAGAAAGTAAAATTTCAGAAAATAGAAATAAAATTTTATATAGACAAAGAAGTATAATTTCAGAACACTTGATGTATAATTCCCAAGTAATTGCAGTACAATTTTGGATAATCTACTAGTAGAATACTTGAAGCTTGAATAATAGATTCAAATGACAGAGGTAAAAGTTTAGATAAAATGAAGTACAATTTCAGAACACCTGAAGTATAGAACTTCAATGAATAGAGTACAGGTTGAGTTAAAAGGAAGTATAATTTCGAAAATAGAAATATAATCTTATATAAACAAAAGTACAATTTTAGAACACTTGAAGTATAAATCCTTAGTAATTGCAGTACAATTTTGGATAATCTATTAGTAGAACACTTGAAGCTTGAATAACAGATTCAAATGACAGAGGTAAAAGTTTAGATAAAATGAAGTACAATTTCAGAACACCTGAAGTATAGAACTTCAATGAATAGAGTACAGGTTGAGTTAAAAGGAAGTATAATTTCGAAAATAGAAATATAATCTTATATAAACAAAAGTACAATTTTAGAACACTTGAAGTATAAATCCTTAGTAATTGCAGTACAATTTTGGATAATCTATTAGTAGAACACTTGAAGCTTGAATAATAGATTCAGATGACAGAACTACAAGTTTAGATAAAAGGAAGTACAATTTCAGAACACCAGAAGTACAGAACTTCAATGAATAGAGTACAGGCTGAGTTAAAATGAAGTATAATTTCGAAAATAGAAATATAATCTTATATAAACAAAAGTACAATTTTAGAACACTTGAAGTATAAATCCTTAGTAATTGCAGTACAATTTTGGATAATCTATTAGTAGAACACTTGAAGCTTAAATAATAGATTCAAATGACTGAGGTAAAAGTTTAGATAAAATGAAGTACAATTTCAGGACACATGAAGTATAGAACTTCAATGAATAGAGTACAGGTTGAGTAAAAATGAAGTATAATTTCAGAAAATAGAAATATAATTTTTTGAAAAATGAAGTACAATTCTCGAACACTTGAAGTCTAAATCCTTAGTAATTGCAGTACGATTTTGGATATTCCATCAGTAGAACACATGAAGTATAAAACTTAAATGATAGATTCTAATAATTGAAGCACAAGTTTAGATAAAATAAAGTACAATTCCAAAACACTTGAAGTATAAAACCTTAGCAATTGCCGTACAATTTTAGATAACGTGAAGTACAATCTCAGAACTCCTGAAGTATAAAATCTTAGCAGTTACAGTACAAAATTTAGATAATCTATTAGTAAAACACTTGAAGCTTAAATAAAAAATTCATATAACTGAAGTACAAGTTTAGATAAAATGAAGTACAATTTCAGAACACCTGAAGGACAAAATTTCGATGAATAGAGTAAAGGTTTAGGTAAAAGAAAGTAAAATTTCAGAAAATAGAAATATAATTTTATATAGAAAAAGAAGTATAATTTCAGAACACTTGAAGTGTAAGTCCTTCGCAATTACAATATGCTTTTGGATAATCCATTAGTAGAACACCTGAAGTGTAAAACATAGAAATTGATTCAGACAATTGAAATACAAATTTACATAAAATGAAGTACAATTTCGAAACACTTGAAGTATAAAAGCTTAGCAATTGCAGTACAATTTTAGATAAAGTGAAGTACAATTTTAGAACTCCTGAAGCATAAAACTTAGCGATTGTAATACATATTTTGGATAATATATTAGTAGAACACTTGAAGCTTGAATAATAGATTCAGATGACAGAAGTACAAGTTTAGATAAAAGGAAGTACAATTTCAGAACACCTGAAGTACAGAACTTCAATGAATAGAGTACAGGTTGAGTTAAAATGAAGTATAATTTCAAAAATAGAAATACAATCTTATATAAACAAAAGTACAATTTTAGAACACTTGAAGTACAAATCCTTAGTAATTGCAGTACAATTTTGGATAATCTATTAGTAGAACACTTGAAGCTTGAATAACAGATTCAAATGACAGAGGTAAAAGTTTAGATAAAATGAAGTACAATTACAGAACACCTGAAGTATAGAACTTCAATGAATAGAGTTCAGGTTGAGTTAAAATGAAGTATAATTTCGGAAATAGAAATATAATCTTATATAAACAAAAGTACAATTTTAGAACACTTGAAGTATAAATTCTTAGTAATTGCAATACAATTTTGCATAATATATTCGTAGAACACTTGAAGCTTGAATAATAGATTCAGATGACAGAAGTACAAGTTTAGATAAAAGGAAGTACAATTTCAGAACACCTGAAGTACAGAACTTCAATGAATAGAGTACAGGCTGAGTTAAAATGAAGTATAATTTCGAAAATAGAAATACAATCTTATATAAACAAAAGTACAATTTTAGAACACTTGAAGTATAATTCCTTAGTAATTGCAGTACAATTTTGGATAATCTACTAGTAGAATACTTGAAGCTTGAATAATAAATTCAAATGACTGAGGTAAAAGTTTAGATAAAATGAAGTACAATTTCAGAACACCTGAAGGACAAAATTTCGATGAATAGAGTTAAGGTTTAGGTAAAAGAAAGTAAAATTTCAGAAAATAGAAATATAATTTTATATAGACAAAGAAGTATAATTTCAGAACACTTGATGTATAATTCCCTAGTAATTGCAGTACAATTTTGGATAATCTACTAGTAGAATACTTGAAGCTTGAATAATAAATTCAAATGACTGAGGTAAAAGTTTAGATAAAATGAAGTACAATTTCAGAACACCTGAAGGACAAAATTTCGATGAATAGAGTAAAGGTTTAGGTAAAGAAAGTAAAATATCAGAAAATAGAAATATAATTTTATATAGAAAAAGAAGTATAATTTCAGAACACTTGATGTGTAAGTCCTTCGCAATTACAATATGATTTTGGATAATCCATTAGTAGAACACCTGAAGTGTAAAACATAAAAATTGATTCAGACAATTGAAGTACAAGTTTACATAAAATGAAGTACAATTTCGAAACACTTGAAGTATAAAAGCTTAGCAATTGCAGTACAATTTTAGATAAAGTGAAGTACAATTTTAGAACTCCTGAAGCATAAAACTTAGCGATTTTAGTACATATTTTGGATAATATATTAGTAGAACACTTGAAGATTGAATAATAGATTCAGATGACAGAAGTACAAGTTTAGATAAAAGGAAGTACAATTTCAGAACACCTGAAGTACAGAACTTCAATGAATAGAGTACAGGTTGAGTTAAAATGAAGTATAATTTCAAAAATAGAAATACAATCTTATATAAACAAAAGTACAATTTTAGAACACTTGAAGTATAAATCCTTAGTAATTGCAGTACAATTTTGGATAATCTATTAGTAGAACATTTGAAGCTTGAATAATAGATTCAAATGACAGAGGTAAAAGTTTAGACAAAATGAAGTACAATTGCATAACACCTGAAGTATAGAACTTCAATGAATAGGGTACAGGTTGAGTTAAAAGGAAGTATAATTTCGAAAATAGAAATATAATCTTATATAAACAAAAGTACAATTTTAGAACACTTGAAGTATAAATCCTTAGTAATTGCAGTACAATTTTGGATAATCTATTAGTAGAACACTTGAAGCTTGAATAATAGATTCAGATGACAGAAGTACAAGTTTAGATAAAAGGAAGTACAATTTCAGAACACCTGAAGTACAGAACTTCAATGAATAGAGTACAGGCTGAGTTAAAATGAAGTATAATTTCGAAAACAGAAATATAATCTTATATAAACAAAAGTACAATTTTAGAACACTTGAAGTATAAATCCTTAGTAATTGCAGTACAATTTTGGATAATCTATTAGTAGAACACTTGAAGCTTAAATAATAGATTCAAATGACAGAGGTAAAAGTTTAGATATAATGAAGTACAATTTCAGTACACCTGAAGTATAGAACTTCAATGAATAAAGTACAGGTTGAGTTAAAATGAAGTATAATTTCAAAAATAGAATTACAATCTTATATAAACAAAAGTACAATTTTATAACTCTTGAAGTATAAATCCTTAGTAATTGCAGTACAATTTTGGATAATCTACTAGTAGAACACTTGAAACTTGAATAATAGATTCAAATGACAGAAGTACAAGTTTAGATAAAAAGAAGTACAATTTCAGAACACCTGAAGTACAGAACTTCAATGAATAGAGTACAGGCTGAGTTAAAATGAAGTATAATTTCGAAAATAGAAATATAATCTTATATAAACAAAAGTACAATTTTAGAACACTTGAAGTATAAATCCTTAGTAATTGCAGTACAATTTTGGATAATATATTAGTAGAACACTTCAAGCTTGAATAATAGATTCAGATGACAGAAGTACAAGTTTAGATAAAAGGAAGTACAATTTCAGAACACCTGAAGTACAGAACTTCAATGAATAGAGTTCAGGTTGAGTTAAAATGAAGTATAATTTCGGAAATAGAAATATAATCTTATATAAACAAAAGTACAATTTTAGAACACTTGAAGTATAAATTCTTAGTAATTGCAATACAATTTTGCATAATATATTCGTAGAACACTTGAAGCTTGAATAATAGATTCAGATGACAGAAGTACAAGTTTAGATAAAAGGAAGTACAATTTCAGAACACCTGAAGTACAGAACTTCAATGAATAGAGTACAGGTTGAGTTAAAATGAAGTATAATTTCAAAAATAGAAATACAATCTTATATAAACAAAAGTACAATTTTAGAACACTTGAAGTATAAATCCTTAGTAATTGCAGTACAATTTTGGATAATCTATTAGTAGACACTTGAAGCTTGAATAACAGATTCAAATGACAGAGGTAAAAGTTTAGATAAAATGAAGTACAATTGCATAACACCTGAAGTATAGAACTTCAATGAATAGAGTATAGGTTGAGTTAAAAGGAAGTATAATTTCGAAAATAGAAATATAATCTTATATAAACAAAAGTACAATTTTAGAACACTTGAAGTATAAATCCTTAGTAATTGCAGTACAATTTTGGATAATCTATTAGTAGAACACTTGAAGCTTGAATAATAGATTCAGATGACAGAAGTACAAGTTTAGATAAAAGGAAGTACAATTTCAGAACACCTGAAGTACAGAACTTCAATGAATAGAGTACAGGCTGAGTTAAAATGAAGTATAATTTCGAAAACAGAAATATAATCTTATATAAACAAAAGTACAATTTTAGAACACTTGAAGTATAAATCCTTAGTAATTGCAGTACAATTTTGGATAATCTATTAGTAGAACACTTGAAGCTTAAATAATAGATTCAAATGACAGAGGTAAAAGTTTAGATATAATGAAGTACAATTTCAGTACACCTGAAGTATAGAACTTCAATGAATAAAGTACAGGTTGAGTTAAAATGAAGTATAATTTCAAAAATAGAATTACAATCTTATATAAACAAAAGTACAATTTTATAACACTTGAAGTATAAATCCTTAGTAATTGCAGTACAATTTTGGATAATCTATTAGTAGAACACTTGAAACTTGAATAATAGATTCAAATGACAGAAGTACAAGTTTAGATAAAAAGAAGTACAATTTCAGAACACCTGAAGTACAGAACTTCAATGAATAGAGTACAGGCTGAGTTAAAATGAAGTATAATTTCGAAAATAGAAATATAATCTTATATAAACAAAAGTACAATTTTAGAACACTTGAAGTATAAATCCTTAGTAATTGCAGTACAATTTTGGATAATATATTAGTAGAACACTTCAAGCTTGAATAATAGATTCAGATGACAGAAGTACAAGTTTAGATAAAAGGAAGTACAATTTCAGAACACCTGAAGTACAGAACTTCAATGAATAGAGTTCAGGTTGAGTTAAAATGAAGTATAATTTCGGAAATAGAAATATAATCTTATATAAACAAAAGTACAATTTTAGAACACTTGAAGTATAAATTCTTAGTAATTGCAATACAATTTTGCATAATATATTCGTAGAACACTTGAAGCTTGAATAATAGATTCAGATGACAGAAGTACAAGTTTAGATAAAAGGAAGTACAATTTTAGAACACCTGAAGTACAGAACTTCAATGAATAGAGTACAGGTTGAGTTAAAATGAAGTATAATTTCAAAAATAGAAATACAATCTTATATAAACAAAAGTACAATTTTAGAACACTTGAAGTATAAATCCTTAGTAATTGCAGTACAATTTTGGATAATCTATTAGTAGAACACTTGAAGCTTGAATAACAGATTCAAATGACAGAGGTAAAAGTTTAGATAAAATGAAGTACAATTGCATAAAACCTGAAGTATAGAACTTCAATGAATAGAGTACAGGTTGAGTTAAAAGGAAGTATAATTTCGAAAATAGAAATATAATCTTATATAAACAAAAGTACAATTTTAGAACACTTGAAGTATAAATCCTTAGTAATTGCAGTACAATTTTGGATAATCTATTAGTAGAACACTTGAAGCTTGAATAATAGATTCAGATGACAGAAGTACAAGTTTAGATAAAAGGAAGTACAATTTCAGAACACCTGAAGTACAGAACTTCAATGAATAGAGTACAGGCTGAGTTAAAATGAAGTATAATTTCGAAAACAGAAATATAATCTTATATAAACAAAAGTACAATTTTAGAACACTTGAAGTATAAATCCTTAGTAATTGCAGTACAATTTTGGATAATCTATTAGTAGAACACTTGAAGCTTAAATAATAGATTCAAATGACAGAGGTAAAAGTTTAGATATAATGAAGTACAATTTCAGTACACCTGAAGTATAGAACTTCAATGAATAAAGTACAGGTTGAGTTAAAATGAAGTATAATTTCAAAAATATAATTACAATCTTATATAAACAAAAGTACAATTTTATAACACTTGAAGTATAAATCCTTAGTAATTGCAGTACAATTTTGGATAATCTATTAGTAGAACACTTGAAACTTGAATAATAGATTCAAATGACAGAAGTACAAGTTTAGATAAAAAGAAGTACAATTTCAGAACACCTGAAGTACAGAACTTCAATGAATAGAGTACAGGCTGAGTTAAAATGAAGTATAATTTCGAAAATAGAAATATAATCTTATATAAACAAAAGTACAATTTTAGAACACTTGAAATATAAATCCTTAGTAATTGCAGTACAATTTTGGATAATATATTAGTAGAACACTTGAAGCTTGAATAATAGATTCAAATAACAGAGGTAAAAGTTTAGATAAAATGAAGTACAATTTCAGAACACCTGAAGTATAGAACTTCAATGAATAGAGTACAGGTTGAGTTAAAATGAAGTATAATTTCAGAAAATAGAAATATAATTTTATAAAAAATGAAGTACAATTCTCGAACACTTGAAGTATAAATCCTTAGTAATTGCAGTACGATTTTGGATATTCCATTAGTAGAACACCTGAAGTATAAAACTTAAATGATAGATTCTGATAATTGAAGCACAAGTTTAGATAAAATAAAGTACAATTCCAAACCACTTGAAGTATAAAAGCTTAGCAATTGCAGTACAATTTTAGATAAAGTGAAGTACAATTTTAGAACTCCTGAAGCATAAAACTTAGCGATTGTAGTACATATTTTGGACAATATATTAGTAGAACACTTGAAGATTGAATAATAGATTCAGATGACAGAAGTACAAGTTTAGATAAAAGGAAGTACAGTTTCAGAACACCTGAAGTACAGAACTTCAATGAATAGAGTACAGGTTGAGTTAAAATGAAGTATAATTTCAAAAATAGAAATACAATCTCATATAAACAAAAGTACAATTTTAGAACACTTGAAGTATAAATCCTTAGTAATTGCAGTACAATTTTGGATAATCTATTAGTAGAACACTTGAAGCTTAAATAATAGATTCAAATGACAGAGGTAAAAGTTTAGATAAAATGAAGTACAATTTCAGAACACCTGAAGTATAGAACTTCAATGAATAGAGTACAGGTTGAGTTAAAATGAAGTATAATTTCGAAAATAGAAATATAATCTTATATAAACAAAAGTACAATTTTAGAAACTTGAAGTATAAATCCTTAGTAATTGCAATACAATTTTGGATAATATATTAGTAGAACACTTGAAGCTTGAATAATAGATTCAGATGACAGAAGTACAAGTTTAGATAAAAGGAAGTACAATTTCAGAACACCTGAAGTACAGAACTTCAATGAATAGAGTACAGGCTGAGTTAAAATGAAGTATAATTTCAAAAATAGAAATATAATCTTATATAAACAAAAGTACAATTTTAGAACACTTCAAGTATAAATCCTTAGTAATTGCAGTACAATTTTGGATAATCTATTAGTAGAACACTTGAAGCTTGAATAATAGATTCAAATAACAGAGGTAAAAGTTTAGATAAAATGAAGTACAATTTCAGAACACCTGAAGTATAGAACTTCAATGAATAGAGTACAGGTTGAGTTAAAATGAAGTATAATTTCAGAAAATAGAAATATAATTTTATAAAAAATGAAGTACAATTCTCGAACACTTGAAGTATAAATCCTTAGTAATTGCAGTACGATTTTGGATAATCCATTAGTAGAACACCTGAAGTATAAAAAACTTAAATAATAGATTCTGATAATTGAAGCACAAGTTTAGATAAAAAAAAAGTAGAATTCCAAAACACATGAAGTATAAAACCTTAGCAATTGCAGTACAATTTTATATAGGGTGAAGTACAATTTCAGAACACCTGAACTATAAAATCTTAGACGTTACAGTACAAAATTTGGATAATCTATTAGTAGAACACTTGAAGTTTAAATAAAAAATTCATATAACAGAAGTACAAGTTTAGATAAAATTAAGTACAGTTTCAAAACACCTGAAGGACAAAATTTCAATGAATAGAGTAAAGGTTTAGGAAAAAGGAAGTAAAATTTCAGAAAATAGAAGTATAATTTTATATAGAAAAAGAAGTATAATTTCAGAACACTTGAAGTGTAAGTCCTTCGCAATTACAATATGATTTTGGATAATCCATTAGTTGAACACCTGAAGTGTAAAACATAAAAATTGGTTCAGACAATTGAAGTACAAGTTTACATAAAATGAAGTACAATTTGAAACACTTGAAGTATAAAAGCTTAGCAATTGCAGTACAATTTTAGATAAAGTGAAGTACAATTTTAGAACTCCTGAAGCATAAAACTTAGCGATTGTAGTACATATTTTGGACAATATATTAGTAGAACACTTGAAGATTGAATAATAGATTCAGATGACAGAAGTACAAGTTTAGATAAAAGGAAGTACAATTTCAGAACACCTGAAGTACAGAACTTCAATGAATAGAGTACAGGTTGAGTTAAAATGAAGTATAATTTCGAAAATACAAATATAATCTTATATAAACAAAAGTACAATTTTAGAACACTTGAAGTATAAATCCTTAGTAAATGCAGTACAATTTAGGATAATCTATTAGTAGAACACTTGAAGCTTAAATAATAGATTCAAATGACTGAGGTAAAAGTTTAGATAAAATGAAGTACAATTTCAGGACACATGAGATATAGAACTTCAATGAATAGAGTACAGGTTGAGTTAAAATGAAGTATAATTTCAGAAAATAGAAATATAATTTTATAAAAAATGAAGTACAATTCTCGAACACTTGAGGTATAAATCCTTAGTAATTGCAGTACGATTTTGGATATTCCATCAGTAGAACACCTGAAGTATAAAACTTAAATGATAGATTCTGATAATTGAAGCACAAGTTTAGATAAAATAAAGTACAATTCCAAATCACTTGAAGTATAAAACCTTAGCAATTGCAGTACAATTTTAGATAAGGTGAAGTACAATTTCAGAACTCCTGAAGTATAAAATCTTAGCAGTTACAGTACAAATTTTAGATAATCTATTAGTAGAACACTTGAAGCTTAAATAAAAAATTCATATAACTGAAATACAAGTTTAGATAAAATGAAGTACAATTTCAGAACACCTGAAGGACAAAATTTCAATGAATAGAGTAAAGGTTTAGGAAAAAGGAAGTAAAATTTCAGAAAATAGAAGTATAATTTTATATAGAAAAAGAAGTATAATTTCATAACACTTGAAGTGTAACTCCTTCGCAATTACAATATGATTTTGGATAATCCATAAGTAGAACACCTGAAGTGTAAAACATAAAAATTAGTTCAAACAATTGAAGTACAAGTTTACATAAAATGAAGTACAATTTGAAACACTTGAAGTATAAAAGCTTAGCAATTGCAGTACAATTTTAGATAAAGTGAAGTACAATTTTAGAACTCCTGAAGCATAAAACTTAGCGATTGTAGTACATATTTTGGATAATATATTAGTAGAACACTTGAAGATTGAATAATAGATTCAGATGACAGAAGTACAAGTTTAGATAAAAGGAAGTACAATTTCAGAACACCTGAAGTACAGAACTTCAATGAATAGAGTACAGGTTGAGTTAAAATGAAGTATAATTTCAAAAATAGAAATACAATCTTATATAAACAAAAGTACAATTTTAGAACACTGGAAGTATAAATCCTTAGTAATTGCAGTACAATTTTGGATAATCTATTAGTAGAACACTTGAAGCTTGAATAATAGATTCAAATGACAGAGGTAAAAGTTTAGATAAAATGAAGTACAATTTCAGAACACCTGAAGTATAGAACTTCAATGAATAGAGTACAGGTTGAGTTAAAAGGAAGTATAATTTCGAAAATAGAAATATAATCTTATATAAACAAAAGTACAATTTTAGAACACTTGAAGTATAAATCCTTAGTAATTGCAGTACAATTTTGGATAATCTATTAGTAGAACACTTGAAGCTTGAATAATAAATTCAAATGACTGAGGTAAAAATTTAGATAAAATGAAGTACAATTTCAGAACACCTGAAGGACAAAATTTCGATGAATAGAGTAATGGTTTAGGTAAAAGAAAGTAAAATTTCAGAAAATAGAGATACAATTTTATATAGAAAAAGAAGTATAATTTCAGAACACTTGAAGTGTAAGTCCTTCGCAATTACAATATGATTTTGGACAATCCATTAGTAGAACACCTGAAGTGTAAAACATAAAAATTGATTCAAACAATTGAAGTACAAGTTTACATAAAATGAAGTACAATTTCGAAACACTTGAAGTATAAAAGCTTAGCAATTGCAGTACAATTTTAGATAAAGTGAAGTACAATTTTAGAACTCCTGAAGCATAAAACTTAGCGATTGTAGTACATATTTTGGATAATATATTTGTAGAACACTTGAAGATTGAATAATAGATTCAGATGACAGAAGTACAAGTTTAGATAAAAGGAAGTACAATTTCAGAACACCTGAAGTACAGAACTTCAATGAATAGAGTACAGGTTGAGTTAAAATGAAGTATAATTTCAAAAATAGAAATACAATCTCATATAAACAAAAGTACAATTTTAGAACGCTTGAAGTATAAATCCTTAGTAATTGCAGTACAATTTTGGATAATCTATTAGTAGAACACTTGAAGCTTGAATAATAGATTCAAATGACAGAGGTAAAAGTTTAGATAAAATGAAGTACAATTTCAGAACACCTGAAGTATAGAACTTCAATGAATAGAGTACAGGTTGAGTTAAAATGAAGTATAATTTCGAAAATAGAAATATAATCTTATATAAACAAAAGTACAATTTTAGAACACTTGAAGTATAAATCCTTAGTAATTGCAGTACAATTTTGGATAATCTATTAGTAGAACACTTGAAGCTTGAATAATAGATTCAAATGACAGAGTTAAAGTTTAGACAAAATGAAGTACAATTTCAGAACACCTGAAGTATAGAACTTCAATGAATAGAGTACAGGTTGAGTTAAAAGGAAGTATAATTTCGAAAATAGAAATATAATCTTATATAAACAAAAGTACAATTTTAGAACACTTGAAGTATAAATCCTTAGTAATTGCAGTACAATTTTGGATAATCTATTAGTAGAACACTTGAAGCTTAAATAATAGATTCAAACGACTGAGGTAAAAGTTTAGATAAAATGAAGTACAATTTCAGGACACATGAAGTATAGAACTTCAATGAATAGAGTACAGGTTGATTTAAAATGAAGTATAATTTCAGAAAATAGAAATATAATTTTATAAAAAATGAAGTACAATTCTCGAACACTTGAAGTATAAATCCTTAGTAATTGCAGTACGATTTTGGATAATCCATTAGTAGAACACCTGAAGTATAAAAAACTTAAATAATCGATTCTGATAATTGAAGCACAAGTTTAGATAAAAAAAAAGTAGAATTCCAAAACACATGAAGTATAAAACCTTAGCAATTGCAGTACAATTTTATATAAGGTGAAGTACAATTTCAGAACACCTGAACTATAAAATCTTAGAAGTTACAGTACAAAATTTGGATAATCTATTCGTAGAACACTTGAAGTTTAAATAAAAAATTCATATAACAGAAGTACAAGTTTAGATAAAATTAAGTACAGTTTCAAAACACCTGAAGGACAAAATTTCAATGAATACAGTAAAGGTTTAGGAAAAATGAAGTAAAATTTCAGAAAATAGAAGTATAATTTTATATAGAAAAAGAAGTATAATTTCATAACACTTGAAGTGTAAGTCCTTCGCAATTACAATATGATTTTGGATAATCCATGAGCAGAACACCTGAAGTGTAAAACATAAAAATTGGTTCAAACAATTGAAGTACAAGTTTACATAAAATGAAGTTCAATTTGAAACACTTGAAGTATAAAAGCTTAGCAATTGCAGTACAATTTTAGATAAAGTGAGGTACAATTTTAGAACTCCCGAAGCATAAAACTTAGCGATTGTAGTACATATTTTGGACAATATATTAGTAGAACACTTGAAGATTGAATAATAGATTCAGATGACAGAAGTACAAGTTTAGATAAAAGGAAGTACAATTTCAGAACACCTGAAGTACAGAACTTCAATGAATAGAGTACAGGTTGAGTTAAAAGGAAGTATAATTTCAAAAATAGAAATACAATCTTATATAAACAAAAGTACAATTTTAGAACACTTGAAGTATAAATCCTTAGTAATTGCAGTACAATTTTGGATAATCTATTAGTAGAACACTTGAAGCTTGAATAATAGATTCGAATGACATAGGTAAAAGTTTAGATAAAATGACGTACAATTTCAGAACACCTGAAGTATAGAACTTCAATGAATAGGGTACGTGTTGAGTTA
Organism: Jacaranda mimosifolia; assembly: GCA_018894105.1. Taxonomy (NCBI): domain Eukaryota; kingdom Viridiplantae; phylum Streptophyta; class Magnoliopsida; order Lamiales; family Bignoniaceae; genus Jacaranda; species Jacaranda mimosifolia. Next base: position 23,691,161 of record CM032119.1, read on the forward strand.
AAATGAAGTATAATTTCGAAAATAGAAATATAATATTATATAAACAAAAGTACAATTTTAGAACACTTGAAGTATAAATCCTTAGTAATTGCAATACAATTTTGGATAATATATTAGTAGAACACTTGAAGCTTGAATAATAGATTCAGATGACAGAAGTACAAGTTTAGATAAAAGGAAGTACAATTTCAGAACACCTGAAGTACAGAACTTCAATGAATAGAGTACAGGCTGAGTTAAAATGAAGTATAATTTCAAAAATAGAAATATAATCTTATATAAACAAAAGTACAATTTTAGAACACTTGAAGTATAAATCCTTAGTAATTGCAGTACAATTTTGTATAATCTATTAGTAGAACACTTGAAGCTTAAATAATAGATTCAAATGACTGAGGTAAAAGTTTAGATAAAATGAAGTACAATTTCAGGACACATGAAGTATAGAACTTCAATGAATAGAGTACAGGTTGAGTTAAAATGAAGTATAATTTCAGAAAATAGAAATATAATTTTATAAAAAATAAAGTACAATTCTCGAACACTTGAAGTATAAATCCTTAGTAATTGCAGTACGATTTTGGATATTCCATCAGCAGAACACCTGAAGTATAAAACTTAAATGATAGATTCTGATAATTGAAGCACAAGTTTAGATAAAATAAAGTACAATTCCAAAACACTTGAAGTATAAAACCTTAGCAGTTGCAGTACAATTTTAGATAAGGTGAAGTACAATTTCAGAACTCCTGAAGTATAAAATCTTAACAGTTACAGTACAAATTTTAGATAATCTATTAGTAGAACACTTGAAGCTTAAATAAAAAATTCATATAACTGAAGTACAAGTTTAGATAAAATGAAGTACAATTTCAGAACACCTGAAGGACAAAATTTCAATGAATAGAGTAAAGGTTTAGGAAAAAGGAAGTAAAATTTCAGAAAATAGAAGTATAATTTTATATAGAAAAAGAAGTATAATTTCATAACACTTGAAGTGTAACTCCTTCGCAATTACAATATGATTTTGGATAATCCATGAGCAGAACACCTGAAGTGTAAAACATAAAAATTGGTTCAAACATTTGAAGTACAAGTTTACATAAAATGAAGTACAATTTGAAACACTTGAAGTATAAAAGCTTAGCAATTGCAGTACAATTTTAGATAAAGTGAAGTACAATTTTAGAACTCCTGAAGCATAAAACTTAGCGATTGTAGTACATATTTTGGACAATATATTAGTAGAACACTTGAAGATTGAATAATAGATTCAGATGACAGAAGTACAAGTTTAGATAAAAGGAAGTACAATTTCAGAACACCTGAAGTACAGAACTTCAATGAATAGAGTACAGGTTGAGTTAAAATGAAGTATAATTTCAAAAATAGAAATACAATCTTATATAAACAAAAGTACAATTTTAGAACACTCGAAGTATAAATCCTTAGTAATTGCAGTACAATTTTGGATAATCTATTAGTAGAACACTCGAAGCTTGAATAATAGATTCAAATTACAGAGGTAAAAGTTTAGATAAAATGAAGTACAATTTCAGAACACCTGAAGTATAGAACTTCAATGAATAGAGTACAGGTTGAGTTAAAAGGAAGTATAATTTCAAAAATAGAAATACAATCTTATATAAACAAAAGTACAATTTTAGAACACTTGAAGTATAAATCCTTAGTAATTGCAGTACAATTTTGGATAATCTATTAGTAGAACACTTGAAGCTTGAATAATAGATTCGAATGACATAGGTAAAAGTTTAGATAAAATGACGTACAATTTCAGAACACCTGAAGTATAGAACTTCAATGAATAGGGTACGTGTTGAGTTAAAATGAAGTATAATTTCGAAAATAGAAATATAATCTTATATAAACAAAAGTACAATTTTAGAACACTTGAAGTATAAATCCTTAGTAATTGCAATACAATTTTGGATAATATATTAGTAGAACACTTGAAGCTTGAATAATAGATTCAGATGACAGAAGTACAAGTTTAGTTAAAAGGAAGTACAATTTCAGAACACCTGAAGTACAGAACTTCAATGAATAGAGTACAGGCTGAGTTAAAATGAAGTATAATTTCAAAAATAGAAATATAATCTTATATAAACAAAAGTACAATTTTAGAACACTTGAAGTATAAATCCTTAGTAATTGCAGTACAATTTTGTATAATCTATTAGTAGAACACTTGAACCTTAAATAATAGATTCAAATGACTGAGGTAAAAGTTTAGATAAAATGAAGTACAATTTCAGGACACATGAAGTATAGAACTTCAATGAATAGAGTACAGGTTGAGTTAAAATGAAGTATAATTTCAGAAAATAGAAATATAATTTTATAAAAAATGAAGTACAATTCTCGAACACTTGAAGTATAAATCCTTAGTAATTGCAGTACGATTTTGGATATTCCATCAGCAGAACACCTGAAGTATAAAACTTAAATGATAGATTCTGATAATTGAAGCACAAGTTTAGATAAAATAAAGTACAATTCCAAAACACTTGAAGTATAAAACCTTAGCAGTTGCAGTACAATTTTAGATAAGGTGAAGTACAATTTCAGAACTCCTGAAGTATAAAATCTTAACAGTTACAGTACAAATTTTAGATAATCTATTAGTAGAACACTTGAAGCTTAAATAAAAAATTCATATAACTGAAGTACAAGTTTAGATAAAATGAAGTACAATTTCAGAACACCTGAAGGACAAAATTTCAATGAATAGAGTAAAGGTTTAGGAAAAAGGAAGTAAAATTTCAGAAAATAGAAGTATAATTTTATATAGAAAAAGAAGTATAATTTCATAACACTTGAAGTGTAACTCCTTCGCAATTACAATACGATTTTGGATAATCCATGAGCAGAACACCTGAAGTGTAAAACATAAAAATTGGTTCAAACATTTGAAGTACAAGTTTACATAAAATGAAGTACAATTTGAAACACTTGAAGTATAAAAGCTTAGCAATTGCAGTACAATTTTAGATAAAGTGAAGTACAATTTTAGAACTCCTGAAGCATAAAACTTAGCGATTGTAGTACATATTTTGGACAATATATTAGTAGAACACTTGAAGATTGAATAATAGATTCAGATGACAGAAGTACAAGTTTAGATAAAAGGAAGTACAATTTCAGAACACCTGAAGTACAGAACTTCAATGAATAGAGTACAGGTTGAGTTAAAATGAAGTATAATTTCAAAAATAGAAATACAATCTTATATAAACAAAAGTACAATTTTAGAACACTCGAAGTATAAATCCTTAGTAATTGCAGTACAATTTTGGATAATCTATTAGTAGAACACTCGAAGCTTGAATAATAGATTCAAATTACAGAGGTAAAAGTTTAGATAAAATGAAGTACAATTTCAGAACACCTGAAGTATAGAACTTCAATGAATAGAGTACAGGTTGAGTTAAAAGGAAGTATAATTTCAAAAATAGAAATACAATCTTATATAAACAAAAGTACAATTTTAGAACACTTGAAGTATAAATCCTTAGTAATTGCAGTACAATTTTGGATAATCTATTAGTAGAACACTTGAAGCTTGAATAATAGATTCGAATGACATAGGTAAAAGTTTAGATAAAATGACGTACAATTTCAGAACACCTGAAGTATAGAACTTCAATGAATAGGGTACGTGTTGAGTTAAAATGAAGTATAATTTCGAAAATAGAAATATAATCTTATATAAACAAAAGTACAATTTTAGAACACTTGAAGTATAAATCCTTAGTAATTGCAATACAATTTTGGATAATATATTAGTAGAACACTTGAAGCTTGAATAATAGATTCAGATGACAGAAGTACAAGTTTAGATAAAAGGAAGTACAATTTCAGAACACCTGAAGTACAGAACTTCAATGAATAGAGTACAGGCTGAGTTAAAATGAAGTATAATTTCAAAAATAGAAATATAATCTTATATAAACAAAAGTACAATTTTAGAACACTTGAAGTATAAATCCTTAGTAATTGCAGTACAATTTTGTATAATCTATTAGTAGAACACTTGAAGCTTAAATAATAGATTCAAATGACTGAGGTAAAAGTTTAGATAAAATGAAGTACAATTTCAGGACACATGAAGTATAGAACTTCAATGAATAGAGTACAGGTTGAGTTAAAATGAAGTATAATTTCAGAAAATAGAAATATAATTTTATAAAAAATGAAGTACAATTCTCGAACACTTGAAGTATAAATCCTTAGTAATTGCAGTACGATTTTGGATATTCCATCAGCAGAACACCTGAAGTATAAAACTTAAATGATAGATTCTGATAATTGAAGCACAAGTTTAGATAAAATAAAGTACAATTCCAAAACACTTGAAGTATAAAACCTTAGCAGTTGCAGTACAATTTTAGATAAGGTGAAGTACAATTTCAGAACTCCTGAAGTATAAAATCTTAACAGTTACAGTACAAATTTTAGATAATCTATTAGTAGAACACTTGAAGCTTAAATAAAAAATTCATATAACTGACGTACAAGTTTAGATAAAATGAAGTACAATTTCAGAACACCTGAAGGACAAAATTTCAATGAATAGAGTAAAGGTTTAGGAAAAAGGAAGTAAAATTTCAGAAAATAGAAGTATAATTTTATATAGAAAAAGAAGTATAATTTCATAACACTTGAAGTGTAAGTCCTTCGCAATTACAATATGATTTTGGATAATCCATTAGTTGAACACCTGAAGTGTAAAACATAAAAATTGGTTCAAACATTTGAAGTACAAGTTTACATAAAATGAAGTACAATTTGAAACACTTGAAGTATAAAAGCTTAGCAATTGCAGTACAATTTTAGATAAAGTGAAGTACAATTTTAGAACTCCTGAAGCATAAAACTTAGCGATTGTAGTACATATTTTGGACAATATATTAGTAGAACACTTGAAGATTGAATAATAGATTCAGATGACAGAAGTACAAGTTTAGATAAAAGGAAGTACAATTTCAGAACACCTGAAGTACAGAACTTCAATGAATAGAGTACAGGCTGAGTTAAAATGAAGTATAATTTCAAAAATAGAAATATAATCTTATATAAACAAAAGTACAATTTTAGAACACTTGAAGTATAAATCCTTAGTAATTGCAGTACAATTTTGTATAATCTATTAGTAGAACACTTGAAGCTTAAATAATAGATTCAAATGACTGAGGTAAAAGTTTAGATAAAATGAAGTACAATTTCAGGACACATGAAGTATAGAACTTCAACGAATAGAGTACAGGTTGAGTTAAAATGAAGTATAATTTCAGAAAATAGAAATATAATTTTATAAAAAATGAAGTACAATTCTCGAACACTTGAAGTATAAATCCTTAGTAATTGCAGTACGATTTTGGATATTCCATCAGCAGAACACCTGAAGTATAAAACTTAAATGATAGATTCTGATAATTGAAGCACAAGTTTAGATAAAATAAAGTACAATTCCAAAACACTTGAAGTATAAAACCTTAGCAGTTGCAGTACAATTTTAGATAAGGTGAAGTACAATTTCAGAACTCCTGAAGTATAAAATCTTAACAGTTACAGTACAAATTTTAGATAATCTATTAGTAGAACACTTGAAGCTTAAATAAAATATTCATATAACTGACGTACAAGTTTAGATAAAATGAAGTACAATTTCAGAACACCTGAAGGACAAAATTTCAATGAATAGAGTAAAGGTTTAGGAAAAAGGAAGTAAAATTTCAGAAAATAGAAGTATAATTTTATATAGAAAAAGAAGTATAATTTCATAACACTTGAAGTGTAAGTCCTTCGCAATTACAATATGATTTTGGATAATCCATTAGTTGAACACCTGAAGTGTAAAACATAAAAATTGGTTCAAACATTTGAAGTACAAGTTTACATAAAATGAAGTACAATTTGAAACACTTGAAGTATAAAAGCTTAGCAATTGCAGTACAATTTTAGATAAAGTGAAGTACAATTTTAGAACTCCTGAAGCATAAAACTTAGCGATTGTAGTACATATTTTGGACAATATATTAGTAGAACACTTGAAGATTGAATAATAGATTCAGATGACAGAAGTACAAGTTTAGATAAAAGGAAGTACAATTTCAGAACACCTGAAGTACAGAACTTCAATGAATAGAGTACAGGTTGAGTTAAAATGAAGTATAATTTCAAAAATAGAAATACAATCTTATATAAACAAAAGTACAATTTTAGAACACTGGAAGTATAAATCCTTAGTAATTGCAGTACAATTTTGGATAATCTATTAGTAGAACACTTGAAGCTTAAATAATAGATTCAAATGACTGAGGTAAAAGTTTAGATAAAATGAAGTACAATTTCAGGACACATGAAGTATAGAACTTCAATGAATAGAGTACAGGTTGAGTTAAAATGAAGTATAATTTCAGAAAATAGAAATATAATTTTATAAAAAATGAAGTACAATTCTCGAACACTTGAAGTACAAATCCTTAGTAATTGCAGTACGATTTTGGATATTCCATCAGTAGAACACCTGAAGTATAAAACTTAAATGATAGATTCTGATAATTGAAGCACAAGTTTAGATAAAATAAAGTACAATTCCAAAACACTTGAAGTATAAACCTTAGCAGTTGCAGTACAATTTTAGATAAGGTGAAGTACAATTTCAGAACTCCTGAAGTATAAAATCTTAACAGTTACAGTACAAATTTTAGATAATCTATTAGTAGAACACTTGAAGCTTAAATAAAAAATTCATATAACTGAAGTACAAGTTTAGATAAAATGAAGTACAATTTCAGAACACCTGAAGGACAAAATTTCAATGAATAGAGTAAAGGTTTAGGAAAAAGGAAGTAAAATTTCAGAAAATAGAAGTATAATTTTATATAGAAAAAGAAGTATAATTTCATAACACTTGAAGTGTAAGTCCTTCGCAATTACAATATGATTTTGGAAAATCCATTAGTTGAACACCTGAAGTGTAAAACATAAAAATTGGTTCAAACATTTGAAGTACAAGTTTACATAAAATGAAGTACAATTTGAAACACTTGAAGTATAAAAGCTTAGCAATTGCAGTACAATTTTAGATAAAGTGAAGTATAATTTTAGAACTCCTGAAGCATAAAACTTAGCGATTGTAGTACATATTTTGGACAATATATTAGTAGAACACTTGAAGATTGAATAATAGATTCAGATGACAGAAGTACAAGTTTAGATAAAAGGAAGTACAATTTCAGAACACCTGAAGTACAGAACTTCAATGAATAGAGTACAGGTTGAGTTAAAATGAAGTATAATTTCAAAAATAGAAATACAATCTTATATAAACAAAAGTACAATTTTAGAACACTGGAAGTATAAATCCTTAGTAATTGCAGTACAATTTTGGATAATCTATTAGTAGAACACTTGAAGCTTAAATAATAGATTCAAACGACTGAGGTAAAAGTTTAGATAAAATGAAGTACAATTTCAGGACACATGAAGTATAGAACTTCAATGAATAGAGTACAGGTTGAGTTAAAATGAAGTATAATTTCAGAAAATAGAAATATAATTTTATAAAAAATGAAGTACAATTCTCGAACACTTGAAGTACAAATCCTTAGTAATTGCAGTACGATTTTGGATATTCCATCAGTAGAACACCTGAAGTATAAAACTTAAATGATAGATTCTGATAATTGAAGCACAAGTTTAGATAAAATAAAGTACAATTCCAAAACACTTGAAGTATAAAACCTTAGCAATTGCAGTACAATTTTAGATAAGGTGAAGTACAATTTCAGAACTCCTGAAGTATAAAATCTTAACAGTTACAGTACAAATTTTAGATAATCTATTAGTAGAACACTTGAAGCTTGAATAATAGATTCAAATTACAGAGGTAAAAGTTTAGATAAAATGAAGTACAATTTCAGAACACCTGAAGTATAGAACTTCAATGAATAGAGTACAGGTTGAGTTAAAAGGAAGTATAATTTCAAAAATAGAAATACAATCTTATATAAACAAAAGTACAATTTTAGAACACTTGAAGTATAAATCCTTAGTAATTGCAGTACAATTTTGGATAATCTATTAGTAGAACACTTGAAGCTTGAATAATAGATTCGAATGACATAGGTAAAAGTTTAGATAAAATGACGTACAATTTCAGAACACCTGAAGTATAGAACTTCAATGAATAGGGTACGTGTTGAGTTAAAATGAAGTATAATTTCGAAAATAGAAATATAATCTTATATAAACAAAAGTACAATTTTAGAACACTTGAAGTATAAATCCTTAGTAATTGCAATACAATTTTGGATAATATATTAGTAGAACACTTGAAGCTTGAATAATAGATTCAGATGACAGAAGTACAAGTTTAGTTAAAAGGAAGTACAATTTCAGAACACCTGAAGTACAGAACTTCAATGAATAGAGTACAGGCTGAGTTAAAATGAAGTATAATTTCAAAAATAGAAATATAATCTTATATAAACAAAAGTACAATTTTAGAACACTTGAAGTATAAATCCTTAGTAATTGCAGTACAATTTTGTATAATCTATTAGTAGAACACTTGAAGCTTAAATAATAGATTCAAATGACTGAGGTAAAAGTTTAGATAAAATGAAGTACAATTTCAGGACACATGAAGTATAGAACTTCAATGAATAGAGTACAGGTTGAGTTAAAATGAAGTATAATTTCAGAAAATAGAAATATAATTTTATAAAAAATGAAGTACAATTCTCGAACACTTGAAGTATAAATCCTTAGTAATTGCAGTACGATTTTGGATATTCCATCAGCAGAACACCTGAAGTATAAAACTTAAATGATAGATTCTGATAATTGAAGCACAAGTTTAGATAAAATAAAGTACAATTCCAAAACACTTGAAGTATAAACCTTAGCAGTTGCAGTACAATTTTAGATAAGGTGAAGTACAATTTCAGAACTCCTGAAGTATAAAATCTTAACAGTTACAGTACAAATTTTAGATAATCTATTAGTAGAACACTTGAAGCTTAAATAAAAAATTCATATAACTGAAGTACAAGTTTAGATAAAATGAAGTACAATTTCAGAACACCTGAAGGACAAAATTTCAATGAATAGAGTAAAGGTTTAGGAAAAAGGAAGTAAAATTTCAGAAAATAGAAGTATAATTTTATATAGAAAAAGAAGTATAATTTCATAACACTTGAAGTGTAAGTCCTTCGCAATTACAATATGATTTTGGAAAATCCATTAGTTGAACACCTGAAGTGTAAAACATAAAAATTGGTTCAAACATTTGAAGTACAAGTTTACATAAAATGAAGTACAATTTGAAACACTTGAAGTATAAAAGCTTAGCAATTGCAGTACAATTTTAGATAAAGTGAAGTATAATTTTAGAACTCCTGAAGCATAAAACTTAGCGATTGTAGTACATATTTTGGACAATATATTAGTAGAACACTTGAAGATTGAATAATAGATTCAGATGACAGAAGTACAAGTTTAGATAAAAGGAAGTACAATTTCAGAACACCTGAAGTACAGAACTTCAATGAATAGAGTACAGGTTGAGTTAAAATGAAGTATAATTTCAAAAATAGAAATACAATCTTATATAAACAAAAGTACAATTTTAGAACACTGGAAGTATAAATCCTTAGTAATTGCAGTACAATTTTGGATAATCTATTAGTAGAACACTTGAAGCTTAAATAATAGATTCAAACGACTGAGGTAAAAGTTTAGATAAAATGAAGTACAATTTCAGGACACATGAAGTATAGAACTTCAATGAATAGAGTACAGGTTGAGTTAAAATGAAGTATAATTTCAGAAAATAGAAATATAATTTTATAAAAAATGAAGTACAATTCTCGAACACTTGAAGTACAAATCCTTAGTAATTGCAGTACGATTTTGGATATTCCATCAGTAGAACACCTGAAGTATAAAACTTAAATGATAGATTCTGATAATTGAAGCACAAGTTTAGATAAAATAAAGTACAATTCCAAAACACTTGAAGTATAAAACCTTAGCAATTGCAGTACAATTTTAGATAAGGTGAAGTACAATTTCAGAACTCCTGAAGTATAAAATCTTAACAGTTACAGTACAAATTTTAGATAATCTATTAGTAGAACACTTGAAGCTTAAATAAAAAATTCATATAACTGAAGTACAAGTTTAGATAAAATGAAGTACAATTTCAGAACACCTGAAGGACAAAATTTCAATGAATAGAGTAAAGGTTTAGGAAAAAGGAAGTAAAATTTCAGAAAATAGAAGTATAATTTTATATAGAAAAAGAAGTATAATTTCATAACACTTGAAGTGTAACTCCTTCGCAATTACAATATGATTTTGGATAATCCATGAGCAGAACACCTGAAGTGTAAAACATAAAAATTGGTTCAAACATTTGAAGTACAAGTTTACATAAAATGAAGTACAATTTGAAACACTTGAAGTATAAAAGCTTAGCAATTGCAGTACAATTTTAGATAAAGTGAAGTACAATTTTAGAACTCCTGAAGCATAAAACTTAGCGATTGTAGTACATATTTTGGACAATATATTAGTAGAACACTTGAAGATTGAATAATAGATTCAGATGACAGAAGTACAAGTTTAGATAAAAGGAAGTACAATTTCAGAACACCTGAAGTACAGAACTTCAATGAATAGAGTACAGGTTGAGTTAAAATGAAGTATAATTTCAAAAATAGAAATACAATCTTATATAAACAAAAGTACAATTTTAGAACACTGGAAGTATAAATCCTTAGTAATTGCAGTACAATTTTGGATAATCTATTAGTAGAACACTTGAAGCTTAAATAATAGATTCAAATGACTGAGGTAAAAGTTTAGATAAAATGAAGTACAATTTCAGGACACATGAAGTATAGAACTTCAATGAATAGAGTACAGGTTGAGTTAAAATGAAGTATAATTTCAGAAAATAGAAATATAATTTTATAAAAAATGAAGTACAATTCTCGAACACTTGAAGTACAAATCCTTAGTAATTGCAGTACGATTTTGGATATTCCATCAGTAGAACACCTGAAGTATAAAACTTAAATGATAGATTCTGATAATTGAAGCACAAGTTTAGATAAAATAAAGTACAATTCCAAAACACTTGAAGTATAAAACCTTAGCAATTGCAGTACAATTTTAGATAAGGTGAAGTACAATTTCAGAACTCCTGAAGTATAAAATCTTAACAGTTACAGTACAAATTTTAGATAATCTATTAGTAGAACACTTGAAGCTTAAATAAAAAATTCATATAACTGAAGTACAAGTTTAGATAAAATGAAGTACAATTTCAGAACACCTGAAGGACAAAATTTCAATGAATAGAGTAAAGGTTTAGGAAAAGGGAAGTAAAATTTCAGAAAATAGAAGTATAATTTTATATAGAAAAAGAAGTATAATTTCATAACACTTGAAGTGTAACTCCTTCGCAATTACAATATGATTTTGGATAATCCATGAGCAGAACACCTGAAGTGTAAAACATAAAAATTGGTTCAAACATTTGAAGTACAAGTTTACATAAAATGAAGTACAATTTGAAACACTTGAAGTATAAAAGCTTAGCAATTGCAGTACAATTTTAGATAAAGTGAAGTACAATTTTAGAACTCCTGAAGCATAAAACTTAGCGATTGTAGTACATATTTTGGACAATATATTAGTAGAACACTTGAAGATTGAATAATAGATTCAGATGACAGAAGTACAAGTTTAGATAAAAGGAAGTACAATTTCAGAACACCTGAAGTACAGAACTTCAATGAATAGAGTACAGGTTGAGTTAAAATGAAGTATAATTTCAAAAATAGAAATACAATCTTATATAAACAAAAGTACAATTTTAGAACACTCGAAGTATAAATCCTTAGTAATTGCAGTACAATTTTGGATAATCTATTAGTAGAACACTCGAAGCTTGAATAATAGATTCAAATTACAGAGGTAAAAGTTTAGATAAAATGAAGTACAATTTCAGAACACCTGAAGTATAGAACTTCAATGAATAGAGTACAGGTTGAGTTAAAAGGAAGTATAATTTCAAAAATAGAAATACAATCTTATATAAACAAAAGTACAATTTTAGAACACTTGAAGTATAAATCCTTAGTAATTGCAGTACAATTTTGGATAATCTATTAGTAGAACACTTGAAGCTTGAATAATAGATTCGAATGACATAGGTAAAAGTTTAGATAAAATGACGTACAATTTCAGAACACCTGAAGTATAGAACTTCAATGAATAGGGTACGTGTTGAGTTAAAATGAAGTATAATTTCGAAAATAGAAATATAATCTTATATAAACAAAAGTACAATTTTAGAACACTTGAAGTATAAATCCTTAGTAATTGCAATACAATTTTGGATAATATATTAGTAGAACACTTGAAGCTTGAATAATAGATTCAGATGACAGAAGTACAAGTTTAGTTAAAAGGAAGTACAATTTCAGAACACCTGAAGTACAGAACTTCAATGAATAGAGTACAGGCTGAGTTAAAATGAAGTATAATTTCAAAAATAGAAATATAATCTTATATAAACAAAAGTACAATTTTAGAACACTTGAAGTATAAATCCTTAGTAATTGCAGTACAATTTTGTATAATCTATTAGTAGAACACTTGAAGCTTAAATAATAGATTCAAATGACTGAGGTAAAAGTTTAGATAAAATGAAGTACAATTTCAGGACACATGAAGTATAGAACTTCAATGAATAGAGTACAGGTTGAGTTAAAATGAAGTATAATTTCAGAAAATAGAAATATAATTTTATAAAAAATGAAGTACAATTCTCGAACACTTGAAGTATAAATCCTTAGTAATTGCAGTACGATTTTGGATATTCCATCAGCAGAACACCTGAAGTATAAAACTTAAATGATAGATTCTGATAATTGAAGCACAAGTTTAGATAAAATAAAGTACAATTCCAAAACACTTGAAGTATAAAACCTTAGCAGTTGCAGTACAATTTTAGATAAGGTGAAGTACAATTTCAGAACTCCTGAAGTATAAAATCTTAACAGTTACAGTACAAATTTTAGATAATCTATTAGTAGAACACTTGAAGCTTAAATAAAAAATTCATATAACTGAAGTACAAGTTTAGATAAAATGAAGTACAATTTCAGAACACCTGAAGGACAAAATTTCAATGAATAGAGTAAAGGTTTAGGAAAAAGGAAGTAAAATTTCAGAAAATAGAAGTATAATTTTATATAGAAAAAGAAGTATAATTTCATAACACTTGAAGTGTAAGTCCTTCGCAATTACAATATGATTTTGGATAATCCATTAGTTGAACACCTGAAGTGTAAAACATAAAAATTGGTTCAAACATTTGAAGTACAAGTTTACATAAAATGAAGTACAATTTGAAACACTTGAAGTATAAAAGCTTAGCAATTGCAGTACAATTTTAGATAAAGTGAAGTACAATTTTAGAACTCCTGAAGCATAAAACTTAGCGATTGTAGTACATATTTTGGACAATATATTAGTAGAACACTTGAAGATTGAATAATAGATTCAGATGACAGAAGTACAAGTTTAGATAAAAGGAAGTACAATTTCAGAACACCTGAAGTACAGAACTTCAATGAATAGAGTACAGGTTGAGTTAAAATGAAGTATAATTTCAAAAATAGAAATACAATCTTATATAAACAAAAGTACAATTTTAGAACACTGGAAGTATAAATCCTTAGTAATTGCAGTACAATTTTGGATAATCTATTAGTAGAACACTTGAAGCTTAAATAATAGATTCAAACGACTGAGGTAAAAGTTTAGATAAAATGAAGTACAATTTCAGGACACATGAAGTATAGAACTTCAATGAATAGAGTACAGGTTGAGTTAAAATGAAGTATAATTTCAGAAAATAGAAATATAATTTTATAAAAAATGAAGTACAATTCTCGAACACTTGAAGTACAAATCCTTAGTAATTGCAGTACGATTTTGGATATTCCATCAGTAGAACACCTGAAGTATAAAACTTAAATGATAGATTCTGATAATTGAAGCACAAGTTTAGATAAAATAAAGTACAATTCCAAAACACTTGAAGTATAAAACCTTAGCAATTGCAGTACAATTTTAGATAAGGTGAAGTACAATTTCAGAACTCCTGAAGTATAAAATCTTAACAGTTACAGTACAAATTTTAGATAATCTATTAGTAGAACACTTGAAGCTTAAATAAAAAATTCATATAACTGAAGTACAAGTTTAGATAAAATGAAGTACAATTTCAGAACACCTGAAGGACAAAATTTCAATGAATAGAGTAAAGGTTTAGGAAAAAGGAAGTAAAATTTCAGAAAATAGAAGTATAATTTTATATAGAAAAAGAAGTATAATTTCATAACACTTGAAGTGTAACTCCTTCGCAATTACAATATGATTTTGGATAATCCATGAGCAGAACACCTGAAGTGTAAAACATAAAAATTGGTTCAAACATTTGAAGTACAAGTTTACATAAAATGAAGTACAATTTGAAACACTTGAAGTATAAAAGCTTAGCAATTGCAGTACAATTTTAGATAAAGTGAAGTACAATTTTAGAACTCCTGAAGCATAAAACTTAGCGATTGTAGTACATATTTTGGACAATATATTAGTAGAACACTTGAAGATTGAATAATAGATTCAGATGACAGAAGTACAAGTTTAGATAAAAGGAAGTACAATTTCAGAACACCTGAAGTACAGAACTTCAATGAATAGAGTACAGGTTGAGTTAAAATGAAGTATAATTTCAAAAATAGAAATACAATCTTATATAAACAAAAGTACAATTTTAGAACACTGGAAGTATAAATCCTTAGTAATTGCAGTACAATTTTGGATAATCTATTAGTAGAACACTTGAAGCTTAAATAATAGATTCAAATGACTGAGGTAAAAGTTTAGATAAAATGAAGTACAATTTCAGGACACATGAAGTATAGAACTTCAATGAATAGAGTACAGGTTGAGTTAAAATGAAGTATAATTTCAGAAAATAGAAATATAATTTTATAAAAAATGAAGTACAATTCTCGAACACTTGAAGTACAAATCCTTAGTAATTGCAGTACGATTTTGGATATTCCATCAGTAGAACACCTGAAGTATAAAACTTAAATGATAGATTCTGATAATTGAAGCACAAGTTTAGATAAAATAAAGTACAATTCCAAAACACTTGAAGTATAAAACCTTAGCAATTGCAGTACAATTTTAGATAAGGTGAAGTACAATTTCAGAACTCCTGAAGTATAAAATCTTAACAGTTACAGTACAAATTTTAGATAATCTATTAGTAGAACACTTGAAGCTTAAATAAAAAATTCATATAACTGAAGTACAAGTTTAGATAAAATGAAGTACAATTTCAGAACACCTGAAGGACAAAATTTCAATGAATAGAGTAAAGGTTTAGGAAAAAGGAAGTAAAATTTCAGAAAATAGAAGTATAATTTTATATAGAAAAAGAAGTATAATTTCATAACACTTGAAGTGTAACTCCTTCGCAATTACAATATGATTTTGGATAATCCATGAGCAGAACACCTGAAGTGTAAAACATAAAAATTGGTTCAAACATTTGAAGTACAAGTTTACATAAAATGAAGTACAATTTGAAACACTTGAAGTATAAAAGCTTAGCAATTGCAGTACAATTTTAGATAAAGTGAAGTACAATTTTAGAACTCCTGAAGCATAAAACTTAGCGATTGTAGTACATATTTTGGACAATATATTAGTAGAACACTTGAAGATTGAATAATAGATTCAGATGACAGAAGTACAAGTTTAGATAAAAGGAAGTACAATTTCAGAACACCTGAAGTACAGAACTTCAATGAATAGAGTACAGGTTGAGTTAAAATGAAGTATAATTTCAAAAATAGAAATACAATCTTATATAAACAAAAGTACAATTTTAGAACACTCGAAGTATAAATCCTTAGTAATTGCAGTACAATTTTGGATAATCTATTAGTAGAACACTCGAAGCTTGAATAATAGATTCAAATTACAGAGGTAAAAGTTTAGATAAAATGAAGTACAATTTCAGAACACCTGAAGTATAGAACTTCAATGAATAGAGTACAGGTTGAGTTAAAAGGAAGTATAATTTCAAAAATAGAAATACAATCTTATATAAACAAAAGTACAATTTTAGAACACTTGAAGTATAAATCCTTAGTAATTGCAGTACAATTTTGGATAATCTATTAGTAGAACACTTGAAGCTTGAATAATAGATTCGAATGACATAGGTAAAAGTTTAGATAAAATGACGTACAATTTCAGAACACCTGAAGTATAGAACTTCAATGAATAGGGTACGTGTTGAGTTAAAATGAAGTATAATTTCGAAAATAGAAATATAATCTTATATAAACAAAAGTACAATTTTAGAACACTTGAAGTATAAATCCTTAGTAATTGCAATACAATTTTGGATAATATATTAGTAGAACACTTGAAGCTTGAATAATAGATTCAGATGACAGAAGTACAAGTTTAGTTAAAAGGAAGTACAATTTCAGAACACCTGAAGTACAGAACTTCAATGAATAGAGTACAGGTTGAGTTAAAATGAAGTATAATTTCAAAAATAGAAATACAATCTTATATAAACAAAAGTACAATTTTAGAACACTGGAAGTATAAATCCTTAGTAATTGCAGTACAATTTTGGATAATCTATTAGTAGAACACTTGAAGCTTAAATAATAGATTCAAACGACTGAGGTAAAAGTTTAGATAAAATGAAGTACAATTTCAGGACACATGAAGTATAGAACTTCAATGAATAGAGTACAGGTTGAGTTAAAATGAAGTATAATTTCAGAAAATAGAAATATAATTTTATAAAAAATGAAGTACAATTCTCGAACACTTGAAGTACAAATCCTTAGTAATTGCAGTACGATTTTGGATATTCCATCAGTAGAACACCTGAAGTATAAAACTTAAATGATAGATTCTGATAATTGAAGCACAAGTTTAGATAAAATAAAGTACAATTCCAAAACACTTGAAGTATAAAACCTTAGCAATTGCAGTACAATTTTAGATAAGGTGAAGTACAATTTCAGAACTCCTGAAGTATAAAATCTTAACAGTTACAGTACAAATTTTAGATAATCTATTAGTAGAACACTTGAAGCTTAAATAAAAAATTCATATAACTGAAGTACAAGTTTAGATAAAATGAAGTACAATTTCAGAACACCTGAAGGACAAAATTTCAATGAATAGAGTAAAGGTTTAGGAAAAAGGAAGTAAAATTTCAGAAAATAGAAGTATAATTTTATATAGAAAAAGAAGTATAATTTCATAACACTTGAAGTGTAACTCCTTCGCAATTACAATATGATTTTGGATAATCCATGAGCAGAACACCTGAAGTGTAAAACATAAAAATTGGTTCAAACATTTGAAGTACAAGTTTACATAAAATGAAGTACAATTTGAAACACTTGAAGTATAAAAGCTTAGCAATTGCAGTACAATTTTAGATAAAGTGAAGTACAATTTTAGAACTCCTGAAGCATAAAACTTAGCGATTGTAGTACATATTTTGGACAATATATTAGTAGAACACTTGAAGATTGAATAATAGATTCAGATGACAGAAGTACAAGTTTAGATAAAAGGAAGTACAATTTCAGAACACCTGAAGTACAGAACTTCAATGAATAGAGTACAGGTTGAGTTAAAATGAAGTATAATTTCAAAAATAGAAATACAATCTTATATAAACAAAAGTACAATTTTAGAACACTCGAAGTATAAATCCTTAGTAATTGCAGTACAATTTTGGATAATCTATTAGTAGAACACTCGAAGCTTGAATAATAGATTCAAATTACAGAGGTAAAAGTTTAGATAAAATGAAGTACAATTTCAGAACACCTGAAGTATAGAACTTCAATGAATAGAGTACAGGTTGAGTTAAAAGGAAGTATAATTTCAAAAATAGAAATACAATCTTATATAAACAAAAGTACAATTTTAGAACACTTGAAGTATAAATCCTTAGTAATTGCAGTACAATTTTGGATAATCTATTAGTAGAACACTTGAAGCTTGAATAATAGATTCGAATGACATAGGTAAAAGTTTAGATAAAATGACGTACAATTTCAGAACACCTGAAGTATAGAACTTCAATGAATAGGGTACGTGTTGAGTTAAAATGAAGTATAATTTCGAAAATAGAAATATAATCTTATATAAACAAAAGTACAATTTTAGAACACTTGAAGTATAAATCCTTAGTAATTGCAATACAATTTTGGATAATATATTAGTAGAACACTTGAAGCTTGAATAATAGATTCAGATGACAGAAGTACAAGTTTAGTTAAAAGGAAGTACAATTTCAGAACACCTGAAGTACAGAACTTCAATGAATAGAGTACAGGCTGAGTTAAAATGAAGTATAATTTCAAAAATAGAAATATAATCTTATATAAACAAAAGTACAATTTTAGAACACTTGAAGTATAAATCCTAAGTAATTGCAGTACAATTTTGTATAATCTATTAGTAGAACACTTGAAGCTTAAATAATAGATTCAAATGACTGAGGTAAAAGTTTAGATAAAATGAAGTACAATTTCAGGACACATGAAGTATAGAACTTCAATGAATAGAGTACAGGTTGAGTTAAAATGAAGTATAATTTCAGAAAATAGAAATATAATTTTATAAAAAATGAAGTACAATTCTCGAACACTTGAAGTATAAATCCTTAGTAATTGCAGTACGATTTTGGATATTCCATCAGCAGAACACCTGAAGTATAAAACTTAAATGATAGATTCTGATAATTGAAGCACAAGTTTAGATAAAATAAAGTACAATTCCAAAACACTTGAAGTATAAAACCTTAGCAGTTGCAGTACAATTTTAGATAAGGTGAAGTACAATTTCAGAACTCCTGAAGTATAAAATCTTAACAGTTACAGTACAAATTTTAGATAATCTATTAGTAGAACACTTGAAGCTTAAATAAAAAATTCATATAACTGAAGTACAAGTTTAGATAAAATGAAGTACAATTTCAGAACACCTGAAGGACAAAATTTCAATGAATAGAGTAAAGGTTTAGGAAAAAGGAAGTAAAATTTCAGAAAATAGAAGTATAATTTTATATAGAAAAAGAAGTATAATTTCATAACACTTGAAGTGTAAGTCCTTCGCAATTACAATATGATTTTGGATAATCCATTAGTTGAACACCTGAAGTGTAAAACATAAAAATTGGTTCAAACATTTGAAGTACAAGTTTACATAAAATGAAGTACAATTTGAAACACTTGAAGTATAAAAGCTTAGCAATTGCAGTACAATTTTAGATAAAGTGAAGTACAATTTTAGAACTCCTGAAGCATAAAACTTAGCGATTGTAGTACATATTTTGGACAATATATTAGTAGAACACTTGAAGATTGAATAATAGATTCAGATGACAGAAGTACAAGTTTAGATAAAAGGAAGTACAATTTCAGAACACCTGAAGTACAGAACTTCAATGAATAGAGTACAGGTTGAGTTAAAATGAAGTATAATTTCAAAAATAGAAATACAATCTTATATAAACAAAAGTACAATTTTAGAACACTGGAAGTATAAATCCTTAGTAATTGCAGTACAATTTTGGATAATCTATTAGTAGAACACTTGAAGCTTAAATAATAGATTCAAACGACTGAGGTAAAAGTTTAGATAAAATGAGGTACAATTTCAGGACACATGAAGTATAGAACTTCAATGAATAGAGTACAGGTTGAGTTAAAATGAAGTATAATTTCAGAAAATAGAAATATAATTTTATAAAAAATGAAGTACAATTCTCGAACACTTGAAGTACAAATCCTTAGTAATTGCAGTACGATTTTGGATATTCCATCAGTAGAACACCTGAAGTATAAAACTTAAATGATAGATTCTGATAATTGAAGCACAAGTTTAGATAAAATAAAGTACAATTCCAAAACACTTGAAGTATAAAACCTTAGCAATTGCAGTACAATTTTAGATAAGGTGAAGTACAATTTCAGAACTCCTGAAGTATAAAATCTTAACAGTTACAGTACAAATTTTAGATAATCTATTAGTAGAACACTTGAAGCTTAAATAAAAAATTCATATAACTGAAGTACAAGTTTAGATAAAATGAAGTACAATTTCAGAACACCTGAAGGACAAAATTTCAATGAATAGAGTAAAGGTTTAGGAAAAAGGAAGTAAAATTTCAGAAAATAGAAGTATAATTTTATATAGAAAAAGAAGTATAATTTCATAACACTTGAAGTGTAACTCCTTCGCAATTACAATATGATTTTGGATAATCCATGAGCAGAACACCTGAAGTGTAAAACATAAAAATTGGTTCAAACATTTGAAGTACAAGTTTACATAAAATGAAGTACAATTTGAAACACTTGAAGTATAAAAGCTTAGCAATTGCAGTACAATTTTAGATAAAGTGAAGTACAATTTTAGAACTCCTGAAGCATAAAACTTAGCGATTGTAGTACATATTTTGGACAATATATTAGTAGAACACTTGAAGATTGAATAATAGATTCAGATGACAGAAGTACAAGTTTAGATAAAAGGAAGTACAATTTCAGAACACCTGAAGTACAGAACTTCAATGAATAGAGTACAGGTTGAGTTAAAATGAAGTATAATTTCAAAAATAGAAATACAATCTTATATAAACAAAAGTACAATTTTAGAACACTCGAAGTATAAATCCTTAGTAATTGCAGTACAATTTTGGATAATCTATTAGTAGAACACTCGAAGCTTGAATAATAGATTCAAATTACAGAGGTAAAAGTTTAGATAAAATGAAGTACAATTTCAGAACACCTGAAGTATAGAACTTCAATGAATAGAGTACAGGTTGAGTTAAAAGGAAGTATAATTTCAAAAATAGAAATACAATCTTATATAAACAAAAGTACAATTTTAGAACACTTGAAGTATAAATCCTTAGTAATTGCAGTACAATTTTGGATAATCTATTAGTAGAACACTTGAAGCTTGAATAATAGATTCGAATGACATAGGTAAAAGTTTAGATAAAATGACGTACAATTTCAGAACACCTGAAGTATAGAACTTCAATGAATAGGGTACGTGTTGAGTTAAAATGAAGTATAATTTCGAAAATAGAAATATAATCTTATATAAACAAAAGTACAATTTTAGAACACTTGAAGTATAAATCCTTAGTAATTGCAATACAATTTTGGATAATATATTAGTAGAACACTTGAAGCTTGAATAATAGATTCAGATGACAGAAGTACAAGTTTAGTTAAAAGGAAGTACAATTTCAGAACACCTGAAGTACAGAACTTCAATGAATAGAGTACAGGTAGAGTTAAAATGAAGTATAATTTCAAAAATAGAAATACAATCTTATATAAACAAAAGTACAATTTTAGAACACTGGAAGTATAAATCCTTAGTAATTGCAGTACAATTTTGGATAATCTATTAGTAGAACACTTGAAGCTTAAATAATAGATTCAAACGACTGAGGTAAAAGTTTAGATAAAATGAAGTACAATTTCAGGACACATGAAGTATAGAACTTCAATGAATAGAGTACAGGTTGAGTTAAAATGAAGTATAATTTCAGAAAATAGAAATATAATTTTATAAAAAATGAAGTACAATTCTCGAACACTTGAAGTACAAATCCTTAGTAATTGCAGTACGATTTTGGATATTCCATCAGTAGAACACCTGAAGTATAAAACTTAAATGATAGATTCTGATAATTGAAGCACAAGTTTAGATAAAATAAAGTACAATTCCAAAACACTTGAAGTATAAAACCTTAGCAATTGCAGTACAATTTTAGATAAGGTGAAGTACAATTTCAGAACTCCTGAAGTATAAAATCTTAACAGTTACAGTACAAATTTTAGATAATCTATTAGTAGAACACTTGAAGCTTAAATAAAAAATTCATATAACTGAAGTACAAGTTTAGATAAAATGAAGTACAATTTCAGAACACCTGAAGGACAAAATTTCAATGAATAGAGTAAAGGTTTAGGAAAAAGGAAGTAAAATTTCAGAAAATAGAAGTATAATTTTATATAGAAAAAGAAGTATAATTTCATAACACTTGAAGTGTAACTCCTTCGCAATTACAATATGATTTTGGATAATCCATGAGCAGAACACCTGAAGTGTAAAACATAAAAATTGGTTCAAACATTTGAAGTACAAGTTTACATAAAATGAAGTACAATTTGAAACACTTGAAGTATAAAAGCTTAGCAATTGCAGTACAATTTTAGATAAAGTGAAGTACAATTTTAGAACTCCTGAAGCATAAAACTTAGCGATTGTAGTACATATTTTGGACAATATATTAGTAGAACACTTGAAGATTGAATAATAGATTCAGATGACAGAAGTACAAGTTTAGATAAAAGGAAGTACAATTTCAGAACACCTGAAGTACAGAACTTCAATGAATAGAGTACAGGTTGAGTTAAAATGAAGTATAATTTCAAAAATAGAAATACAATCTTATATAAACAAAAGTACAATTTTAGAACACTCGAAGTATAAATCCTTAGTAATTGCAGTACAATTTTGGATAATCTATTAGTAGAACACTCGAAGCTTGAATAATAGATTCAAATTACAGAGGTAAAAGTTTAGATAAAATGAAGTACAATTTCAGAACACCTGAAGTATAGAACTTCAATGAATAGAGTACAGGTTGAGTTAAAAGGAAGTATAATTTCAAAAATAGAAATACAATCTTATATAAACAAAAGTACAATTTTAGAACACTTGAAGTATAAATCCTTAGTAATTGCAGTACAATTTTGGATAATCTATTAGTAGAACACTTGAAGCTTGAATAATAGATTCGAATGACATAGGTAAAAGTTTAGATAAAATGACGTACAATTTCAGAACACCTGAAGTATAGAACTTCAATGAATAGGGTACGTGTTGAGTTAAAATGAAGTATAATTTCGAAAATAGAAATATAATCTTATATAAACAAAAGTACAATTTTAGAACACTTGAAGTATAAATCCTTAGTAATTGCAATACAATTTTGGATAATATATTAGTAGAACACTTGAAGCTTGAATAATAGATTCAGATGACAGAAGTACAAGTTTAGTTAAAAGGAAGTACAATTTCAGAACACCTGAAGTACAGAACTTCAATGAATAGAGTACAGGCTGAGTTAAAATGAAGTATAATTTCAAAAATAGAAATATAATCTTATATAAACAAAAGTACAATTTTAGAACACTTGAAGTATAAATCCTAAGTAATTGCAGTACAATTTTGTATAATCTATTAGTAGAACACTTGAAGCTTAATTAATAGATTCAAATGACTGAGGTAAAAGTTTAGATAAAATGAAGTACAATTTCAGGACACATGAAGTATAGAACTTCAATGAATAGAGTACAGGTTGAGTTAAAATGAAGTATAATTTCAGAAAATAGAAATATAATTTTATAAAAAATGAAGTACAATTCTCGAACACTTGAAGTATAAATCCTTAGTAATTGCAGTACGATTTTGGATATTCCATCAGCAGAACACCTGAAGTATAAAACTTAAATGATAGATTCTGATAATTGAAGCACAAGTTTAGATAAAATAAAGTACAATTCCAAAACACTTGAAGTATAAAACCTTAGCAGTTGCAGTACAATTTTAGATAAGGTGAAGTACAATTTCAGAACTCCTGAAGTATAAAATCTTAACAGTTACAGTACAAATTTTAGATAATCTATTAGTAGAACACTTGAAGCTTAAATAAAAAATTCATATAACTGAAGTACAAGTTTAGATAAAATGAAGTACAATTTCAGAACACCTGAAGGACAAAATTTCAATGAATAGAGTAAAGGTTTAGGAAAAAGGAAGTAAAATTTCAGAAAATAAAAGTATAATTTTATATAGAAAAAGAAGTATAATTTCATAACACTTGAAGTGTAAGTCCTTCGCAATTACAATATGATTTTGGATAATCCATTAGTTGAACACCTGAAGTGTAAAACATAAAAATTGGTTCAAACATTTGAAGTACAAGTTTACATAAAATGAAGTACAATTTGAAACACTTGAAGTATAAAAGCTTAGCAATTGCAGTACAATTTTAGATAAAGTGAAGTACAATTTTAGAACTCCTGAAGCATAAAACTTAGCGATTGTAGTACATATTTTGGACAATATATTAGTAGAACACTTGAAGATTGAATAATAGATTCAGATGACAGAAGTACAAGTTTAGATAAAAGGAAGTACAATTTCAGAACACCTGAAGTACAGAACTTCAATGAATAGAGTACAGGTTGAGTTAAAATGAAGTATAATTTCAAAAATAGAAATACAATCTTATATAAACAAAAGTACAATTTTAGAACACTGGAAGTATAAATCCTTAGTAATTGCAGTACAATTTTGGATAATCTATTAGTAGAACACTTGAAGCTTAAATAATAGATTCAAACGACTGAGGTAAAAGTTTAGATAAAATGAAGTACAATTTCAGGACACATGAAGTATAGAACTTCAATGAATAGAGTACAGGTTGAGTTAAAATGAAGTATAATTTCAGAAAATAGAAATATAATTTTATAAAAAATGAAGTACAATTCTCGAACACTTGAAGTACAAATCCTTAGTAATTGCAGTACGATTTTGGATATTCCATCAGTAGAACTCCTGAAGTATAAAACTTAAATGATAGATTCTGATAATTGAAGCACAAGTTTAGATAAAATAAAGTACAATTCCAAAACACTTGAAGTATAAAACCTTAGCAATTGCAGTACAATTTTAGATAAGGTGAAGTACAATTTCAGAACTCCTGAAGTATAAAATCTTAACAGTTACAGTACAAATTTTAGATAATCTATTAGTAGAACACTTGAAGCTTAAATAAAAAATTCATATAACTGAAGTACAAGTTTAGATAAAATGAAGTACAATTTCAGAACACCTGAAGGACAAAATTTCAATGAATAGAGTAAAGGTTTAGGAAAAAGGAAGTAAAATTTCAGAAAATAGAAGTATAATTTTATATAGAAAAAGAAGTATAATTTCATAACACTTGAAGTGTAACTCCTTCGCAATTACAATATGATTTTGGATAATCCATGAGCAGAACACCTGAAGTGTAAAACATAAAAATTGGTTCAAACATTTGAAGTACAAGTTTACATAAAATGAAGTACAATTTGAAACACTTGAAGTATAAAAGCTTAGCAATTGCAGTACAATTTTAGATAAAGTGAAGTACAATTTTAGAACTCCTGAAGCATAAAACTTAGCGATTGTAGTACATATTTTGGACAATATATTAGTAGAACACTTGAAGATTGAATAATAGATTCAGATGACAGAAGTACAAGTTTAGATAAAAGGAAGTACAATTTCAGAACACCTGAAGTACAGAACTTCAATGAATAGAGTACAGGTTGAGTTAAAATGAAGTATAATTTCAAAAATAGAAATACAATCTTATATAAACAAAAGTACAATTTTAGAACACTGGAAGTATAAATCCTTAGTAATTGCAGTACAATTTTGGATAATCTATTAGTAGAACACTTGAAGCTTAAATAATAGATTCAAATGACTGAGGTAAAAGTTTAGATAAAATGAAGTACAATTTCAGGACACATGAAGTATAGAACTTCAATGAATAGAGTACAGGTTGAGTTAAAATGAAGTATAATTTCAGAAAATAGAAATATAATTTTATAAAAAATGAAGTACAATTCTCGAACACTTGAAGTACAAATCCTTAGTAATTGCAGTACGATTTTGGATATTCCATCAGTAGAACACCTGAAGTATAAAACTTAAATGATAGATTCTGATAATTGAAGCACAAGTTTAGATAAAATAAAGTACAATTCCAAAACACTTGAAGTATAAAACCTTAGCAATTGCAGTACAATTTTAGATAAGGTGAAGTACAATTTCAGAACTCCTGAAGTATAAAATCTTAACAGTTACAGTACAAATTTTAGATAATCTATTAGTAGAACACTTGAAGCTTAAATAAAAAATTCATATAACTGAAGTACAAGTTTAGATAAAATGAAGTACAATTTCAGAACACCTGAAGGACAAAATTTCAATGAATAGAGTAAAGGTTTAGGAAAAAGGAAGTAAAATTTCAGAAAATAGAAGTATAATTTTATATAGAAAAAGAAGTATAATTTCATAACACTTGAAGTGTAACTCCTTCGCAATTACAATATGATTTTGGATAATCCATGAGCAGAACACCTGAAGTGTAAAACATAAAAATTGGTTCAAACATTTGAAGTACAAGTTTACATAAAATGAAGTACAATTTGAAACACTTGAAGTATAAAAGCTTAGCAATTGCAGTACAATTTTAGATAAAGTGAAGTACAATTTTAGAACTCCTGAAGCATAAAACTTAGCGATTGTAGTACATATTTTGGACAATATATTAGTAGAACACTTGAAGATTGAATAATAGATTCAGATGACAGAAGTACAAGTTTAGATAAAAGGAAGTACAATTTCAGAACACCTGAAGTACAGAACTTCAATGAATAGAGTACAGGTTGAGTTAAAATGAAGTATAATTTCAAAAATAGAAATACAATCTTATATAAACAAAAGTACAATTTTAGAACACTCGAAGTATAAATCCTTAGTAATTGCAGTACAATTTTGGATAATCTATTAGTAGAACACTCGAAGCTTGAATAATAGATTCAAATTACAGAGGTAAAAGTTTAGATAAAATGAAGTACAATTTCAGAACACCTGAAGTATAGAACTTCAATGAATAGAGTACAGGTTGAGTTAAAAGGAAGTATAATTTCAAAAATAGAAATACAATCTTATATAAACAAAAGTACAATTTTAGAACACTTGAAGTATAAATCCTTAGTAATTGCAGTACAATTTTGGATAATCTATTAGTAGAACACTTGAAGCTTGAATAATAGATTCGAATGACATAGGTAAAAGTTTAGATAAAATGACGTACAATTTCAGAACACCTGAAGTATAGAACTTCAATGAATAGGGTACGTGTTGAGTTAAAATGAAGTATAATTTCGAAAATAGAAATATAATCTTATATAAACAAAAGTACAATTTTAGAACACTTGAAGTATAAATCCTTAGTAATTGCAATACAATTTTGGATAATATATTAGTAGAACACTTGAAGCTTGAATAATAGATTCAGATGACAGAAGTACAAGTTTAGTTAAAAGGAAGTACAATTTCAGAACACCTGAAGTACAGAACTTCAATGAATAGAGTACAGGCTGAGTTAAAATGAAGTATAATTTCAAAAATAGAAATATAATCTTATATAAACAAAAGTACAATTTTAGAACACTTGAAGTATAAATCCTTAGTAATTGCAGTACAATTTTGTATAATCTATTAGTAGAACACTTGAAGCTTAAATAATAGATTCAAATGACTGAGGTAAAAGTTTAGATAAAATGAAGTACAATTTCAGGACACATGAAGTATAGAACTTCAATGAATAGAGTACAGGTTGAGTTAAAATGAAGTATAATTTCAGAAAATAGAAATATAATTTTATAAAAAATGAAGTACAATTCTCGAACACTTGAAGTATAAATCCTTAGTAATTGCAGTACGATTTTGGATATTCCATCAGCAGAACACCTGAAGTATAAAACTTAAATGATAGATTCTGATAATTGAAGCACAAGTTTAGATAAAATAAAGTACAATTCCAAAACACTTGAAGTATAAAACCTTAGCAGTTGCAGTACAATTTTAGATAAGGTGAAGTACAATTTCAGAACTCCTGAAGTATAAAATCTTAACAGTTACAGTACAAATTTTAGATAATCTATTAGTAGAACACTTGAAGCTTAAATAAAAAATTCATATAACTGAAGTACAAGTTTAGATAAAATGAAGTACAATTTCAGAACACCTGAAGGACAAAATTTCAATGAATAGAGTAAAGGTTTAGGAAAAAGGAAGTAAAATTTCAGAAAATAGAAGTATAATTTTATATAGAAAAAGAAGTATAATTTCATAACACTTGAAGTGTAACTCCTTCGCAATTACAATATGATTTTGGATAATCCATTAGTTGAACACCTGAAGTGTAAAACATAAAAATTGGTTCAAACATTTGAAGTACAAGTTCACATAAAATGAAGTACAATTTGAAACACTTGAAGTATAAAAGCTTAGCAATTGCAGTACAATTTTAGATAAAGTGAAGTACAATTTTAGAACTCCTGAAGCATAAAACTTAGCGATTGTAGTACATATTTTGGACAATATATTAGTAGAACACTTGAAGATTGAATAATAGATTCAGATGACAGAAGTACAAGTTTAGATAAAAGGAAGTACAATTTCAGAAGACCTGAAGTACAGAACTTCAATGAATAGAGTACAGGTTGAGTTAAAATGAAGTATAATTTCAAAAATAGAAATACAATCTTATATAAACAAAAGTACAATTTTAGAACACTGGAAGTATAAATCCTTAGTAATTGCAGTACAATTTTGGATAATCTATTAGTAGAACACTTGAAGCTTAAATAATAGATTCAAAAGACTGAGGTAAAAGTTTAGATAAAATGAAGTACAATTTCAGGACACATGAAGTATAGAACTTCAATGAATAGAGTACAGGTTGAGTTAAAATGAAGTATAATTTCAGAAAATAGAAATATAATTTTATAAAAAATGAAGTACAATTCTCGAACACTTGAAGTACAAATCCTTAGTAATTGCAGTACGATTTTGGATATTCCATCAGTAGAACACCTGAAGTATAAAACTTAAATGATCGATTCTGATAATTGAAGCACAAGTTTAGATAAAATAAAGTACAATTCCAAAACACTTGAAGTATAAAACCTTAGCAATTGCAGTACAATTTTAGATAAGGTGAAGTACAATTTCAGAACTCCTGAAGCATAAAATCTTAGCAGTTACAGTACAAATTTTAGATAATCTATTAGTAGAACACTTGAAACTTAAATAAAAAATTCGTATAACTGAAGTACAAGTTTAGATAAAATGAAGTACAATTTCAGAACACCTGAAGGACAAAATTTCAATGAATAGAGTAAAGGTTTAGGAAAAAGGAAGTAAAATTTCAGAAAATAGAAGTATAATTTTATATAGAAAAAGAAGTATAATTTCATAACACTTGAAGTGTAACTCCTTCGCAATTACAATATGATTTTGGATAATCCATGAGCAGAACACCTGAAGTGTAAAACATAAAAATTGGTTCAAACAATTGAAGTACAAGTTTACATAAAATGAAGTACAATTTGAAACACTTGAAGTATAAAAGCTTAGCAATTGCAGTACAATTTTAGATAAAGTGAAGTACAATTTTAGAACTCCTGAAGCATAAAACTTTGCGATTGTAGTACATATTTTGGATAATATATTAGTAGAACACTTGAAGATTGAATAATAGATTCAGATGACAGAAGTACAAGTTTAGGTAAAAGGAAGTACAATTTCAGAACACATGAAGTACAGAACTTCAATGAATAGAGTACAGGTTGAGTTAAAAGGAAGTACAATTTCAAAAATAGAAATACAATCTTATATAAACAAAAGTACAATTTTAGAACACTCGAAGTATAAATCCTTAGTAATTGCAGTACAATTTTGGATAATCTATTAGTAGAACACTCGAAGCTTGAATAATAGATTCAAATTACAGAGGTAAAAGTTTAGATAAAATGAAGTACAATTTCAGAACACCTGAAGTATAGAACTTCAATGAATAGAGTACAGGTTGAGTTAAAAGGAAGTATAATTTCGAAAATAGAAATACAATCTTATATAAACAAAAGTACAATTTTAGAACATTTGAAGTATAAATCCTTAGTAATTGCAGTACAATTTTGGATAATCTATTAGTAGAACACTTGAAGCTTGAATAATAGATTCAAATGACAGAGGTAAAAGTTTAGATAAAATGAAGTACAATTTCAGAACACCTGAAGTATAGAACTTCAATGAATAGAGTACTGGTTGAGTTAAAATGAAGTATAATTTCGAAAATACGAATATAATCTTATATAAACAAAATTACAATTTTAGAACACTTGAAGTATAAATCCTTAGTAAATGCAGTACAATTTAGGATAATCTATTAGTAGAACACTTGAAGCTTAAATAATAGATTCAAATGACTGAGGTAAAAGTTTAGATAAAATGAAGTACAATTTCAGGACACATGAGATATAGAACTTCAATGAATAGAGTACAGGTTGAGTTAAAATGAAGTATTATTTCAGAAAATAGAAATATAATTTTATAAAAAATGAAGTACAATTCTCGAACACTTGAAGTATAAATCCTTAGTAATTGCAGTACGATTTTGGATATTCCATCAGTAGAACACCTGAAGTATAAAACTTAAATGATAGATTCTGATAATTGAAGCACAAGTTTAGATAAAATAAAGTACAATTCCAAATCACTTGAAGTATAAAACCTTAGCAATTCCAGTACAATTTTAGATAAGGTGAAGTAAAATTTCAGAACTCCTGAAGTATAAAATCTTAGTAGTTACAGTACAAATTTTAGATAATCTATTAGTAGAACACTTGAAGCTTAAATAAAAAATTCATATAACTGAAATACAAGTTTAGATAAAATGAAGTACAATTTCAGAACACCTGAAGGACAAAATTTCAATGAATAGAGTAAAGGTTTAGGAAAAAGGAAGTAAAATTTCAGAAAATAGAAGTATAATTTTATATAGAAAAAGAAGTATAATTTCATAACACTTGAAGTGTAAGTCCTTCGCAATTACAATATGATTTTGTATAATCCATTAGTAGAACACCTGAAGTGTAAAACATAAAAATTGGTTCAAACAATTGAAGTACAAGTTTACATAAAATGAAGTACAATTAGAAACACTTGAAGTATAAAAGCTTAGCAATTGCAGTACAATTTCAGATAAAGTGAAGTACAATTTTAGAACTCCTGAAGCATAAAACTTAGCGATTGTAGTACATATTTTGGATAATATATTAGAAGAACACTTGAAGATTGAATAATAGATTCAGATGACAGAAGTACAAGTTTAGATAAAAGGAAGTACAATTTCAGAACACCTGAAGTACAGAACTTCAATGAATAGAGTACAGGTTGAGTTAAAATGAAGTATAATTTCAAAAATAGAAATACAATCTTATATAAACAAAAGTACAATTTTAGAACACTCGAAGTATAAATCCTTAGTAATTGCAGTACAATTTTGGATAATCTATTAGTAGAACACTCGAAGCTTGAATAATAGATTCAAATGACAGAGGTAAATGTTTAGATAAAATGAAGTACAATTTCAGAACACCTGAAGTATAGAACTTCAATGAATAGAGTACAGGTTGAGTTAAAAGGAAGTATAATTTCGAAAATAGAAATACAATCTTATATAAACAAAAGTACAATTTTAGAACACTTGAAGTATAAATCCTTAGTAATTGCAGTACAATTTTGGATAATCTATTAGTAGAACACTTGAAGCTTGAATAATAGATTCAAATGACAGAGGTAAAAGTTTAGATAAAATGAAGTACAATTTCAGAACACCTGAAGTATAGAACTTCAATGAATAGAGTACTGGTTGAGTTAAAAGGAAGTATAATTTCGAAAATACAAATATAATCTTATATAAACAAAAGTACAATTTTAGAACACTTGAAGTATAAATCCTTAGTAATTGCAGTACAATTTTGGATAATATATTAGTAGAACACTTGAAGCTTGAATAATAGATTCAGATGACAGAAGTACAAGTTTAGTTAAAAGGAAGTACAATTTCAGAACACCTGAAGTACAGAACTTCAATGAATAAAGTACAGGTTGAGTTAAAAGGAAGTATAATTTCAAAAATAGAAATACAATCTTATATAAACAAAAGTACAATTTTAGAACACTTGAAGTATAAATCCTTAGTAATTGCAGTACAATTTTGGATAATCTATTAGTAGAACACTTGAAGCTTGAATAATAGATTCAAATGACAGAGGTAAAAGTTTAGATAAAATGAAGTACAATTTCAGAACACCTGAAGTATAGAACTTCAATGAATAGAGTACTGGTTGAGTTAAAAGGAAGTATAATTTCGAAAATACAAATATAATCTTATATAAACAAAAGTACAATTTTAGAACACTTGAAGTATAAATCCTTAGTAATTGCAGTACAATTTTGGATAATCTATTAGTAGAACACTTGAAGCTTGAATAATAGATTCAAATGACAGAGGTAAAAGTTTAGATAAAATGAAGTATAATTTCAGAACACCTGAAGTATAGAACTTCAATGAATAGAGTACAGGTTGAGTTAAAAGGAAGTATAATTTCGAAAATACAAATATAATCTTATATAAACAAAAGTACAATTTTAGAACACTTGAAGTATAAATCCTTAGTAATTGCAGTACAATTTTGGATAATCTATTAGTAGAACACTTGAAGCTTGAATAATAGATTCAAATGACAGAGGTAAAAGTTTAGATAAAATGAAGTACAATTTCAGGACACATGAGATATAGAACTTCAATGAATAGAGTACAGGTTGAGTTAAAATGAAGTATAATTTCAGAAAATAGAAATATAATTTTATAAAAAATGAAGTACAATTCTCGAACACTTGAAGTATAAATCCTTAGTAATTGCAGTACGATTTTGGATATTCCATCAGTAGAACACCTGAAGTATAAAACTTAAATGATAGATTCTGATAATTGAAGCACAAGTTTAGATAAAATAAAGTACAATTCCAAAACACTTGAAGTATAAAACCTTAGCAATTGCAGTACAATTTTAGATAAGGTGAAGTACAATTTCAGAACTCCTGAAGTATAAAATCTTAGCAGTTACAGTACAAATTTTAGATAATCTATTAGTAGAACACTTGAAGCTTAAATAAAAAATTCATATAACTGAAATACAAGTTTAGATAAAATGAAGTACAATTTCAGAACACCTGAAGGACAAAATTTCAATGAATAGAGTAAAGGTTTAGGAAAAAGGAAGTAAAATTTCAGAAAATAGAAGTATAATTTTATATAGAAAAAGAAGTATAATTTCATAACACTTGAAGTGTAACTCCTTCACAATTACAATATGATTTTGGATAATCCATAAGTAGAACACCTGAAGTGTAAAACATAAAAATTGGTTCAAACAATTGAAGTACAAGTTTACATAAAATGAAGTACAATTTGAAACACTTGAAGTATAAAAGCTTAGCAATTGCAGTACAATTTTAGATAAAGTGAAGTACAATTTTAGAACTCCTGAAGCATAAAACTTAGCGATTGTAGTACATATTTTGGATAATATATTAGTAGAACACTTGAAGATTGAATAATAGATTCAGATGACAGAAGTACAAGTTTAGATAAAAGGAAGTACAATTTCAGAACACCTGAAGTACAGAACTTCAATGAATAGAGTACAGGTTGAGTTAAAATGAAGTATAATTTCAAAAATAGAAATACAATCTTATATAAACAAAAGTACAATTTTAGAACACTCGAAGTATAAATCCTTAGTAATTGCAGTACAATTTTGGATAATCTATTAGTAGAACACTTGAAGCTTCAATAATAGATTCAAATGACAGAGGTAAAAGTTTAGATAAAATGAAGTACAATTTCAGAACACCTGAAGTATAGAACTTCAATGAATAGAGTACAGGTTGAGTTAAAAGGAAGTATAATTTCGAAAATAGAAATATAATCTTATATAAACAAAAGTACAATTTTAGAACACTTGAAGTATAAATCCTTAGTAATTGCAGTACAATTTTGGATAATCTATTAGTAGAACACTTGAAGCTTGAATAACAGATTCAAATGACAGAGGTAAAAGTTTAGATAAAATGAAGTACAATTTCAGAACACCTGAAGTATAGAACTTCAATGAATAGAGTACAGGTTGAGTTAAAAGGAAGTATAATTTCGAAAATACAAATATAATCTTATATAAAAAAAAGTACAATTTTAGAACACTTGACGTATAAATCCTTAGTAATTGCAGTACAATTTTGGATAATCTATTAGTAGAACACTTGAAGCTTAAACAATAGATTCAAATGACTGAGGCAAAAGTTTAGATAAAATAAAGTACAATTTCAGGACACATGAAATATAGAACTTCAATGAATAGAGTACAGGTTGAGTTAAAATGAAGTATAATTTCAGAAAATAGAAATATAATTTTATAAAAAATGAAGTACAATTCTCGAACACTTGAAGTATAAATCCTTAGTAATTGCAGTACGATTTTGGATATTCCATCAGTAGAACACCTGAAGTATAAAACTTAAATGATAGATTCTGAAAATTGAAGCACAAGTTTAGATAAAATAAAGTACAATTCCAAAACACTTGAAGTATAAAACCTTAGCAATTGCAGTACAATTTTAGATAAGGTGAAGTACAATTTCAGAACTCCTGAAGTATAAAATCTTAGCAGTTACAGGACAAATTTTAGATAATCTATTAGTAGAACACTTGAAGCTTAAATAAAAAATTCATATAACTGAAATACAAGTTTAGATAAAATGAAGTACAATTTCAAAACACCTGAAGGACAAAATTTCAATGAATAGAGTAAAGGTTTAGGAAAAAGGAAGTAAAATTTCAGAAAATAGAAGTATAATTTTATATAGAAAAAGAAGTATAATTTCATAACACTTGAAGTGTAACTCCTTCACAATTACAATATGATTTTGGATAATCCATAAGTAGAACACCTGAAGTGTAAAACATAAAAATTGGTTCAAACAATTGAAGTACAAGTTTACGTAAAATGAAGTACAATTTGAAACACTTGAAGTATAAAAGCTTAGCAATTGCAGTGCAATTTTAGATAAAGTGAAGTACAATTTTAGAACTCCTGAAGCATAAAACTTAGCGATTGTAGTACATATTTTGGATAATATATTAGTAGAACACTTGAAGATTGAATAATAGATTCAGATGACAGAAGTACAAGTTTAGATAAAAGGAAGTACAATTTCAGAACACCTGAAGTACAGAACTTCAATGAATAGAGTACAGGTTGAGTTAAAATGAAGTATAATTTAAAAAATAGAAATACAATCTTATATAAACAAAAGTACAATTTTAGAACACTCGAAGTATAAATCCTTAGTAATTGCAGTACAATTTTGGATAATCTGTTAGTAGAACACTCGAAGCTTGAATAATAGATTCAAATGACAGAGGTAAAAGTTTAGATAAAATGAAGTACAATTTCAGAACACCTGAAGTATAGAACTTCAATGAATAGAGTACAGGTTGAGTTAAAAGGAAGTATAATTTCGAAAATAGAAATACAATCTTATATAAACAAAAGTACAATTTTAGAACACTTGAAGTATAAATCCTTAGTAATTGCAGTACAATTTTGGATAATCTATTAGTAGAACACTTGAAGCTTGAATAATAGATTCAAATGACAGAGGTAAAAGTTTAGATAAAATGAAGTACAATTTCAGAACACCTGAAGTATAGAACTTCAATGAATAGAGTACTGGTTGAGTTAAAAGGAAGTATAATTTCGAAAATACAAATATAATCTTATATAAACAAAAGTACAATTTTAGAACACTTGAAGTATAAATCCTTAGTAATTGCAGTACAATTTTGGATAATCTATTAGTAGAACACTTGAAGCTTGAATAATAGATTCAAATGACAGAGGTAAAAGTTTAGATAAAATGAAGTATAATTTCAGAACACCTGAAGTATAGAACTTCAATGAATAGAGTACAGGTTGAGTTAAAAGGAAGTATAATTTTGAAAATACAAATATAATCTTATATAAACAAAAGTACAATTTTAGAACACTTGAAGTATAAATCCTTAGTAATTGCAGTACAATTTTGGATAATCTATTAGTAGAACACTTGAAGCTTGAATAATAGATTCAAATGACAGAGGTAAAAGTTTAGATAAAATGAAGTACAATTTCAGGACACATGAGATATAGAACTTCAATGAATAGAGTACAGGTTGAGTTAAAATGAAGTATAATTTCAGAAAATAGAAATATAATTTTATAAAAAATGAAGTACAATTCTCGAACACTTGAAGTATAAATCCTTAGTAATTGCAGTACGATTTTGGATATTCCATCAGTAGAACACCTGAACTATAAAACTTAAATGATAGATTCTGATAATTGAAGCACAAGTTTAGATAAAATAAAGTACAATTCCAAAACACTTGAAGTATAAAACCTTAGCAGTTGCAGTACAATTTTAGATAAGGTGAAGTACAATTTCAGAACTCCTGAAGTATAAAATCTTAGCAGTTACAGTACAAATTTTAGATAATCTATTAGTAGAACACTTGAAGCTTAAATAAAAAATTCATATAACTGAAATACAAGTTTAGATAAAATGAAGTACAATTTCAGAACACCTGAAGGACAAAATTTCAATGAATAGAGTAAAGGTTTAGGAAAAAGGAAGTAAAATTTCAGAAAATAGAAGTATAATTTTATATAGAAAAAGAAGTATAATTTCATAACGCTTGAAGTGTAACTCTTTCACAATTACAATATGATTTTGGATAATCCATAAGTAGAACACCTGAAGTGTAAAACATAAAAATTGGTTCAAACAATTGAAGTACAAGTTTACCTAAAATGAAGTACAATTTGAAACACTTGAAGTATAAAAGCTTAGCAATTGCAGTACAATTTTAGATAAAGTGAAGTACAATTTTAGAACTCCTGAAGCATAAAACTTAGCGATTGTAGTACATATTTTGGATAATATATTAGTAGAACACTTGAAGATTGAATAATAGATTCAGATGACAGAAGTACAAGTTTAGATAAAAGGAAGTACAATTTCAGAACACCTGAAGTACAGAACTTCAATGAATAGAGTACAGGTTGAGTTAAAATGAAGTATAATTTCAAAAATAGAAATACAATCTTATATAAACAAAAGTACAATTTTAGAACACTCGAAGTATAAATCCTTAGTAATTGCAGTACAATTTTGGATAATCTATTAGTAGAACACTTGAAGCTTGAATAATAGATTCAAATGACAGAGGTAAAAGTTTAGATAAAATGAAGTACAATTTCAGAACACCTGAAGTATAGAACTTCAATGAATAGAGTACATGTTGAGTTAAAAGGAAGTATAATTTCGAAAATGCAAATATAATCTTATATAAAAAAAAGTGCAATTTTAGAACACTTGACGTATAAATCCTTAGTAATTGCAGTACAATTTTGGATAATCTATTAGTAGAACACTTGAAGCTTAAACAATAGATTCAAATGACTGAGGCAAAAGTTTAGATAAAATAAAGTACAATTTCAGGACACATGAAATATAGAACTTCAATGAATAGAGTACAGGTTGAGTTAAAATGAAGTATAATTTCAGAAAATAGAAATATAATTTTATAAAAAATGAAGTACAATTCTCGAACACTTGAAGTATAAATCCTTAGTAATTGCAGTACGATTTTGGATATTCCATCAGTAGAACACCTGAAGTATAAAACTTAAATGATAGATTCTGATAATTGAAGCACAAGTTTAAATAAAATAAAGTACAATTCCAAAACACTTGAAGTATAAAACCTTAGTAATTGCAGTACAATTTTAGATAAGGTGAAGTACAATTTCAGAACTCCTGAAGTATAAAATCTTAGCAGTTACAGGACAAATTTTAGATAATCTATTAGTAGAACACTTGAAGCTTAAATAAAAAATTCATATAACTGAAATACAAGTTTAGATAAAATGAAGTACAATTTCAGAACACCTGAAGGACAAAATTTCAATGAATAGAGTAAAGGTTTAGGAAAAAGGAAGTAAAATTTCAGAAAATAGAAGTATAATTTTATATAGAAAAAGAAGTATAATTTCATAACACTTGAAGTGTAACTCCTTCGCAATTACAATATGATTTTGGATAATCCATAAGTAGAACACCTGAAGTGTAAAACATAAAAATTGGTTCAAACAATTGAAGTACAAGTTTACATAAAATGAAGTACAATTTGAAACACTTGAAGTATAAAAGCTTAGCCATTGCCGTACAATTTTAGATAAAGTGAAGTACAATTTTAGAACTCCTGAAGCATAAAACTTAGCGATTGTAGTACATATTTTGGATAATATATTAGTAGAACACTTGAAGATTGAATAATAGATTCAGATGACAGAAGTACAAGTTTAGATAAAAGGAAGTACAATTTCAGAACACCTGAAGTACAGAACTTCAATGAATAGAGTACAGGTTGAGTTAAAATGAAGTATAATTTAAAAAATAGAAATACAATCTTATATAAACAAAAGTACAATTTTAGAACACTCGAAGAATAAATCCTTAGTAATAGCAGTACAATTTTGGATAATCTGTTAGTAGAACACTCGAAGCTTGAATAATAGATTCAAATGACAGAGGTAAAAGTTTAGATAAAATGAAGTACAATTTCAGAACACCTGAAGTATAGAACTTCAATGAATAGAGTACAGGTTGAGTTAAAAGGAAGTATAATTTCGAAAATAGAAATACAATCTTATATAAACAAAAGTACAATTTTAGAACACTCGAAGTATAAATCCTTAGTAATTGCAGTACAATTTTGGATAATCTGTTAGTAGAACACTCGAAGCTTGAATAATAGATTCAAATGACAGAGGTAAAAGTTTAGATAAAATGAAGTACAATTTCAGAACACCTGAAGTATAGAACTTCAATGAATAGAGTACAGGTTGAGTTAAAAGGAAGTATAATTTCGAAAATAGAAATATAATCTTATATAAACAAAAGTACAATTTTAGAACACTTGAAGTATAAATCCTTAGTAATTGCAGTACAATTTTGGATAATCTATTAGTAGAACACTTGAAGCTTGAATAACAAATTCAAATGACAGAGGTAAAAGTTTAGATAAAATGAAGTACAATTTCAGAACACCTGAAGTATAGAACTTCAATGAATAGAGTACAGGTTGAGTTAAAAGGAAGTATAATTTCGAAAATACAAATATAATCTTATATAAAAAAAAGTACAATTTTAGAACACTTGACGTATAAATCCTTAGTAATTGCAGTACAATTTTGGATAATCTATTAGTAGAACACTTGAAGCTTAAACAATAGATTCAAATGACTGAGGCAAAAGTTTAGATAAAATAAAGTACAATTTCAGGACACATGAAATATAGAACTTCAATGAATAGAGTACAGGTTGAGTTAAAATGAAGTATAATTTCAGAAAATAGAAATATAATTTTATAAAAAATGAAGTACAATTCTCGAACACTTGAAGTATAAATCCTTAGTAATTGCAGTACGATTTTGGATATTCCATCAGTAGATCACCTGAAGTATAAAACTTAAATGATAGATTCTGAAAATTGAAGCACAAGTTTAGATAAAATAAAGTACAATTCCAAAACACTTGAAGTATAAAACCTTAGCAATTGCAGTACAATTTTAGATAAGGTGAAGTACAATTTCAGAACTCCTGAAGTATAAAATCTTAGCAGTTACAGGACAAATTTTAGATAATCTATTAGTAGAACAATTGAAGCTTAAATAAAAAATTCATATAACTGAAATACAAGTTTAGATAAAATGAAGTACAATTTCAAAACACCTGAAGGACAAAATTTCAATGAATAGAGTAAAGGTTTAGGAAAAAGGAAGTAAAATTTCAGAAAATAGAAGTATAATTTTATATAGAAAAAGAAGTATAATTTCATAACACTTGAAGTGTAACTCCTTCACAATTACAATATGATTTTGGATAATCCATAAGTAGAACACCTGAAGTGTAAAACATAAAAATTGGTTCAAACAATTGAAGTACAAGTTTACGTAAAATGAAGTACAATTTGAAACACTTGAAGTATAAAAGCTTAGCAATTGCAGTGCAATTTTAGATAAAGTGAAGTACAATTTTAGAACTCCTGAAGCATAAAACTTAGCGATTGTAGTACATATTTTGGATAATATATTAGTAGAACACTTGAAGATTGAATAATAGATTCAGATGACAGAAGTACAAGTTTAGATAAAAGGAAGTACAATTTCAGAACACCTGAAGTACAGAACTTCAATGAATAGAGTACAGGTTGAGTTAAAATGAAGTATAATTTAAAAAATAGAAATACAATCTTATATAAACAAAAGTACAATTTTAGAACACTCGAAGTATAAATCCTTAGTAATTGCAGTACAATTTTGGATAATCTGTTAGTAGAACACTCGAAGCTTGAATAATAGATTCAAATGACAGAGGTAAAAGTTTAGATAAAATGAAGTACAATTTCAGAACACCTGAAGTATAGAACTTCAATGAATAGAGTACAGGTTGAGTTAAAAGGAAGTATAATTTCGAAAATAGAAATACAATCTTATATAAACAAAAGTACAATTTTAGAACACTTGAAGTATAAATCCTTAGTAATTGCAGTACAATTTTGGATAATCTATTAGTAGAACACTTGAAGCTTGAATAATAGATTCAAATGACAGAGGTAAAAGTTTAGATAAAATGAAGTACAATTTCAGAACACCTGAAGTATAGAACTTCAATGAATAGAGTACTGGTTGAGTTAAAAGGAAGTATAATTTCGAAAATACAAATATAATCTTATATAAACAAAAGTACAATTTTAGAACACTTGAAGTATAAATCCTTAGTAATTGCAGTACAATTTTGGATAATCTATTAGTAGAACACTTGAAGCTTGAATAATAGATTCAAATGACAGAGGTAAAAGTTTAGATAAAATGAAGTATAATTTCAGAACACCTGAAGTATAGAACTTCAATGAATAGAGTACAGGTTGAGTTAAAAGGAAGTATAATTTTGAAAATACAAATATAATCTTATATAAACAAAAGTACAATTTTAGAACACTTGAAGTATAAATCCTTAGTAATTGCAGTACAATTTTGGATAATCTATTAGTAGAACACTTGAAGCTTGAATAATAGATTCAAATGACAGAGGTAAAAGTTTAGATAAAATGAAGTACAATTTCAGGACACATGAGATATAGAACTTCAATGAATAGAGTACAGGTTGAGTTAAAAGGAAGTATAATTTCGAAAATACAAATATAATCTTATATAAAAAAAAGTACAATTTTAGAACACTTGACGTATAAATCCTTAGTAATTGCAGTACAATTTTGGATAATCTATTAGTAGAACACTTGAAGCTTAAACAATAGATTCAAATGACTGAGGCAAAAGTTTAGATAAAATAAAGTACAATTTCAGGACACATGAAATATAGAACTTCAATGAATAGAGTACAGGTTGAGTTAAAATGAAGTATAATTTCAGAAAATAGAAATATAATTTTATAAAAAATGAAGTACAATTCTCGAACACTTGAAGTATAAATCCTTAGTAATTGCAGTACGATTTTGGATATTCCATCAGTAGAACACCTGAAGTATAAAACTTAAATGATAGATTCTGAAAATTGAAGCACAAGTTTAGATAAAATAAAGTACAATTCCAAAACACTTGAAGTATAAAACCTTAGCAATTGCAGTACAATTTTAGATAAGGTGAAGTACAATTTCAGAACTCCTGAAGTATAAAATCTTAGCAGTTACAGGACAAATTTTAGATAATCTATTAGTAGAACACTTGAAGCTTAAATAAAAAATTCATATAACTGAAATACAAGTTTAGATAAAATGAAGTACAATTTCAGAACACCTGAAGGACAAAATTTCAATGAATAGAGTAAAGGTTTAGGAAAAAGGAAGTAAAATTTCAGAAAATAGAAGTATAATTTTATATAGAAAAAGAAGTATAATTTCATAACACTTGAAGTGTAACTCCTTCGCAATTACAATATGATTTTGGATAATCCATAAGTAGAACACCTGAAGTGTAAAACATAAAAATTGGTTCAAACAATTGAAGTACAAGTTTACATAAAATGAAGTACAATTTGAAACACTTGAAGTATAAAAGCTTAGCCATTGCCGTACAATTTTAGATAAAGTGAAGTACAATTTTAGAACTCCTGAAGCATAAAACTTAGCGATTGTAGTACATATTTTGGATAATATATTAGTAGAACACTTGAAGATTGAATAATAGATTCAGATGACAGAAGTACAAGTTTAGATAAAAGGAAGTACAATTTCAGAACACCTGAAGTACAGAACTTCAATGAATAGAGTACAGGTTGAGTTAAAATGAAGTATAATTTAAAAAATAGAAATACAATCTTATATAAACAAAAGTACAATTTTAGAACACTCGAAGAATAAATCCTTAGTAATAGCAGTACAATTTTGGATAATCTGTTAGTAGAACACTCGAAGCTTGAATAATAGATTCAAATGACAGAGGTAAAAGTTTAGATAAAATGAAGTACAATTTCAGAACACCTGAAGTATAGAACTTCAATGAATAGAGTACAGGTTGAGTTAAAAGGAAGTATAATTTCGAAAATAGAAATACAATCTTATATAAACAAAAGTACAATTTTAGAACACTCGAAGTATAAATCCTTAGTAATTGCAGTACAATTTTGGATAATCTGTTAGTAGAACACTCGAAGCTTGAATAATAGATTCAAATGACAGAGGTAAAAGTTTAGATAAAATGAAGTACAATTTCAGAACACCTGAAGTATAGAACTTCAATGAATAGAGTACAGGTTGAGTTAAAAGGAAGTATAATTTCGAAAATAGAAATATAATCTTATATAAACAAAAGTACAATTTTAGAACACTTGAAGTATAAATCCTTAGTAATTGCAGTACAATTTTGGATAATCTATTAGTAGAACACTTGAAGCTTGAATAACAGATTCAAATGACAGAGGTAAAAGTTTAGATAAAATGAAGTACAATTTCAGAACACCTGAAGTATAGAACTTCAATGAATAGAGTACAGGTTGAGTTAAAAGGAAGTATAATTTCGAAAATACAAATATAATCTTATATAAAAAAAAGTACAATTTTAGAACACTTGACGTATAAATCCTTAGTAATTGCAGTACAATTTTGGATAATCTATTAGTAGAACACTTGAAGCTTAAACAATAGATTCAAATGACTGAGGCAAAAGTTTAGATAAAATAAAGTACAATTTCAGGACACATGAAATATAGAACTTCAATGAATAGAGTACAGGTTGAGTTAAAATGAAGTATAATTTCAGAAAATAGAAATATAATTTTATAAAAAATGAAGTACAATTCTCGAACACTTGAAGTATAAATCCTTAGTAATTGCAGTACGATTTTGGATATTCCATCAGTAGAACACCTGAAGTATAAAACTTAAATGATAGATTCTGAAAATTGAAGCACAAGTTTAGATAAAATAAAGTACAATTCCAAAACACTTGAAGTATAAAACCTTAGCAATTGCAGTACAATTTTAGATAAGGTGAAGTACAATTTCAGAACTCCTGAAGTATAAAATCTTAGCAGTTACAGGACAAATTTTAGATAATCTATTAGTAGAACAATTGAAGCTTAAATAAAAAATTCATATAACTGAAATACAAGTTTAGATAAAATGAAGTACAATTTCAAAACACCTGAAGGACAAAATTTCAATGAATAGAGTAAAGGTTTAGGAAAAAGGAAGTAAAATTTCAGAAAATAGAAGTATAATTTTATATAGAAAAAGAAGTATAATTTCATAACACTTGAAGTGTAACTCCTTCACAATTACAATATGATTTTGGATAATCCATAAGTAGAACACCTGAAGTGTAAAACATAAAAATTGGTTCAAACAATTGAAGTACAAGTTTACGTAAAATGAAGTACAATTTGAAACACTTGAAGTATAAAAGCTTAGCAATTGCAGTGCAATTTTAGATAAAGTGAAGTACAATTTTAGAACTCCTGAAGCATAAAACTTAGCGATTGTAGTACATATTTTGGATAATATATTAGTAGAACACTTGAAGATTGAATAATAGATTCAGATGACAGAAGTACAAGTTTAGATAAAAGGAAGTACAATTTCAGAACACCTGAAGTACAGAACTTCAATGAATAGA
This sequence comes from Jacaranda mimosifolia, assembly GCA_018894105.1. Classification (NCBI taxonomy): domain Eukaryota; kingdom Viridiplantae; phylum Streptophyta; class Magnoliopsida; order Lamiales; family Bignoniaceae; genus Jacaranda; species Jacaranda mimosifolia. The sequence continues at coordinate 23,735,362 of CM032119.1, forward strand.
GTACAGGTTGAGTTAAAATGAAGTATAATTTAAAAAATAGAAATACAATCTTATATAAACAAAAGTACAATTTTAGAACACTCGAAGTATAAATCCTTAGTAATTGCAGTACAATTTTGGATAATCTGTTAGTAGAACACTCGAAGCTTGAATAATAGATTCAAATGACAGAGGTAAAAGTTTAGATAAAATGAAGTACAATTTCAGAACACCTGAAGTATAGAACTTCAATGAATAGAGTACAGGTTGAGTTAAAAGGAAGTATAATTTCGAAAATAGAAATACAATCTTATATAAACAAAAGTACAATTTTAGAACACTTGAAGTATAAATCCTTAGTAATTGCAGTACAATTTTGGATAATCTATTAGTAGAACACTTGAAGCTTGAATAATAGATTCAAATGACAGAGGTAAAAGTTTAGATAAAATGAAGTACAATTTCAGAACACCTGAAGTATAGAACTTCAATGAATAGAGTACTGGTTGAGTTAAAAGGAAGTATAATTTCGAAAATACAAATATAATCTTATATAAACAAAAGTACAATTTTAGAACACTTGAAGTATAAATCCTTAGTAATTGCAGTACAATTTTGGATAATCTATTAGTAGAACACTTGAAGCTTGAATAATAGATTCAAATGACAGAGGTAAAAGTTTAGATAAAATGAAGTATAATTTCAGAACACCTGAAGTATAGAACTTCAATGAATAGAGTACAGGTTGAGTTAAAAGGAAGTATAATTTTGAAAATACAAATATAATCTTATATAAACAAAAGTACAATTTTAGAACACTTGAAGTATAAATCCTTAGTAATTGCAGTACAATTTTGGATAATCTATTAGTAGAACACTTGAAGCTTGAATAATAGATTCAAATGACAGAGGTAAAAGTTTAGATAAAATGAAGTACAATTTCAGGACACATGAGATATAGAACTTCAATGAATAGAGTACAGGTTGAGTTAAAATGAAGTATAATTTCAGAAAATAGAAATATAATTTTATAAAAAATGAAGTACAATTCTCGAACACTTGAAGTATAAATCCTTAGTAATTGCAGTACGATTTTGGATATTCCATCAGTAGAACACCTGAAGAATAAAATTTATATGATAGATTCTGATAATTGAAGCACAAGTTTAGATAAAATAAAGTACAATTCCAAAACACTTGAAGTATAAAACCTTAGCAATTGCAATACAATTTTAGATAAGGTGAAGTACAATTTCAGAACACCTGAACTATAAAATCTTAGAAGTTACAGTACAAATTTTGGATAATCTATTAGTAGAACACTTGAAGCTTAAATAAAAAATTCATATAACTGAAGTACAAGTTTAGATAAAATGAAGTACAATTTCAGAACACCTGAAGGACAAAATTTCAATGAATAGAGTAAAGGTTTAGGAAAAAGGAAGTAAAATTTCAGAAAATAGAAGTATAATTTTATATAGAAAAAGAAGTATAATTTCATAACGCTTGAAGTGTAACTCCTTCACAATTACAATATGATTTTGGATAATCCATAAGTAGAACACCTGAAGTGTAAAACATAAAAATTGGTTCAAACAATTGAAGGACAAGTTTACCTAAAATGAAGTACAATTTGAAACACTTGAAGTATAAAAGCTTAGCAATTGCAGTACAATTTTAGATAAAGTGAAGTACAATTTTAGAACTCCTGAAGCATAAAACTTAGCGATTGTAGTACATATTTTGGATAATATATTAGTAGAACACTTGAAGATTGAATAATAGATTCAGATGACAGAAGTACAAGTTTAGATAAAAGGAAGTACAATTTCAGAACACCTGAAGTACAGAACTTCAATGAATAGAGTACAGGTTGAGTTAAAATGAAGTATAATTTCAAAAATAGAAATACAATCTTATATAAACAAAAGTACAATTTTAGAACACTCGAAGTATAAATCCTTAGTAATTGCAGTACAATTTTGGATAATCTATTAGTAGAACACTTGAAGCTTGAATAATAGATTCAAATGACAGAGGTAAAAGTTTAGATAAAATGAAGTACAATTTCAGAACACCTGAAGTATAGAACTTCAATGAATAGAGTACATGTTGAGTTAAAAGGAAGTATAATTTCGAAAATGCAAATATAATCTTATATAAAAAAAAGTGCAATTTTAGAACACTTGACGTATAAATCCTTAGTAATTGCAGTACAATTTTGGATAATCTATTAGTAGAACACTTGAAGCTTAAACAATAGATTCAAATGACTGAGGCAAAAGTTTAGATAAAATAAAGTACAATTTCAGGACACATGAAATATAGAACTTCAATGAATAGAGTACAGGTTGAGTTAAAATAAAGTATAATTTCAGAAAATAGAAATATAATTTTATAAAAAATGAAGTACAATTCTCGAACACTTGAAGTATAAATCCTTAGTAATTGCAGTACGATTTTGGATATTCCATCAGTAGAACACCTGAAGTATAAAACTTAAATGATAGATTCTGAAAATTGAAGCACAAGTTTAGATAAAATAAAGTACAATTCCAAAACACTTGAAGTATAAAACCTTAGTAATTGCAGTACAATTTTAGATAAGGTGAAGTACAATTTCAGAACTCCTGAAGTATAAAATCTTAGCAGTTACAGGACAAATTTTAGATAATCTATTAGTAGAACACTTGAAGCTTAAATAAAAAATTCATATAACTGAAATACAAGTTTAGATAAAATGAAGTACAATTTCAGAACACCTGAAGGACAAAATTTCAATGAATAGAGTAAAGGTTTAGGAAAAAGGAAGTAAAATTTCAGAAAATAGAAGTATAATTTTATATAGAAAAAGAAGTATAATTTCATAACACTTGAAGTGTAACTCCTTCGCAATTACAATATGATTTTGGATAATCCATAAGTAGAACACCTGAAGTGTAAAACATAAAAATTGGTTCAAACAATTGAAGTACAAGTTTACATAAAATGAAGTACAATTTGAAACACTTGAAGTATAAAAGCTTAGCCATTGCCGTACAATTTTAGATAAAGTGAAGTACAATTTTAGAACTCCTGAAGCATAAAACTTAGCGATTGTAGTACATATTTTGGATAATATATTAGTAGAACACTTGAAGATTGAATAATAGATTCAGATGACAGAAGTACAAGTTTAGATAAAAGGAAGTACAATTTCAGAACACCTGAAGTACAGAACTTCAATGAATAGAGTACAGGTTGAGTTAAAATGAAGTATAATTTAAAAAATAGAAATACAATCTTATATAAACAAAAGTACAATTTTAGAACACTCGAAGAATAAATCCTTAGTAATAGCAGTACAATTTTGGATAATCTGTTAGTAGAACACTCGAAGCTTGAATAATAGATTCAAATGACAGAGGTAAAAGTTTAGATAAAATGAAGTACAATTTCAGAACACCTGAAGTATAGAACTTCAATGAATAGAGTACAGGTTGAGTTAAAAGGAAGTATAATTTCGAAAATAGAAATACAATCTTATATAAACAAAAGTACAATTTTAGAACACTCGAAGTATAAATCCTTAGTAATTGCAGTACAATTTTGGATAATCTGTTAGTAGAACACTCGAAGCTTGAATAATAGATTCAAATGACAGAGGTAAAAGTTTAGATAAAATGAAGTACAATTTCAGAACACCTGAAGTATAGAACTTCAATGAATAGAGTACAGGTTGAGTTAAAAGGAAGTATAATTTCGAAAATAGAAATATAATCTTATATAAACAAAAGTACAATTTTAGAACACTTGAAGTATAAATCCTTAGTAATTGCAGTACAATTTTTGATAATCTATTAGTAGAACACTTGAAGCTTGAATAACAGATTCAAATGACAGAGGTAAAAGTTTAGATAAAATGAAGTACAATTTCAGAACACCTGAAGTATAGAACTTCAATGAATAGAGTACAGGTTGAGTTAAAAGGAAGTATAATTTCGAAAATACAAATATAATCTTATATAAAAAAAAGTACAATTTTAGAACACTTGACGTATAAATCCTTAGTAATTGCAGTACAATTTTGGATAATCTATTAGTAGAACACTTGAAGCTTAAACAATAGATTCAAATGACTGAGGCAAAAGTTTAGATAAAATAAAGTACAATTTCAGGACACATGAAATATAGAACTTCAATGAATAGAGTACAGGTTGAGTTAAAATGAAGTATAATTTCAGAAAATAGAAATATAATTTTATAAAAAATGAAGTACAATTCTCGAACACTTGAAGTATAAATCCTTAGTAATTGCAGTACGATTTTGGATATTCCATCAGTAGAACACCTGAAGTATAAAACTTAAATGATAGATTCTGAAAATTGAAGCACAAGTTTAGATAAAATAAAGTACAATTCCAAAACACTTGAAGTATAAAACCTTAGCAATTGCAGTACAATTTTAGATAAGGTGAAGTACAATTTCAGAACTCCTGAAGTATAAAATCTTAGCAGTTACAGGACAAATTTTAGATAATCTATTAGTAGAACAATTGAAGCTTAAATAAAAAATTCATATAACTGAAATACAAGTTTAGATAAAATGAAGTACAATTTCAAAACACCTGAAGGACAAAATTTCAATGAATAGAGTAAAGGTTTAGGAAAAAGGAAGTAAAATTTCAGAAAATAGAAGTATAATTTTATATAGAAAAAGAAGTATAATTTCATAACACTTGAAGTGTAACTCCTTCACAATTACAATATGATTTTGGATAATCCATAAGTAGAACACCTGAAGTGTAAAACATAAAAATTGGTTCAAACAATTGAAGTACAAGTTTACGTAAAATGAAGTACAATTTGAAACACTTGAAGTATAAAAGCTTAGCAATTGCAGTGCAATTTTAGATAAAGTGAAGTACAATTTTAGAACTCCTGAAGCATAAAACTTAGCGATTGTAGTACATATTTTGGATAATATATTAGTAGAACACTTGAAGATTGAATAATAGATTCAGATGACAGAAGTACAAGTTTAGATAAAAGGAAGTACAATTTCAGAACACCTGAAGTACAGAACTTCAATGAATAGAGTACAGGTTGAGTTAAAATGAAGTATAATTTAAAAAATAGAAATACAATCTTATATAAACAAAAGTACAATTTTAGAACACTCGAAGTATAAATCCTTAGTAATTGCAGTACAATTTTGGATAATCTGTTAGTAGAACACTCGAAGCTTGAATAATAGATTCAAATGACAGAGGTAAAAGTTTAGATAAAATGAAGTACAATTTCAGAACACCTGAAGTATAGAACTTCAATGAATAGAGTACAGGTTGAGTTAAAAGGAAGTATAATTTCGAAAATAGAAATACAATCTTATATAAACAAAAGTACAATTTTAGAACACTTGAAGTATAAATCCTTAGTAATTGCAGTACAATTTTGGATAATCTATTAGTAGAACACTTGAAGCTTGAATAATAGATTCAAATGACAGAGGTAAAAGTTTAGATAAAATGAAGTACAATTTCAGAACACCTGAAGTATAGAACTTCAATGAATAGAGTACTGGTTGAGTTAAAAGGAAGTATAATTTCGAAAATACAAATATAATCTTATATAAACAAAAGTACAATTTTAGAACACTTGAAGTATAAATCCTTAGTAATTGCAGTACAATTTTGGATAATCTATTAGTAGAACACTTGAAGCTTGAATAATAGATTCAAATGACAGAGGTAAAAGTTTAGATAAAATGAAGTATAATTTCAGAACACCTGAAGTATAGAACTTCAATGAATAGAGTACAGGTTGAGTTAAAAGGAAGTATAATTTTGAAAATACAAATATAATCTTATATAAACAAAAGTACAATTTTAGAACACTTGAAGTATAAATCCTTAGTAATTGCAGTACAATTTTGGATAATCTATTAGTAGAACACTTGAAGCTTGAATAATAGATTCAAATGACAGAGGTAAAAGTTTAGATAAAATGAAGTACAATTTCAGGACACATGAGATATAGAACTTCAATGAATAGAGTACAGGTTGAGTTAAAATGAAGTATAATTTCAGAAAATAGAAATATAATTTTATAAAAAATGAAGTACAATTCTCGAACACTTGAAGTATAAATCCTTAGTAATTGCAGTACGATTTTGGATATTCCATCAGTAGAACACCTGAACTATAAAACTTAAATGATAGATTCTGATAATTGAAGCACAAGTTTAGATAAAATAAAGTACAATTCCAAAACACTTGAAGTATAAAACCTTAGCAGTTGCAGTACAATTTTAGATAAGGTGAAGTACAATTTCAGAACTCCTGAAGTATAAAATCTTAGCAGTTACAGTACAAATTTTAGATAATCTATTAGTAGAACACTTGAAGCTTAAATAAAAAATTCATATAACTGAAATACAAGTTTAGATAAAATGAAGTACAATTTCAGAACACCTGAAGGACAAAATTTCAATGAATAGAGTAAAGGTTTAGGAAAAAGGAAGTAAAATTTCAGAAAATAGAAGTATAATTTTATATAGAAAAAGAAGTATAATTTCATAACGCTTGAAGTGTAACTCCTTCACAATTACAATATGATTTTGGATAATCCATAAGTAGAACACCTGAAGTGTAAAACATAAAAATTGGTTCAAACAATTGAAGGACAAGTTTACCTAAAATGAAGTACAATTTGAAACACTTGAAGTATAAAAGCTTAGCAATTGCAGTACAATTTTAGATAAAGTGAAGTACAATTTTAGAACTCCTGAAGCATAAAACTTAGCGATTGTAGTACATATTTTGGATAATATATTAGTAGAACACTTGAAGATTGAATAATAGATTCAGATGACAGAAGTACAAGTTTAGATAAAAGGAAGTACAATTTCAGAACACCTGAAGTACAGAACTTCAATGAATAGAGTACAGGTTGAGTTAAAATGAAGTATAATTTAAAAAATAGAAATACAATCTTATATAAACAAAAGTACAATTTTAGAACACTCGAAGTATAAATCCTTAGTAATTGCAGTACAATTTTGGATAATCTATTAGTAGAACACTTGAAGCTTAAACAATAGATTCAAATGACTGAGGCAAAAGTTTAGATAAAATAAAGTACAATTTCAGGACACATGAAATATAGAACTTCAATGAATAGAGTACAGGTTGAGTTAAAATGAAGTATAATTTCAGAAAATAGAAATATAATTTTATAAAAAATGAAGTACAATTCTCGAACACTTGAAGTATAAATCCTTAGTAATTGCAGTACGATTTTGGATATTCCATCAGTAGAACACCTGAAGTATAAAACTTAAATGATAGATTCTGATAATTGAAGCACAAGTTTAAATAAAATAAAGTACAATTCCAAAACACTTGAAGTATAAAACCTTAGTAATTGCAGTACAATTTTAGATAAGGTGAAGTACAATTTCAGAACTCCTGAAGTATAAAATCTTAGCAGTTACAGGACAAATTTTAGATAATCTATTAGTAGAACACTTGAAGCTTAAATAAAAAATTCATATAACTGAAATACAAGTTTAGATAAAATGAAGTACAATTTCAGAACACCTGAAGGACAAAATTTCAATGAATAGAGTAAAGGTTTAGGAAAAAGGAAGTAAAATTTCAGAAAATAGAAGTATAATTTTATATAGAAAAAGAAGTATAATTTCATAACACTTGAAGTGTAACTCCTTCGCAATTACAATATGATTTTGGATAATCCATAAGTAGAACACCTGAAGTGTAAAACATAAAAATTGGTTCAAACAATTGAAGTACAAGTTTACATAAAATGAAGTACAATTTGAAACACTTGAAGTATAAAAGCTTAGCCATTGCCGTACAATTTTAGATAAAGTGAAGTACAATTTTAGAACTCCTGAAGCATAAAACTTAGCGATTGTAGTACATATTTTGGATAATATATTAGTAGAACACTTGAAGATTGAATAATAGATTCAGATGACAGAAGTACAAGTTTAGATAAAAGGAAGTACAATTTCAGAACACCTGAAGTACAGAACTTCAATGAATAGAGTACAGGTTGAGTTAAAATGAAGTATAATTTAAAAAATAGAAATACAATCTTATATAAACAAAAGTACAATTTTAGAACACTCGAAGAATAAATCCTTAGTAATAGCAGTACAATTTTGGATAATCTGTTAGTAGAACACTCGAAGCTTGAATAATAGATTCAAATGACAGAGGTAAAAGTTTAGATAAAATGAAGTACAATTTCAGAACACCTGAAGTATAGAACTTCAATGAATAGAGTACAGGTTGAGTTAAAAGGAAGTATAATTTCGAAAATAGAAATACAATCTTATATAAACAAAAGTACAATTTTAGAACACTCGAAGTATAAATCCTTAGTAATTGCAGTACAATTTTGGATAATCTGTTAGTAGAACACTCGAAGCTTGAATAATAGATTCAAATGACAGAGGTAAAAGTTTAGATAAAATGAAGTACAATTTCAGAACACCTGAAGTATAGAACTTCAATGAATAGAGTACAGGTTGAGTTAAAAGGAAGTATAATTTCGAAAATAGAAATACAATCTTATATAAACAAAAGTACAATTTTAGAACACTTGAAGTATAAATCCTTAGTAATTGCAGTACAATTTTGGATAATCTATTAGTAGAACACTTGAAGCTTGAATAATAGATTCAAATGACAGAGGTAAAAGTTTAGATAAAATGAAGTACAATTTCAGAACACCTGAAGTATAGAACTTCAATGAATAGAGTACTGGTTGAGTTAAAAGGAAGTATAATTTCGAAAATACAAATATAATCTTATATAAACAAAAGTACAATTTTAGAACACTTGAAGTATTAATCCTTAGTAATTGCAGTACAATTTTGGATAATCTATTAGTAGAACACTTGAAGCTTGAATAATAGATTCAAATGACAGAGGTAAAAGTTTAGATAAAATGAAGTATAATTTCAGAACACCTGAAGTATAGAACTTCAATGAATAGAGTACAGGTTGAGTTAAAAGGAAGTATAATTTTGAAAATACAAATATAATCTTATATAAACAAAAGTACAATTTTAGAACACTTGAAGTATAAATCCTTAGTAATTGCAGTACAATTTTGGATAATCTATTAGTAGAACACTTGAAGCTTGAATAATAGATTCAAATGACAGAGGTAAAAGTTTAGATAAAATGAAGTACAATTTCAGGACACATGAGATATAGAACTTCAATGAATAGAGTACAGGTTGAGTTAAAATGAAGTATAATTTCAGAAAATAGAAATATAATTTTATAAAAAATGAAGTACAATTCTCGAACACTTGAAGTATAAATCCTTAGTAATTGCAGTACGATTTTGGATATTCCATCAGTAGAACACCTGAAGTATAAAACTTAAATGATAGATTCTGATAATTGAAGCACAAGTTTAGATAAAATAAAGTACAATTCCAAAACACTTGAAGTATAAAACCTTAGCAGTTGCAGTACAATTTTAGATAAGGTGAAGTACAATTTCAGAACTCCTGAAGTATAAAATCTTAGCAGTTACAGTACAAATTTTAGATAATCTATTAGTAGAACACTTGAAGCTTAAATAAAAAATTCATATAACTGAAATACAAGTTTAGATAAAATGAAGTACAATTTCAGAACACCTGAAGGACAAAATTTCAATGAATAGAGTAAAGGTTTAGGAAAAAGGAAGTAAAATTTCAGAAAATAGAAGTATAATTTTATATAGAAAAAGAAGTATAATTTCATAACGCTTGAAGTGTAACTCCTTCACAATTACAATATGATTTTGGATAATCCATAAGTAGAACACCTGAAGTGTAAAACATAAAAATTGGTTCAAACAATTGAAGTACAAGTTTACATAAAATGAAGTACAATTTGAAACACTTGAAGTATAAAAGCTTAGCCATTGCCGTACAATTTTAGATAAAGTGAAGTACAATTTTAGAACTCCTGAAGCATAAAACTTAGCGATTGTAGTACATATTTTGGATAATATATTAGTAGAACACTTGAAGATTGAATAATAGATTCAGATGACAGAAGTACAAGTTTAGATAAAAGGAAGTACAATTTCAGAACACCTGAAGTACAGAACTTCAATGAATAGAGTACAGGTTGAGTTAAAATGAAGTATAATTTAAAAAATAGAAATACAATCTTATATAAACAAAAGTACAATTTTAGAACACTCGAAGTATAAATCCTTAGTAATAGCAGTACAATTTTGGATAATCTGTTAGTAGAACACTCGAAGCTTGAATAATAGATTCAAATGACAGAGGTAAAAGTTTAGATAAAATGAAGTACAATTTCAGAACACCTGAAGTATAGAACTTCAATGAATAGAGTACAGGTTGAGTTAAAAGGAAGTATAATTTCGAAAATAGAAATACAATCTTATATAAACAAAAGTACAATTTTAGAACACTTGAAGTATAAATCCTTAGTAATTGCAGTACAATTTTGGATAATCTATTAGTAGAACACTTGAAGCTTGAATAATAGATTCAAATGATAGAGGTAAAAGTTTAGATAAAATGAAATACAATTTCAGAACACCTGAAGTATAGAACTTCAATGAATAGAGTACAGGTTGAGTTAAAAGGAAGTATAATTTCGAAAATACAAATATAATCTTATATAAACAAAAGTACAATTTTAGAACACTTGAAGTATAAATCCTTAGTAAATGCAGTACAATTTTGGATAATCTATTAGTAGAACACTTGAAGCTTAAATAATAGATTCAAATGACTGAGGTAAAAGTTTAGATAAAATGAAGTACAATTTCAGGACACATGAAATATAGAACTTCAATGAATAGAGTACAGGTTGAGTTAAAATGAAGTATAATTTCATAAAATAGAAATATAATTTTATAAAAAATGAAGTACAATTCTCGAACACTTGAAGTATAAATCCTTAGTAATTGCAGTACGATTTTGGATATTCCATCAGTAGAACACCTGAAGTATAAAACTTAAATGATAGATTCTGATAATTGAAGCACAAGTTTAGATAAAATAAAGTACAATTCCAAAACACTTGAAGTATAAAACCTTAGCAATTGCAATACAATTTTAGCTAAGGTGAAGTACAATTTCAGAACACCTGAACTATAAAATCTTAGAAGTTACAGTACAAATTTTGGATAATCTATTAGTAGAACACTTGAAGCTTAAATAAAAAATTCATATAACTGAAGTACAAGTTTAGATAAAATGAAGTACAATTTCAGAACACCTGAAGGACAAAATTTCAATGAATAGAGTAAAGGTTTAGGAAAAAGGAAGTAAAATTTCAGAAAATAGAAGTATAATTTTATATAGAAAAAGAAGTATAATTTCATAACACTTGAAGTGTAACTCCTTCGCAATTACAATATGATTTTGGATAATCCATAAGTAGAACACCTGAAGTGTAAAACATAAAAATTGGTTCAAACAATTGAAGTACAAGTTTACATAAAATGAAGTACAATTTGAAACACTTGAAGTATAAAAGCTTAGCCATTGCCGTACAATTTTAGATAAAGTGAAGTACAATTTTAGAACTCCTGAAGCATAAAACTTAGCGATTGTAGTACATATTTTGGATAATATATTAGTAGAACACTTGAAGATTGAATAATAGATTCAGATGACAGAAGTACAAGTTTAGATAAAAGGAAGTACAATTTCAGAACACCTGAAATACAGAACTTCAATGAATAGAGTACAGGTTGAGTTAAAATGAAGTATAATTTAAAAAATAGAAATACAATCTTATATAAACAAAAGTACAATTTTAGAACACTCGAAGTATAAATCCTTAGTAATAGCAGTACAATTTTGGATAATCTGTTAGTAGAACACTCGAAGCTTGAATAATAGATTCAAATGACAGAGGTAAAAGTTTAGATAAAATGAAGTACAATTTCAGAACACCTGAAGTATAGAACTTCAATGAATAGAGTACAGGTTGAGTTAAAAGGAAGTATAATTTCGAAAATAGAAATACAATCTTATATAAACAAAAGTACAATTTTAGAACACTTGAAGTATAAATCCTTAGTAATTGCAGTACAATTTTGGATAATCTATTAGTAGAACACTTGAAGCTTGAATAATAGATTCAAATGATAGAGGTAAAAGTTTAGATAAAATGAAGTACAATTTCAGAACACCTGAAGTATAGAACTTCAATGAATAGAGTACAGGTTGAGTTAAAAGGAAGTATAATTTTGAAAATACAAATATAATCTTATATAAACAAAAGTACAATTTTAGAACACTTGAAGTATAAATCCTTAGTAATTGCAGTACAATTTTGGATAATCTATTAGTAGAACACTTGAAGCTTGAATAATAGATTCAAATGACAGAGGTAAAAGTTTAGATAAAATGAAGTATAATTTCAGAACACCTGAAGTATAGAACTTCAATGAATAGAGTACAGGTTGAGTTAAAAGGAAGTATAATTTTGAAAATACAAATATAATCTTATATAAACAAAAGTACAATTTTAGAACACTTGAAGTATAAATCCTTAGTAATTGCAGTACAATTTTGGATAATCTATTAGTAGAACACTTGAAGCTTGAATAATAGATTCAAATGACAGAGGTAAAAGTTTAGATAAAATGAAGTACAATTTCAGGACACATGAGATATAGAACTTCAATGAATAGAGTACAGGTTGAGTTAAAATGAAGTATAATTTCAGAAAATAGAAATATAATTTTATAAAAAATGAAGTACAATTCTCGAACACTTGAAGTATAAATCCTTAGTAATTGCAGTACGATTTTGGATATTCCATCAGTAGAACACCTGAAGTATAAAACTTAAATGATAGATTCTGATAATTGAAGCACAAGTTTAGATAAAATAAAGTACAATTCCAAAACACTTGAAGTATAAAACCTTAGCAGTTGCAGTACAATTTTAGATAAGGTGAAGTACAATTTCAGAACTCCTGAAGTATAAAATCTTAGCAGTTACAGTACAAATTTTAGATAATCTATTAGTAGAACACTTGAAGCTTAAATAAAAAATTCATATAACTGAAATACAAGTTTAGATAAAATGAAGTACAATTTCAGAACACCTGAAGGACAAAATTTCAATGAATAGAGTAAAGGTTTACGAAAAAGGAAGTAAAATTTCAGAAAATAGAAGTATAATTTTATATAGAAAAAGAAGCATAATTTCATAACGCTTGAAGTGTAACTCCTTCACAATTACAATATGATTTTGGATAATCCATAAGTAGAACACCTGAAGTGTAAAACATAAAAATTGGTTCAAACAATTGAAGTACAAGTTTACATAAAATGAAGTACAATTTGAAACACTTGAAGTATAAAAGCTTAGCAATTGCAGTACAATTTTAGATAAAGTGAAGTACAATTTTAGAACTCCTGAAGCATAAAACTTAGCGATTGTAGTACATATTTTGGATAATATATTAGTAGAACACTTGAAGATTGAATAATAGATTCAGATGACAGAAGTACAAGTTTAGATAAAAGGAAGTACAATTTCAGAACACCTGAAGTACAGAACTTCAATGAATAGAGTACAGGTTGAGTTAAAATGAAGTATAATTTAAAAAATAGAAATACAATCTTATATAAACAAAAGTACCATTTTAGAACACTCGAAGTATAAATCCTTAGTAATAGCAGTACAATTTTGGATAATCTGTTAGTAGAACACTCGAAGCTTGAATAATAGATTCAAATGACAGAGGTAAAAGTTTAGATAAAATGAAGTACAATTTCAGAACACCTGAAGTATAGAACTTCAATGAATAGAGTACAGGTTGAGTTAAAAGGAAGTATAATTTCGAAAATAGAAATACAATCTTATATAAACAAAAGTACAATTTTAGAACACTTGAAGTATAAATCCTTAGTAATTGCAGTACAATTTTGGATAATCTATTAGTAGAACACTTGAAGCTTGAATAATAGATTCAAATGATAGAGGTAAAAGTTTAGATAAAATGAAGTACAATTTCAGAACACCTGAAGTATAGAACTTCAATGAATAGAGTACAGGTTGAGTTAAAAGGAAGTATAATTTCGAAAATACAAATATAATCTTATATAAACAAAAGTACAATTTTAGAACACTTGAAGTATAAATCCTTAGTAAATGCAGTACAATTTTGGATAATCTGTTAGTAGAACACTTGAAGCTTAAATAATAGATTCAAATGACTGAGGTAAAAGTTTAGATAAAATGAAGTACAATTTCAGGACACATGAAATATAGAACTTCAATGAATAGAGTACAGGTTGAGTTAAAATGAAGTATAATTTCATAAAATAGAAATATAATTTTATAAAAGATGAAGTACAATTCTCGAACACTTGAAGTATAAATCCTTAGTAATTGCAGTACGATTTTGGATATTCCATCAGTAGAACACCTGAAGTATAAAACTTAAATGATAGATTCTGATAATTGAAGCACAAGTTTAGATAAAATAAAGTACAATTCCAAAACACTTGAAGTATAAAACCTTAGCAATTGCAGTACAATTTTAGATAAGGTGAAGTACAATTTCAGAACTCCTGAAGTATAAAATCTTAGCAGTTACAGTACAAATTTTAGATAATCTATTAGTAGAACACTTGAATCTTAAATAAAAAATTCATATAACTGAAATACAAGTTTAGATAAAATGAAGTACAATTTCAGAACACCTGAAGGACAAAATTTCAATGAAGAGAGTAAAGGTTTAGGAAAAAGAAAGTAAAATTTCAGAAAATAGAAGTATAATTTTATATAGAAAAAGAAGTATAATTTCATAACACTTGAAGTGTAACTCCTTCGCAATTACAATATGATTTTGGATAATCCATAAGTAGAACACCTGAAGTGTAAAACATAAAAATTGGTTCAAACAATTGAAGTACAAGTTTACATAAAATGAAGTACAATTTGAAACACTTGAAGTATAAAAGCTTAGCCATTGCAGTACAATTTTAGATAAAGTGAAGTACAATTTTAGAACTCCTGAAGCATAAAACTTAGCGATTGTAGTACATATTTTGGATAATATATTAGTAGAACACTTGAAGATTGAATAATAGATTCAGATGACAGAAGTACAAGTTTAGATAAAAGGAAGTACAATTTCAGAACACCTGAAGTACAGAACTTCAATGAATAGAGTACAGGTTGAGTTAAAATGAAGTATAATTTAAAAAATAGAAATACAATCTTATATAAACAAAAGTACAATTTTAGAACACTCGAAGTATAAATCCTTAGTAATAGCAGTACAATTTTGGATAATCTGTTAGTAGAACACTCGAAGCTTGAATAATAGATTCAAATGACAGAGGTAAAAGTTTAGATAAAATGAAGTACAATTTCAGAACACCTGAAGTATAGAACTTCAATGAATAGAGTACAGGTTGAGTTAAAAGGAAGTATAATTTCGAAAATAGAAATACAATCTTATATAAACAAAAGTACAATTTTAGAACACTTGAAGTATAAATCCTTAGTAATTGCAGTACAATTTTGGATAATCTATTAGTAGAACACTTGAAGCTTGAATAATAGATTCAAATGATAGAGGTAAAAGTTTAGATAAAATGAAGTACAATTTCAGAACACCTGAAGTATAGAACTTCAATGAATAGAGTACAGGTTGAGTTAAAAGGAAGTATAATTTCGAAAATACAAATATAATCTTATATAAACAAAAGTACAATTTTAGAACACTTGAAGTATAAATCCTTAGTAAATGCAGTACAATTTTGGATAATCTATTAGTAGAACACTTGAAGCTTAAATAATAGATTCAAATGACTGAGGTAAAAGTTTAGATAAAATGAAGTACAATTTCAG
The DNA here is from genome assembly GCA_018894105.1 of Jacaranda mimosifolia. Classification (NCBI taxonomy): domain Eukaryota; kingdom Viridiplantae; phylum Streptophyta; class Magnoliopsida; order Lamiales; family Bignoniaceae; genus Jacaranda; species Jacaranda mimosifolia. The sequence goes on from CM032119.1 coordinate 23,751,218, forward strand.
GACACATGAAATATAGAACTTCAATGAATAGAGTACAGGTTGAGTTAAAATGAAGTATAATTTCATAAAATAGAAATATAATTTTATAAAAAATGAAGTACAATTCTCGAACACTTGAAGTATAAATCCTTAGTAATTGCAGTACGATTTTGGATATTCCATCAGTAGAACACCTGAAGTATAAAACTTAAATGATAGATTCTGATAATTGAAGCACAAGTTTAGATAAAATAAAGTACAATTCCAAAACACTTGAAGTATAAAACCTTAGCAATTGCAGTACAATTTTAGATAAGGTGAAGTACAATTTCAGAACTCCTGAAGTATAAAATCTTAGCAGTTACAGTACAAATTTTAGATAATCTATTAGTAGAACACTTGAATCTTAAATAAAAAATTCATATAACTGAAATACAAGTTTAGATAAAATGAAGTACAATTTCAGAACACCTGAAGGACAAAATTTCAATGAAGAGAGTAACGGTTTAGGAAAAAGAAAGTAAAATTTCAGAAAATAGAAGTATAATTTTATATAGAAAAAGAAGTATAATTTCATAACACTTGAAGTGTAACTCCTTCGCAATTACAATATGATTTTGGAAAATCCATAAGTAGAACACCTGAAGTGTAAAACATAAAAATTGGTTCAAACAATTGAAGTACAAGTTTACATAAAATGAAGTACAATTTGAAACACTTGAAGTATAAAAGCTTAGCCATTGCAGTACAATTTTAGATAAAGTGAAGTACAATTTTAGAACTCCTGAAGCATAAAACTTAGCGATTGTAGTACATATTTTGGATAATATATTAGTAGAACACTTGAAGATTGAATAATAGATTCAGATGACAGAAGTACAAGTTTAGATAAAAGGAAGTACAATTTCAGAACACCTGAAGTACAGAACTTCAATGAATAGAGTACAGGTTGAGTTAAAATGAAGTATAATTTAAAAAATAGAAATACAATCTTATATAAACAAAAGTACAATTTTAGAACACTCGAAGTATAAATCCTTAGTAATTGCAGTACAATTTTGGATAATCTGTTAGTAGAACACTCGAAGCTTGAATAATAGATTCAAATGACAGAGGTAAAAGTTTAGATAAAATGAAGTACAATTTCAGAACACCTGAAGTATAGAACTTCAATGAATAGAGTACAGGTTGAGTTAAAAGGAAGTATAATTTCGAAAATAGAAATACAATCTTATATAAACAAAAGTACAATTTTAGAACACTTGAAGTATAAATCCTTAGTAATTGCAGTACAATTTTGGATAATCTATTAGTAGAACACTTGAAGCTTGAATAATAGATTCAAATGACAGAGGTAAAAGTTTAGATAAAATGAAGTACAATTTCAGAACACCTGAAGTATAGAACTTCAATGAATAGAGTACTGGTTGAGTTAAAAGGAAGTATAATTTCGAAAATACAAATATAATCTTATATAAACAAAAGTACAATTTTAGAACACTTGAAGTATAAATCCTTAGTAATTGCAGTACAATTTTGGATAATCTATTAGTAGAACACTTGAAGCTTGAATAATAGATTCAAATGACAGAGGTAAAAGTTTAGATAAAATGAAGTATAATTTCAGAACACCTGAAGTATAGAACTTCAATGAATAGAGTACAGGTTGAGTTAAAAGGAAGTATAATTTTGAAAATACAAATATAATCTTATATAAACAAAAGTACAATTTTAGAACACTTGAAGTATAAATCCTTAGTAATTGCAGTACAATTTTGGATAATCTATTAGTAGAACACTTGAAGCTTGAATAATAGATTCAAATGACAGAGGTAAAAGTTTAGATAAAATGAAGTACAATTTCAGGACACATGAGATATAGAACTTCAATGAATAGAGTACAGGTTGAGTTAAAATGAAGTATAATTTCAGAAAATAGAAATATAATTTTATAAAAAATGAAGTACAATTCTCGAACACTTGAAGTATAAATCCTTAGTAATTGCAGTACGATTTTGGATATTCCATCAGTAGAACACCTGAAGTATAAAACTTAAATGATAGATTCTGATAATTGAAGCACAAGTTTAGATAAAATAAAGTACAATTCCAAAACACTTGAAGTATAAAACCTTAGCAGTTGCAGTACAATTTTAGATAAGGTGAAGTACAATTTCAGAACTCCTGAAGTATAAAATCTTAGCAGTTACAGTACAAATTTTAGATAATCTATTAGTAGAACACTTGAAGCTTAAATAAAAAATTCATATAACTGAAATACAAGTTTAGATAAAATGAAGTACAATTTCAGAACACCTGAAGGACAAAATTTCAATGAATAGAGTAAAGGTTTACGAAAAAGGAAGTAAAATTTCAGAAAATAGAAGTATAATTTTATATAGAAAAAGAAGTATAATTTCATAACGCTTGAAGTGTAACTCCTTCACAATTACAATATGATTTTGGATAATCCATAAGTAGAACACCTGAAGTGTAAAACATAAAAATTGGTTCAAACAATTGAAGTACAAGTTTACATAAAATGAAGTACAATTTGAAACACTTGAAGTATAAAAGCTTAGCAATTGCAGTACAATTTTAGATAAAGTGAAGTACAATTTTAGAACTCCTGAAGCATAAAACTTAGCGATTGTAGTACATATTTTGGATAATATATTAGTAGAACACTTGAAGATTGAATAATAGATTCAGATGACAGAAGTACAAGTTTAGATAAAAGGAAGTACAATTTCAGAACACCTGAAGTACAGAACTTCAATGAATAGAGTACAGGTTGAGTTAAAATGAAGTATAATTTAAAAAATAGAAATACAATCTTATATAAACAAAAGTACAATTTTAGAACACTCGAAGTATAAATCCTTAGTAATAGCAGTACAATTTTGGATAATCTGTTAGTAGAACACTCGAAGCGTGAATAATAGATTCAAATGACAGAGGTAAAAGTTTAGATAAAATGAAGTACAATTTCAGAACACCTGAAGTATAGAACTTCAATGAATAGAGTACAGGTTGAGTTAAAAGGAAGTATAATTTCGAAAATAGAAATACAATCTTATATAAACAAAAGTACAATTTTAGAACACTTGAAGTATAAATCCTTAGTAATTGCAGTACAATTTTGGATAATCTATTAGTAGAACACTTGAAGCTTGAATAATAGATTCAAATGATAGAGGTAAAAGTTTAGATAAAATGAAGTACAATTTCAGAACACCTGAAGTATAGAACTTCAATGAATAGAGTACAGGTTGAGTTAAAAGGAAGTATAATTTCGAAAATACAAATATAATCTTATATAAACAAAAGTACAATTTTAGAACACTTGAAGTATAAATCCTTAGTAAATGCAGTACAATTTTGGATAATCTATTAGTAGAACACTTGAAGCTTAAATAATAGATTCAAATGACTGAGGTAAAAGTTTAGATAAAATGAAGTACAATTTCAGGACACATGAAATATAGAACTTCAATGAATAGAGTACAGGTTGAGTTAAAATGAAGTATAATTTCATAAAATAGAAATATAATTTTATAAAAAATGAAGTACAATTCTCAAACACTTGAAGTATAAATCCTTAGTAATTGCAGTACGATTTTGGATATTCCATCGGTAGAACACCTGAAGTATAAAACTTAAATGATAGATTCTGATAATTGAAGCACAAGTTTAGATAAAATAAAGTACAATTCCAAAACACTTGAAGTATAAAACCTTAGCAATTGCAGTACAATTTTAGATAAGGTGAAGTACAATTTCAGAACTCCTGAAGTATAAAATCTTAGCAGTTACAGTACAAATTTTAGATAATCTATTAGTAGAACACTTGAATCTTAAATAAAAAATTCATATAACTGAAATACAAGTTTAGATAAAATGAAGTACAATTTCAGAACACCTGAAGGACAAAATTTCAATGAAGAGAGTAAAGGTTTAGGAAAAAGAAAGTAAAATTTCAGAAAATAGAAGTATAATTTTATATAGAAAAAGAAGTATAATTTCATAACACTTGAAGTGTAACTCCTTCGCAATTACAATATGATTTTGGATAATCCATAAGTAGAACACCTGAAGTGTAAAACATAAAAATTGGTTCAAACAATTGAAGTACAAGTTTACATAAAATGAAGTACAATTTGAAACACTTGAAGTATAAAAGCTTAGCCATTGCAGTACAATTTTAGATAAAGTGAAGTACAATTTTAGAACTCCTGAAGCATAAAACTTAGCGATTGTAGTACATATTTTGGATAATATATTAGTAGAACACTTGAAGATTGAATAATAGATTCAGATGACAGAAGTACAAGTTTAGATAAAAGGAAGTACAATTTCAGAACACCTGAAGTACAGAACTTCAATGAATAGAGTACAGGTTGAGTTAAAATGAAGTATAATTTAAAAAATAGAAATACAATCTTATATAAACAAAAGTACAATTTTAGAACACTCGAAGTATAAATCCTTAGTAATTGCAGTACAATTTTGGATAATCTGTTAGTAGAACACTCGAAGCTTGAATAATAGCTTCAAATGACAGAGGTAAAAGTTTAGATAAAATGAAGTATAATTTCAGAACACCTGAAGTATAGAACTTCAATGAATAGAGTACAGGTTGAGTTAAAAGGAAGTATAATTTTGAAAATACAAATATAATCTTATATAAACAAAAGTACAATTTTAGAACACTTGAAGTATAAATCCTTAGTAATTGCAGTACAATTTTGGATAATCTATTAGTAGAACACTTGAAGCTTGAATAATAGATTCAAATGACAGAGGTAAAAGTTTAGATAAAATGAAGAATAATTTCAGAACACCTGAAGTATAGAACTTCAATGAATAGAGTACAGGTTGAGTTAAAAGGAAGTATAATTTTGAAAATACAAATATAATCTTATATAAACAAAAGTACAATTTTAGAACACTTGAAGTATAAATCCTTAGTAATTGCAGTACAATTTTGGATAATCTATTAGTAGAACACTTGAAGCTTGAATAATAGATTCAAATGACAGAGGTAAAAGTTTAGATAAAATGAAGTACAATTTCAGGACACATGAGATATAGAACTTCAATGAATAGAGTACAGGTTGAGTTAAAATGAAGTATAATTTCAGAAAATAGAAATATAATTTTATAAAAAATGAAGTACAATTCTCGAACACTTGAAGTATAAATCCTTAGTAATTGCAGTACGATTTTGGATATTCCATCAGTAGAACACCTGAAGTATAAAACTTAAATGATAGATTCTGATAATTGAAGCACAAGTTTAGATAAAATAAAGTACAATTCCAAAACACTTGAAGTATAAAACCTTAGCAGTTGCAGTACAATTTTAGATAAGGTGAAGTACAATTTCAGAACTCCTGAAGTATAAAATCTTAGCAGTTACAGTACAAATTTTAGATAATCTATTAGTAGAACACTTGAAGCTTAAATAAAAAATTCATATAACTGAAATACAAGTTTAGATAAAATGAAGTACAATTTCAGAACACCTGAAGGACAAAATTTCAATGAATAGAGTAAAGGTTTAGGAAAAAGGAAGTAAAATTTCAGAAAATAGAAGTATAATTTTATATAGAAAAAGAAGTATAATTTCATAACGCTTGAAGTGTAACTCCTTCACAATTACAATATGATTTTGGATAATCCATAAGTAGAACACCTGAAGTGTAAAACATAAAAATTGGTTCAAACAATTGAAGTACAAGTTTACATAAAATGAAGTACAATTTGAAACACTTGAAGTATAAAAGCTTAGCAATTGCAGTACAATTTTAGATAAAGTGAAGTACAATTTTAGAACTCCTGAAGCATAAAACTTAGCGATTGTAGTACATATTTTGGATAATATATTAGTAGAACACTTGAAGATTGAATAATAGATTTAGATGACAGAAGTACAAGTTTAGATAAAAGGAAGTACAATTTCAGAACACCTGAAGTACAGAACTTCAATGAATAGAGTACAGGTTGAGTTAAAATGAAGTATAATTTCAAAAATAGAAATACAATCTTATATAAACAAAAGTACAATTTTAGAACACTCGAAGTATAAATCCTTAGTAATTGCAGTACAATTTTGGATAATCTATTAGTAGAACACTTGAAGCTTGAATAATAGATTCAAATGACAGAGGTAAAAGTTTAGATAAAATGAAGTACAATTTCAGAACACCTGAAGTATAGAACTTCAATGAATAGAGTACAGGTTGAGTTAAAAGGAAGTATAATTTCGAAAATAGAAATATAATCTTATATAAACAAAAGTACAATTTTAGAACACTTGAAGTATAAATCCTTAGTAATTGCAGTACAATTTTGGATAATCTATTAGTAGAACACTTGAAGCTTGAATAATAGATTCAAATGACAGAGGTAAAAGTTTAGATAAAATGAAGTACAATTTCAGAACACCTGAAGTATAGAACTTCAATGAATAGAGTACAGGTTGAGTTAAAAGGAAGTATAATTTCGAAAATACAAATATAATCTTATATAAAAAAAAGTACAATTTTAGAACACTTGACGTATAAATCCTTAGTAATTGCAGTACAATTTTGGATAATCTATTAGTAGAACACTTGAAGCTTAAACAATAGATTCAAATGACTGAGGCAAAAGTTTAGATAAAATAAAGTACAATTTCAGGACACATGAAATATAGAACTTCAATGAATAGAGTACAGGTTGAGTTAAAATGAAGTATAATTTCAGAAAATAGAAATATAATTTTATAAAAAATGAAGTACAATTCTCGAACACTTGAAGTATAAATCCTTAGTAATTGCAGTACGATTTTGGATATTCCATCAGTAGAACACCTGAAGTATAAAACTTAAATGATAGATTCTGATAATTGAAGCACAAGTTTAGATAAAATAAAGTACAATTCCAAAACACTTGAAGTATAAAACCTTAGCAGTTGCAGTACAATTTTAGATAAGGTGAAGTACAATTTCAGAACTCCTGAAGTATAAAATCTTAGCAGTTACAGTACAAATTTTAGATAATCTATTAGTAGAACACTTGAAGCTTAAATAAAAAATTCATATAACTGAAATACAAGTTTAGATAAAATGAAGTACAATTTCAGAACACCTGAAGGACAAAATTTCAATGAATAGAGTAAAGGTTTACGAAAAAGGAAGTAAAATTTCAGAAAATAGAAGTATAATTTTATATAGAAAAAGAAGTATAATTTCATAACGCTTGAAGTGTAACTCCTTCACAATTACAATATGATTTTGGATAATCCATAAGTAGAACACCTGAAGTGTAAAACATAAAAATTGGTTCAAACAATTGAAGTACAAGTTTACATAAAATGAAGTACAATTTGAAACACTTGAAGTATAAAAGCTTAGCAATTGCAGTACAATTTTAGATAAAGTGAAGTACAATTTTAGAACTCCTGAAGCATAAAACTTAGCGATTGTAGTACATATTTTGGATAATATATTAGTAGAACACTTGAAGATTGAATAATAGATTCAGATGACAGAAGTACAAGTTTAGATAAAAGGAAGTACAATTTCAGAACACCTGAAGTACAGAACTTCAATGAATAGAGTACAGGTTGAGTTAAAATGAAGTATAATTTAAAAAATAGAAATACAATCTTATATAAACAAAAGTACAATTTTAGAACACTCGAAGTATAAATCCTTAGTAATAGCAGTACAATTTTGGATAATCTGTTAGTAGAACACTCGAAGCGTGAATAATAGATTCAAATGACAGAGGTAAAAGTTTAGATAAAATGAAGTACAATTTCAGAACACCTGAAGTATAGAACTTCAATGAATAGAGTACAGGTTGAGTTAAAAGGAAGTATAATTTCGAAAATAGAAATACAATCTTATATAAACAAAAGTACAATTTTAGAACACTTGAAGTATAAATCCTTAGTAATTGCAGTACAATTTTGGATAATCTATTAGTAGAACACTTGAAGCTTGAATAATAGATTCAAATGATAGAGGTAAAAGTTTAGATAAAATGAAGTACAATTTCAGAACACCTGAAGTATAGAACTTCAATGAATAGAGTACAGGTTGAGTTAAAAGGAAGTATAATTTCGAAAATACAAATATAATCTTATATAAACAAAAGTACAATTTTAGAACACTTGAAGTATAAATCCTTAGTAAATGCAGTACAATTTTGGATAATCTATTAGTAGAACACTTGAAGCTTAAATAATAGATTCAAATGACTGAGGTAAAAGTTTAGATAAAATGAAGTACAATTTCAGGACACATGAAATATAGAACTTCAATGAATAGAGTACAGGTTGAGTTAAAATGAAGTATAATTTCATAAAATAGAAATATAATTTTATAAAAAATGAAGTACAATTCTCAAACACTTGAAGTATAAATCCTTAGTAATTGCAGTACGATTTTGGATATTCCATCGGTAGAACACCTGAAGTATAAAACTTAAATGATAGATTCTGATAATTGAAGCACAAGTTTAGATAAAATAAAGTACAATTCCAAAACACTTGAAGTATAAAACCTTAGCAATTGCAGTACAATTTTAGATAAGGTGAAGTACAATTTCAGAACTCCTGAAGTATAAAATCTTAGCAGTTACAGTACAAATTTTAGATAATCTATTAGTAGAACACTTGAATCTTAAATAAAAAATTCATATAACTGAAATACAAGTTTAGATAAAATGAAGTACAATTTCAGAACACCTGAAGGACAAAATTTCAATGAAGAGAGTAAAGGTTTAGGAAAAAGAAAGTAAAATTTCAGAAAATAGAAGTATAATTTTATATAGAAAAAGAAGTATAATTTCATAACACTTGAAGTGTAACTCCTTCGCAATTACAATATGATTTTGGATAATCCATAAGTAGAACACCTGAAGTGTAAAACATAAAAATTGGTTCAAACAATTGAAGTACAAGTTTACATAAAATGAAGTACAATTTGAAACACTTGAAGTATAAAAGCTTAGCCATTGCAGTACAATTTTAGATAAAGTGAAGTACAATTTTAGAACTCCTGAAGCATAAAACTTAGCGATTGTAGTACATATTTTGGATAATATATTAGTAGAACACTTGAAGATTGAATAATAGATTCAGATGACAGAAGTACAAGTTTAGATAAAAGGAAGTACAATTTCAGAACACCTGAAGTACAGAACTTCAATGAATAGAGTACAGGTTGAGTTAAAATGAAGTATAATTTAAAAAATAGAAATACAATCTTATATAAACAAAAGTACAATTTTAGAACACTCGAAGTATAAATCCTTAGTAATTGCAGTACAATTTTGGATAATCTGTTAGTAGAACACTCGAAGCTTGAATAATAGCTTCAAATGACAGAGGTAAAAGTTTAGATAAAATGAAGTATAATTTCAGAACACCTGAAGTATAGAACTTCAATGAATAGAGTACAGGTTGAGTTAAAAGGAAGTATAATTTTGAAAATACAAATATAATCTTATATAAACAAAAGTACAATTTTAGAACACTTGAAGTATAAATCCTTAGTAATTGCAGTACAATTTTGGATAATCTATTAGTAGAAGACTTGAAGCTTGAATAATAGATTCAAATGACAGAGGTAAAAGTTTAGATAAAATGAAGTATAATTTCAGAACACCTGAAGTATAGAACTTCAATGAATAGAGTACAGGTTGAGTTAAAAGGAAGTATAATTTTGAAAATACAAATATAATCTTATATAAACAAAAGTACAATTTTAGAACACTTGAAGTATAAATCCTTAGTAATTGCAGTACAATTTTGGATAATCTATTAGTAGAACACTTGAAGCTTGAATAATAGATTCAAATGACAGAGGTAAAAGTTTAGATAAAATGAAGTACAATTTCAGGACACATGAGATATAGAACTTCAATGAATAGAGTACAGGTTGAGTTAAAATGAAGTATAATTTCAGAAAATAGAAATATAATTTTATAAAAAATGAAGTACAATTCTCGAACACTTGAAGTATAAATCCTTAGTAATTGCAGTACGATTTTGGATATTCCATCAGTTGAACACCTGAAGTATAAAACTTAAATGATAGATTCTGATAATTGAAGCACAAGTTTAGATAAAATAAAGTACAATTCCAAAACACTTGAAGTATAAAACCTTAGCAGTTGCAGTACAATTTTAGATAAGGTGAAGTACAATTTCAGAACTCCTGAAGTATAAAATCTTAGCAGTTACAGTACAAATTTTAGATAATCTATTAGTAGAACACTTGAAGCTTAAATAAAAAATTCATATAACTGAAATACAAGTTTAGATAAAATGAAGTACAATTTCAGAACACCTGAAGGACAAAATTTCAATGAATAGAGTAAAGGTTTAGGAAAAAGGAAGTAAAATTTCAGAAAATAGAAGTATAATTTTATATAGAAAAAGAAGTATAATTTCATAACGCTTGAAGTGTAACTCCTTCACAATTACAATATGATTTTGGATAATCCATAAGTAGAACACCTGAAGTGTAAAACATAAAAATTGGTTCAAACAATTGAAGTACAAGTTTACATAAAATGAAGTACAATTTGAAACACTTGAAGTATAAAAGCTTAGCAATTGCAGTACAATTTTAGATAAAGTGAAGTACAATTTTAGAACTCCTGAAGCATAAAACTTAGCGATTGTAGTACATATTTTGGATAATATATTAGTAGAACACTTGAAGATTGAATAATAGATTTAGATGACAGAAGTACAAGTTTAGATAAAAGGAAGTACAATTTCAGAACACCTGAAGTACAGAACTTCAATGAATAGAGTACAGGTTGAGTTAAAATGAAGTATAATTTCAAAAATAGAAATACAATCTTATATAAACAAAAGTACAATTTTAGAACACTCGAAGTATAAATCCTTAGTAATTGCAGTACAATTTTGGATAATCTATTAGTAGAACACTTGAAGCTTGAATAATAGATTCAAATGACAGAGGTAAAAGTTTAGATAAAATGAAGTACAATTTCAGAACACCTGAAGTATAGAACTTCAATGAATAGAGTACAGGTTGAGTTAAAAGGAAGTATAATTTCGAAAATAGAAATATAATCTTATATAAACAAAAGTACAATTTTAGAACACTTGAAGTATAAATCCTTAGTAATTGCAGTACAATTTTGGATAATCTATTAGTAGAACACTTGAAGCTTGAATAATAGATTCAAATGACAGAGGTAAAAGTTTAGATAAAATGAAGTACAATTTCAGAACACCTGAAGTATAGAACTTCAATGAATAGAGTACAGGTTGAGTTAAAAGGAAGTATAATTTCGAAAATACAAATATAATCTTATATAAAAAAAAGTACAATTTTAGAACACTTGACGTATAAATCCTTAGTAATTGCAGTACAATTTTGGATAATCTATTAGTAGAACACTTGAAGCTTAAACAATAGATTCAAATGACTGAGGCAAAAGTTTAGATAAAATAAAGTACAATTTCAGGACACATGAAATATAGAACTTCAATGAATAGAGTACAGGTTGAGTTAAAATGAAGTATAATTTCAGAAAATAGAAATATAATTTTATAAAAAATGAAGTACAATTCTCGAACACTTGAAGTATAAATCCTTAGTAATTGCAGTACGATTTTGGATATTCCATCAGTAGAACACCTGAAGTATAAAACTTAAATGATAGATTCTGATAATTGAAGCACAAGTTTAAATAAAATAAAGTACAATTCCAAAACACTTGATGTATAAAACCTTAGCAATTGCAGTAGAATTTTAGATAAGGTGAAGTACAATTTCAGAACTCCTGAAGTATAAAATCTTAGCAGTTACAGGACAAATTTTAGATAATCTATTAGTAGAACACTTGAAGCTTAAATAAAAAATTCATATAACTGAAATACAAGTTTAGATAAAATGAAGTACAATTTCAGAACACCTGAAGGACAAAATTTCAATGAATAGAGTAAAGGTTTAGGAAAAAGGAAGTAAAATTTCAGAAAATAGAAGTATAATTTTATATAGAAAAAGAAGTATAATTTCATAACACTTGAAGTGTAACTCCTTCACAATTACAATATGATTTTGGATAATCCATAAGTAGAACACCTGAAGTGTAAAACATAAAAATTGGTTCAAACAATTGAAGTACAAGTTTACGTAAAATGAAGTACAATTTGAAACACTTGAAGTATAAAAGCTTAGCAATTGCAGTACAATTTTAGATAAAGTGAAGTACAATTTTAGAACTCCTGAAGCATAAAACTTAGCGATTGTAGTACATATTTTGGATAATATATTAGTAGAATACTTGAAGATTGAATAATAGATTCAGATGACAGAAGTACAAGTTTAGATAAAAGGAAGTACAATTTCAGAACACCTGAAGTACAGAACTTCAATGAATAGAGTATAGGTTGAGTTAAAATGAAGTATAATTTGAAAAATAGAAATACAATCTTATATAAACAAAAGTACAATTTTAGAACACTCGAAGTATAAATCCTTAGTAATAGCAGTACAATTTTGGATAATCTGTTAGTAGAACACTTGAAGCTTGAATAATAGATTCAAATGACAGAGGTAAAAGTTTAGATAAAATGAAGTACAATTTCAGAACACCTGAAGTATAGAACTTCAATGAATAGAGTACAGGTTGAGTTAAAAGGAAGTATAATTTCGAAAATAGAAATATAATCTTATATAAACAAAAGTACAATTTTAGAACACTTGAAGTATAAATCCTTAGTAATTGCAGTACAATTTTGGATAATCTATTAGTAGAACACTTGAAGCTTGAATAATAGATTCAAATGACAGAGGTAAAAGTTTAGATAAAATGAAGTACAATTTCAGAACACCTGAAGTATAGAACTTCAATGAATAGAGTACAGGTTGAGTTAAAAGGAAGTATAATTTCGAAAATAGAAATATAATCTTATATAAACAAAAGTACAATTTTAGAACACTTGAAGTATAAATCCTTAGTAATTGCAGTACAATTTTGGATAATCTATTAGTAGAACACTTGAAGCTTGAATAATAGATTCAAATGACAGAGGTAAAAGTTTAAATAAAATGAAGTACAATTTCAGAACACCTGAAGTATAGAACTTCAATGAATAGAGTACAGGTTGAGTTAAAAGGAAGTATAATTTCGAAAATACAAATATAATCTTATATAAACAAAAGTACAATTTTAGAACACTTGACATATAAATCCTTAGTAATTGCAGTACAATTTTGGATAATCTATTAGTAGAACACTTGAAGCTTAAACAATAGATTCAAATGACTGAGGTAAAAGTTTAGATAAAATAAAGTACAATTTCAGGACACATGAAATATAGAACTTCAATGAATAGAGTACAGGTTGAGTTAAAATGAAGTATAATTTCAGAAAATAGAAATAAAATTTTATAAAAAATGAAGTACAATTCTAGAACACTTGAAGTATAAATCCTTAGTAATTGCAGTACGATTTTGGATATTCCATCAGTAGAACACCTGAAGAATAAAATTTATATGATAGATTCTGATAATTGAAGCACAAGTTTAGATAAAATAAAGTACAATTCCAAAACACTTGAAGTATAAAACCTTAGCAATTGCAATACAATTTTAGATAAGGTGAAGTACAATTTCAGAACACCTGAACTATAAAATCTTAGAAGTTACAGTACAAATTTTGGATAATCTATTAGTAGAACACTTGAAGCTTAAATAAAAAATTCATATAACTGAAGTACAAGTTTAGATAAAATGAAGTACAATTTCAGAACACCTGAAGGACAAAATTTCAATGAATAGAGTAAAGGTTTAGGAAAAAGGAAGTAAAATTTCAGAAAATAGAAGTATAATTTTATATAGAAAAAGAAGTATAATTTCATAACACTTGAAGTGTAACTCCTTCGCAATTACAATATGATTTTGGATAATCCATAAGTAGAACACCTGAAGTGTAAAACATAAAAATTGGTTCAAACAATTGAAGTACAAGTTTACATAAAATGAAGTACAATTTGAAACACTTGAAGTATAAAAGCTTAGCCATTGCAGTACAATTTTAGATAAAGTGAAGTACAATTTTAGAACTCCTGAAGCATAAAACTTAGCGATTGTAGTACATATTTTGGATAATATATTAGTAGAACACTTGAAGATTGAATAATAGATTCAGATGACAGAAGTACAAGTTTAGATAAAAGGAAGTACAATTTCAGAACACCTGAAGTACAGAACTTCAATGAATAGAGTATAGGTTGAGTTAAAAGGAAGTATAATTTCGAAAATAGAAATATAATCTTATATAAACAAAAGTACAATTTTAGAACACTCGAAGTATAAATCCTTAGTAATTGCAGTACAATTTTGGATAATCTATTAGTAGAACACTTGAAGCTTGAATAATAGATTCAAATGATAGAGGTAAAAGTTTAGATAAAATGAAGTACAATTTCAGAACACCTGAAGTATAGAACTTCAATGAATAGAGTACAGGTTGAGTTAAAAGGAAGTATAATTTCGAAAATACAAATATAATCTTATATAAACAAAAGTACAATTTTAGAACACTTGACATATAAATCCTTAGTAATTGCAGTACAATTTTGGATAATCTATTAGTAGAACACTTGAAGCTTAAACAATAGATTCAAATGACTGAGGTAAAAGTTTAGATAAAATAAAGTACAATTTCAGGACACATGAAATATAGAACTTCAATGAATAGAGTACAGGTTGAGTTAAAATGAAGTATAATTTCAGAAAATAGAAATATAATTTTATAAAAAATGAAGTACAATTCTCGAACACTTGAAGTATAAATCCTTAGTAATTGCAGTACGATTTTGGATATTCCATCAGTAGAACACCTGAAGAATAAAATTTATATGATAGATTCTGATAATTGAAGCACAAGTTTAGATAAAATAAAGTACAATTCCAAAACACTTGAAGTATAAAACCTTAGCAATTGCAATACAATTTTAGATAAGGTGAAGTACAATTTCAGAACACCTGAACTATAAAATCTTAGAAGTTACAGTACAAATTTTGGATAATCTATTAGTAGAACACTTGAAGCTTAAATAAAAAATTCATATAACTGAAGTACAAGTTTAGATAAAATGAAGTACAATTTCAGAACACCTGAAGGACAAAATTTCAATGAATAGAGTAAAGGTTTAGGAAAAAGGAAGTAAAATTTCAGAAAATAGAAGTATAATTTTATATAGAAAAAGAAGTATAATTTCATAACACTTGAAGTGTAACTCCTTCGCAATTACAATATGATTTTGGATAATCCATAAGTAGAACACCTGAAGTGTAAAACATAAAAATTGGTTCAAACAATTGAAGTACAAGTTTACATAAAATGAAGTACAATTTGAAACACTTGAAGTATAAAAGCTTAGCCATTGCAGTACAATTTTAGATAAAGTGAAGTACAATTTTAGAACTCCTGAAGCATAAAACTTAGCGATTGTAGTACATATTTTGGATAATATATTAGTAGAACACTTGAAGATTGAATAATAGATTCAGATGACAGAAGTACAAGTTTAGATAAAAGGAAGTACAATTTCAGAACACCTGAAGTACAGAACTTCAATGAATAGAGTATAGGTTGAGTTAAAAGGAAGTATAATTTCGAAAATAGAAATATAATCTTATATAAACAAAAGTACAATTTTAGAACACTCGAAGTATAAATCCTTAGTAATTGCAGTACAATTTTGGATAATCTATTAGTAGAACACTTGAAGCTTGAATAATAGATTCAAATGATAGAGGTAAAAGTTTAGATAAAATGAAGTACAATTTCAGAACACCTGAAGTATAGAACTTCAATGAATAGAGTACAGGTTGAGTTAAAAGGAAGTATAATTTCGAAAATACAAATATAATCTTATATAAACAAAAGTACAATTTTAGAACACTTGACATATAAATCCTTAGTAATTGCAGTACAATTTTGGATAATCTATTAGTAGAACACTTGAAGCTTAAACAATAGATTCAAATGACTGAGGTAAAAGTTTAGATAAAATAAAGTACAATTTCAGGACACATGAAATATAGAACTTCAATGAATAGAGTACAGGTTGAGTTAAAATGAAGTATAATTTCAGAAAATAGAAATATAATTTTATAAAAAATGAAGTACAATTCTCGAACACTTGAAGTATAAATCCTTAGTAATTGCAGTACGATTTTGGATATTCCATCAGTAGAACACCTGAAGAATAAAATTTATATGATAGATTCTGATAATTGAAGCACAAGTTTAGATAAAATAAAGTACAATTCCAAAACACTTGAAGTATAAAACCTTAGCAATTGCAATACAATTTTAGATAAGGTGAAGTACAATTTCAGAACACCTGAACTATAAAATCTTAGAAGTTACAGTACAAATTTTGGATAATCTATTAGTAGAACACTTGAAGCTTAAATAAAAAATTCAAATAACTGAAGTACAAGTTTAGATAAAATGAAGTACAATTTCAGAACACCTGAAGGACAAAATTTCAATGAATAGAGTAAAGGTTTAGGAAAAAGGAAGTAAAATTTCAGAAAATAGAAGTATAATTTTATATAGAAAAAGAAGTATAATTTCATAACACTTGAAGTGTAACTCCTTCGCAATTACAATATGATTTTGGATAATCCATAAGTAGAACACCTGAAGTGTAAAACATAAAAATTGGTTCAAACAATTGAAGTACAAGTTTACATAAAATGAAGTACAATTTGAAACACTTGAAGTATAAAAGCTTAGCCATTGCAGTACAATTTTAGATAAAGTGAAGTACAATTTTAGAACTCCTGAAGCATAAAACTTAGCGATTGTAGTACATATTTTGGATAATATATTAGTAGAACACTTGAAGATTGAATAATAGATTCAGATGACAGAAGTACAAGTTTAGATAAAAGGAAGTACAATTTCAGAACACCTGAAGTACAGAACTTCAATGAATAGAGTACAGGTTGAGTTAAAATGAAGTATAATTTAAAAAATAGAAATACAATCTTATATAAACAAAAGTACAATTTTAGAACACTCGAAGTATAAATCCTTAGTAATAGCAGTACAATTTTGGATAATCTGTTAGTAGAACACTCGAAGCTTGAATAATAGATTCAAATGACAGAGGTAAAAGTTTAGATAAAATGAAGTACAATTTCAGAACACCTGAAGTATAGAACTTCAATGAATAGAGTACAGGTTGAGTTAAAAGGAAGTATAATTTCGAAAATAGAAATACAATCTTATATAAACAAAAGTACAATTTTAGAACACTTGAAGTATAAATCCTTAGTAAATGCAGTACAATTTTGGATAATCTATTAGTAAACACTTGAAGCTTAAATAATAGATTCAAATGACTGAGGTAAAAGTTTAGATAAAATGAAGTACAATTTCAGGACACATGAAATATAGAATTTCAATGAATAGAGTACAGGTTGAGTTAAAATGAAGTATAATTTCATAAAATAGAAATATAATTTTATAAAAAATGAAGTACAATTCTCGAACACTTGAAGTATAAATCCTTAGTAATTGCAGTACGATTTTGGATATTCCATCAGTAGAACACCTGAAGTATAAAACTTAAATGATAGATTCTGATAATTGAAGCACAAGTTTAGATAAAATAAAGTACAATTCCAAAACACTTGAAGTATAAAACCTTAGCAGTTGCAGTACAATTTTAGATAAGGTGAAGTACAATTTCAGAACTCCTGAAGTATAAAATCTTAGCAGTTACAGTACAAATTTTAGATAATCTATTAGTAGAACACTTGAAGCTTAAATAAAAAATTCATATAACTGAAATACAAGTTTAGATAAAATGAAGTACAATTTCAGAACACCTGAAGGACAAAATTTCAATGAATATAGTAAAGGTTTAGGAAAAAGGAAGTAAAATTTCAGAAAATAGAAGTATAATTTTATATAGAAAAAGAAGTATAATTTCATAACGCTTGAAGTGTAACTCCTTCACAATTACAATATGATTTTGGATAATCCATAAGTAGAACACCTGAAGTGTAAAACATAAAAATTGGTTCAAACAATTGAAGTACAAGTTTACATAAAATGAAGTACAATTTGAAACACTTGAAGTATAAAAGCTTAGCAATTGCAGTACAATTTTAGATAAAGTGAAGTACAATTTTAGAACTCCTGAAGCATAAAACTTAGCGATTGTAGTACATATTTTGGATAATATATTAGTAGAACACTTGAAGATTGAATAATAGATTCAGATGACAGAAGTACAAGTTTAGATAAAAGGAAGTACAATTTCAGAACACCTGAAGTACAGAACTTCAATGAATAGAGTACAGGTTGAGTTAAAATGAAGTATAATTTCAAAAATAGAAATATAATCTTATATAAACAAAAGTACAATTTTAGAACACTCGAAGTATAAATCCTTAGTAATTGCAGTACAATTTTGGATAATCTATTAGTAGAACACTTGAAGCTTGAATAATAGATTCAAATGACAGAGGTAAAAGTTTAGATAAAATGAAGTACAATTTCAGAACACCTGAAGTATAGAACTTCAATGAATAGAGTACAGGTTGAGTTAAAAGGAAGTATAATTTCGAAAATAGAAATATAATCTTATATAAACAAAAGTACAATTTTAGAACACTTGAAGTATAAATCCTTAGTAATTGCAGTACAATTTTGGATAATCTATTAGTAGAACACTTGAAGCTTGAATAATAGATTCAAATGACAGAGGTAAAAGTTTAGATAAAATGAAGTACAATTTCAGAACACCTGAAGTATAGAACTTCAATGAATAGAGTACAGGTTGAGTTAAAAGGAAGTATAATTTCGAAAATAGAAATACAATCTTATATAAACAAAAGTACAATTTTAGAACACTTGAAGTATAAATCCTTAGTAATTGCAGTACAATTTTGGATAATCTATTAGTAGAACACTTGAAGCTTAAACAATAGATTCAAATGACTGAGGCAAAAGTTTAGATAAAATAAAGTACAATTTCAGGACACATGAAATATAGAACTTCAATGAATAGAGTACAGGTTGAGTTAAAATGAAGTATAATTTCAGAAAATAGAAATATAATTTTATAAAAAATGAAGTACAATTCTCGAACACTTGAAGTATAAATCCTTAGTAATTGCAGTACGATTTTGGATATTCCATCAGTAGAACACCTGAATTATAAAACTTAAATGATAGATTCTGATAATTGAAGCACAAGTTTAAATAAAATAAAGTACAATTCCAAAACACTTGATGTATAAAACCTTAGCAATTGCAGTACAATTTTAGATAAGGTGAAGTACAATTTCAGAACTCCTGAAGTATAAAATCTTAGCAGTTACAGGACAAATTTTAGATAATCTATTAGTAGAACACTTGAAGCTTAAATAAAAAATTCATATAACTGAAATACAAGTTTAGATAAAATGAAGTACAATTTCAGAACACCTGAAGGACAAAATTTCAATGAATAGAGTAAAGGTTTAGGAAAAAGGAAGTAAAATTTCAGAAAATAGAAGTATAATTTTATATAGAAAAAGAAGTATAATTTCATAACACTTGAAGTGTAACTCCTTCACAATTACAATATGATTTTGGATAATCCATAAGTAGAACACCTGAAGTGTAAAACATAAAAATTGGTTCAAACAATTGAAGTACAAGTTTACGTAAAATGAAGTACAATTTGAAACACTTGAAGTATAAAAGCTTAGCAATTGCAGTACAATTTTAGATAAAGTGAAGTACAATTTTAGAACTCCTGAAGCATAAAACTTAGCGATTGTAGTACATATTTTGGATAATATATTAGTAGAACACTTGAAGATTGAATAATAGATTGAGATGACAGAAGTACAAGTTTAGATAAAAGGAAGTACAATTTCAGAACACCTGAAGTACAGAACTTCAATGAATAGAGTATAGGTTGAGTTAAAATGAAGTATAATTTGAAAAATAGAAATACAATCTTATATAAACAAAAGTACAATTTTAGAACACTCGAAGTATAAATCCTTAGTAATAGCAGTACAATTTTGGATAATCTGTTAGTTGAACACTTGAAGCTTGAATAATAGATTCAAATGACAGAGGTAAAAGTTTAGATAAAATGAAGTACAATTTCAGAACACCTGAAGTATAGAACTTCAATGAATAGAGTACAGGTTGAGTTAAAAGGAAGTATAATTTCGAAAATAGAAATATAATCTTATATAAACAAAAGTACAATTTTAGAACACTTGAAGTATAAATCCTTAGTAATTGCAGTACAATTTTGGATAATCTATTAGTAGAACACTTGAAGCTTGAATAATAGATTCAAATGACAGAGGTAAAAGTTTAGATAAAATGAAGTACAATTTCAGAACACCTGAAGTATAGAACTTCAATGAATAGAGTACAGGTTGAGTTAAAAGGAAGTATAATTTCGAAAATACAAATATAATCTTATATAAACAAAAGTACAATTTTAGAACACTTGACATATAAATCCTTAGAAATTGCAGTACAATTTTGGATAATCTATTAGTAGAACACTTGAAGCTTAAACAATAGATTCAAATGACTGAGGTAAAAGTTTAGATAAAATAAAGTACAATTTCAGGACACATGAAATATAGAACTTCAATGAATAGAGTACAGGTTGAGTTAAAATGAAGTATAATTTCAGAAAATAGAAATATAATTTTATAAAAAATGAAGTACAATTCTCGAACACTTGAAGTATAAATCCTTAGTAATTGCAGTACGATTTTGGATATTCCATCAGTAGAACACCTGAAGAATAAAATTTATATGATAGATTCTGATAATTGAAGCACAAGTTTAGATAAAATAAAGTACAATTCCAAAACACTTGAAGTATAAAACCTTAGCAATTGCAATACAATTTTAGATAAGGTGAAGTACAATTTCAGAACACTTGAAGTGTAACTCCTTCGCAATTACAATATGATTTTGGATAATCCATAAGTAGAACACTTGAAGCTTAAATAAAAAATTCATATAACTGAAGTACAAGTTTAGATAAAATGAAGTACAATTTCAGAACACCTGAAGGACAAAATTTCAATGAATAGAGTAAAGGTTTAGGAAAAAGGAAGTAAAATTTCAGAAAATAGAAGTATAATTTTATATAGAAAAAGAAGTATAATTTCATAACACTTGAAGTGTAACTCCTTCGCAATTACAATATGATTTTGGATAATCCATAAGTAGAACACCTGAAGTGTAAAACATAAAAATTGGTTCAAACAATTGAAGTACAAGTTTACATAAAATGAAGTACAATTTGAAACACTTGAAGTATAAAAGCTTAGCCATTGCAGTACAATTTTAGATAAAGTGAAGTACAATTTTAGAACTCCTGAAGCATAAAACTTAGCGATTGTAGTACATATTTTGGATAATATATTAGTAGAACACTTGAAGATTGAATAATAGATTCAGATGACAGAAGTACAAGTTTAGATAAAAGGAAGTACAATTTCAGAACACCTGAAGTACAGAACTTCAATGAATAGAGTACAGGTTGAGTTAAAATGAAGTATAATTTAAAAAATAGAAATACAATCTTATATAAACAAAAGTACAATTTTAGAACACTCGAAGTATAAATCCTTAGTAATAGCAGTACAATTTTGGATAATCTGTTAGTAGAACACTCGAAGCTTGAATAATAGATTCAAATGACAGAGGTAAAAGTTTAGATAAAATGAAGTACAATTTCAGAACACCTGAAGTATAGAACTTCAATGAATAGAGTACAGGTTGAGTTAAAAGGAAGTATAATTTCGAAAATAGAAATACAATCTTATATAAACAAAAGTACAATTTTAGAACACTTGAAGTATAAATCCTTAGTAATTGCAGTACAATTTTGGATAATCTATTAGTAGAACACTTGAAGCTTGAATAATAGATTCAAATGATAGAGGTAAAAGTTTAGATAAAATGAAGTACAATTTCAGAACACCTGAAGTATAGAACTTCAATGAATAGAGTACAGGTTGAGTTAAAAGGAAGTATAATTTCGAAAATACAAATATAATCTTATATAAACAAAAGTACAATTTTAGAACACTTGAAGTATAAATCCTTAGTAAATGCAGTACAATTTTGGATAATCTATTAGTAAACACTTGAAGCTTAAATAATAGATTCAAATGACTGAGGTAAAAGTTTAGATAAAATGAAGTACAATTTCAGGACACATGAAATATAGAACTTCAATGAATAGAGTACAGGTTGAGTTAAAATGAAGTATAATTTCATAAAATAGAAATATAATTTTATAAAAAATGAAGTACAATTCTCGAACACTTGAAGTATAAATCCTTAGTAATTGCAGTACGATTTTGGATATTCCATCAGTAGAACACCTGAAGTATAAAACTTAAATGATAGATTCTGATAATTGAAGCACAAGTTTAGATAAAATAAAGTACAATTCCAAAACACTTGAAGTATAAAACCTTAGCAGTTGCAGTACAATTTTAGATAAGGTGAAGTACAATTTCAGAACTCCTGAAGTATAAAATCTTAGCAGTTACAGTACAAATTTTAGATAATCTATTAGTAGAACACTTGAAGCTTAAATAAAAAATTCATATAACTGAAATACAAGTTTAGATAAAATGAAGTACAATTTCAGAACACCTAAAGGACAAAATTTCAATGAATAGAGTAAAGGTTTAGGAAAAAGGAAGTAAAATTTCAGAAAACAGAAGTATAATTTTATATAGAAAAAGAAGTATAATTTCATAACGCTTGAAGTGTAACTCCTTCACAATTACAATATGATTTTGGATAATCCATAAGTAGAACACCTGAAGTGTAAAACATAAAAATTGGTTCAAACAATTGAAGTACAAGTTTACATAAAATGAAGTACAATTTGAAACACTTGAAGTATAAAAGCTTAGCAATTGCAGTACAATTTTAGATAAAGTGAAGTACAATTTTAGAACTCCTGAAGCATAAAACTTAGCGATTGTAGTACATATTTTGGATAATATATTAGTAGAACACTTGAAGATTGAATAATAGATTCAGATGACAGAAGTACAAGTTTAGATAAAAGGAAGTACAATTTCAGAACACCTGAAGTACAGAACTTCAATGAATAGAGTACAGGTTGAGTTAAAATGAAGTATAATTTCAAAAATAGAAATACAATCTTATATAAACAAAAGTACAATTTTAGAACACTCGAAGTATAAATCCTTAGTAATTGCAGTACAATTTTGGATAATCTATTAGTAGAACACTTGAAGCTTGAATAATAGATTCAAATGACAGAGGTAAAAGTTTAGATAAAATGAAGTACAATTTCAGAACACCTGAAGTATAGAACTTCAATGAATAGAGTACAGGTTGAGTTAAAAGGAAGTATAATTTCGAAAATAGAAATATAATCTTATATAAACAAAAGTACAATTTTAGAACACTTGAAGTATAAATCCTTAGTAATTGCAGTACAATTTTGGATAATCTATTAGTAGAACACTTGAAGCTTGAATAATAGATTCAAATGACAGAGGTAAAAGTTTAGATAAAATGAAGTACAATTTCAGAACACCTGAAGTATAGAACTTCAATGAATAGAGTACAGGTTGAGTTAAAAGGAAGTATAATTTCGAAAATACAAATATAATCTTATATAAAAAAAAGTACAATTTTAGAACACTTGACGTATAAATCCTTAGTAATTGCAGTACAATTTTGGATAATCTATTAGTAGAACACTTGAAGCTTAAACAATAGATTCAAATGACTGAGGCAAAAGTTTAGATAAAATAAAGTACAATTTCAGGACACATGAAATATAGAACTTCAATGAATAGAGTACAGGTTGAGTTAAAATGAAGTATAATTTCAGAAAATAGAAATATAATTTTATAAAAAATGAAGTACAATTCTCGAACACTTGAAGTATAAATCCTTAGTAATTGCAGTACGATTTTGGATATTCCATCAGTAGAACACCTGAAGTATAAAACTTAAATGATAGATTCTGATAATTGAAGCACAAGTTTAAATAAAATAAAGTACAATTCCAAAACACTTGATGTATAAAACCTTAGCAATTGCAGTAGAATTTTAGATAAGGTGAAATACAATTTCAGAACTCCTGAAGTATAAAATCTTAGCAGTTACAGGACAAATTTTAGATAATCTATTAGTAGAACACTTGAAGCTTAAATAAAAAATTCATATAACTGAAATACAAGTTTAGATAAAATGAAGTACAATTTCAGAACACCTGAAGGACAAAATTTCAATGAATAGAGTAAAGGTTTAGGAAAAAGGAAGTAAAATTTCAGAAAATAGAAGTATAATTTTATATAGAAAAAGAAGTATAATTTCATAACACTTGAAGTGTAACTCCTTCACAATTACAATATGATTTTGGATAATCCATAAGTAGAACACCTGAAGTGTAAAACATAAAAATTGGTTCAAACAATTGAAGTACAAGTTTACGTAAAATGAAGTACAATTTGAAACACTTGAAGTATAAAAGCTTAGCAATTGCAGTACAATTTTAGATAAAGTGAAGTACAATTTTAGAACTCCTGAAGCATAAAACTTAGCGATTGTAGTACATATTTTGGATAATATATTAGTAGAACACTTGAAGATTGAATAATAGATTCAGATGACAGAAGTACAAGTTTAGATAAAAGGAAGTACAATTTCAGAACACCTGAAGTACAGAACTTCAATGAATAGAGTATAGGTTGAGTTAAAATGAAGTATAATTTGAAAAATAGAAATACAATCTTATATAAACAAAAGTACAATTTTAGAACACTCGAAGTATAAATCCTTAGTAATAGCAGTACAATTTTGGATAATCTGTTAGTAGAACACTTGAAGCTTGAATAATAGATTCAAATGACAGAGGTAAAAGTTTAGATAAAATGAAGTACAATTTCAGAACACCTGAAGTATAGAACTTCAATGAATAGAGTACAGGTTGAGTTAAAAGGAAGTATAATTTCGAAAATAGAAATATAATCTTATATAAACAAAAGTACAATTTTAGAACACTTGAAGTATAAATCCTTAGTAATTGCAGTACAATTTTGGATAATCTATTAGTAGAACACTTGAAGCTTGAATAATAGATTCAAATGACAGAGGTAAAAGTTTAGATAAAATGAAGTACAATTTCAGAACACCTGAAGTATAGAACTTCAATGAATAGAGTACAGGTTGAGTTAAAAGGAAGTATAATTTCGAAAATAGAAATACAATCTTATATAAACAAAAGTACAATTTTAGAACACTTGAAGTATAAATCCTTAGTAATTGCAGTACAATTTTGGATAATCTATTAGTAGAACACTTGAAGCTTAAACAATAGATTCAAATGACTGAGGCAAAAGTTTAGATAAAATAAAGTACAATTTCAGGACACATGAAATATAGAACTTCAATGAATAGAGTACAGGTTGAGTTAAAAGGAAGTATAATTTCGAAAATACAAATATAATCTTATATAAACAAAAGTACAATTTTAGAACACTTGACATATAAATCCTTAGTAATTGCAGTACAATTTTGGATAATCTATTAGTAGAACACTTGAAGCTTAAACAATAGATTCAAATGACTGAGGTAAAAGTTTAGATAAAATAAAGTACAATTTCAGGACACATGAAATATAGAACTTCAATGAATAGAGTACATGTTGAGTTAAAATGAAGTATAATTTCAGAAAATAGAAATATAATTTTATAAAAAATGAAGTACAATTCTCGAACACTTGAAGTATAAATCCTTAGTAATTGCAGTACGATTTTGGATATTCCATCAGTAGAACACCTGAAGAATAAAATTTATATGATAGATTCTGATAATTGAAGCACAAGTTTAGATAAAATAAAGTACAATTCCAAAACACTTGAAGTCTAAAACCTTAGCAATTGCAATACAATTTTAGATAAGGTGAAGTACAATTTCAGAACACCTGAACTATAAAATCTTAGAAGTTACAGTACAAATTTTGGATAATCTATTAGTAGAACACTTGAAGCTTAAATAAAAAATTCATATAACTGAAGTACAAGTTTAGATAAAATGAAGTACAATTTCAGAACACCTGAAGGACAAAATTTCAATGAATAGAGTAAAGGTTTAGGAAAAAGGAAGTAAAATTTCAGAAAATAGAAGTATAATTTTATATAGAAAAAGAAGTATAATTTCATAACACTTGAAGTGTAACTCCTTCGCAATTACAATATGATTTTGGATAATCCATAAGTAGAACACCTGAAGTGTAAAACATAAAAATTGGTTCAAACAATTGAAGTACAAGTTTACATAAAATGAAGTACAATTTGAAACACTTGAAGTATAAAAGCTTAGCCATTGCAGTACAATTTTAGATAAAGTGAAGTACAATTTTAGAACTCCTGAAGCATAAAACTTAGCGATTGTAGTACATATTTTGGATAATATATTAGTAGAACACTTGAAGATTGAATAATAGATTCAGATGACAGAAGTACAAGTTTAGATAAAAGGAAGTACAATTTCAGAACACCTGAAGTACAGAACTTCAATGAATAGAGTACAGGTTGAGTTAAAATGAAGTATAATTTAAAAAATAGAAATACAATCTTATATAAACAAAAGTACAATTTTAGAACACTCGAAGTATAAATCCTTAGTAATAGCAGTACAATTTTGGATAATCTGTTAGTAGAACACTCGAAGCTTGAATAATAGATTCAAATGACAGAGGTAAAAGTTTAGATAAAATGAAGTACAATTTCAGAACACCTGAAGTATAGAACTTCAATGAATAGAGTACAGGTTGAGTTAAAAGGAAGTATAATTTCGAAAATAGAAATACAATCTTATATAAACAAAAGTACAATTTTAGAACACTTGAAGTATAAATCCTTAGTAATTGCAGTACAATTTTGGATAATCTATTAGTAGAACACTTGAAGCTTGAATAATAGATTCAAATGATAGAGGTAAAAGTTTAGATAAAATGAAGTACAATTTCAGAACACCTGAAGTATAGAACTTCAATGAATAGAGTACAGGTTGAGTTAAAAGGAAGTATAATTTCGAAAATACAAATATAATCTTATATAAACAAAAGTACAATTTTAGAACACTTGAAGTATAAATCCTTAGTAAATGCAGTACAATTTTGGATAATCTATTAGTAAACACTTGAAGCTTAAATAATAGATTCAAATGACTGAGGTAAAAGTTTAGATAAAATGAAGTACAATTTCAGGACACATGAAATATAGAACTTCAATGAATAGAGTACAGGTTGAGTTAAAATGAAGTATAATTTCATAAAATAGAAATATAATTTTATAAAAAATGAAGTACAATTCTCGAACACTTGAAGTATAAATCCTTAGTAATTGCAGTACGATTTTGGATATTCCATCAGTAGAACACCTGAAGTATAAAACTTAAATGATAGATTCTGATAATTGAAGCACAAGTTTAGATAAAATAAAGTACAATTCCAAAACACTTGAAGTATAAAACCTTAGCAGTTGCAGTACAATTTTAGATAAGGTGAAGTACAATTTCAGAACTGCTGAAGTATAAAATCTTAGCAGTTACAGTACAAATTTTAGATAATCTATTAGTAGAACACTTGAATCTTAAATAAAAAATTCATATAACTGAAATACAAGTTTAGATAAAATGAAGTACAATTTCAGAACACCTGAAGGACAAAATTTCAATGAATAGAGTAAAGGTTTAGGAAAAAGAAAGTAAAATTTCAGAAAATAGAAGTATAATTTTATATAGAAAAAGAAGTATAATTTCATAACACTTGAAGTGTAACTCCTTCGCAATTACAATATGATTTTGGATAATCCATAAGTAGAACACCTGAAGTGTAAAACATAAAAATTGGTTCAAACAATTGAAGTACAAGTTTACATAAAATGAAGTACAATTTGAAACACTTGAAGTATAAAAGCTTAGCCATTGCAGTACAATTTTAGATACAGTAAAGTACAATTTTAGAACTCCTGAAGCATAAAACTTAGCGATTGTAGTACATATTTTGGATAATATATTAGTAGAACACTTGAAGATTGAATAATAGATTCAGATGACAGAAGTACAAGTTTAGATAAAAGGAAGTACAATTTCAGAACACCTGAAGTACAGAACTTCAATGAATAGAGTACAGGTTGAGTTAAAATGAAGTATAATTTAAAAAATAGAAATACAATCTTATATAAACAAAAGTACAATTTTAGAACACTCGAAGTATAAATCCTTAGTAATTGCAGTACAATTTTGGATAATCTGTTAGTAGAACACTCGAAGCTTGAATAATAGATTCAAATGACAGAGGTAAAAGTTTAGATAAAATGAAGTACAATTTCAGAACACCTGAAGTATAGAACTTCAATGAATAGAGTACAGGTTGAGTTAAAAGGAAGTATAATTTCGAAAATAGAAATACAATCTTATATAAACAAAAGTACAATTTTAGAACACTTGAAGTATAAATCCTTAGTAATTGCAGTACAATTTTGGATAATCTATTAGTAGAACACTTGAAGCTTGAATAATAGATTCAAATGATAGAGGTAAAAGTTTAGATAAAATGAAGTACAATTTCAGAACACCTGAAGTATAGAACTTCAATGAATAGAGTACAGGTTGAGTTAAAAGGAAGTATAATTTCAAAAATACAAATATAATCTTATATAAACAAAAGTACAATTTTAGAACACTTGAAGTATAAATCCTTAGTAAATGCAGTACAATTTTGGATAATCTATTAGTAGAACACTTGAAGCTTAAATAATAGATTCAAATGACTGAGGTAAAAGTTTAGATAAAATGAAGTACAATTTCAGGACACATGAAATATAGAACTTCAATGAATAGAGTACAGGTTGAGTTAAAATGAAGTATAATTTCATAAAATAGAAATATAATTTTATAAAAAATGAAGTACAATTCTCGAACACTTGAAGTATAAATCCTTAGTAATTGCAGTACGATTTTGGATATTCCATCAGTAGAACACCTGAAGTATAAAACTTAAATGATAGATTCTGATAATTGAAGCACAAGTTTAGATAAAATAAAGTACAATTCCAAAACACTTGAAATATAAAACCTTAGCAATTGCAGTACAATTTTAGATAAGGTGAAGTACAATTTCAGAACTCCTGAAGTATAAAATCTTAGCAGTTACAGTACAAATTTTAGATAATCTATTAGTAGAACACTTGAAGCTTAAATAAAAAATTCATATAACTGAAATACAAGTTTAGATAAAATGAAGTACAATTTTAGAACACCTGAAGGACAAAATTTCAATGAATAGAGTAAAGGTTTAGGAAAAAGAAAGTAAAATTTCAGAAAATAGAAGTATAATTTTATATAGAAAAAGAAGTATAATTTCATAACTCTTGAAGTGTAACTCCTTCACAATTACAATATGATTTTGGATAATCCATAAGTAGAACACCTGAAGTGTAAAACATAAAAATTGGTTCAAACAATTGAAGTACAAGTTTACATAAAATGAAGTACAATTTGAAACACTTGAAGTATAAAAGCTTAGCAATTGCAGTACAATTTTAGATAAAGTGAAGTACAATTTTAGAACTCCTGAAGCATAAAACTTAGCGATTGTAGTACATATTTTGGATAATATATTAGTAGAACACTTGAAGATTGAATAATAGATTCAGATGACAGAAGTACAAGTTTAGATAAAAAGAAGTACAATTTCAGAACACCTGAAGTACAGAACTTCAATGAATAGAGTACAGGTTGAGTTAAAATGAAGTATAATTTCAAAAATAGAAATACAATCTTATATAAACAAAAGTACAATTTTAGAACACTCGAAGTATAAATCCTTAGTAATTGCAGTATAATTTTGGATAATCTATTAGTAGAACACTTGAAGCTTGAATAATAGATTCAAATGACAGAGGTAAAAGTTTAGATAAAATGAAGTACAATTTCAGAACACCTGAAGTATAGAACTTCAATGAATAGAGTACAGGTTGAGTTAAAAGGAAGTATAATTTCGAAAATAGAAATATAATCTTATATAAACAAAAGTACAATTTTAGAACACTTGAAGTATAAATCCTTAGTAATTGCAGTACAATTTTGGATAATCTATTAGTAGAACACTGGAAGCTTGAATAATAGATTCAAATGACAGAGGTAAAAGTTTAGATAAAATGAAGTACAATTTCAGAACACCTGAAGTATAGAACTTCAATGAATAGAG
Source organism: Jacaranda mimosifolia (assembly GCA_018894105.1). Taxonomy (NCBI): domain Eukaryota; kingdom Viridiplantae; phylum Streptophyta; class Magnoliopsida; order Lamiales; family Bignoniaceae; genus Jacaranda; species Jacaranda mimosifolia. The sequence continues at coordinate 23,781,522 of CM032119.1, forward strand.
TACAGGTTGAGTTAAAAGGAAGTATAATTTCGAAAATACAAATATAATCTTATATAAACAAAAGTACAATTTTAGAACACTTGAAGTATAAATCCTTAGTAATTGCAGTACAATTTTGGATAATCTATTAGTAGAACACTTGAAGCTTGAATAATAGATTCAAATGACAGAGGTAAAAGTTTAGATAAAATGAAGTACAATTTCAGAACACCTGAAGTATAGAACTTCAATGAATAGAGTACAGGTTGAGTTAAAAGGAAGTATAATTTCGAAAATACAAATATAATCTTATATAAACAAAAGTACAATTTTAGAACACTTGACGTATAAATCCTTAGTAATTGCAGTACAATTTTGGATAATCTATTAGTAGAACACTTGAAGCTTAAACAATAGATTCAAATGACTGAGGCAAAAGTTTAGATAAAATAAAGTACAATTTCAGGACACATGAAATGTAGAACTTCAATGAATAGAGTACAGGTTGAGTTAAAATGAAGTATAATTTCAGAAAATAGTAATATAATTTTATAAAAAATGAAGTACAATTCTCGAACACTTGAAGTATAAATCCTTAGTAATTGCTGTACGATTTTGGATATTCCATCAGTAGAACACCTGAAGTATAAAACTTAAATGATAGATTCTGATAATTGAAGCACAAGTTTAGATAAAATAAAGTACAATTCCAAAACACTTGAAGTATAAAACCTTAGCAATTGCAGTACAATTTTAGATAAGGTGAAGTACAATTTCAGAACACCTGAACTATAAAATCTTAGAAGTTACAGTACAAATTTTGGATAATCTATTAGTAGAACACTTGAAGCTTAAATAAAAAATTCATATAACTGAAGTACAAGTTTAGATAAAATGAAGTACAATTTCAGAACACCTGAAGGACAAAATTTCAATGAATAGAGTACAGGTTGAGTTAAAATGAAGTATAATTTCAAAAATAGAAATACAATCTTATATAAACAAAAGTACAATTTTAGAACACTCGAAGTATAAATCCTTAGTAATTGCAGTACAATTTTGGATAATCTATTAGTAGAACACTTGAAGCTTGAATAATAGATTCAAATGACAGAGGTAAAAGTTTAGATAAAATGAAGTACAATTTCAGAACACCTGAAGTATAGAACTTCAATGAATAGAGTACAGGTTGAGTTAAAAGGAAGTATAATTTCGAAAATAGAAATATAATCTTATATAAACAAAAGTACAATTTTAGAACACTTGAAGTATAAATCCTTAGTAATTGCAGTACAATTTTGGATAATCTATTAGTAGAACACTTGAAGCTTGAATAATAGATTCAAATGACAGAGGTAAAAGTTTAGATAAAATGAAGTACAATTTCAGAACACCTGAAGTATAGAACTTCAATGAATAGAGTACAGGTTGAGTTAAAAGGAAGTATAATTTCGAAAATACAAATATAATCTTATATAAACAAAAGTACAATTTTAGAACACTTGAAGTATAAATCCTTAGTAATTGCAGTACAATTTTGGATAATCTATTAGTAGAACACTTGAAGCTTGAATAATAGATTCAAATGACAGAGGTAAAAGTTTAGATAAAATGAAGTACAATTTCAGAACACCTGAAGTATAGAACTTCAATGAATAGAGTACAGGTTGAGTTAAAAGGAAGTATAATTTCGAAAATACAAATATAATCTTATATAAACAAAAGTACAATTTTAGAACACTTGACGTATAAATCCTTAGTAATTGCAGTACAATTTTGGATAATCTATTAGTAGAACACTTGAAGCTTAAACAATAGATTCAAATGACTGAGGCAAAAGTTTAGATAAAATAAAGTACAATTTCAGGACACATGAAATATAGAACTTCAATGAATAGAGTACAGGTTGAGTTAAAATGAAGTATAATTTCAGAAAATAGAAATATAATTTTATAAAAAATGAAGTACAATTCTCGAACACTTGAAGTATAAATCCTTAGTAATTGCTGTACGATTTTGGATATTCCATCAGTAGAACACCTGAAGTATAAAACTTAAATGATAGATTCTGATAATTGAAGCACAAGTTTAGATAAAATAAAGTACAATTCCAAAACACTTGAAGTATAAAACCTTAGCAATTGCAGTACAATTTTAGATAAGGTGAAGTACAATTTCAGAACACCTGAACTATAAAATCTTAGAAGTTACAGTACAAATTTTGGATAATCTATTAGTAGAACACTTGAAGCTTAAATAAAAAATTCATATAACTGAAGTACAAGTTTAGATAAAATGAAGTACAATTTCAGAACACCTGAAGGACAAAATTTCAATGAATAGAGTACAGGTTGAGTTAAAATGAAGTATAATTTCAAAAATAGAAATACAATCTTATATAAACAAAAGTACAATTTTAGAACACTCGAAGTATAAATCCTTAGTAATTGCAGTACAATTTTGGATAATCTATTAGTAGAACACTTGAAGCTTGAATAATAGATTCAAATGACAGAGGTAAAAGTTTAGATAAAATGAAGTACAATTTCAGAACACCTGAAGTATAGAACTTCAATGAATAGAGTACAGGTTGAGTTAAAAGGAAGTATAATTTCGAAAATAGAAATATAATCTTATATAAACAAAAGTACAATTTTAGAACACTTGAAGTATAAATCCTTAGTAATTGCAGTACAATTTTGGATAATCTATTAGTAGAACACTTGAAGCTTGAATAATAGATTCAAATGACAGAGGTAAAAGTTTAGATAAAATGAAGTACCATTTCAGAACGCCTGAAGTATAGAACTTCAATGAATAGAGTACAGGTTGGGTTAAAAGGAAGTATAATTTCGAAAATACAAATATAATCTTATATAAACAAAAGTACAATTTTAGAACACTTGAAGTATAAATCCTTAGTAATTGCAATACAATTTTGGATAATCTATTAGTAGAACACTTGAAGCTTGAATAATAGATTCAAATGACAGAGGTAAAAGTTTAGATAAAATGAAGTACAATTTCAGAACACCTGAAGTATAGAACTTCAATGAATAGAGTACAGGTTGAGTTAAAAGGAAGTATAATTTCGAAAATAGAAATACAATCTTATATAAACAAAAGTACAATTTTGGAACACTTGAAGTATAAATCCTTAGTAATTGCAGTACAATTTTGGATAATCTATTAGTAGAACACTTGAAGCTTGAATAATAGATTCAAATGATAGAGGTAAAAGTTTAGATAAAATGAAGTACAATTTCAGAACACCTGAAGTATAGAACTTCAATGAATAGAGTACAGGTTGAGTTAAAAGGAAGTATAATTTCGAAAATACAAATATAATCTTATATAAACAAAAGTACAATTTTAGAACACTTGAAGTATAAATCCTTAGTAAATGCAGTACAATTTTGGATAATCTATTAGTAGAACACTTGAAGCTTAAATAATAGATTCAAATGACTGAGGTAAAAGTTTAGATAAAATGAAGTACAATTTCAGGACACATGAAATATAGAACTTCAATGAATAGAGTACAGGTTGAGTTAAAATGAAGTATAATTTCAGAAAATAGAAATATAATTTTATAAAAAATGAAGTACAATTGTCGAACACTTGAAGTATAAATCCTTAGTAATTGCAGTACGATTTTGGATATTCCATCAGTAGAACACCTGAAGTATAAAACTTAAATGATAGATTCTGATAATTGAAGCACAAGTTTAGATAAAATAAAGTACAATTCCAAAACACTTGAAGTATAAAACCATAGCAATTGCAGTACAATTTTAGATAAGGTGAAGTACAATTTCAGAACTCCTGAAGTATAAAATCTTAGCAGTTACAGTACAAATTTTAGATAATCTATTAGTAGAACACTTGAAGCTTAAATAAAAAATTCATATAACTGAAATACAAGTTTAGATAAAATGAAGTACAATTTCAGAACACCTGAAGGACAAAATTTCAATGAATAGAGTACAGGTTGAGTTAAAATGAAGTATAATTTCAAAAATAGAAATACAATCTTATATAAACAAAAGTACAATTTTAGAACACTCGAAGTATAAATCCTTAGTAATTGCAGTACAATTTTGGATAATCTATTAGTAGAACACTTGAAGCTTGAATAATAGATTCAAATGATAGAGGTAAAAGTTTAGATAAAATGAAGTACAATTTCAGAACACCTGAAGTATAGAACTTCAATGAATAGAGTACAGGTTGAGTTAAAAGGAAGTATAATTTCGAAAATACAAATATAATCTTATATAAACAAAAGTACAATTTTAGAACACTTGAAGTATAAATCCTTAGTAAATGCAGTACAATTTTGGATAATCTATTAGTAGAACACTTGAAGCTTAAATAATAGATTCAAATGACTGAGGTAAAAGTTTAGATAAAAGGAAGTACAATTTCAGGACACATGAAATATAGAACTTCAATGAATAGAGTACAGGTTGAGTTAAAATGAAGTATAATTTCAGAAAATAGAAATATAATTTTATAAAAAATGAAGTACAATTCTCGAACACTTGAAGTATAAATCCTTAGTAATTGCAGTACGATTTTGGATATTCCATCAGTAGAACACCTGAAGTATAAAACTTAAATGATAGATTCTGATAATTGAAGCACAAGTTTAGATAAAATAAAGTACAATTCCAAAACACTTGAAGTATAAAACCTTAGCAATTGCAGTACAATTTTAGATAAGGTGAAGTACAATTTCAGAACTCCTGAAGTATAAAATCTTAGCAGTTACAGTACAAATTTTAGATAATCTATTAGTAGAACACTTGAAGCTTAAATAAAAAATTCATATAACTGAAATACAAGTTTAGATAAAATGAAGTACAATTTCAGAACACCTGAAGGACAAAATTTCAATGAATAGAGTAAAGGTTTAGGAAAAAGAAAGTAAAATTTCAGAAAATAGAAGTATAATTTTATATAGAAAAAGAAGTATAATTTCATAACACTTGAAGTGTAACTCCTTCACAATTACAATATGATTTTTGATAATCCATAAGTAGAACATCTGAAGTGTAAAACATAAAAATTGGTTCAAACAATTGAAGTACAAGTTTACATAAAATGAAGTACAATTTGAAACACTTGAAGTATAAAAGCTTAGCAATTGCAGTACAATTTTAGATAAAGTGAAGTACAATTTTAGAACTCCTGAAGCATAAAACTTAGCGATTGTAGTACATATTTTGGATAATATATTAGTAGAACACTTGAAGATTGAATAATAGATTCAGATGACAGAAGTACAAGTTTAGATAAAAAGAAGTACAATTTCAGAACACCTGAAGTACAGAACTTCAATGAATAGAGTACAGGTTGAGTTAAAATGAAGTATAATTTCAAAAATAGAATTACAATCTTATATAAACAAAAGTACAATTTTAGAACACTCGAAGTATAAATCCTTAGTAATTGCAGTACAATTTTGGATAATCTATTAGTAGAACACTTGAAGCTTGAATAATAGATTCAAATGACAGAGGTAAAAGTTTAGATAAAATGAAGTACAATTTCAGAACACCTGAAGTATAGAACTTCAATGAATAGAGTACAGGTTGAGTTAAAAGGAAGTATAATTTCGAAAATAGAAATATAATCTTATATAAACAAAAGTACAATTTTAGAACACTTGAAGTATAAATCCTTAGTAATTGCAGTACAATTTTGGATAATCTATTAGTAGAACACTTGAAGCTTGAATAATAGATTCAAATGACAGAGGTAAAAGTTTAGATAAAATGAAGTACAATTTCAGAACACCTGAAGTATAGAACTTCAATGAATAGAGTACAGGTTGAGTTAAAAGGAAGTATAATTTCGAAAATACAAATATAATCTTATATAAACAAAAGTACAATTTTAGAACACTTGAAGTATAAATCCTTAGTAATTGCAATACAATTTTGGATAATCTATTAGTAGAACACTTGAAGCTTGAATAATAGATTCAAATGACAGAGGTAAAAGTTTAGATAAAATGAAGTACAATTTCAGAACACCTGAAGTATAGAACTTCAATGAATAGAGTACAGGTTGAGTTAAAAGGAAGTATAATTTCGAAAATACAAATATAATCTTATATAAACAAAAGTACAATTTTAGAACACTTGACATATAAATCCTTAGTAATTGCAGTACAATTTTGGATAATCTATTAGTAGAACACTTGAAGCTTAAACAATAGATTCAAATGACTGAGGTAAAAGTTTAGATAAAATAAAGTACAATTTCAGGACACATGAAATATAGAACTTCAATGAATAGAGTACAGGTTGAGTTAAAATGAAGTATAATTTCAGAAAATAGAAATATAATTTTATAAAAAATGAAGTACAATTCTCGAACACTTGAAGTATAAATCCTTAGTAATTGCAGTACGATTTTGGATATTCCATCAGTAGAACACCTGAAGAATAAAATTTATATGATAGATTCTGATAATTGAAGCACAAGTTTAGATAAAATAAAGTACAATTCCAAAACACTTGAAGTATAAAACCTTAGCAATTGCAATACAATTTTAGATAAGGTGAAGTACAATTTCAGAACACCTGAACTATAAAATCTTAGAAGTTACAGTACAAATTTTGGATAATCTATTAGTAGAACACTTGAAGCTTAAATAAAAAATTCATATAACTGAAGTACAAGTTTAGATAAAATGAAGTACAATTTCAGAACACCTGAAGGACAAAATTTCAATGAATAGAGTAAAGGTTTAGGAAAAAGGAAGTAAAATTTCAGAAAATAGAAGTATAATTTTATATAGAAAAAGAAGTATAATTTCATAACACTTGAAGTGCAACTCCTTCGCAATTACAATATGATTTTGGATAATCCATAAGTAGAACACCTGAAGTGTAAAACATAAAAATTGGTTCAAACAATTGAAGTACAAGTTTACATAAAATGAAGTACAATTTGAAACACTTGAAGTATAAAAGCTTAGCAATTGCAGTACAATTTTAGATAAAGTGAAGTACAATTTTAGAACTCCTGAAGCATAAAACTTAGCGATTGTAGTACATATTTTGGATAATATATTAGTAGAACACTTGAAGATTGAATAATAGATTCAGATGACAGAAGTACAAGTTTAGATAAAAAGAAGTACAATTTCAGAACACCTGAAGTACAGAACTTCAATGAATAGAGTACAGGTTGAGTTAAAATGAAGTATAATTTCAAAAATAGAATTACAATCTTATATAAACAAAAGTACAATTTTAGAACACTCGAAGTATAAATCCTTAGTAATTGCAGTACAATTTTGGATAATCTATTAGTAGAACACTTGAAGCTTGAATAATAGATTCAAATGACAGAGGTAAAAGTTTAGATAAAATGAAGTACAATTTCAGAACACCTGAAGTATAGAACTTCAATGAATAGAGTACAGGTTGAGTTAAAAGGAAGTATAATTTCGAAAATAGAAATATAATCTTATATAAACAAAAGTACAATTTTAGAACACTTGAAGTATAAATCCTTAGTAATTGCAGTACAATTTTGGATAATCTATTAGTAGAACACTTGAAGCTTGAATAATAGATTCAAATGACAGAGGTAAAAGTTTAGATAAAATGAAGTACAATTTCAGAACACCTGAAGTATAGAACTTCAATGAATAGAGTACAGGTTGAGTTAAAAGGAAGTATAATTTCGAAAATACAAATATAATCTTATATAAACAAAAGTACAATTTTAGAACACTTGAAGTATAAATCCTTAGTAATTGCAATACAATTTTGGATAATCTATTAGTAGAACACTTGAAGCTTGAATAATAGATTCAAATGACAGAGGTAAAAGTTTAGATAAAATGAAGTACAATTTCAGAACACCTGAAGTATAGAACTTCAATGAATAGAGTACAGGTTGAGTTAAAAGGAAGTATAATTTCGAAAATACAAATATAATCTTATATAAACAAAAGTACAATTTTAGAACACTTGACATATAAATCCTTAGTAATTGCAGTACAATTTTGGATAATCTATTAGTAGAACACTTGAAGCTTAAACAATAGATTCAAATGACTGAGGTAAAAGTTTAGATAAAATAAAGTACAATTTCAGGACACATGAAATATAGAACTTCAATGAATAGAGTACAGGTTGAGTTAAAATGAAGTATAATTTCAGAAAATAGAAATATAATTTTATAAAAAATGAAGTACAATTCTCGAACACTTGAAGTATAAATCCTTAGTAATTGCAGTACGATTTTGGATATTCCATCAGTAGAACACCTGAAGAATAAAATTTATATGATAGATTCTGATAATTGAAGCACAAGTTTAGATAAAATAAAGTACAATTCCAAAACACTTGAAGTATAAAACCTTAGCAATTGCAATACAATTTTAGATAAGGTGAAGTACAATTTCAGAACACCTGAACTATAAAATCTTAGAAGTTACAGTACAAATTTTGGATAATCTATTAGTAGAACACTTGAAGCTTAAATAAAAAATTCATATAACTGAAGTACAAGTTTAGATAAAATGAAGTACAATTTCAGAACACCTGAAGGACAAAATTTCAATGAATAGAGTAAAGGTTTAGGAAAAAGGAAGTAAAATTTCAGAAAATAGAAGTATAATTTTATATAGAAAAAGAAGTATAATTTCATAACACTTGAAGTGCAACTCCTTCGCAATTACAATATGATTTTGGATAATCCATAAGTAAAACACCCGAAGTGTAAAACATAAAAATTGGTTCAAACAATTGAAGTACAAGTTTACATAAAATGAAGTACAATTTGAAACACTTGAAGTATAAAAGCTTAGCCATTGCAGTACAATTTTAGATAAAGTGAAGTACAATTTTAGAACTCCTGAAGCATAAAACTTAGCGATTGTAGTACATATTTTGGATAATATATTAGTAGAACACTTGAAGATTGAATAATAGATTCAGATGACAGAAGTACAAGTTTAGATAAAAGGAAGTACAATTTCAGAACACCTGAAGTACAGAACTTCAATGAATAGAGTACAGGTTGAGTTAAAATGAAGTATAATTTGAAAAATAGAAATACAATCTTATATAAACAAAAGTACAATTTTAGAACACTCGAAGTATAAATCCTTAGTAATAGCAGTACAATTTTGGATAATCTGTTAGTAGAACACTCGAAGCTTGAATAATAGATTCAAATGACAGAGGTAAAAGTTTAGATAAAATGAAGTACAATTTCAGAACACCTGAAGTATAGAACTTCAATGAATAGAGTACAGGTTGAGTTAAAAGGAAGTATAATTTCAAAAATAGAAATACAATCTTATATAAACAAAAGTACAATTTTAGAACACTTGAAGTATAAATCCTTAGTAATTGCAGTACAATTTTGGATAATCTATTAGTAGAACACTTGAAGCTTGAATAATAGATTCAAATGATAGAGGTAAAAGTTTAGATAAAATGAAGTACAATTTCAGAACACCTGAAGTATAGAACTTCAATGAATAGAGTACAGGTTGAGTTAAAAGGAAGTATAATTTCGAAAATACAAATATAATCTTATATAAACAAAAGTACAATTTTAGAACACTTGAAGTATAAATCCTTAGTAAATGCAGTACAATTTTGGATAATCTATTAGTAGAACACTTGAAGCTTAAATAATAGATTCAAATGACTGAGGTAAAAGTTTAGATAAAATGAAGTACAATTTCAGGACACATGAAATATAGAACTTGAATGAATAGAGTACAGGTTGAGTTAAAATGAAGTATAATTTCATAAAATAGAAATATAATTTTATAAAAAATGAAGTACAATTCTCGAACACTTGAAGTATAAATCCTTAGTAATTGCAGTACGATTTTGGATATTCCATCAGTAGAACACCTGAAGTATAAAACTTAAATGATAGATTCTGATAATTGAAGCACAAGTTTAGATAAAATAAAGTACAATTCCAAAACACTTGAAGTATAAAACCTTAGCAATTGCAGTACAATTTTAGATAAGGTGAAGTACAATTTCAGAACTCCTGAAGTATAAAATCTTAGCAGTTACAGTACAAATTTTAGATAATCTATTAGTAGAACACTTGAAGCTTAAATAAAAAATTCATATAACTGAAATACAAGTTTGGATAAAATGAAGTACAATTTCAGAACACCTGAAGGACAAAATTTCAATGAATAGAGTAAAGGTTTAGGAAAAAGAAAGTAAAATTTCAGAAAATAGAAGTATAATTTTATATAGAAAAAGAAGTATAATTTCATAACACTTGAAGTGTAACTCCTTCACAATTACAATATGATTTTGGATAATCCATAAGTAGAACACCTGAAGTGTAAAACATAAAAATTGGTTCAAACAATTGAAGTACAAGTTTACATAAAATGAAGTACAATTTGAAACACTTGAAGTATAAAAGCTTAGCAATTGCAGTACAATTTTAGATAAAGTGAAGTACAATTTTAGAACTCTTGAAGCATAAAACTTAGCGATTGTAGTACATATTTTGGATAATATATTAGTAGAACACTTGAAGATTGAATAATAGATTCAGATGACAGAAGTACAAGTTTAGATAAAAAGAAGTACAATTTCAGAACACCTGAAGTACAGAACTTCAATGAATAGAGTACAGGTTGAGTTAAAATGAAGTATAATTTCAAAAATAGAAATACAATCTTATATAAACAAAAGTACAATTTTAGAACACTCGAAGTATAAATCCTTAGTAATAGCAGTACAATTTTGGATAATCTATTAGTAGAACACTCGAAGCTTGAATAATATATTCAAATGACAGAGGTAAAAGTTTAGATAAAATGAAGTACAATTTCAGAACACCTGAAGTATAGAACTTCAATGAATAGAGTACAGGTTGAGTTAAAAGGAAGTATAATTTCGAAAATAGAAATACAATCTTATATAAACAAAAGTACAATTTTAGAACACTTGAAGTATAAATCCTTAGTAATTGCAGTACAATTTTGGATAATCTATTAGTAGAACACTTGAAGCTTGAATAATAGATTCAAATGACAGAGGTAAAAGTTTAGATAAAATGAAGTACAATTTCAGAACACCTGAAGTATAGAACATCAATGAATAGAGTACAGGTTGAGTTAAAAGGAAGTATAATTTCGAAAATACAAATATAATCTTATATAAACAAAAGTACAATTTTGGAACACTTGAAGTATAAATCCTTAGTAATTGCAGTACAATTTTGGATAATCTATTAGTAGAACACTCGAAGCTTGAATAATATATTCAAATGAAAGAGGTAAAAGTTTAGATAAAATGAAGTACAATTTCAGAACACCTGAAGTATAGAACTTCAATGAATAGAGTACAGGTTGAGTTAAAAGGAAGTATAATTTCGAAAATAGAAATACAATCTTATATAAACAAAAGTACAATTTTAGAACACTTGAAGTATAAATCCAGAGTAATTGCAGTACAATTTTGGATAATCTATTAGTAGAACACTTGAAGCTTGAATAATAGATTCAAATGACAGAGGTAAAAGTTTAGATAAAATGAAGTACAATTTCAGAACACCTGAGATATAGAACTTCAATGAATAGAGTACAGGTTGAGTTAAAATGAAGTATAATTTCAGAAAATAGAAATATAATTTTATAAAAAATGAAGTACAATTCTCGAACACTTGAAGTATAAATCCTTAGTAATTGCAGTACGATTTTGGATATTCCATCAGTAGAACACCTGAAGTATAAAACTTAAATGATAGATTCTGATAATTGAAGCACAAGTTTAGATAAAATAAAGTATAATTCCAAAACACTTGAAGTATAAAACCTTAGCAATTGCAGTACAATTTTAGATAAGGTGAAGTACAATTACAGAACTCCTGAAGTATAAAATCTTAGCAGTTACAGTACAAATTTTAGATAATCTATTAGTAGAACACTTGAAGATTAAATAAAAAATTCATATAACTGAAATACAAGTTTAGATAAAATGAAGTACAATTTCAGAACACCTGAAGGACAAAATTTTAATGAATAGAGTAAAGGTTTAGGAAAAAGGAAGTAAAATTTCAGAAAATAGAAGTATAATTTTATATAGAAAAAGAAGTATAATTTCATAACACGTGAAGTGTAACTCCTTCACAATTACAATATGATTTTGGATAATCCATAAGTAGAACACCTGAAGTGTAAAACATAAAAATTGGTTCAAACAATTGAAGTACAAGTTTCCATAAAATGAAGTACAATTTGAAATACTTGAAGTATAAAAGCTTAGCAATTGCAGTACAATTTTAGATAAAGTGAAGTACAATTTTAGAACTCCTGAAGCATAAAACTTAGCGATTGTAGTACATATTTTGGATAATATATTAGTAGAACACTTGAAGATTGAATAATAGATTTAGATGACAGAAGTACAAGTTTAGATAAAAGGAAGTACAATTTCAGAACACCTGAAGTACAGAACTTCAATGAATAGAGTACAGGTTGAGTTAAAATGAAGTATAATTTCAAAAATAGAAATACAATCTTATATAAACAAAAGTACAATTTTAGAACACTCGAAGTATAAATCCTTAGTAATTGCAGTACAATTTTGGATAATCTATTAGTAGAACACTTGAAGCTTGAATAATAGATTCAAATGACAGAGGTAAAAGTTTAGATAAAATGAAGTACAATTTCAGAACACCTGAAGTATAGAACTTCAATGAATAGAGTACAGGTTGAGTTAAAATGAAGTATAATTTCGAAAATAGAAATATAATCTTATATAAACAAAAGTACAATTTTAGAACACTTGAAGTATAAATCCTTAGTAATTGCAGTACAATTTTGGATAATCTATTAGTAGAACACTTGAAGCTTGAATAATAGATTCAAATGACAGAGGTAAAAGTTTAGATAAAATGAAGTACAATTTCAGAACACCTGAAGTATAGAACTTCAATGAATAGAGTACAGGTTGAGTTAAAAGGAAGTATAATTTCGAAAATAGAAATATAATCTTATATAAACAAAAGTACAATTTTAGAACACTTGAAGTATAAATCCTTAGTAATTGCAGTACAATTTTGGATAATCTATTAGTAGAACATTTGAAGCTTGAATAATAGATTCAAATGACAGAGGTAAAAGTTTAGATAAAATGAAGTACAATTTCAGAACACCTGAAGTACAGAACTTCAATGAATAGAGTACAGGTTGAGTTAAAATGAAGTATAATTTCAAAAATAGAAATACAATCTTATATAAACAAAAGTACAATTTTAGAACACTCGAAGTATAAATCCTTAGTAATTGCAGTACAATTTTGGATAATCTATTAGTAGAACACTTGAAGCTTGAATAATAGATTCAAATGACAGAGGTAAAAGTTTAGATAAAATGAAGTACAAATTCAGAACACCTGAAGTATAGAACTTCAATGAATAGTGTACATGTTGAGTTAAAAGGAAGTATAATTTCGAAAATACAAATATAATCTTATATAAACAAAAGTACAATTTTAGAAAACTTGAAGTATAAATCCTTAGTAATTGCAGTACAATTTTGGATAATCTAATAGTAGAACACTTGAAGCTTGAATAATAGATTCAAATGACAGAGGTAAAAGTTTAGATAAAATGAAGTACAATTTCAGAACACCTGAAGTATAGAACTTCAATGAATAGAGTACAGGTTGAGTTAAAAGGAAGTATAATTTCAGAAAATAGAAATATAATTTTATAAAAAATGAAGTACAATTCTCGAACACTTGAAGTATAAATCCTTAGTAATTGCAGTACAATTTTGGATAATCTATTAGTAGAACACTTGAAGCTTGAATAATAGATTCAAATGACAGAGGTAAAAGTTTAGATAAAATGAAGTACAAATTCAGAACACCTGAAGTATAGAACTTCAATGAATAGAGTACAGGTTGAGTTAAAAGGAAGTATAATTTCGAAAATACAAATATAATCTTATATAAACAAAAGTACAATTTTAGAACACTTGAAGTATAAATCCTTAGTAAATGCAGTACAATTTTGGATAATCTATTAGTAGAACACTTGAAGCTTAAATAATAGATTCAAATGACTGAGGTAAAAGTTTAGATAAAATGAAGTACAATTTCAGGACACATGAAGTATAGAATTTCAATGAATAGAGTACAGGTTGAGTTAAAATGAAGTATAATTTCAGAAAATAGAAATATAATTTTATAAAAAATGAAGTACAATTCTCGAACACTTGAAGTATAAATCCTTAGTAATTGCAGTACGATTTTGGATATTCCATCAGTAGAACACCTGAAGTATAAAACTTAAATGATAGATTCTGATAATTGAAGCACAAGTTTAGATAAAATAAAGTACAATTTCAAAACACTTGAAGTATAAAACCCTTAGCAATTGCAGTACAATTTTAGATAAGGTGAAGTACAATTTCAGAACTCCTGAAGTATAAAATCTTAGCAGTTACAGTACAAATTTTAGATAATCTATTAGTAGAACACTTGAAGCTTAAATAAAAAATTCATATAACTGAAGTACAAGTTTAGATAAAATGAAGTACAATTTCAGAACACCTGAAGGACAAAATTTCAATGAATAGAGTAAAGGTTTAGGAAAAAGGAAGTAAAATTTCAGAAAATAGAAGTATAATTTTATATAGAAAAAGAAGTATAATTTCATAACACTTGAAGTGTAACTCCTTCACAATTACAATATGATTTTGGATAATCCATAAGTAGAACACCTGAAGTGTAAAACATAAAAATTGGTTCAAACAATTGAAGTACAAGTTTACATAAAATGAAGTACAATTTGAAACACTTGAAGTATAAAAGCTTAGCAATTGCAGTACAATTTTAGATAAAGTGAAGTACAATTTTAGAACTCCTGAAGCATAAAACTTAGCGATTGTAGTACATATTTTGGATAATATATTAGTAGAACACTTGAAGATTGAATAATAGATTCAGATGACAGAAGTACAAGTTTAGATAAAAGGAAGTACAATTTCAGAACACCTGAAGTACAGAACTTCAATGAATAGAGTACAGGTTGAGTTAAAATGAAGTATAATTTCAAAAATAGAAACACAATCTTATATATACAAAAGTACAATTTTAGAACACTCGAAGTATAAATCCTTAGTAATTGCAGTACAATTTTGGATAATCTATTAGTAGAACACTCGAAGCTTGAATAATATATTCAAATGACAGAGGTAAAAGTTTAGATAAAATGAAGTACAATTTCAGAACACCTGAAGTATAGAACTTCAATGAATAGAGTACAGGTTGAGTTAAAAGGAAGTATAATTTCGAAAATAGAAATACAATCTTATATAAACAAAAGTACAATTTTAGAACACTTGAAGTATAAATCCTTAGTAATTGCAGTACAATTTTGGATAATCTATTAGTAGAACACTTGAAGCTTGAATAATAGATTCAAATGACAGAGGTAAAAGTTTAGATAAAATGAAGTACAATTTCAGAACACCTGAAGTATAGAACTTCAATGAATAGAGTACAGGTTGAGTTAAAATGAAGTATAATTTCAGAAAATAGAAATATAATTTTATAAAAAATGAAGTACAATTCTCGAACACTTGAAGTATAAATCCTTAGTAATTGCAGTACGATTTTGGATATTCCATCAGTAGAACACCTGAAGTATAAAACTTAAATGATAGATTCTGATAATTGAAGCACAAGTTTAGATAAAATAAAGTACAATTTCAAAACACTTGAAGTATAAAACCCTTAGCAATTGCAGTACAATTTTAGATAAGGTGAAGTACAATTTCAGAACTCCTGAAGTATAAAATCTTAGCAGTTACAGTACAAATTTTAGATAATCTATTAGTAGAACACTTGAAGCTTAAATAAAAAATTCATATAACTGAAGTACAAGTTTAGATAAAATGAAGTACAATTTCAGAACACCTGAAGGACAAAATTTCAATGAATAGAGTAAAGGTTTAGGAAAAAGGAAGTAAAATTTCAGAAAATAGAAGTATAATTTTATATAGAAAAAGAAGTATAATTTCATAACACTTGAAGTGTAACTCCTTCGCAATTACAATATGATTTTGGATAATCCATAAGTAGAACACCTGAAGTGTAAAACATAAAAATTGGTTCAAACAATTGAAGTACAAGTTTACATAAAATGAAGTACAATTTGAAACACTTGAAGTATAAAAGCTTAGCAATTGCAGTACAATTTTAGATAAAGTGAAGTACAATTTTAGAACTCCTGAAGCATAAAACTTAGCGATTGTAGTACATATTTTGGATAATATATTAGTAGAACACTTGAAGATTGAATAATAGATTCAGATGACAGAAGTACAAGTTTAGATAAAATGAAGTACAATTTCAGAACACCTGAAGTATAGAACTTCAATGAATAGTGTACAGGTTGAGTTAAAAGGAAGTATAATTTCGAAAATAGAAATATAATCTTATATAAACAAAAGTACAATTTTAGAACACTTGAAGTATAAATCCTTAGTAATTGCAGTACAATTTTGGATAATCTATTAGTAGAACATTTGAAGCTTGAATAATAGATTCAAATGACAGAGGTAAAAGTTTAGATAAAATGAAGTACAATTTCAGGACACATGAAATATAGAACTTCAATGAATAGAGTACAGGTTGAGTTAAAATGAAGTATAATTTCAGAAAATAGAAATATAATTTTATAAAAAATGAAGTACAATTCTCGAACACTTGAAGTATAAATCCTTAGTAATTGCAGTACAATTTTGGATAATCTATTAGTAGAACACTTGAAGCTTGAATAATAGATTCAAATGACAGAGGTAAAAGTTTAGATAAAATGAAGTACAATTTCAGAACACCTGAAGTATAGAACTTCAATGAATAGAGTACAGGTTGAGTTAAAAGGAAGTATAATTTCGAAAATACAAATATAATCTTATATAAACAAAAGTACAATTTTAGAACACTTGAAGTATAAATCCTTAGTAAATGCAGTACAATTTTGGATAATCTATTAGTAGAACACTTGAAGCTTAAATAATAGATTCAAATGACTGAGGTAAAAGTTTAGATAAAATGAAGTACAATTTCAGGACACATGAAGTATAGAATTTCAATGAATAGAGTACAGGTTGAGTTAAAATGAAGTATAATTTCAGAAAATAGAAATATAATTTTATAAAAAATGAAGTACAATTCTCGAACACTTGAAGTATAAATCCTTAGTAATTGCAGTACGATTTTGGATATTCCATCAGTAGAACACCTGAAGTATAAAACTTAAATGATAGATTCTGATAATTGAAGCACAAGTTTAGATAAAATAAAGTACAATTTCAAAACACTTGAAGTATAAAACCCTTAGCAATTGCAGTACAATTTTAGATAAGGTGAAGTACAATTTCAGAACTCCTGAAGTATAAAATCTTAGCAGTTACAGTACAAATTTTAGATAATCTATTAGTAGAACACTTGAAGCTTAAATAAAAAATTCATATAACTGAAGTACAAGTTTAGATAAAATGAAGTACAATTTCAGAACACCTGAAGGACAAAATTTCAATGAATAGAGTAAAGGTTTAGGAAAAAGGAAGTAAAATTTCAGAAAATAGAAGTATAATTTTATATAGAAAAAGAAGTATAATTTCATAACACTTGAAGTGTAACTCCTTCACAATTACAATATGATTTTGGATAATCCATAAGTAGAACACCTGAAGTGTAAAACATAAAAATTGGTTCAAACAATTGAAGTACAAGTTTACATAAAATGAAGTACAATTTGAAACACTTGAAGTATAAAAGCTTAGCAATTGCAGTACAATTTTAGATAAAGTGAAGTACAATTTTAGAACTCCTGAAGCATAAAACTTAGCGATTGTAGTACATATTTTGGATAATATATTAGTAGAACACTTGAAGATTGAATAATAGATTCAGATGACAGAAGTACAAGTTTAGATAAAAGGAAGTACAATTTCAGAACACCTGAAGTACAGAACTTCAATGAATAGAGTACAGGTTGAGTTAAAATGAAGTATAATTTCAAAAATAGAAACACAATCTTATATATACAAAAGTACAATTTTAGAACACTCGAAGTATAAATCCTTAGTAATTGCAGTACAATTTTGGATAATCTATTAGTAGAACACTCGAAGCTTGAATAATATATTCAAATGACAGAGGTAAAAGTTTAGATAAAATGAAGTACAATTTCAGAACACCTGAAGTATAGAACTTCAATGAATAGAGTACAGGTTGAGTTAAAAGGAAGTATAATTTCGAAAATACAAATATAATCTTATATAAACAAAAGTACAATTTTAGAACACTTGAAGTATAAATCCTTAGTAAATGCAGTACAATTTTGGATAATCTATTAGTAGAACACTTGAAGCTTAAATAACAGATTCAAATGACTGAGGTAAAAGTTTAGATAAAATGAAGTACAATTTCAGGACACATGAAGTATAGAATTTCAATGAATAGAGTACAGGTTGAGTTAAAATGAAGTATAATTTCAGAAAATAGAAATATAATTTTATAAAAAATGAAGTACAATTCTCGAACACTTGAAGTATAAATCCTTAGTAATTGCAGTACGATTTTGGATATTCCATCAGTAGAACACCTGAAGTATAAAACTTAAATGATAGATTCTGATAATTGAAGCACAAGTTTAGATAAAATAAAGTACAATTCCAAAACGCTTGAAGTATAAAACCTTAGCAATTGCAGTACAATTTTAGATAAGGTGAAGTACAATTTCAGAACACCTGAACTATAAAATCTTTGAAGTTACAGTACAAATTTTGGATAATCTATTAGTAGAACACTTGAAGCTTAAATAAAAAATTCATATAACTGAAGTACAAGTTTAGATAAAATGAAGTACAATTTCAGAACACCCGAAGGACAAAATTTCAATGAATAGAGTAAAGGTTTAGGAAAAAGGAAGTAAAATTTCAGAAAATAGAAGTATAATTTTATATAGAAAAAGAAGTATAATTTCATAACACTTGAAGTGTAACTCCTTCGCAATTACAATATGATTTTGGATAATCCATAAGTAGAACACCTGAAGTGTAAAACATAAAAATTGGTTCAAACAATTGAAGTACAAGTTTACATAAAATGAAGTACAATTTGAAACACTTGAAGTATAAAAGCTTAGCAATTGCAGTACAATTTTAGATAAAGTGAAGTACAATTTTAGAACTCCTGAAGCATAAAACTTAGCGATTGTAGTACATATTTTGGATAATATATTAGTAGAACACTTGAAGATTGAATAATAGATTCAGATGACAGAAGTACAAGTTTAGATAAAAGGAAGTAAAATTTCAGAACACCTGAAGTACAGAACTTCAATGAATAGAGTACAGGTTGAGTTAAAATGAAGTATAATTTCAAAAATAGAAACACAATCTTATATAAACAAAAGTACAATTTTAGAACACTCGAAGTATAAATCCTTAGTAATTGCAGTACAATTTTGGATAATCTATTAGTAGAACACTCGAAGCTTGAATAATATATTCAAATGACAGAGGTAAAAGTTTAGATAAAATGAAGTACAATTTCAGAACACCTGAAGTATAGAACTTCAATGAATAGAGTACAGGTTGAGTTAAAAGGAAGTATAATTTCGAAAATAGAAATACAATCTTATATAAACAAAAGTACAATTTTAGAACACTTGAAGTATAAATCCTTAGTAATTGCAGTACAATTTTGGATAATCTATTAGTAGAACACTTGAAGCTTGAATAATAGATTCAAATGACAGAGGTAAAAGTTTAGATAAAATGAAGTACAATTTCAGAACACCTGAAGTATAGAACTTCAATGAATAGAGTACAGGTTGAGTTAAAATGAAGTATAATTTCAGAAAATAGAAATATAATTTTATAAAAAATGAAGTACAATTCTCGAACACTTGAAGTATAAATCCTTAGTAATTGCAGTACGATTTTGGATATTCCATCAGTAGAACACCTGAAGTATAAAACTTAAATGATAGATTCTGATAATTGAAGCACAAGTTTAGATAAAATAAAGTACAATTTCAAAACACTTGAAGTATAAAACCCTTAGCAATTGCAGTACAATTTTAGATAAGGTGAAGTACAATTTCAGAACTCCTGAAGTATAAAATCTTAGCAGTTACAGTACAAATTTTAGATAATCTATTAGTAGAACACTTGAAGCTTAAATAAAAAATTCATATAACTGAAGTACAAGTTTAGATAAAATGAAGTACAATTTCAGAACACCTGAAGGACAAAATTTCAATGAATAGAGTAAAGGTTTAGGAAAAAGGAAGTAAAATTTCAGAAAATAGAAGTATAATTTTATATAGAAAAAGAAGTATAATTTCATAACACTTGAAGTGTAACTCCTTCACAATTACAATATGATTTTGGATAATCCATAAGTAGAACACCTGAAGTGTAAAACATAAAAATTGGTTCAAACAATTGAAGTACAAGTTTACATAAAATGAAGTACAATTTGAAACACTTGAAGTATAAAAGCTTAGCAATTGCAGTACAATTTTAGATAAAGTGAAGTACAATTTTAGAACTCCTGAAGCATAAAACTTAGCGATTGTAGTACATATTTTGGATAATATATTAGTAGAACACTTGAAGATTGAATAATAGATTCAGATGACAGAAGTACAAGTTTAGATAAAAGGAAGTACAATTTCAGAACACCTGAAGTACAGAACTTCAATGAATAGAGTACAGGTTGAGTTAAAATGAAGTATAATTTCAAAAATAGAAATACAATCTTATATAAACAAAAGTACAATTTTAGAACACTCGAAGTATAAATCCTTAGTAATTGCAGTACAATTTTGGATAATCTATTAGTAGAACACTCGAAGCTTGAATAATAGATTCAAATGACAGAGGTAAAAGTTTAGATAAAATGAAGTACAATTTCAGAACACCTGAAGTGTAGAACTTCAATGAATAGAGCACAGGTTGAGTTAAAAGGAAGTATAATTTCGAAAATAGAAATACAATCTTATATAAACAAAAGTACAATTTTAGAACACTTGAAGTATAAATCCTTAGTAATTGCAGTACAATTTTGGATAATCTATTAGTAGAACACTTGAAGCTTGAATAATAGATTCAAATGACAGAGGTAAAAGTTTAGATAAAATGAAGTACAATTTCAGAACACCTGAAGTATAGAACTTCAATGAATAGAGTACAGGTTGAGTTAAAAGGAAGTATAATTTCGAAAATACAAATATAATCTTATATAAACAAAAGTACAATTTTAGAACACTTGAAGTATAAATCCTTAGTAAATGCAGTACAATTTTGGATAATCTATTAGTAGAACACTTGAAGCTTAAACAATAGATTCAAATGACTGAGGTAAAAGTTTAGATAAAATGAAGTACAATTTCAGGACACATGAAGTATAGAATTTCAATGAATAGAGTACAGGTTTAGTTAAAATGAAGTATAATTTCAGAAAATAGAAATATAATTTTATAAAAAATGAAGTACAATTCTCGAACACTTGAAGTATAAATCCTTAGTAATTGCAGTACGATTTTGGATATTCCATCAGTAGAACACCTGAAGTATAAAACTTAAATGATAGATTCTGATAATTGAAGCACAATTTTAGATAAAATAAAGTACAATTCCAAAACGCTTGAAGTATAAAACCTTAGCAATTGCAGTACAATTTTAGATAAGGTGAAGTACAATTTCAGAACACCTGAACTATAAAATCTTACAAGTTACAGTACAAATTTTGGATAATCTATTAGTAGAACACTTGAAGCTTAAATAAAAAATTCATATAACTGAAGTACAAGTTTAGATAAAATGAAGTACAATTTCAGAACACCTGAAGGACAAAATTTCAATGAATAGAGTAAAGGTTTAGGAAAAAGGAAGTAAAATTTCAGAAAATAGAAGTATAATTTTATATAGAAAAAGAAGTATAATTTCATAACACTTGAAGTGTAACTCCTTCGCAATTACAATATGATTTTGGATAATCCATAAGTAGAACACCTGAAGTGTAAAACATAAAAATTGGTTCAAACAATTGAAGTACAAGTTTACATAAAATGAAGTACAATTTGAAACACTTGAAGTATAAAAGCTTAGCAATTGCAGTACAATTTTAGATAAAGTGAAATACAATTTTAGAACTCCTGAAGCATAAAACTTAGCGATTGTAGTACATATTTTGGATAATATATTAGTAGAACACTTGAAGATTGAATAATAGATTCAGATGACAGAAGTACAAGTTTAGATAAAAGGAAGTACAATTTCAGAACACCTGAAGTACAGAACTTCAATGAATAGAGTACAGGTTGAGTTAAAATGAAGTATAATTTCAAAAATAGAAATACAATCTTATATAAACAAAAGTACAATTTTAGAACACTCGAAGTATAAATCCTTAGTAATTGCAGTACAATTTTGGATAATCTATTAGTATAACACTCGAAGCTTGAATAATATATTCAAATGACAGAGGTAAAAGTTTAGATAAAATGAAGTACAATTTCAGAACACCTGAAGTATAAATCCTTAGTAATTGCAGTACAATTTTGGATAATCTATTAGTAGAACACTTGAAGCTTGAATAATAGATTCAAATGACAGAGGTAAAAGTTTAGATAAAATGAAGTACAATTTCAGAACACCTGAAGCATAGAACTTCAATGAATAGAGTACAGGTTGAGTTAAAAGGAAGTATAATTTCGAAAATAGAAATACAATCTTATATAAACAAAAGTACAATTTTAGAACACTCAAATTATAAATCCTTAGTAATTGCAGTACAATTTTGGATAATCTATTAGTAGAACACTCGAAGCTTGAATAATATATTCAAATGACAGAGGTAAAAGTTTAGATAAAATGAAGTACAATTTCAGAACACCTGAAGCATAGAACTTCAATGAATAGAGTACAGGTTGAGTTAAAAGGAAGTATAATTTCGAAAATAGAAATACAATCTTATATAAACAAAAGTACAATTTTAGAACACTTGAAGTATAAATCCTTAGTAATTGCAGTACAATTTTGGATAATCTATTAGTAGAACACTTGAAGCTTGAATAATAGATTCAAATGACAGAGGTAAAAGTTTAGATAAAATGAAGTACAATTTCAGAACACCTGAAGTATAGAACTTCAATGAATAGAGTAAAGGTTTAGGAAAAAGGAAGTAAAATTTCAGAAAATAGAAGTATAATTTTATATAGAAAAAGAAGTATAATTTCATAACACTTGAAGTGTAACTCCTTCGCAATTACAATATGATTTTGGATAATCCATAAGTAGAACACCTGAAGTGTAAAACATAAAAATTGGTTCAAACAATTGAAGTACAAGTTTACATAAAATGAAGTACAATTTGAAACACTTGAAGTATAAAAGCTTAGCAATTGCAGTACAATTTTAGATAAAGTGAAATACAATTTTAGAACTCCTGAAGCATAAAACTTAGCGATTGTAGTACATATTTTGGATAATATATTAGTAGAACACTTGAAGATTGAATAATAGATTCAGATGACAGAAGTACAAGTTTAGATAAAAGGAAGTACAATTTCAGAACACCTGAAGTACAGAACTTCAATGAATAGAGTACAGGTTGAGTTAAAATGAAGTATAATTTCAAAAATAGAAATACAATCTTATATAAACAAAAGTACAATTTTAGAACACTCGAAGTATAAATCCTTAGTAATTGCAGTACAATTTTGGATAATCTATTAGTAGAACACTCGAAGCTTGAATAATATATTCAAATGACAGAGGTAAAAGTTTAGATAAAATGAAGTACAATTTCAGAACACCTGAAGTATAGAACTTCAATGAATAGAGTACAGGTTGAGTTAAAAGGAAGTATAATTTCGAAAATAGAAATACAATCTTATATAAACAAAAGTACAATTTTAGAACACTTGAAGTATAAATCCTTAGTAATTGCAGTACAATTTTGGATAATCTATTAGTAGAACACTTGAAGCTTGAATAATAGATTCAAATGACAGAGGTAAAAGTTTAGATAAAATGAAGTACAATTTCAGAACACCTGAAGTATAGAACTTCAATGAATAGAGTACAGGTTGAGTTAAAAGGAAGTATAATTTCGAAAATACAAATATAATCTTATATAAACAAAAGTACAATTTTAGAACACTTGAAGTATAAATCCTTAGTAAATGCAGTACAATTTTGGATAATCTATTAGTAGAACACTTGAAGCTTAAACAATAGATTCAAATGACTGAGGTAAAAGTTTAGATAAAATGAAGTACAATTTCAGGACACATGAAGTATAGAATATCAATGAATGGAGTACAGGTTGAGTTAAAATGAAGTATAATTTCAGAAAATAGAAATATAATTTTATAAAAAATGAAGTACAATTCTCGAACACTTGAAGTATAAATCCTTAGTAATTGCAGTACGATTTTGGATATTCCATCAGTAGAACACCTGAAGTATAAAACTTAAATGATAGATTCTGATAATTGAAGCACAAGTTTAGATAAAATAAAGTACAATTCCAAAACGCTTGAAGTATAAAACCTTAGCAATTGCAGTACAATTTTAGATAAGGTGAAGTACAATTTCAGAACACCTGAACTATAAAATCTTAGAAGTTACAGTACAAATTTTGGATAATCTATTAGTAGAACACTTGAAGCTTAAATAAAAAATTCATATAACTGAAGTACAAGTTTAGATAAAATGAAGTACAATTTCAGAACACCTGAAGGACAAAATTTCAATGAATAGAGTAAAGGTTTAGGAAAAAGGAAGTAAAATTTCAGAAAATAGAAGTACAATTTTATATAGAAAAAGAAGTATAATTTCATAACACTTGAAGTGTAACTCCTTCGCAATTACAATATGATTTTGGATAATCCATAAGTAGAACACCTGAAGTGTAAAACATAAAAATTGGTTCAAATAATTGAAGTACAAGTTTACATAAAATGAAGTACAATTTGAAACACTTGAAGTATAAAAGCTTAGCAATTGCAGTACAATTTTAGATAAAGTGAAATACAATTTTAGAACTCCTGAAGCATAAAACTTAGCGATTGTAGTACATATTTTGGATAATATATTAGTAGAACACTTGAAGATTGAATAATAGATTCAGATGACAGAAGTACAAGTTTAGATAAAAGGAAGTACAATTTCAGAACACCTGAAGTACAGAACTTCAATGAATAGAGTACAGGTTGAGTTAAAATGAAGTATAATTTCAAAAATAGAAATACAATCTTATATAAACAAAAGTACAATTTTAGAACACTCGAAGTATAAATCCTTAGTAATTGCAGTACAATTTTGGATAATCTATTAGTAGAACACTCGAAGCTTGAATAATATATTCAAATGACAGAGGTAAAAGTTTAGATAAAATGAAGTACAATTTCAGAACACCTGAAGTATAAATCCTTAGTAATTGCAGTACAATTTTGGATAATCTATTAGTAGAACACTTGAAGCTTGAATAATAGATTCAAATGACAGAGGTAAAAGTTTAGATAAAATGAAGTACAATTTCAGAACACCTGAAGTATAGAACTTCAATGAATAGAGTACAGGTTGAGTTAAAAGGAAGTATAATTTCGAAAATACAAATATAATCTTATATAAACAAAAGTACAATTTTAGAACACTTGAAGTATAAATCCTTAGTAATTGCAATACAATTTTGGATAATATATTAGTAGAACACTTGAAGCTTGAATAATAGATTCAGATGACAGAAGTACAAGTTTAGATAAAAAGAAGTACAATTTCAGAACCCCTGAAGTACAGAACTTCAATGAATAGAGTACAGGCTGAGTTAAAATGAAGTATAATTTCGAAAATAGAAATATAATCTTATATAAACAAAAGTACAATTTTAGAACACTTGAAGTATAAATCCTTAGTAATTGCAGTACAATTTTGGATAATCTATTAGTAGAACACTCGAAGCTTGAATAATAGATTCAAATGACAGAGGTAAAAGTTTAGATAAAATGAAGTACAATTTCAGAACACCTGAAGGACAAAATTTCAATGAATAGAGTAAAGGTTTAGGAAAAAGGAAGTAAAATTTCAGAAAATAGAAGTATAATTTTATATAGAAAAAGAAGTATAATTTCATAACACTTGAAGTGTAACTCCTTCGCAATTACAATATGATTTTGGACAATCCATAAGTAGAACACCTGAAGTGTAAAACATAAAAATTGGTTCAAACAATTGAAGTACAAGTTTACATAAAATGAAGTACAATTTGAAACACTTGAAGTATAAAAGCTTAGCAATTGCAGTACAATTTTAGATAAAGTGAAGTACAATTTTAGAACTCCTGAAGCATAAAACTTAGCGATTGTAGTACATATTTTGGATAATATATTAGTAGAACACTTGAAGATTGAATAATAGATTCAGATGACAGAAGTACAAGTTTAGATAAAAGGAAGTACAATTTCAGAACACCTGAAGTACAGAACTTCAATGAATAGAGTACAGGTTGAGTTAAAATGAAGTATAATTTCAAAAATAGAAATACAATCTTATATAAACAAAAGTACAATTTTAGAACACTCGAAGTATAAATCCTTAGTAATTGCAGTACAATTTTGGATAATCTATTAGTAGAACACTCGAAGCTTGAATAATAGATTCAAATGACAGAGGTAAAAGTTTAGATAAAATGAAGTACAATTTCAGAACACCTGAAGTATAGAACTTCAATGAATAGAGTACAGGTTGAGTTAAAAGGAAGTATAATTTCGAAAATAGAAATACAATCTTATATAAACAAAAGTACAATTTTAGAACACTCGAAGTATAAATCCATATTAATTGCAGTACAATTTTGGATAATCTAATAGTAGAACACTTGAAGCTTGAATAATAGATTCAAATGACAGAGGTAAAAGTTTAGATAAAATGAAGTACAATTTAAGAACACCTGAAGTATAGAACTTCAATGAATAGAGTACAGGTTGAGTTAAAAGGAAGTATAATTTCGAAAATAGAAATATAATCTTATATAAACAAAAGTACAATTTTAGAACACTCGAAGTATAAATCCTTAGTAATTGCAGTACAATTTTGGATAATCTATTAGTAGAACACTCGAAGCTTGAATAATAGATTCAAATGACAGAGGTAAAAGTTTAGATA
This sequence comes from Jacaranda mimosifolia, assembly GCA_018894105.1. Lineage (NCBI taxonomy): Eukaryota > Viridiplantae > Streptophyta > Magnoliopsida > Lamiales > Bignoniaceae > Jacaranda > Jacaranda mimosifolia. The sequence continues at coordinate 23,808,730 of CM032119.1, forward strand.
AAATGAAGTACAATTTCAGAACACCTGAAGTATAGAACTTCAATGAATAGAGTACAGGTTGAGTTAAAAGGAAGTATAATTTCAAAAATAGAAATACAATCTTATATAAACAAAAGTACAATTTTAGAACACTCGAAGTATAAATCCTTAGTAATTGCAGTACAATTTTGGATAATCTATTAGTAGAACACTCGAAGCTTGAATAATATATTCAAATGACAGAGGTAAAAGTTTAGATAAAATGAAGTACAATTTCAGAACACCTGAAGTATAGAACTTCAATGAATAGAGTACAGGTTGAGTTAAAAGGAAGTATAATTTCGAAAATAGAAATACAATCTTATATAAACAAAAGTACAATTTTAGAACACTTGAAGTATAAATCCTTAGTAATTGCAGCACAATTTTGGATAATCTATTAGTAGAACACTTGAAGCTTGAATAATAGATTCAAATGACAGAGGTAAAAGTTTAGATAAAATTAAGTACAATTTCAGAACACCTGAAGTATAGAACTTCAATGAATAGAGTACAGGTTGAGTTAAAAGGAAGTATAATTTCGAAAATACAAATATAATCTTATATAAACAAAAGTACAATTTTAGAACACTTGAAGTATAAATCCTTAGTAAATGCAGTACAATTTTGGATAATCTATTAGTAGAACACTTGAAGCTTAAATAATAGATTCAAATGACTGAGGTAAAAGTTTAGATAAAATGAAGTACAATTTCAGGACACATGAAGTATAGAATTTCAATGAATAGAGTACAGGTTGAGTTAAAATGAAGTATAATTTCAGAAAATAGAAATATAATTTTATAAAAAATGAAGTACAATTCTCGAACACTTGAAGTATAAATCCTTAGTAATTGCAGTACGATTTTGGATATTCCATCAGTAGAACACCTGAAGTATAAAACTTAAATGATAGATTCTGATAATTGAAGCACAAGTTTAGATAAAATAAAGTACAATTCTAAAACGCTTGAAGTATAAAACCTTAGCAATTGCAGTACAATTTTAGATAAGGTGAAGTACAATTTCAGAACACCTGAACTATAAAATCTTAGAAGTTACAGTACAAATTTTTGATAATCTATTAGTAGAACACTTGAAGCTTAAATAAAAAATTCATATAACTGAAGTACAAGTTTAGATAAAATGAAGTACAATTTCAGAACACCTGAAGGACAAAATTTCAATGAATAGAGTAAAGGTTTAGGAAAAAGGAAGTAAAATTTCAGAAAATAGAAGTATAATTTTATATAGAAAAAGAAGTATAATTTCATAACACTTGAAGTGTAACTCCTTCGCAATTACAATATGATTTTGGATAATCCATAAGTAGAACACCTGAAGTGTAAAACATAAAAATTGGTTCAAACAATTGAAGTACAAGTTTACATAAAATGAAGTACAATTTGAAACACTTGAAGTATAAAAGCTTAGCAATTGCAGTACAATTTTAGATAAAGTGAAATACAATTTTAGAACTCCTGAAGCATAAAACTTAGCGATTGTAGTACATATTTTGGATAATATATTAGTAGAACACTTGAAGATTGAATAATAGATTCAGATGACAGAAGTACAAGTTTAGATAAAAGGAAGTACAATTTCAGAACACCTGAAGTACAGAACTTCAATGAATAGAGTACAGGTTGAGTTAAAATGAAGTATAATTTCAAAAATAGAAATACAATCTTATATAAACAAAAGTACAATTTTAGAACACTCGAAGTATAAATCCTTAGTAATTGCAGTACAATTTTGGATAATCTATTAGTAGAACACTCGAAGCTTGAATAATATATTCAAATGACAGAGGTAAAAGTTTAGATAAAATGAAGTACAATTTCAGAACACCTGAAGTATAAATCCTTAGTAATTGCAGTACAATTTTGGATAATCTATTAGTAGAACACTTGAAGCTTGAATAATAGATTCAAATGACAGAGGTAAAAGTTTAGATAAAATGAAGTACAATTTCAGAACACCTGAAGTATAGAACTTCAATGAATAGAGTACAGGTTGAGTTAAAAGGAAGTATAATTTCGAAAATACAAATATAATCTTATATAAACAAAAGTACAATTTTAGAACACTTGAAGTATAAATCCTTAGTAATTGCAATACAATTTTGGATAATATATTAGTAGAACACTTGAAGCTTGAATAATAGATTCAGATGACAGAAGTACAAGTTTAGATAAAAAGAAGTACAATTTCAGAACCCCTGAAGTACAGAACTTCAATGAATAGAGTACAGGCTGAGTTAAAATGAAGTATAATTTCGAAAATAGAAATATAATCTTATATAAACAAAAGTAAAATTTTAGAACACTTGAAGTATAAATCCTTAGTAATTGCAGTACAATTTTGGATAATCTATTAGTAGAACACTCGAAGCTTGAATAATAGATTCAAATGACAGAGGTAAAAGTTTAGATAAAATGAAGTACAATTTCAGAACACCTGAAGGACAAAATTTCAATGAATAGAGTAAAGGTTTAGGAAAAAGGAAGTAAAATTTCAGAAAATAGAAGTATAATTTTATATAGAAAAAGAAGTATAATTTCATAACACTTGAAGTGTAACTCCTTCGCAATTACAATATGATTTTGGACAATCCATAAGTAGAACACCTGAAGTGTAAAACATAAAAATTGGTTCAAACAATTGAAGTACAAGTTTACATAAAATGAAGTACAATTTGAAACACTTGAAGTATAAAAGCTTAGCAATTGCAGTACAATTTTAGATAAAGTGAAGTACAATTTTAGAACTCCTGAAGCATAAAACTTAGCGATTGTAGTACATATTTTGGATAATATATTAGTAGAACACTTGAAGATTGAATAATAGATTCAGATGACAGAAGTACAAGTTTAGATAAAAGGAAGTACAATTTCAGAACACCTGAAGTACAGAACTTCAATGAATAGAGTACAGGTTGAGTTAAAATGAAGTATAATTTCAAAAATAGAAATACAATCTTATATAAACAAAAGTACAATTTTAGAACACTCGAAGTATAAATCCTTAGTAATTGCAGTACAATTTTGGATAATCTATTAGTAGAACACTCGAAGCTTGAATAATAGATTCAAATGACAGAGGTAAAAGTTTAGATAAAATGAAGTACAATTTCAGAACACCTGAAGTATAGAACTTCAATGAATAGAGTACAGGTTGAGTTAAAAGGAAGTATAATTTCGAAAATAGAAATACAATCTTATATAAACAAAAGTACAATTTTAGAACACTCGAAGTATAAATCCTTATTAATTGCAGTACAATTTTGGATAATCTAATAGTAGAACACTTGAAGCTTGAATAATAGATTCAAATGACAGAGGTAAAAGTTTAGATAAAATGAAGTACAATTTAAGAACACCTGAAGTATAGAACTTCAATGAATAGAGTACAGGTTGAGTTAAAAGGAAGTATAATTTCGAAAATAGAAATATAATCTTATATAAACAAAAGTACAATTTTAGAACACTCGAAGTATAAATCCTTAGTAATTGCAGTACAATTTTGGATAATCTATTAGTAGAACACTCGAAGCTTGAATAATAGATTCAAATGACAGAGGTAAAAGTTTAGATAAAATGAAGTACAATTTCAGAACACCTGAAGTATAGAACTTCAATGAATAGAGTACAGGTTGAGTTAAAAGGAAGTATAATTTCAAAAATAGAAATACAATCTTATATAAACAAAAGTACAATTTTAGAACACTCGAAGTATAAATCCTTAGTAATTGCAGTACAATTTTGGATAATCTATTAGTAGAACACTCGAAGCTTGAATAATATATTCAAATGACAGAGGTAAAAGTTTAGATAAAATGAAGTACAATTTCAGAACACCTGAAGTATAGAACTTCAATGAATAGAGTACAGGTTGAGTTAAAAGGAAGTATAATTTCGAAAATAGAAATACAATCTTATATAAACAAAAGTACAATTTTAGAACACTTGAAGTATAAATCCTTAGTAATTGCAGCACAATTTTGGATAATCTATTAGTAGAACACTTGAAGCTTGAATAATAGATTCAAATGACAGAGGTAAAAGTTTAGATAAAATTAAGTACAATTTCAGAACACCTGAAGTATAGAACTTCAATGAATAGAGTACAGGTTGAGTTAAAAGGAAGTATAATTTCGAAAATACAAATATAATCTTATATAAACAAAAGTACAATTTTAGAACACTTGAAGTATAAATCCTTAGTAAATGCAGTACAATTTTGGATAATCTATTAGTAGAACACTTGAAGCTTAAATAATAGATTCAAATGACTGAGGTAAAAGTTTAGATAAAATGAAGTACAATTTCAGGACACATGAAGTATAGAATTTCAATGAATAGAGTACAGGTTGAGTTAAAATGAAGTATAATTTCAGAAAATAGAAATATAATTTTATAAAAAATGAAGTACAATTCTCGAACACTTGAAGTATAAATCCTTAGTAATTGCAGTACGATTTTGGATATTCCATCAGTAGAACACCTGAAGTATAAAACTTAAATGATAGATTCTGATAATTGAAGCACAAGTTTAGATAAAATAAAGTACAATTCTAAAACGCTTGAAGTATAAAACCTTAGCAATTGCAGTACAATTTTAGATAAGGTGAAGTACAATTTCAGAACACCTGAACTATAAAATCTTAGAAGTTACAGTACAAATTTTTGATAATCTATTAGTAGAACACTTGAAGCTTAAATAAAAAATTCATATAACTGAAGTACAAGTTTAGATAAAATGAAGTACAATTTCAGAACACCTGAAGGACAAAATTTCAATGAATAGAGTAAAGGTTTAGGAAAAAGGAAGTAAAATTTCAGAAAATAGAAGTATAATTTTATATAGAAAAAGAAGTATAATTTCATAACACTTGAAGTGTAACTCCTTCGCAATTACAATATGATTTTGGATAATCCATAAGTAGAACACCTGAAGTGTAAAACATAAAAATTGGTTCAAACAATTGAAGTACAAGTTTACATAAAATGAAGTACAATTTGAAACACTTGAAGTATAAAAGCTTAGCAATTGCAGTACAATTTTAGATAAAGTGAAATACAATTTTAGAACTCCTGAAGCATAAAACTTAGCGATTGTAGTACATATTTTGGATAATATATTAGTAGAACACTTGAAGATTGAATAATAGATTCAGATGACAGAAGTACAAGTTTAGATAAAAGGAAGTACAATTTCAGAACACCTGAAGTACAGAACTTCAATGAATAGAGTACAGGTTGAGTTAAAATGAAGTATAATTTCAAAAATAGAAATACAATCTTATATAAACAAAAGTACAATTTTAGAACACTCGAAGTATAAATCCTTAGTAATTGCAGTACAATTTTGGATAATCTATTAGTAGAACACTCGAAGCTTGAATAATATATTCAAATGACAGAGGTAAAAGTTTAGATAAAATGAAGTACAATTTCAGAACACCTGAAGTATAAATCCTTAGTAATTGCAGTACAATTTTGGATAATCTATTAGTAGAACACTTGAAGCTTGAATAATAGATTCAAATGACAGAGGTAAAAGTTTAGATAAAATGAAGTACAATTTCAGAACACCTGAAGTATAGAACTTCAATGAATAGAGTACAGGTTGAGTTAAAAGGAAGTATAATTTCGAAAATACAAATATAATCTTATATAAACAAAAGTACAATTTTAGAACACTTGAAGTATAAATCCTTAGTAATTGCAATACAATTTTGGATAATATATTAGTAGAACACTTGAAGCTTGAATAATAGATACAGATGACAGAAGTACAAGTTTAGATAAAAAGAAGTACAATTTCAGAACCCCTGAAGTACAGAACTTCAATGAATAGAGTACAGGCTGAGTTAAAATGAAGTATAATTTCGAAAATAGAAATATAATCTTATATAAACAAAAGTACAATTTTAGAACACTTGAAGTATAAATCCTTAGTAATTGCAGTACAATTTTGGATAATCTATTAGTAGAACACTCGAAGCTTGAATAATAGATTCAAATGACAGAGGTAAAAGTTTAGATAAAATGAAGTACAATTTCAGAACACCTGAAGGACAAAATTTCAATGAATAGAGTAAAGGTTTAGGAAAAAGGAAGCAAAATTTCAGAAAATAGAAGTATAATTTTATATAGAAAAAGAAGTATAATTTCATAACACTTGAAGTGTAACTCCTTCGCAATTACAATATGATTTTGGATAATCCATAAGTAGAACACCTGAAGTGTAAAACATAAAAATTGGTTCAAACAATTGAAGTACAAGTTTACATAAAATGAAGTACAATTTGAAACACTTGAAGTATAAAAGCTTAGCAATTGCAGTACAATTTTAGATAAAGTGAAATACATTTTTAGAACTCCTGAAGCATAAAATTTAGCGATTGTAGTACATATTTTGGATAATATATTAGTAGAACACTTGAAGATTGAATAATAGATTCAGATGACAGAAGTACAAGTTTAGATAAAAGGAAGTACAATTTCAGAACACCTGAAGTACAGAACTTCAATGAATAGAGTACAGGTTGAGTTAAAATGAAGTATAATTTCAAAAATAGAAATACAATCTTATATAAACAAAAGTACAATTTTAGAACACTCGAAGTATAAATCCTTAGTAATTGCAGTACAATTTTGGATAATCTATTAGTAGAACACTCGAAGCTTGAATAATATATTCAAATGACAGAGGTAAAAGTTTAGATAAAATGAAGTACAATTTCAGAACACCTGAAGTATAAATCCTTAGTAATTGCAGTACAATTTTGGATAATCTATTAGTAGAACACTTGAAGCTTGAATAATAGATTCAAATGACAGAGGTAAAAGTTTAGATAAAATGAAGTACAATTTCAGAACACCTGAAGTATAGAACTTCAATGAATAGAGTACAGGTTGAGTTAAAAGGAAGTATAATTTCGAAAATACAAATATAATCTTATATAAACAAAAGTACAATTTTAGAACACTTGAAGTATAAATCCTTAGTAATTGCAATACAATTTTGGATAATATATTAGTAGAACACTTGAAGCTTGAATAATAGATTCAGATGACAGAAGTAGAAGTTTAGATAAAAAGAAGTACAATTTCAGAACCCCTGAAGTACAGAACTTCAATGAATAGAGTACAGGCTGAGTTAAAATGAAGTATAATTTCGAAAATAGAAATATAATCTTATATAAACAAAAGTACAATTTTAGAACACTTGAAGTATAAATCCTTAGTAATTGCAGTACAATTCTGGATAATCTATTAGTAGAACACTCGAAGCTTGAATAATAGATTCAAATGACAGAGGTAAAAGTTTAGATAAAATGAAGTACAATTTCAGAACACCTGAAGGACAAAATTTCAATGAATAGAGTAAAGGTTTAGGAAAAAGGAAGTAAAATTTCAGAAAATAGAAGTATAATTTTATATAGAAAAAGAAGTATAATTTCATAACACTTGAAGTGTAACTCCTTCGCAATTACAATATGATTTTGGATAATCCATAAGTAGAACACCTGAAGTGTAAAACATAAAAATTGGTTCAAACAATTGAAGTACAAGTTTACATAAAATGAAGTACAATTTGAAACACTTGAAGTATAAAAGCTTAGCAATTGCAGTACAATTTTAGATAAAGTGAAATACAATTTTAGAACTCCTGAAGCATAAAATTTAGCGATTGTAGTACATATTTTGGATAATATATTAGTAGAACACTTGAAGATTGAATAATAGATTCAGATGACAGAAGTACAAGTTTAGATAAAAGGAAGTACAATTTCAGAACACCTGAAGTACAGAACTTCAATGAATAGAGTACAGGTTGAGTTAAAATGAAGTATAATTTCAAAAATAGAAATACAATCTTATATAAACAAAAGTACAATTTTAGAACACTCGAAGTATAAATCCTTAGTAATTGCAGTACAATTTTGGATAATCTATTAGTAGAACACTCGAAGCTTGAATAATATATTCAAATGACAGAGGTAAAAGTTTAGATAAAATGAAGTACAATTTCAGAACACCTGAAGTATAAATCCTTAGTAATTGCAGTACAATTTTGGATAATCTATTAGTAGAACACTTGAAGCTTGAATAATAGATTCAAATGACAGAGGTAAAAGTTTAGATAAAATGAAGTACAATTTCAGAACACCTGAAGTATAGAACTTCAATGAATAGAGTACAGGTTGAGTTAAAAGGAAGTATAATTTCGAAAATACAAATATAATCTTATATAAACAAAAGTACAATTTTAGAACACTTGTAGTATAAATCCTTAGTAATTGCAATACAATTTTGGATAATATATTAGTAGAACACTTGAAGCTTGAATAATAGATTCAGATGACAGAAGTACAAGTTTAGATAAAAAGAAGTACAATTTCAGAACCCCTGAAGTACAGAACTTCAATGAATAGAGTACAGGCTGAGTTAAAATGAAGTATAATTTCGAAAATAGAAATATAATCTTATATAAACAAAAGTACAATTTTAGAACACTTGAAGTATAAATCCTTAGTAATTGCAGTACAATTTTGGATAATCTATTAGTAGAACACTCGAAGCTTGAATAATAGATTCAAATGACAGAGGTAAAAGTTTAGATAAAATGAAGTACAATTTCAGAACACCTGAAGGACAAAATTTCAATGAATAGAGTAAAGGTTTAGGAAAAAGGAAGTAAAATTTCAGAAAATAGAAGTATAATTTTATATAGAAAAAGAAGTATAATTTCATAACACTTGAAGTGTAACTCCTTCGCAATTACAATATGATTTTGGATGATCCATAAGTAGAACACCTGAAGTGTAAAACATAAAAATTGGTTCAAACAATTGAAGTACAAGTTTACATAAAATGAAGTACAATTTGAAACACTTGAAGTATAAAAGCTTAGCAATTGCAGTACAATTTTAGATAAAGTGAAGTACAATTTTAGAACTCCTGAAGCATAAAACTTAGCGATTGTAGTACATATTTTGGATAATATATTAGTAGAACACTTGAAGATTGAATAATAGATTCAGATGACAGAAGTACAAGTTTAGATAAAAGGAAGTACAATTTCAGAACACCTGAAGTACAGAACTTCAATGAATAGAGTACAGGTTGAGTTAAAATGAAGTATAATTTCAAAAATAGAAATACAATCTTATATAAACAAAAGTACAATTTTAGAACACTCGAAGTATAAATCCTTAGTAATTGCAGTACAATTTTGGATAATCTATTAGTAGAACACTCGAAGCTTGAATAATAGATTCAAATGACAGAGGTAAAAGTTTAGATAAAATGAAGTACAATTTCAGAACACCTGAAGTATAGAACTTCAATGAATAGAGTACAGGTTGAGTTAAAAGGAAGTATAATTTCGAAAATAGAAATACAATCTTATATAAACAAAAGTACAATTTTAGAACACTCGAAGTATAAATCCTTATTAATTGCAGTACAATTTTGGATAATCTATTAGTAGAACACTTGAAGCTTGAATAATAGATTCAAATGACAGAGGTAAAAGTTTAGATAAAATGAAGTACAATTTAAGAACACCTGAAGTATAGAACTTCAATGAATAGAGTACAGGTTGAGTTAAAAGGAAGTATAATTTCGAAAATAGAAATATAATCTTATATAAACAAAAGTACAATTTTAGAACACTCGAAGTATAAATCCTTAGTAATTGCAGTACAATTTTGGATAATCTATTAGTAGAACACTCGAAGCTTGAATAATAGATTCAAATGACAGAGGTAAAAGTTTAGATAAAATGAAGTACAATTTCAGAACACCTGAAGTATAGAACTTCAATGAATAGAGTACAGGTTGAGTTAAAAGGAAGTATAATTTCGAAAATAGAAATACAATCTTATATAAACAAAAGTACAATTTTAGAACACTCGAAGTATAAATCCTTAGTAATTGCAGTACAATTTTGGATAATCTATTAGTAGAACACTTGAAGCTTGAATAATAGATTCAAATGACAGAGGTAAAAGTTTAGATAAAATGAAGTACAATTTCAGAACACCTGAAGTATAGAACTTCAATGAATAGAGTACAGGTTGAGTTAAAAGGAAGTATAATTTCGAAAATACAAATATAATCTTATATAAACAAAAGTACAATTTTAGAACACTTGACGTATAAATCATTAGTAATTGCAGTTCAATTTTGGATAATCTATTAGTAGAACACTTGAAGCTTAAACAATAGATTCAAATGACTGAGGTAAAAGTTTAGATAAAATAAAGTACAATTTCAGGACACATGAAATATAGAACTTCAATGAATAGAGTACATGTTGAGTTAAAATGAAGTATAATTTCAGAAAATAGAAATATAATTTTATAAAAAATGAAGTACAATTCTCGAACACTTGAAGTATAAATCCTTAGTAATTGCAGTACGATTTTGGATATTCCATCAGTAGAACACCTGAAGTATAAAACTTAAATGATAGATTCTGATAATTGAAGTACAAGTTTAGATAAAATAAAGTACAATTCCAAAACGCTTGAAGTATAAAACCTTAGCAATTGCAGTACAATTTTAGATAAGGTGAAGTATAATTTCAGAACTCCTGAAGTATAAAATCTTAGCAGTTACAGTACAAATTTTAGATAATCTATTAGTAGAACACTTGAAGCTTAAATAAAAAATTCATATAACTGAAGTACAAGTTTAGATAAAATGAAGTACAATTTCAGAACACCTGAAGGACAAAATTTCAATGAATAGAGTAAAGGTTTAGGAAAAAGGAAGTAAAATTTCAGAAAATAGAAGTATAATTTTATATAGAAAAAGAAGTATAATTTCATAACACTTGAAGTGTAACTCCTTCGCAATTACAATATGATTTTGGATAATCCATAAGTAGAACACCTGAAGTGTAAAACATAAAAATTGGTTCAAACAATTGAAGTACAAGTTTACATAAAATGAAGTACAATTTGAAACACTTGAAGTATAAAAGCTTAGCAATTGCAGTACAATTTTAGATAAAGTGAAGTACAATTTTAGAACTCCTGAAGCATAAAACTTAGCGATTGTAGTACATATTTTGGATAATATATTAGTAGAACACTTGAAGATTGAATAATAGATTCAGATGACAGAAGTACAAGTTTAGATAAAAGGAAGTACAATTTCAGAACACCTGAAGTACAGAACTTCAATGAATAGAGTACAGGTTGAGTTAAAATGAAGTATAATTTCAAAAATAGAAATACAATCTTATATAAACAAAAGTACAATTTTAGAACACTCGAAGTATAAATCCTTAGTAATTGCAGTACAATTTTGGATAATCTATTAGTAGAACACTCGAAGCTTGAATAATAGATTCAAATGACAGAGGTAAAAGTTTAGATAAAATGAAGTACAATTTTAGAACACCTGAAGTATAGAACTTCAATGAATAGAGTACAGGTTGAGTTAAAAGGAAGTATAATTTCGAAAATAGAAATACAATCTTATATAAACAAAAGTACAATTTTAGAACACTCGAAGTATAAATCCTTAATAATTGCAGTACAATTTTGGATAATCTATTAGTAGAACACTTGAAGCTTGAATAATAGATTCAAATGACAGAGGTAAAAGTTTAGATAAAATGAAGTACAATTTCAGAACACCTGAAGTATAGAACTTCAATGAATAGAGTACAGGTTGAGTTAAAAGGAAGTATAATTTCGAAAATAGAAATACAATCTTATATAAACAAAAGTACAATTTTAGAACACTCGAAGTATAAATCCTTAGTAATTGCAGTACAATTTTGGATAATATATTAGTAGAACACTTGAAGCTTGAATAATAGATTCAGATTACAGAAGTACAAGTTTAGATAAAATGAAGTACAATTTCAGAACACCTGAAGTATAGAACTTCAATGAATAGAGTACAGGTTGAGTTAAAAGGAAGTATAATTTCGAAAATAGAAATATAATCTTATATAAACAAAAGTACAATTTTAGAACACTTGAAGTATAAATCCTTAGTAATTGCAGTACAATTTTGGATAATCTATTAGTAGAACACTCGAAGCTTGAATAATAGATTCAAATGACAGAGGTAAAAGTTTAGATAAAATGAAGTACAATTTCAGAACACCTGAAGGACAAAATTTCAATGAATAGAGTAAAGGTTTAGGAAAAAGGAAGTAAAATTTCAGAAAATAGAAGTATAATTTTATATAGAAAAAGAAGTATAATTTCATAACACTTGAAGTGTAACTCCTTCGCAATTACAATATGATTTTGGATAATCCATAAGTAGAACACCTGAAGTGTAAAACATAAAAATTGGTTCAAACAATTGAAGTACAAGTTTACATAAAATGAAGTACAATTTGAAACACTTGAAGTATAAAAGCTTAGCAATTGCAGTACAATTTTTGATAAAGTGAAGTACAATTTTAGAACTTCTGAAGCATAAAACTTAGCGATTGTAGTACATATTTTGGATAATATATTAGTAGAACACTTGAAGATTGAATAATAGATTCAGATGACAGAAGTACAAGTTTAGATAAAAGGAAGTACAATTTCAGAACACCTGAAGTACAGAACTTCAATGAAAAGAGTACAGGTTTAGTTAAAATGAAGTATAATTTCAAAAATAGAAATACAATCTTACATAAACAAAAGTACAATTTTAGAACACTCGAAGTATAAATCCTTAGTAATTGCAGTACAATTTTGGATAATCTATTAGTAGAACACTTGAAGCTTGAACAATAGTTTCAAATGACAGAGGTAAAAGTTTAGATAAAATGAAGTACAATTTCAGAACACCAGATGTATAGAACTTCAATGGATAGAGTATAGGTTGAGTTAAAAGGAATTATAATTTCGAAAATAGAAATATAATCTTATATAAACAAATGTACAATTTTAGAACACTTGAAGTATAAATCCTTAGTAATTGCAGTACAATTTTGGATAATCTATTAGTAGAACACTTGAAGCTTGAATAATAGATTCAAATGACAGAGGTAAAAGTTTAGATAAAATGAAGTACAACTTCAGAACACCTGAAGTATAGAACTTCAATGAATAGAGTACAGGTTGAGTTAAAAGGAAGTATAATTTCGAAAATACAAATATAATCTTATATAAACAAAAGTACAATTTTAGAACACTTGAAGTATAAATCCTTAGTAATTGCAATACAATTTTGGATAATATATTAGTAGAACACTTGAAACTTGAATAATAGATTCAGATGACAGAAGCACAAGTTTAGATAAAAAGAAGTACAATTTCAGAACCCCTGAAGTACAGAACTTCAATGAATAGAGTACAGGCTGAGTTAAAATGAAGTATAATTTCGAAAATAGAAATATAATCTTATATAAACAAAAGTACAATTTTAGAACACTTGAAGTATAAATCCTTAGTAATTGCAGTACAATTTTGGATAATCTATTAGTAGAACACTTGAAGCTTAAATAATAGATTCAAACGACTGAGGTAAAAGTTTAGATAAAATAAAGTACAATTTCAGGACACATGAGATATAGAACTTCAATGAATAGAGTACAGGTTGAGTTAAAATGAAGTATAATTTCAGAAAATAGAAATATAATTTTATAAAAAATGAAGTACAATTCTCGAACACTTGAAGTATAAATCCTTAGTAATTGCAGTACGATTTTGGATATTCCATCAGTAGAACACCTGAAGTATAAAACTTAAATGATAGATTCTGATAATTGAAGCACAAGGTTAGATAAAATAAAGTACAATTCCAAAACACTTGAAGTATAAAACCTTAGCAATTGCAGTACAATTTTAGATAAGGTGAAGTACAATTTCAGAACACCTGAACTATAAAATCTTAGAAGTTACAGTACAAATTTTGGATAATCTATTAGTAGAACACTTGAAGCTTAAATAAAAAATTCATATAACTGAAGTACAAGTTTAGATAAAATGAAGTATAATTTTCGAACACCTGAAGGACAAAATTTCAATGAATAGAGTAAAGGATTAGGAAAAAGGAAGTAAAATTTCAGAAAATAGAAGTATAATTTTATATAGAAAAAGAAGTATAATTTCATAACATTTAAAGTGTAACTCCTTCGCAATTACAATATGATTTTGGATAATCCATAAGTAGAACACCTGAAGTGTAAAACATAAAAATTGGTTCAAACAATTGAAGTACAAGTTTACATAAAATGAAGTACAATTTGAAACACTTGAAGTATAAAAGCTTAGCAATTGCAGTACAATTTTAGATAAAGTGAAGTATAATTTTAGAACTCCTGAAGCATAAAACTTAGCGATTGTAGTACATATTTTGGATAATATATTAGTAGAACACTTGAAGATTGAATAATAGATTCAGATGATAGAAGTACAAGTTTAGATAAAAGGAAGTACAATTTCAGAACACCTGAAGTACAGAACTTCAATGAATAGAGTACAGGTTGAGTTAAAATGAAGTATAATTTCAAAAATAGAAATACAATCTTATATAAACAAAAGTACAATTTTAGAACACTCGAAGTATAAATCCTTAGTAATTGCAGTACAATTTTGGATAATCTATTAGTAGAACACTTGAAGCTTGAATAATAGATTCAAATGACAGAGGTAAAAGTTTAGATAAAATGAAGTACAATTTCAGAACACCTGAAGTATAGAACTTCAATGAATAGAGTACAGGTTGAGTTAAAAGGAAGTATAATTTCGAAAATAGAAATATAATCTTATATAAACAAAAGTACAATTTTAGAACACTTGAAGTATAAATCCTTAGTAATTGCAGTACAATTTTGGATAATCTATTAGTAGAACACTTGAAGCTTGAATAATAGATTCAAATGACAGAGGTAAAAGTTTAGATAAAATGAAGTACAATTTCAGAACACCTGAAGTATAGAACTTCAATGAATAGAGTACAGGTTGAGTTAAATGGAAGTATAATATCGAAAATACAAATATAATCTTATATAAACAAAAGTACAATTTTAGAACACTTGACGTATAAATCCTTAGTAATTGCAGTACAATTTTGGATAATCTATTAGTAGAACACTTGAAGCTTAAACAATAGATTCAAATGACTGAGGTAAAAGTTTAGATAAAATAAAGTACAATTTCAGGACACATGAAATATAGAACTTCAATGAATAGAGTACAGGTTGAGTTAAAATGAAGTATAATTTCAGAAAATAGAAATATAATTTTATAAAAAATGAAGTACAATTCTCGAACACTTGAAGTATAAATCCTTAGTAATTGCAGTACGATTTTGGATATTCCATCAGTAGAACACCTGAAGTATAAAACTTAAATGATAGATTCTGATAATTGAAGCACAAGTTTAGATAAAATAAAGTACAATTCCAAAACGCTTGAAGTATAAAACCTTAGCAATTGCAGTACAATTTTAGATAAGGTGAAGTACAATTTCAGAACTCCTGAAGTATAAAATCTTAGAAGTTACAGTACAAATTTTAGATAATCTATTAGTAGAACACTTGAAGCTTAAATAAAAAATTCATATAACTGAAGTACAAGTTTAGATAAAATGAAGTACAATTTCAGAACACCTGAAAGACAAAATTTCAATGAATAGAGTAAAGGTTTAGGAAAAAGGAAGTAAAATTTCAGAAAATAGAAGTATAATTTTATATAGAAAAAGAAGTATAATTTCAAAACACTTGAAGTGTAACTCCTTCGCAATTACAATATGATTTTGGATAATCCATAAGTAGAACACCTGAAGTGTAAAACATAAAAATTGGTTCAAACAATTGAAGTACAAGTTTACATAAAATGAAGTACAATTTGAAACACTTTAAGTATAAAAGCTTAGCAATTGCAGTACAATTTTAGATAAAGTGAAGTACAATTTTAGAACTCCAGAAGCATAAAACTTAGCGATTGTAGTACATATTTTGGATAATATATTAGTAGAACACTTGAAGATTGAATAATAGATTCAGATGACAGAAGTACAAGTTTAGATAAAAGGAAGTACAATTTCAGAACACCTGAAGTACAGAACTTCAATGAATAGAGTACAGGTTGAGTTAAAATGAAGTATAATTTCAAAAATAGAAATACAATCTTACATAAACAAAAGTACAATTTTAGAACACTCGAAGTATAAATCCTTAGTAATTGCAGTACAATTTTGGATAATCTATTAGTAGAACACTTGAAGCTTGAATAATAGATTCAAATGACAGAGGTAAAAGTTTAGATAAAATGAAGTACAATTTCAGAACACCTGATGTATAGAACTTCAATGGATAGAGTACAGGTTGAGTTAAAAGGAATTATAATTTCGAAAATAGAAATATAATCTTATATAAACAAATGTACAATTTTAGAACACTTGAAGTATAAATCCTTAGTAATTGCAGTACAATTTTGGATAATCTATTAGTAGAACACTTGAAGCTTGAATAATAGATTCAAATGACAGAGGTAAAAGTTTAGATAAAATGAAGTACAATTTCAGAACACCTGAAGTATAGAACTTCAATGAATAGAGTACAGGTTGAGTTAAAAGGAAGTATAATTTCGAAAATACAAATATAATCTTATATAAACAAAAGTACAATTTTAGAACACTTGAAGTATAAATCCTTAGTAATTGCAATACAATTTTGGATAATATATTAGTAGAACACTTGAAGCTTGAATAATAGATTCAGATGACAGAAGTACAAGTTTAGATAAAAAGAAGTACAATTTCAGAACCCCTGAAGTACAGAACTTCAATGAATAGAGTACAGGCTGAGTTAAAATGAAGTATAATTTCGAAAATAGAAATATAATCTTATATAAATAAAAGTACAATTTTAGAACACTTGAAGTATAAATCCTTAGTAATTGCAGTACAATTTTGGATAATCTATTAGTAGAACACTTGAAGCTTAAATAATAGATTCAAATGACTGAGGTAAAAGTTTAGATAAAATGAAGTACAATTTCAGGACACATGAAGTACAGAATTTCAATGAATACAGCACAGGTTGAGTTAAAATGAAGTATAATTTCAGAAAATAGAAATATAATTTTATAAAAAATGAAGTACAATTCTCGAACACTTGAAGTATAAATCCTTAGTAATTGCAGTACGATTTTGGATATTCCATCAGTAGAACACCTGAAGTATAAAACTTAAATGATAGATTCTGATAATTGAAGCACAAGTTTAGATAAAATAAAGTACAATTCCAAAACACTTGAAGTATAAAACCTTAGCAATTGCAGTACAATTTTAGATAAGGTGAAGTACAATTTCAAAACACCTGAACTATAAAATCTTAGAAGTTACAGTACAAATTTTGGATAATCTATTAGTAGAACACTTGAAGCTTAAATAAAAAATTCATATAACTGAAGTACAAGTTTAGATAAAATGAAGTATAATTTCAGAACACCTGAAGGACAAAATTTCAATGAATAGAGTAAAGGATTAGGAAAAAGGAAGTAAAATTTCAGAAAATAGAAGTATAATTTTATATAGAAAAAGAAGTATAATTTCATAACATTTGAAGTGTAACTCCTTCGCAATTACAATATGATTTTGGATAATCCATAAGTAGAACACCTGAAGTGTAAAACATAAAAATTGGTTCAAACAATTGAAGTACAAGTTTACATAAAATGAAGTACAATTTGAAACACTTGAAGTATAAAAGCTTAGCAATTGCAGTACAATTTTAGATAAAGTGAATTACAATTTTAGAACTCCTGAAGCATAAAACTTAGCGATTGTAGTACATATTTTGGATAATATATTAGTAGAACACTTGAAGATTGAATAATAGATTCAGATGATAGAAGTACAAGTTTAGATAAAAGGAAGTACAATTTCAGGACACATGAAGTATAGAATTTCAATGAATACAGCACAGGTTCAGTTAAAATGAAGTATAATTTCAGAAAATAGAAATATAATCTTATATAAACAAAAGTACAATTCTCGAACACTTGAAGTATAAATCCTTAGTAATTGCCGTACAATTTTGGATAATCTATTAGTAGAACACTTGAAGCTTGAATAATAGATTCAAATGACAGAGGTAAAAGTTTAGATAAAATGAAGTACAATTTCAGAGCACCTGAAGTATAGAACTTCAATGAATCGAGTACAGGTTGAGTTAAAAGGAAGTATAATTTCAAAAATAGAAATATAATCTTATATAAACAAAAGTACAATTTTAGAACACTTGAAGTATAAATCCTTAGTAATTGCAGTACAATTTTGGATAATCTATTAGTAGAACACTTGAAGCTTAAATAATAGATTCAAATGACTGAGGTAAAAGTTTAGATAAAATGAAGTACAATTTCAGGACACATGAAATATAGAACTTCAATGAATAGAGTACAGGTTGAGTTAAAATGAAGTATAATTTCAGAAAATAGAAATATAATTTTATAAAAAATGAAGTACAATTCTCGAACACTTGAAGTATAAATCCTTAGAAATTGCAGTACGATTTTGGATATTCCATAAGTAGATAAAGTGAAGTACAATTTTAGAACTCCTGAAGCATAAAACTTAGCGATTGTAGTACATATTTTGGATAATATATTAGTAGAACACTTGAAGATTGAATAATAGATTCAGATGACAGAAGTACAAGTTTAGATAAAAGGAAGTACAATTTCAGAACACCTGAAGTACAGAACTTCAATGAATAGAGTACAGGTTGAGTTAAAATGAAGTATAATTTCAAAAATAGAAATACAATCTTATATAAACAAAAGTACAATTTTAGAACACTCGAAGTATAAATCCTTAGTAATTGCAGTACAATTTTGGATAACCTATTAGTAGAACACTTGAAGCTTGAATAATAGATTCACATGACAGAGGTAAAAGTTTAGATAAAATGAAGTACAATTTCAGAACACCTGAAGTATAGAACTTCAATGAATAGAGTACTGGTTGAGTTAAAAGGAAGTATAATTTCGAAAATAGAAATATAATCTTATATAAACAAAAGTAAAATTTTAGAACACTTGAAGTATAAATACTTAGTAATTGCAGTACAATTTTGGATAATCTATTAGTAGAACACTTGAAGCTTCAATAATAGATTCAGATGACTGAGGTAAAAGTTTAGATAAAGTGAAGTACAATTTCAGGACACATGAAGTATAGAATTTCAATGAATACAGCACAGGTTCAGTTAAAATGAAGTATAATTTCAGAAAATAGAAATATAATCTTATATAAACAAAAGTACAATTCTCGAACACTTGAAGTATAAATCCTTAGTAATTGCCGTACAATTTTGGATAATCTATTCGTAGAACACTTGAAGCTTGAATAATAGATTCAAATGACAGAGGTAAAAGTTTAGATAAAATGAAGTACAATTTCAGAGCACCTGAAGTATAGAACTTCAATGAATCGAGTACAGGTCGAGTTAAAAGGAAGTATAATTTCGAAAATACAAATATAATCTTATATAAACAAAAGTACAATTTTAGAACACTTGAAGTATAAATCCTTAGTAATTGCAGTACAATTTTGGATAATCTATTAGTAGAACACTTGAAGCTTAAATAATAGATTCAAATGACTGAGGTAAAAGTTTAGATAAAATGAAGTACAATTTCAGGACACATGAAATATAGAACTTCAATGAATAGAGTACAGGTTGAGTTAAAATGAAGTATAATTTCAGAAAATAGAAATATAATTTTATAAAAAATGAAGTACAATTCTCGAACACTTGAAGTATAAATCCTTAGAAATTGCAGTACGATTTTGGATATTCCATAAGTAGATAAAGTGAAGTACAATTTTAGAACTCCTGAAGCATAAAACTTAGCGATTGTAGTACATATTTTGGATAATATATTAGTAGAACACTTGAAGATTGAATAATAGATTCAGATGACAGAAGTACAAGTTTAGATAAAAGGAAGTACAATTTCAGAACACCTGAAGTACAGAACTTCAATGAATAGAGTACAGGTTGAGTTAAAATGAAGTATAATTTCAAAAATAGAAATACAATCTTATATAAACAAAAGTACAATTTTAGAACACTCGAAGTATAAATCCTTAGTAATTGCAGTACAATTTTGGATAACCTATTAGTAGAACACTTGAAGCTTGAATAATAGATTCAAATGACAGAGGTAAAAGTTTAGATAAAATGAAGTACAATTTCAGAACACCTGAAGTATAGAACTTCAATGAATAGAGTACTGGTTGAGTTAAAAGGAAGTATAATTTCGAAAATAGAAATATAATCTTATATAAACAAAAGTACAATTTTAGAACACTTGAAGTATAAATCCTTAGTAATTGCAGTACAATTTTGGATAATCTATTAGTAGAACACTTGAAGATTGAATAATAGATTCAAATGACAGAGGTAAAAGTTTAGATAAAATGAAGTACAATTTCAGAACACCTGAAGTATAGAACTTCAATGAATAGAGTACAGGTTGAGTTAAAAGGAAGTATAATTTCGAAAATAGAAATATAATCTTATATAAACAAAAGTACAATTTTAGAAACTTGGAGTATAAATCCTTAGTAATTGCAATACAATTTTGGATAATATATTAGTAGAACACTTGAAGCTTGAATAATAGATTTAAATGACAAAGGTAAAAGTTTAGATAAAATGAAGTACAATTTTAGAACACCTGAAGTATAGAACTTCAATGAATAGAGTACAGGTTGAGTTAAAAGGAAGTATAATTTCGAAAATAGAAATATAATCTTATATAAACAAAAGTACAATTTTAGAACACTTGAAGTATAAATCCTTAGTAATTGCAGTACAATTTTGGATAATCTATTAGTAGAACACTTGAAGCTTGAATAATAGATTCAAATGACAGAGGTAAAAGTTTAGATAAAATGAAGTACAATTTCAGAACACCTGAAGTATAGAACTTCAATGAATAGAGTACAGGTTGAGTTAAAAGGAAGTATAATTTCGAAAATAGAAATATAATCTTATATAAACAAAAGTACAATTTTAGAAACTTGAAGTATAAATCCTTAGTAATTGCAATACAATTTTGGATAATATATTAGTAGAACACTTGAAGCTTGAATAATAGATTCAGATGACAGAAGTACAAGTTTAGATAAAAAGAAGTACAATTTCAGAACACCTGAAGTACAGAACTTCAATGAATAGAGTACAGGCTGAGTTAAAATTAAGTATAATTTTGAAAATAGAAATATAATCTTATATAAACAAAAGTACAATTTTAGAACACTTGAAGTATAAATCCTTAGTAATTGCAGTACAATTTTGGATAATCTATTAGAAGAACACTTGAAGCTTAAATAATAGATTCAAATGACTGAGGTAAAAGTTTATATAAAATGAAGTACAATTTCAGGACACATGAAGTACAGAATTTCAATGAATACAGTACAGGTTGAGTTAAAATGAAGTATAATTTCAGAAAATAGAAATATAATTTTATAAAAAATGAAGTACAATTCTCGAACACTTGAAGTATAAATCCTTGGTAATTGCAGTACGATTTTGGATATTCCATAAGTAGAACACCTGAAGTATAAAACTTAGATGATAGATTCTGATAATTGAAGCACAAGTTTAGATAAAATAAAGTACAATTCCAAAACACTTGAAGTATAAAACCTTAGCAATTGCAGTACAATTTTAGATAAGGTGAAGTACAATTTCAGAACTCCTGAAGTATAAAATCTTAGCAGTTAGAGTACAAATTTTAGATAATCTATTAGTAGAACACCTGATGCTTAAATAAAAAATTCATATAACTGAAATACAAGTTTAGATAAAATGAAGTACAATTTCAGAACACCTGAAGGACAAAATTTCAATGAATAGAGTAAAGGTTTAGGAAAAAGGAAGTAAAATTTCAGAAAATAGAAGTATAATTTTATATAGAAAAAGAAGTATAATTTCATAACACTTGAAGTGTAACTCCTTCGCAATTACAATATGATTTTGGATAATCCATAAGTAGAACACCTGAAGTGTAAAACATAAAAATTGGTTCAAACAAATGAAGTACAAGTTTACATAAAATGAAGTACAATTTGAAACACTTGAAGTATAAAAGCTTAGCAATTGCAGTACAATTTTAGATAAAGTGAAGTACAATTTTAGAACTCCTGAAGCATAAAACTTAGCGATTGTAGTACATATTTTGGATAATATATTAGTAGAACACTTGAAGATTGAATAATAGATTCAGATGACAGAAGTACAAGTTTAGATAAAAGGAAGTACAATTTCAGAACACCTGAAGTACAGAACTTCAATGAATAGAGTACAGGTTGAGTTAAAATGAGGTATAATTTCAAAAATAGAAATACAATCTTATATAAACAAAATTACAATTTTAGAACACTCGAAGTATAAATCCTTAGTAATTGCAGTACAATTTTGGATAATCTATTAGTAGAACACTTGAAGCTTGAATAATAGATTCAAATGACAGAGGTAAAAGTTTAGATAAAATGAAGTACAATTTCAGAACACCTGAAGTATAGAACTTCAATGAATAGAGTACAGGTTGAGTTAAAAGGAAGTATAATTTCGAAAATAGAAATATAATCTTATATAAACAAAAGTACAATTTTAGAACACTTGAAGTATAAATCCTTAGTAATTGCAGTACAATTTTGGATAATCTATTAGTAGAACACTTGAAGCTTGAATAATAGATTCAAATGACAGAGGTAAAAGTTTAGATAAAATGAAGTACAATTTCAGAACACCTGAAGTATAGAACTTCAATGAATAGAGTACAGGTTGAGTTAAAATGAAGTATAATTTCAAAAATAGAAATACAATCTTATATAAACAAAAGTACAATTTTAGAACACTCGAAGTATAAATCCTTAGTAATTGCAGTACAATTTTGGATAATCTATTAGTAGAACACTTGAAACTTGAATAATAGATTCAAATGACAGAGGTAAAAGTTTAGATAAAATGAAGTACAATTTCAGAACACCTGAAGTATAGAACTTCAATGAATAGAGTACAGGTTGAGTTAAAAGGAAGTATAATTTCGAAAATAGAAATATAATCTTATATAAACAAAAGTACAATTTTAGAACACTTGAAGTATAAATCCTTAGTAATTGCAGTACAATTTTGGATAATCTATTAGTAGAACACATGAAGCTTGAATAATAGATTCAAATGACAGATATAAAAGTTTAGATAAAATGAAGTACAATTTCAGAACACCTGAAGTATAGAACTTCAATGAATAGAGTACAGGTTGAGTTAAAAGGAAGTATAATTTCGAAAATAGAAATATAATCTTATATAAACAAAAGTACAATTTTAGAACACTTGAAGTATAAATCCTTAGTAATTGCAGTACAATTTTGGATAATCTATTAGTAGAACACATGAAGCTTGAATAATAGATTCAAATGACAGATATAAAAGTTTAGATAAAATGAAGTACAATTTCAGAACACCTGAAGTATAGAACTTCAATGAATAGAGTACAGGTTGAGTTAAAAGGAAGTATAATTTCGAAAATAGAAATATAATCTTATATAAACAAAAGTACAATTTTAGAACACTTGAAGTATAAATCCTTAGTAATTGCAGTACAATTTTGGATAATCTATTAGTAGAACACTTGAAGCTTAAATAATAGATTCAAATGACATAGGTAAAAGTTTAGATAAAATGAAGTACAATTTGTGGACACATTAAGTATAGAACTTCAATGAATAGAGTATAGGTTGAGTTAAAATGAAGTATAATTTCAGAAAATAGAAATATAATTTTATAAAAAATGAAGTACAATTCTCGAACACTTGAAGTATAAATCCTTAGTAATTGCAGTACGATTTTGGATATTCCATCAGTAGAACACCTGAAGTATAAAACTTAAATGATAGATTCTGATAATTGAAGCACAAGTTTAGATAAAATAAAGTACAATTCCAAAACACTTGAAGTATAAAACCTTAGCAATTGCAGTACAATTTTAGATAAGGTGAAGTACAATTTCAGAACTCCTGAAGTATAAAATCTTAGCAGTTACAGTACAAATTTTAGATAATCTATTAGTAGAACACTTGAAGCTTAAATAAAAAATTCATATAACTGAAGTACAAGTTTAGATAAAATGAAGTACAATTTCAGAACACCTGAAGGACAAAATTTCAATGAATAGAGTAAAGGTTTAGGAAAAAGGAAGTAAAATTTCAGAAAATAGAAGTATAATTTTATATAGAAAAAGAAGTATAATTTCATAACACTTGAAGTGTAACTCCTTCGCAATTACAATATGATTTTGGATAATCCAAAAGTAGAACACCTGAAGTGTAAAACATAAAAATTGGTTGAAACAATTGAAGTACAAGTTTACATAAAATGAAGTACAATTTGAAACACTTGAAGTATAAAAGCTTAGCAATTGCAGTACAATTTTAGATAAAGTGAAGTACAATTTTAGAACTCCTGAAGCATAAAACTTAGCGATTGTAGTACATATTTTGGATAATATATTAGTAGAACACTTGAAGATTGAATAATAGATTCA
This sequence comes from Jacaranda mimosifolia, assembly GCA_018894105.1. Taxonomy (NCBI): domain Eukaryota; kingdom Viridiplantae; phylum Streptophyta; class Magnoliopsida; order Lamiales; family Bignoniaceae; genus Jacaranda; species Jacaranda mimosifolia. The sequence goes on from CM032119.1 coordinate 23,833,304, forward strand.
GATGACAGAAGTACAAGTTTAGATAAAAGGAAGTACAATTTCAGAACACCTGAAGTACAGAACTTCAATGAATAGAGTACAGGTTGAGTTAAAATGAAGTATAATTTCAAAAATAGAAATACAATCTTATATAAACAAAAGTACAATTTTAGAACACTCGAAGTATAAATCCTTAGTAATTGCAGTACAATTTTGGATAATCTATTAGTAGAACACTTGAAACTTGAATAATAGATTCAAATGACAGAGGTAAAAGTTTAGATAAAATGAAGTACAATTTCAGAACACCTGAAGTATAGAACTTCAATGAATAGAGTACAGGTTGAGTTAAAAGGAAGTATAATTTCGAAAATAGAAATATAATCTTATATAAACAAAAGTACAATTTTAGAACACTTGAAGTATAAATCCTTAGTAATTGCAGTACAATTTTGGATAATCTATTAGTAGAACACATGAAGCTTGAATAATAGATTCAAATGACAGATATAAAAGTTTAGATAAAATGAAGTACAATTTCAGAACACCTGAAGTATAGAACTTCAATGAATAGAGTACAGGTTGAGTTAAAAGGAAGTATAATTTCGAAAATAGAAATATAATCTTATATAAACGAAAGTACAATTTTAGAACACTTGAAGTATAAATCCTTAGTAATTGCAGTACAATTTTGGATAATCTATTAGTAGAACACATGAAGCTTGAATAATAGATTCAAATGACAGATATAAAAGTTTAGATAAAATGAAGTACAATTTCAGAACACCTGAAGTATAGAACTTCAATGAATAGAGTACAGGTTGAGTTAAAAGGAAGTATAATTTCGAAAATAGAAATATAATCTTATATAAACAAAAGTACAATTTTAGAACACTTGAAGTATAAATCCTTAGTAATTGCAGTACAATTTTGGATAATCTATTAGTAGAACACTTGAAGCTTAAATAATAGATTCAAATGACATAGGTAAAAGTTTAGATAAAATGAAGTACAATTTGTGGACACATTAAGTATAGAACTTCAATGAATAGAGTATAGCTTGAGTTAAAATGAAGTATAATTTCAGAAAATAGAAATATAATTTTATAAAAAATGAAGTACAATTCTCGAACACTTGAAGTATAAATCCTTAGTAATTGCAGTACGATTTTGGATATTCCATCAGTAGAACACCTGAAGTATAAAACTTAAATGATAGATTCTGATAATTGAAGCACAAGTTTAGATAAAATAAAGTACAATTCCAAAACACTTGAAGTATAAAACCTTAGCAATTGCAGTACAATTTTAGATAAGGTGAAGTACAATTTCAGAACTCCTGAAGTTTAAAATCTTAGCAGTTACAGTACAAATTTTAGATAATCTATTAGTAGAACACTTGAAGCTTAAATAAAAAATTCATATAACTGAAGTACAAGTTTAGATAAAATGAAGTACAATTTCAGAACACCTGAAGGACAAAATTTCAATGAATAGAGTAAAGGTTTAGGAAAAAGGAAGTAAAATTTCAGAAAATAGAAGTATAATTTTATATAGAAAAAGAAGTATAATTTCATAACACTTGAAGTGTAACTCCTTCGCAATTACAATATGATTTTGGATAATCCAAAAGTAGAACACCTGAAGTGTAAAACATAAAAATTGGTTGAAACAATTGAAGTACAAGTTTACATAAAATGAAGTACAATTTGAAACACTTGAAGTATAAAAGCTTAGCAATTGCAGTACAATTTTAGATAAAGTGAAGTACAATTTTAGAACTCCTGAAGCATAAAACTTAGCGATTGTAGTACATATTTTGGATAATATATTAGTAGAACACTTGAAGATTGAATAATAGATTCAGATGACAGAAGTACAAGTTTAGATAAAAGGAAGTACAATTTCAGAACACCTGAAGTACAGAACTTCAATGAATAGAGTACAGGTTGAGTTAAAATGAAGTATAATTTCAAAAATAGAAATACAATCTTATATAAACAAAAGTACAATTTTAGAACACTCGAAGTATAAATCCTTAGTAATTGCACTACAATTTTGGATAATCTATTAGTAGAACACTTGAAACTTGAATAATAGATTCAAATGACAGAGGTAAAAGTTTAGATAAAATGAAGTACAATTTCAGAACACCTGAAGTATAGAACTTCAATGAATAGAGTACAGGTTGAGTTAAAAGGAAGTATAATTTCGAAAATAGAAATATAATCTTATATAAACAAAAGTACAATTTTAGAACACTTGAAGTATAAATCCTTAGTAATTGCAGTACAATTTTGGATAATCTATTAGTAGAACACATGAAGCTTGAATAATAGATTCAAATGACAGAGGTAAAAGTTTAGATAAAATGAAGTACAATTTCAGAACACCTGAAGTATAGAACTTCAATGAATAGAGTACAGGTTGAGTTAAAAGGAAGTATAATTTCGAAAATAGAAATATAATCTTATATAAACAAAATTACAATTTTAGAACACTTGAAGTATAAATCCTTAGTAATTGCAGTACAATTTTGGATAATCTATTAGTAGAACACTTGAAGCTTAAATAATAGATTCAAATGACTGAGGTAAAAGTTTAGATAAAATGAAGTACAATTTCAGGACACATTAAGTATAGAACTTCAATGAATAGAGTACAAGTTGAGTTAAAATGAAGTATAATTTCAGAAAATAGAAATATAATTTTATAAAAAATGAAGTACAATTCTCGAACACTTGAAGTATAAATCCTTAGTAATTGTAGTACGATTTTGGATATTCCATCAGTAGAACACCTGAAGTATAAAACTTAAATGATAGATTCTGATAATTGAAGCACAAGTTTAGATAAAATAAAGTACAATTCCAAAACACTTGAAGTATAAAACCTTAGCAATTGCAGTACAATTTTAGATAAGGTGAAGTACAATTTTAGAACTCCTGAAGTATAAAATCTTAGCAGTTACAGTACAAATTTTAGATAATCTATTAGTAGAACACTTGAAGCTTAAATAAAAAATTCATATAACTGAAGTACAAGTTTAGATAAAATGAAGTACAATTTCAGAACACCTGAAGGACAAAATTTCAATGAATAGAGTAAAGGTTTAGGAAAAAGGAAGTAAAATTTCAGAAAATAGAAGTATAATTTTATATAGAAAAAAAAGTATAATTTCAGAACACTTGAAGTGTCACTCCTTTGCAATTACAATATGATTTTGGATAATCCGTTAGTAGAACACCTGAAGTATAAAACATAAAAATTGGTTCAGACAATTAAAGTACAAGTTTACATAAAATGAAGTACAATTTGAAACACTTGAAGTATAAAAGCTTAGCAATTGCAGTACAATTTTAGATAAAGTGAAGTACAATTTTAGAACTCCTGAAGCATAAAACTTAGCGATTGTAGTACATATTTTGAATAATATATTAGTAGAACACTTGAAGCTTGAATAATAGATTCAGATGACAGAAGTACAAGTTTAGATAAAAAGAAGTACAATTTCAGAACACCTGAAGTACAGAACTTGAATGAACAGAGTACTGGTTGAGTTAAAATGAAGTATAATTTCGAAAATAGATATACAATCTTATATAAACAAAAGTACAATTTTAGAACACTTGATGTATAATTCCTTAGTAATTGCAGTACAATTTTGGATAATCTATTAGTAGAATACTTGAAGCTTGAATAATAAATTCAAATGACTGAGGTAAAAGTTTAGATAAAATGAAGTACAATTTCAGAACACCTGAAGGACAAAATTTCGATGAATAGAGTAAAGGTTTAGGTAAAAGAAAGTAAAATTTCAGAAAATAGAAATATAATTTTATATAGAAAAAGAAGTATAATTTCAGAACAATTGAAGTGTAAGTCCTTCGCAATTACAATATGATTTTGGACAATCCATTAGTAGAATACCTGAAGTGTAAAACATAAAAATTGATTCAAACAATTGAAGTACAAATTTACATAAAATGAAGTACAATTTCGAAACACTTGAAGTATAAAAGCTTAGCAATTGCAGTACAATTTTAGATAAAGTGAAGTACAATTTTAGAACTCCTGAAGCATAAAACTTAGCGATTGTAGTATATATTTTGGATAATATATTAGTAGAACACTTGAAGATTGAATAATAGATTCAGATGACAGAAGTACAAGTTTAGATAAAAGGAAGTACAATTTCAGAACACCTGAAGTACAGAGCTTCAATGAATAGAGTACAGGTTGAGTTAAAATGAAGTATAATTTCAAAAATAGAAATACAATCTTATATAAACAAAAGTACAAATTTAGAACACTTGATGTATAAATCCTTAGTAATTGCAGTGCAATTTTGGATAATATATTAGTAGAACACTTGAAGCTTGAATAATAGATTCAGATGACAGAAGTACAAGTTTAGATAAAAGGAAGTACAATTTCAGAACACCTGAAGTACATAACTTTAATGAACAGAGTACTGGTTGAGTTAAAATGAAGTATAATTTCGAAAATAGAAATACAATCTTATATAAACAAAAGTACAATTTTAGAACACTTGAAGTATAATTCCTTAGTAATTGCAGTACAATTTTGGATAATCTATTAGTAGAATACTTGAAGCTTGAATAATAAATTCAAATGCCTGAGGTAAAAGTTTAGATAAAATGAAGTACAATTTCAAAACAGCTGAAGGACAAAATTTCGATGAATAGAGTAAAGGTTTAGGTAAAAGAAAGTAAAATTTCAGAAAATAGAAATATAATTTTATATAGAAAAAGAAGTATAATTTCAGAACACTTGAAGTGTAAGTCCTTCGCAATTACAATATGATTTTGGACAATCCATTAGTAGAACACCTGAAGTGTAAAACATAAAAATTGATTCAGACAATTGAAGTACAAGTTTACATAAAATGAAGTACAATTTCAAAACACTTGAAGTATAAAAGCTTAGCAATTGCAGTACAATTTTGGATAAAGTGAAGTACAATTTTAGAACTCCTGAACCATAAAACTTAGCGATTGTAGTATATATTTTGGATAATATATTAGTAGAACACTTGAAGATTGAATAATAGATTCAGATGACAGAAGTACAAGTTTAGATAAAAGGAAGTACAATTTCAGAACACCTGAAGTACAGAACTTCAATGAATAGAGTACAGGTTGAGTTAAAATGAAGTATAATTTCAAAAATAGAAATACAATCTTATATACACAAAAGTACAATTTTAGAACACTCGAAGTATAAATCCTTAGTAATTGCAGTACAATTTTGGATAATCTATTAATAGAACACTTGAAACTTGAATAATAGATTCAAATGACAGAGGTAAAAGTTTAGATAAAATGAAGTACAATTTCAGAACACCTGAACTATAGAACTTCAATGAATAGAGTACAGGTTGAGTTAAAAGGAAGTATAATTTCGAAAATAGAAATACAATCTTATATAAACAAAAGTACAATTTTAGAACACTTGAAGTATAAATCCTTAGTAATTGCAGTACAATTTTGGATAATCTATTAGTAGAACACATGAAGCTTGAATAATAGATTCAAATGACAGATATAAAAGTTTAGATAAAATGAAGTACAATTTCAGAACACCTGAAGTATAGAACTTCAATGAATAGAGTACAGGTTGAGTTAAAAGGAAGTATAATTTCGAAAATAGAAATATAATCTTATATAAACAAAAGTACAATTTTAGAACACTTGAAGTATAAATCCTTAGTAATTGCAGTACAATTTTGGATAATCTATTAGTAGAACACATGAAGCTTGAATAATAGATTCAAATGACAGATATAAAAGTTTAGATAAAATGAAGTACAATTTCAGAACACCTGAAGTATAGAACTTCAATGAATAGAGTACAGGTTGAGTTAAAAGGAAGTATAATTTCGAAAATAGAAATATAATCTTATATAAACAAAAGTACAATTTTAGAACACTTGAAGTATAAATCCTTAGTAATTGCAGTACAATTTTGGATAATCTATTAGTAGAACACTTGAAGCTTAAATAATAGATTCAAATGACATAGGTAAAAGTTTAGATAAAATGAAGTACAATTTGTGGACACATTAAGTATAGAACTTCAATGAATAGAGTATAGGTTGAGTTAAAATGAAGTATAATTTCAGAAAATAGAAATATAATTTTATAAAAAATGAAGTACAATTCTCGAACACTTGAAGTATAAATCCTTAGTAATTGCAGTACGATTTTGGATATTCCATCAGTAGAACACCTGAAGTATAAAGCTTAAATGATAGATTCTGATAATTGAAGCACAAGTTTAGATAAAATAAAGTACAATTCCAAAACACTTGAAGTATAAAACCTTAGCAATTGCAGTACAATTTTAGATAAGGTGAAGTACAATTTCAGAACTCCTGAAGTATAAAATCTTAGCAGTTACAGTACAAATTTTAGATAATCTATTAGTAGAACACTTGAAGCTTAAATAAAAAATTCATATAACTGAAGTACAAGTTTAGATAAAATGAAGTACAATTTCAGAACACCTGAAGGACAAAATTTCAATGAATAGAGTAAAGGTTTAGGAAAAAGGAAGTAAAATTTCAGAAAATAGAAGTATAATTTTATATAGAAAAAGAAGTATAATTTCATAACACTTGAAGTGTAACTCCTTCGCAATTACAATATGATTTTGGATAATCCAAAAGTAGAACACCTGAAGTGTAAAACATAAAAATTGGTTGAAACAATTGAAGTACAAGTTTACATAAAATGAAGTACAATTTGAAACACTTGAAGTATAAAAGCTTAGCAATTGCAGTACAATTTTAGATAAAGTGAAGTACAATTTTAGAACTCCTGAAGCATAAAACTTAGCGATTGTAGTACATATTTTGGATAATATATTAGTAGAACACTTGAAGATTGAATAATAGATTCAGATGACAGAAGTACAAGTTTAGATAAAAGGAAGTACAATTTCAGAACACCTGAAGTACAGAACTTCAATGAATAGAGTACAGGTTGAGTTAAAATGAAGTATAATTTCAAAAATAGAAATACAATCTTATATAAACAAAAGTACAATTTTAGAACACTCGAAGTATAAATCCTTAGTAATTGCAGTACAATTTTGGATAATCTATTAGTAGAACACTTGAAACTTGAATAATAGATTCAAATGACAGAGGTAAAAGTTTAGATAAAATGAAGTACAATTTCAGAACACCTGAAGTATAGAACTTCAATGAATAGAGTACAGGTTGAGTTAAAAGGAAGTATAATTTCGAAAATAGAAATATAATCTTATATAAACAAAAGTACAATTTTAGAACACTTGAAGTATAAATCCTTAGTAATTGCAGTACAATTTTGGATAATCTATTAGTAGAACACATGAAGCTTGAATAATAGATTCAAATGACAGAGGTAAAAGTTTAGATAAAATGAAGTACAATTTCAGAACACCTGAAGTATAGAACTTCAATGAATAGAGTACAGGTTGAGTTAAAAGGAAGTATAATTTCGAAAATAGAAATATAATCTTATATAAACAAAAGTACAATTTTAGAACACTTGAAGTATAAATCCTTAGTAATTGCAGTACAATTTTGGATAATCTATTAGTAGAACACTTGAAGCTTAAATAATAGATTCAAATGACTGAGGTAAAAGTTTAGATAAAATGAAGTACAATTTCAGGACACATTAAGTATAGAACTTCAATGAATAGAGTACAAGTTGAGTTAAAATGAAGTATAATTTCAGAAAATAGAAATATAATTTTATAAAAAATGAAGTACAATTCTCGAACACTTGAAGTATAAATCCTTAGTAATTGCAGTACGATTTTGGATATTCCATCAGTAGAACACCTGAAGTATAAAACTTAAATGATAGATTCTGATAATTGAAGCACAAGTTTAGATAAAATAAAGTACAATTCCAAAACACTTGAAGTATAAAACCTTAGCAATTGCAGTACAATTTTAGATAAGGTGAAGTACAATTTCAGAACTCCTGAAGTATAAAATCTTAGCAGTTACAGTACAAATTTTAGATAATCTATTAGTAGAACACTTGAAGCTTAAATAAAAAATTCATATAACTGAAGTACAAGTTTAGATAAAATGAAGTACAATTTCAGAACACCTGAAGGACAAAATTTCAATGAATAGAGTAAAGGTTTAGGAAAAAGGAAGTAAAATTTCAGAAAATAGAAGTATAATTTTATATAGAAAAAAAAGTATAATTTCAGAACACTTGAAGTGTCACTCCTTTGCAATTACAATATGATTTTGGATAATCCGTTAGTAGAACACCTGAAGTATAAAACATAAAAATTGGTTCAGACAATTAAAGTACAAGTTTACATAAAATGAAGTACAATTTGAAACACTTGAAGTATAAAAGTTTAGCAATTGCAGTACAATTTTAGATAAAGTGAAGTACAATTTTAGAACTCCTGAAGCATAAAACTTAGCGATTGTAGTACATATTTTGAATAATATATTAGTAGAACACTTGAAGCTTGAATAATAGATTCAGATGACAGAAGTACAAGTTTAGATAAAAAGAAGTACAATTTCAGAACACCTGAAGTACAGAACTTGAATGAACAGAGTACTGGTTGAGTTAAAATGAAGTATAATTTCGAAAATAGATATACAATCTTATATAAACAAAAGTACAATTTTAGAACACTTGATGTATAATTCCTTAGTAATTGCAGTACAATTTTGGATAATCTATTAGTAGAATACTTGAAGCTTGAATAATAAATTCAAATGACTGAGGTAAAAGTTTAGATAAAATGAAGTACAATTTCAGAACACCTGAAGGACAAAATTTCGATGAATAGAGTAAAGGTTTAGGTAAAAGAAAGTAAAATTTCAGAAAATAGAAATATAATTTTATATAGAAAAAGAAGTATAATTTCAGAACAATTGAAGTGTAAGTCCTTCGCAATTACAATATGATTTTGGACAATCCATTAGTAGAACACCTGAAGTGTAAAACATAAAAATTGATTCAAACAATTGAAGTACAAATTTACATAAAATGAAGTACAATTTCGAAACACTTGAAGTATAAAAGCTTAGCAATTGCAGTACAATTTTAGATAAAGTGAAGTACAATTTTAGAACTCCTGAAGCATAAAACTTAGCGATTGTAGTATATATTTTGGATAATATATTAGTAGAACACTTGAAGATTGAATAATAGATTCAGATGACAGAAGTACAAGTTTAGATAAAAGGAAGTACAATTTCAGAACACCTGAAGTACAGAACTTCAATGAATAGAGTACAGGTTGAGTTAAAATGAAGTATAATTTCAAAAATAGAAATACAATCTTATATAAACAAAAGTACAATTTTAGAACACTTGATGTATAAATCCTTAGTAATTGCAGTGCAATTTTGGATAATATATTAGTAGAACACTTGAAGCTTGAATAATAGATTCAGATGACAGAAGTACAAGTTTAGATAAAAGGAAGTACAATTTCAGAACACCTGAAGTACAGAACTTTAATGAACAGAGTACTGGTTGAGTTAAAATGAAGTATAATTTCGAAAATAGAAATACAATCTTCTATAAACAAAAGTACAATTTTAGAACACTTGAAGTATAATTCCTTAGTAATTGCAGTACAATTTTGGATAATCTATTAGTAGAATACTTGAAGCTTGAATAATAAATTCAAATGCCTGAGGTAAAAGTTTAGATAAAATGAAGTACAATTTCAAAACAGCTGAAGGACAAAATTTCGATGAATAGAGTAAAGGTTTAGGTAAAAGAAAGTAAAATTTCAGAAAATAGAAATATAATTTTATATAGAAAAAGAAGTATAATTTCAGAACACTTGAAGTGTAAGTCCTTCGCAATTACAATATGATTTTGGACAATCCATTAGTAGAACACCTGAAGTGTAAAACATAAAAATTGATTCAGACAATTGAAGTACAAGTTTACATAAAATGAAGTACAATTTCAAAACACTTGAAGTATAAAAGCTTAGCAATTGCAGTACAATTTTGGATAAAGTGAAGTACAATTTTAGAACTCCTGAAGTATAAAACTTAGCGATTGTAGTACATATTTTGGATAATATGTTAGTAGAACACTTGAAGCTTGAATAATAGATTTAGATGACAGAAGTACAAGTTTAGATAAAATGAACTACAATTTCAGAACACCTGAAGGACAAAATTTCAATGAATAGAGTAAAGGTTTAGGTAAAAGAAAGTAAAATTTCAGAAAATAGAAGTATAATTTTATGTAGAAAAAGAAGTATAATTTCGGAACACTTGAAGTGTAAGTCCTTCGCAATTACAATATGATTTTGGATAATCCATTAGTAGAACACCTGAAGTGTAAAACATAAAAATTGATTCAGACAATTGAAGTACAAGTTTGCATAAAATGAAGTACAATTTCGAAACACTTGAAATATAAAAGCTTAGCAATTGCAGTACAATTTTAGATAAAGTGAAGTACAATTTTAGAACTCTTCAAGCATAAAACTTAGCGATTGTAGTGCATATTTTGGATAATATATTAGTAGAACACTTGAAGTACAGAACTTCAATGAATAGAGTACAAGTTGAGTTAAAATGAAGTATAATTTTGAAAATAGAAATATAATCTTATATAAACAGAAGTACAATTTTAGAACACTTGAAGTTTAAATCCTTAGTAGTTGCAGTACAGTTTTGGATAATCTATTAGTAGAACACTTGAAACTTAAATAATAGATTCAAATGACTGAGGTAAAAGTTTAGATAAAATGAAGTACAATTTCAGGACACCTAAAGTATAGAACTTCAATGAATAGAGTACAGGTTGAGTTAAAATGAAGTATAATTTCAGAAAATAGAAATATAATTTTATAAAAAATGAAGTACAATTCTAGAATACTTGAAGTATAAATCCTTAGTAATTGCAGTACGATTTTGGATAATCCATTAGTAGAACACCTGAAGTATAAAACTTAAATAACAGATTCTGATAATTGAAGCACAAGTTTAGATAAAATAAAATACAATTCCAAAACACTTGAAGGATAAAACCTTAACAATTGCAATACAATTTTAGATAAGGTGAAGTACAATTTCAGAATTCCTGAAGTATAAAATCTTAGCAGTTACAGTACAAATTTTGGATAATCTATTAGTAAAACACTTGAAGCTTAAATAAAAAATTCATATAACTGAAGTACAAGTTTAGATAAAATGAAGTACAATTTCAGAACACCTGAAGGACAAAATTTCAATGAATAGGACTTTCAACTTTGAAGAAGAAGCAAGCGTAAGAGGATTCTCTTTTTAGTCACGTTAGCAGTCACAAGCATGTTCACCAATTCGTTAATCATCACCTCTTGCTTGAACATATTAAAGTTTATAATGAATTGGTCGAATGATTGGGGTAATGACTGGAGGATCAAATCCACGTAGAAATTATCCATGATCACATCAAGTTGTCCAAACATGTTGATGAGCCCAATCATCTTCAGTCCATGATCATGGACACTTGAACCCTCTACCATCCTTGACTTTATGATCTCATTAGACAAAGGGAACATTTTGTGCCTAGTTTTTACACCGTACAACACTTGTAGGTGCGACTAGATCTGTATAGCATGTTTCATATGCTCGTAAGTCTTTTGGAGCTCGTTGGTCATGGAAGCCAACATGTGGCATCTCATTTGTAGATCATCATCTATAAATTTAGTGAACTTTTCATAGTCCTCATCGGTGGCGTCATCACCTAATGTGTCTGTAGGACTTTGATCTAGGACAAAAGTCCTCTTATCAAAGTCAAGAATTATCTTAAGGTTTCTCAACCAATCACGGATGTTTGGCCCGGTTAGCTTATTGGTTTCCAGAATGCTTGTGAGTGGATTTTTTGCCATTTTATTTTGAAGATTTCAAAAATCTACAAGAAGCATAAAAAGAGTACAAATATGTGATTGAATATAGATATTGAAAACATGTTTATGGTCTTTCAAGCATGTTTTTCTCCCATTATTTTATCAAATCCTTCACCTCTAGAAGAATTCAAGAAATCTCATTTCCTAGTGAGAATCAAGATCCTAAGGACTTGCAAGTGAACCCACGACTCATGAGACATCCTCAAACAATCTAAAGGTAAGCAACTTTTGCTAATTATATTTCATACAACTCTTGATATAATTTGCCTCACTTTTCTTATAAACTCACGCTCGTGAGACATCCACATACTAGGTGTTGAGTGTAACCTACAAATCAAACTTTGACTCAAGATGGGCCCACGACATCCCATGACTCATGTCCCAATGCATGGGCGTTCTCAAATCAAATATGCATATCATACGAAGCATATGGTTGCAGCTTTCCACTATAAGTGTGACCCATGACTCGTGAGACATCACACAAACAATGGTAGTGTCGTCATGCTACATACTATTGGTAGAAGACATGGATTAATTAAAACTCCTTTTAATTTATGTAACACCCCTAAAATTTAGTATTTTAGAAAATCAGGATTTAAAAATTAAGATTTTGGTTAATCGGATTTTAGGGCTCAGAATTAATATTAAAAGGACTTGATTGCAAAGATTTTGGAAGTTTTGGGGTAATTTGCAATTTTTAGAAATTTGATTGGACTAACTTGAGAAGTTTTGGGGTTTGCATGGCTAATAATTTTGGTCAAATGGGTCAAATTAAGCATAAATTGTTTCTTGGGGCTGAATTGAAGTGTCGCAATTTTCCTGGAGGACTTAACTAAAGAAAGAGATAATTATGGGGGGCCAATATGAAATTTGGAAAAGTTAGATTTGAGGAAAAATCTGGCAGATTGCATTTTCTTCCCCATTTTTCATTTCTTTTTCCTTTTTCCTCCTCTTCCACCGTGACCACCTTCACCTGGCGATCTCCAATCCGGTGACCACTTTTCACCAAACCAAACCAACCAAACCTTTCATCTCATTCTCAGCTTCACTTTGATACCTTATGCACACCCTTCTGCTGACAAGATCACTGGATTCTTGAAGCTCAAAGTAGGCAGCGACGGTACTTGGCGGGCGACAGCAGACAGTGGTCAAAACTCATTTTTGGGCATGCTTTCTGGTAGCTCTTGGCGTGAGGAAGCTTGATATACCCTTGTATGAGAGTTTGGCGTGGCGGCAGAGGCTGAAAATGGTGATCGGAGACGGCAGCGAGAAAACCTATTTAGTGGCGGTTGAGCTCGATTGAGGGTGTTCTAGGCTGAGGAATTGGAAACTGATTGTAGGGTTAGATTCAGGAGCTCGAGAGGAACATTGTGGTGGTGGTGGCAATATTTTCCTGCGGTGCTCTGGCGACCCCCAAATAGTATCTTCAACTCATCGCGGTGATCATGGCGGTGCTCTTGGTTCGTGATTTCGAGGCATCGATAAGCAATTTGGGTATTAGGGAGCGTGGGTATTAAGCTTTAATTGGTTGTACCTTGTTATATGTATTTGCATATGTTGTACTTCCCTAATTTAGCTTGTACTTATGCAGTAAAGATTATGGTATATGGATATATATATATAGTTCCCATGCAAGGAGGCATATAAGTTAGTGAACCCGAATATTGTCATGATATGGTAATTTGGGATTAATTAAGTTAATTAAAAGATTTGAGCTTTAACTTGTGGATTTATGGATTTGGAACCAAGTGATAGTAATTGGGCCATTATTGTGAAATTTGGATGATATGATGAGAATGACTATGTAATTAAGGACTAGTTATTGGTTAGTCATTAGATTTAATATGAAACTGAGACTAATGTGATAATAATCGATCTTATTGGTCATTATTGGGTCGATAGCGCCGTTTAAGTTTTAAACTATCACATTAATATGGTTATCAAGTGAATTTGGATTAATGATAAGCATGATGGTGATGCTGGGAGTCAAATATGGATTTTGACTATAATTATATTGTTTTGGTTAGGTGAAGTAGAATTTGGACTCGAGGACTAGTAGACGGCAGATTATGGTAGCTTTATCTAAGACTACAAGAGGTGAGGGTCTACCAATCTGGCACTTCATTTCACTTATTGGTATTTGTGTTAAACCCCTGTGAGGGTTACTGTTTCTGAATTGACTGTACTGTTATTGAAATCTGTGATCTGTTAAGATCTCTTTGATATTTTTTTATCTAATTCGAACACCTTTGTGAGGGTCTGCCAATCTAGCACTTCATTTAACTTATCGGTATTTGTGAAAAACCCCTATGAGGGTTACTGTTTCTGAACTGACTGTACTGTTATTGAAATCTATGATCTGTTAAGATCTCTTTGATATTCTGTTATCTGATTTAGACACCCCTGTGATGGTTCTTTCTGTTATGATTCTGATTTTTATTAGTTCTGGCGCCCAGAACGTTCTTTTGATAGATGTTATCTGTTCTGTTATCTGTACTGTTCTGATATCTGTATTGTCCTGTACTATTACTGTTTACCTTGTCGGCATTATTGTTATATGGTATTAGCAATGTGCTAGGGATTACCCCATAGGCATCTGTGTCAACTGTACTTGGTACTTGTACTTATTTGTAAGTCTGATACGTTAGAGGCTATTCTCTGAGTACTTGTCTATAAGTATGATACGTCAAGGGCCATTCCTTGAGTATTATGTTCTATGTATGCTAGGGGATATTCCCTGGGTATTCAGTTGTCAGCCATATGCTAGGGCTATTCCTAGGTATGGGCGATGTGTCAGGGCTATTCCTGAGCATTAGTGATGTGCTAGGGCTATTCCTAGGAATTTTCTGTGTGTCTTTTAGCCATATGCTTGGGCTATTCCTAGGTATGGGCGATGTGTCAGGTCTATTTCTGAGCATCAATGATGTGCTAGGGCTATTCTTGGGCATCTACTGTCCATTTGTTTGTGATGTGCTAGGGCTATTCCTGGGCATCTACTGTCCGTTTGTCTGTGATGTGCTAGGGCTATTCCTGGGCATCTACCGTCTGTCGGCGACTGTTGTGTACCAAGCTGTCACGCTTGAATAAGACTTACTGAAATGTAAATGTTATTTGGGATTGATCTGTCCAACTGTAATCTGACTGACCGATTGTATTATGCCTGTTAGACTGTTCTTGACTGTTTGAACATATCCTGTTGTATTTCTGTTAACTGTTGATTGATGATCTATTGAGTCGATTTCTTCCTAGATAGATTCCCATTATATACGTTACAATTATTTTTCACTAAGTCCTTTGGACTTACCGCCCATTTATCTTGATTTTCTCAAACAGGTACAAGTGAACAATATGAGGTTCCAACTTGGAGTGAAGAAATACTTTTTGAAATAGAATGGGTGCTCAGATGTTTATTCGAGTTCACTTGAATGTTGTAATTGGAATTAGTGACATTGTGGTATGTCAAGATTGATGTTGGTGAAGTGAAGCCTGCATAGGTTTTGTTAGATGTAAGAAGTTGAATTATGACTTATTTAATGTTTTGAAGAGTTAGTGAGTTTGAAATCTACTGCTATATGTCTTTGATAAGTTTTGAAAAATTTTCTTATGGGCTTTTTTACTATATGGCTTATTCCTGGTTTGAATTAAGATTGAACTAAGTGGCGCCTCAGCTGAGGTGCTATCCCGAGTGGGGGTGCTATAATTTATATCCATCTTGACTTAATATTTGAGGGCACTTGGACATTCCAAGTTAAGGGTTTTTTCTTGCAAAGATCTCATTATTTTATCTTCTTATTTAGGTTTTCTATATCCTAATTATGTATCTCATACATCAATAGGATATGAAAAGTATAATTAAATAAATACACCTAGCATGCTCCTAGGGTGGGATGACCATTAACCAAACCAAGTGGTGCACTTAGAGCTGTAAGTGCATTACTTAGTTGATTTAAAGTAGGCTGACTAGATCTTAATATTACATGAGTGTATCCCCATACATTCATGGGTCTTCTTGGGTCTCCATGCCTCCAATGGTCTTCTTTTCTCCTTTTAACATTTACATGGGAAAGAAATCCTCACTCCTAGTAATTCTGCTCTCATACCATTTACAAGATAGAAATTAAGAGACATGTAAGCCCCAATTTAATACAACATTTTTCAACAACTTGAAACAAATAAAATCAATATTAAAGGCACATGATCATCCCCATTAATTCATCATCAATTCAACACTTAAATGAACAATAAATAAATTAAGAATTGACATTCAATTCCAAAAATTAAATGTTTATCTCATAAACAATTGATTGACCAAACAAGATGAAGCATAATAGTCATGCCACTTTGTTCAAGATTAACTTTAGCTAATTTTTAAGAGCAATCAAAAATGTCAAACATAATTTTGAGAACTTGCACAACATTTGTGCATCTATTATGTGTGATGCAAAACACTTTTGGTCACTTAAAGGAGCTAAAATTCAACCAAACTTATGCCAAAACGAACTGGACCATTGCTTGCCCAAGTTGGGTGCATTGCTGCGTGGTAGGTTCATGTCTGGCGCGCCCACTGCTCAGCTAATGCTCGGCCAGACAGGGCAGCGTGCCCTATTGTCACTTCGGCATTGAGTCATATGAGTTTTGGCTCAACTTTTGTGTACTAAAAAATTTAGAACTCATTCTAAGCATAAAATCACACAATATCAATGAAATTCCATATTTAGAACACCTTTTAAAAATGGAACTTCAAGTGCTCAATCATTCTTTCAAAAATAAGTTTAAGTAAGAATCGTATTCTTCAAAAGTCTCCAACTAAACTCCAATCATATTGGATCTATTAATGACCAGAACACCTTAAGGCTATTAACAACATGCTATATCAGCATATAACATAATCTAATGCCAAATCAACATTCAACATTAGCATTTATGAATTAAAACATGCTCAACATATGAATTAATACATTAAAACACGTGTTAGCATAATTTCAATTCATCAATTAAGGAGCCATACACAGAAACATCTAAACAGTCCAATCTATAGCAAGGATAAAGTATTTGGTGATTTTGGTCAATTCATCACATGAATCAATCAATCAAAATCCTAATCATAGCATAAATTAGGCTTTGATACCACTTGAAGTCACATATAGCCATAAGATCTAATAATCAAAACATTAAAAATAGAAATTAACTAGGCTATACAGATAACAAGGATCTAAACATGCCATTGATTCAAATTTAGATGGAGAATTACCTTGTTTTTCTGAAAAACCAAGAAAGCCTTTGACAATAAAAAACTATCTTCTAGTGGCATAGTGGATTCCGATCAACTTTTGATTAGGAAAATGAACTCCGATGTAAGTGAAACTTGCACAAAATTATCACCAACTCCCTTATATATCTTCAATACAAAATAAAATCAATCAAAACTTGGCAAAAGCTCCAAAGGTTGTTCAAATGTTATTGCCAGAAATAGGATCTCCAAAAGGCACAT
Organism: Jacaranda mimosifolia; assembly: GCA_018894105.1. Lineage (NCBI taxonomy): Eukaryota > Viridiplantae > Streptophyta > Magnoliopsida > Lamiales > Bignoniaceae > Jacaranda > Jacaranda mimosifolia. The sequence goes on from CM032119.1 coordinate 23,850,693, forward strand.
CAATCCAATTGTCTTGCCTTTAACGTTAAGATCCACACACCAATGCAACACTAAATCTTCTCAATATTAGTTGGAGAATAAAGAAAAGAACATACAAAGATGAAGGCTTGAATTGGAGGTTGGAGAAGAAGAGAAGTGAAGCTTCAACACATGATGCAACATTTGAAAATTGGAGGGAAAATTTGAGAGAATCTAATTCATATGGAATGTGATGTCTTGAAACTCATTTGGCCACCCCTCTCTTATTTATATATAGAGAGAGGATGGTGTGAAGCCGAAGTGGCATCACACCTTCCTCGAGGGGAAGGGGGACTGCCTACTTGCATTGCAAGTTGGCAAGAATATGAATTATGTGTGCATTTTGAATTTCATTTGCAATCTTCATTTCATCTTTAAAATTTCATCCAAATAAATTCTAATGCCACACCAAATGAACTTTTCATTTGAATTTTTCCTCCAAAATTAATTCTCCAATTCAATTAAATTAAACTCCTTTAATTTAATTAATTGCCTTGATTTAACTCTTTAAGTGAATTAGCTAAACTCCTTTAGGTAGCAATTGCTAGCTTAACCCTTTAAGTTAACTTTTCCAATTGATAGTTATGTGGCACCAAATAATTAACTTCTTAATTATTGATCTTAATTTAACTTCTTAAATTAATTAGATTAATTAAACAATTAAATTGATCAAGCCAAAATGACCACAACATTTATGTCAATCGATCACCTCCAAATCGGTTATGAGAAAATATTTCTAACACTTAGAAAATTCTCCTTCATCGCCTAGGATGTGCAATTGGCTTTTGTGTGTGACCCGTTAGGTTTTACCATTCATTGGACATGGGCTCACAACTCTTTGTGACTTTGGAATACCAAATATTCACTTTAGTTTAAACTCCTTTAAACTAATCAACTCAATTTATGTAATCTCCATTAATTGAAGAGTACCCAATCTCGATGGTCGATGTCTATCCTCAAGCCCATGAAGCCCAACTAGTCGGCCGAAATGAATGCTTTTGGAGAACTATTCTAGCTCTATGCGTGCTATGAAAATACGGTCCATCCATTTTCTATCTCCCAAAAGAGGCCTAAGGTAAGATATTTTCCGGCTTCCTAATAACTTTGACACAATGTCTCTATTCTCAATATTTGATTCCCTTTATGTTCTCATCTTTGGAAAACTCCTTTTTCAAATTATCATACTACATTGCACAAGGATTTCATGGAATCAATCATTATAGAATATATGGGAGATGTACTTGCCTTTCATATAAATGAGGAGTTGGATCCTATCTTAGATCTCATAAACCTCAATATCTTAGTAGCTCATGCCCAATCTCTACCCGAACGACCCACTACGTGGCCGAGGAAAAGTAAAAGCATGAGGACCTGAACACATGGTAACAATTATCCTTAGGTCAAAGAACTAATTATATACACTAACGTAAACTAGAGAACTTGCCACTATGACTATCTAGTGGATTCTCCAAGCGGGTCTTCAGTACCTTATTTTCTAATAAGCACCCACTAGCATGCACCCATATCTTATATGACATTGCTCATGAAATGGAGCAATATCCAACTCTTTGGATTAATGTATTATTAGTGCAAGTCTATCAAGATCTTAGATTCCCTTGGTCTTATATGATCCTACGACTTGGAATTATTTAAAATCATGGCTGTGTAAGACTTATTTCATGATCACCACCCAGAATGTTACCAAATCCCATAGTCTTGTATGATCCCTTGGTCTTATATGATCCTACGACTTGGAATTATTTAAAATCATGGCCGTGTAAGACTTATTTCATGATCACCACCCAGAATGTTACCAACTCCCATAGTCTTGTATGATCTAAGATCTTGAACCAAATGCTAGTGAAGTAAATATGTGCATAAGATGAAGTTGGACATTTAAAGAATATTGTTTAATCAAGATTGTATCACAAGTGAAATAGTTTACAACGCTAGTCTAATTGGCTTGCGGGGCACTGTTACAACATCAATTCCCCTTTATGTGCATAAAGAATATTGTTCATCTTTGGAAAACTCATTTTCCAAGTTATCATACTACCTTATGCAAAGATTTCGTGGAATTGATTATTATAGAATATATAGGAGATGAACTCACACTTCACAACGACGAGAAGTCGGATCCTTTCTTGGATCTCGCAAACCTCTATGTCAAAGTAGCTTATACCCAATCTCAACTTGAAAGACCCACAAAGTAGCTAAGGAAAAGTCAAAGCATGATGACCTTAACATAAGATTACCATAGATCCTCAGGTCAAAGGATTAATTATATGTACTAGCATAAGCTAGGGAATTTGCCACTAATGAGTTGCTACTATGACTATCTAATGGATTCTCCGAGCGAGTCTTCAGTGAACTTGTTCTCTAACAATCAACCACTAACATGCACCCATATCTCATATGGTTTGCCCATGAAATAGAGCAATATCCAACCCTTGGATTTATGCATTGTTGGTGCAAGTTTATCTAAATTTTAGATTCCCCGTCTCATAAGATCCTATGACTTGGAAGATTTAAGATCACAATCATGCAAGACTTGTTTCATGATCACCACCCAGTGCGTGATCAAGTCCCGTAGTCATGTGTGATCTAAGGGCTTTAGCTAAATGCGAGTGAAGTAATATAAGCATAAGATGAAGATGGATATTTATAATGAATATCATTCAATCAAGATTGTATCAGAAGTGAAATAGTTTACATGCCAATCTCATTGGCTGTGGGGCACTATTCCAACACGGCCACCCTCTATATCTATATATAGATGGAGGGAAGGTGTGATGCTTAGGTGGCATCACACCATCCTCAAGGTTTGGTGCTAACTTGCTTGCCAACTTGGAAGCAAGTCACCTATGAATTTAATGTGCGTTTGAATTTCATTTGGAACCTTTATGTCATCTCATAAAATGTCATGCAAATAAATACTAATGTACTCCAAATGAAGTCTTCATTTGAATTTCCCTCCAAAATTAATTCTTCATTTTAATTAAATTAAACACTTTAATTTAATTAATTAATCTTTAACTTAACTCTTAACTCAATTAGCTTAACTCTTTAAGCTAGTTATTGTTAACTTAACTCCTTAACTTAACCAATTAATTGTCATGTGCCATCAATTAAATTAACTCCTTAATTTAGTTGGTCAAATTTAACTCTTTAAACTATTTAGATCAATTTAACAGTTAAATTGATAAATCCAAAATGACCAACAATTTAGTCAACCTTATAACTCCAAAATTGGTCATGGTAGAGTCTTTCTAGCTTTTAGAAAGTTCCCTTTCATCAAGTAGGATTTTCAATTAGCTTTTCTGTGTAACCCATTAGGTTAAACCATTTATTAGACATGGGCTCACAACTCCTGTGATTTATAGAATATCATATATTTATATTAGTCTAAACTCCTTTGATTAAAATGACTCAATTAAATTAATCTCATTAATTGAAGAATATATAATCTCCATGATTGATGTCCAACCTCAAGCCCATGAGCCCAACAAACTGGCCGAAATGAATGCTTTTGGAGAACCATTCTGGCTCTAAGCTTACCATGAAAATATGGTCTTTTCATCTTCTATCTCTTGAAAGAGGCCTACGGTGAGATATTTGGCAGTTCCCTTCCCTAATTGTTGGAACAGTACCCCGCAAGCCAATTTGATTGGCATATAAACTATTTCACCTGTGATACAATCTTGATTTAATTATATTCATTTTACATGGCCATCTCATCTTATGCTTATATTACTTCACTAGTATTTAGTTGAAGCCCTTAGATCACACAAGAATAGGGACTTGGTCACACACTGGGTGGTGATCATGAAATAAGTCTTACATAGTCTGATCTCAAATCTTTCATGTCGTAGGATCTTATGAGACAAGGGCATCTAAGATCCACATAGACTTGCACTAACGATGCATAAATCCAAGGGTTGGATATTACTCTGTTTCATAAGTAATCTATATGAGATATACATGCATGATTAATAGCTGCTTGTTAAGGAACAAGGCACTAAAGGCTCGCCTAGAGAATCCACTGGATAGCCGTAGTGGCAAGTTCTCCAACTTACGCTAGTACATATTATTAGTCATTTAACCTAAGGATCTATGGTAACCTTGTATTTACGTCTTCATGCTTTGACTCTTCCTTGGCCACCTAGCGAGTCGTTCGAGTTGAGGTTGGGTATGAGCTATTTAGACATGCAGGTTTGTCTATGAGATCCAAGATGGGATCTAACTCCTCGTTGTTGTGAAGGGCAAATACATCTCCTATGTATTCTTAATGATCGATTCCAAGGAGTCCTTATGCAAGACAGTGTGACAGTTTGTAAAAAGATTTTTTCAAAGATTAGATCACCAATCAGAATCGAATATTAGGAATAGAAACATAGCATCGAGGCTATTACGGGGCCAATATATAGCTTGCCCTAGGCCTTTTTCGAGAGATAGGAGATGGAAGGACCATATTTTCATGGTAAGCGTAGAACTAGAATGGTTCTCTAAAAGCATTTATTTCGGCTAATTAGTTGGGATTTATGGGCTTGAGGTTAGATATCGACCATTGAGATTGGCTACTCTTTAATTAATGAGATTAGTTGAATTGAGTCAATATTTTAAAAGAGTTTATACTAATGTGAATATATGATATTCAAGAGCTCGCAAGAGTTGTGAGCTCATGCCCAATAAATCGTAGAACCTAACGGGTCACACACAAAAGCCAATTGGAAATCCTTCATGATAAAGGGGAATTTTTTAAGAGTTAGAAAGATTCCACCTTGACCCATTTTTGGAGGTAGACGATTGACTAAATTGTTAGTCATTCTGGATTGATCAATTTAATTGTTAAATTGATCTAAATAATTTAAAGAGTTAAATTAGACCAATTAAATTAAGGAGTTAATTTTATTGGTGCCACATGACTATCAATTGGTCAAGTTAACTTAATGAGTTAAATTAACAATAACTAGCTTAAAGAGTTAAGCTAATTGACTTAAGAGTTAAGTCAAAGGTTAATTAATTAAATTAAAGTGTTTAATTTAATTAAAATGAATAATCAATTTTGGAGGAAAAATTCAAATGAAGAGTTCATTTGGAGTGCATTTAGAATTTATTTGGATGACATTTCATGTGATGAGATAAAGATTCCAAATGAAATTTAAATTTAACTTAAATTCACATGCAACTTGCTTTTAAGTTGGCAAGCCTAGTTGACGCCCCACCTTGAGGAAGGTGTGGTGCCACCTAAGCATCACACGTTCCCTCCATCTATATATAAATATAGAGGGTGGCTGGCCACATACATGTGATGCACAAGAATTTTAGATCTAATTGTTAGATTCTCTCTTTTCCTCCAATTTTAACGTGTTGCATCGTGTGTTGATGCTTCACATTTTTCTTCAACCCCTACCACCAAATTTCAGCCTTCATCCTTTCATTTCTATTCTTTGTTCCCCAACTAATGTATAAGATATTTGGATTGTCCATTGGTGTGTGGATCTTATCATTGGAGGCAAGACTATTAGATTGCCAGCCTTTTGGAGATCCTCTCTTTGGGCAGTCAATTGGAGGTATTTCTGGAGGGGCTTTCAGAGTTCTGATTGAGCTGAATTTTTTACTGTAGCTTCATCAAGATGTTTACGATTTACAGTTAAAATTACAGCCAATTCTGAGTTCGTTTGGTTGGGCAAACATTATTCACAACCTGCTGCACCAGGGAAGACTGCATTGAAGGAGTTCAAGCTAGTCTTCATCATTTTGGTTGGATTTTGCTTTTAATGTAATTTTCTGACATAAATTCACTTTAATGGTGTGAATCATATCCTTGGGGAGGTGTGATCAAGTTTGATTTCAGTTTTTAAATGTTTTATAATTGGATCCTCGGATTACACCTTCTTTCAAGTGGTGTTGGAACCTAAATTCATGCTTTAATTTGGATTTGTGATTGATTGATTCATTTGATGGATTGACCTAACCCTGAAAATACTTGATCCAAGTTATGGATGGGAGTGTTTGGATGATGATGCATGTGGCTTCTTTGGTTGATGAATTGAAATTATGCTAATATGTGTTTTAAGTGTTAATTCATATGTTTAGCATGTTTTAATTCATAGTTGCTAATTTTAAATTTTAATTTTGCATTGGTTGATGTTATATGTTGATATAGCATGTTAAATTTGTCCTTAAAGAGTTTTGGTCATTTTTAGATCCAATTGATTGGAGTTTATAGGAGATTTTTGGAGAACAGAGATTCTCACTTAAACTTGATTTTTGAAGCATGATTGAGTACTTGAAATTTCATTTTTAAGAGGTGTTTTAGATCTAAAATCTCATATATATTGTGTGATTTAGTGTTTAGGAGGTGTCTTAAATTTTTTGGTGCACAAAAGTTGAACCTAAAATGACTTAACTCAGTCCATACATCGTAATCGAGCAAGCTGGCAGCCCTGGCCAGGCACTAGCCAAGGAACGGGCTTGCACTTGCCGCACAGCTGTGCACCCTGGCCAGGTAGCAGCACCCCATTTGAGTAGTTGATGCATTTTGAGGTGTTTTTGAGTTCCTTTAGTGACCAAAAGTGAACTAAATCATACTAGATAGATGCACAAGTGTTGTGCAAGTTCTCAAAATTATGTTTGACATTTTTTATTGCCTTTAAAATCTTGTTAAAGTTAATCTTCAAGGTAATGCTAAAATAAGATGTATAATTGTTATGCTTATTTTTGCTTGATCAATTAATTGTTTATGAGATAAGCATTTAATTGTTGGAATTGAATGTCAATTCTTGATTTATTTATTGTTCATTTAATTGTTGAATGGATAATGAATGAATGAGAATGATCATGAGCCTTTAATATTGATTTTATTTGTCTTGAGTTGTTGAAAAAGGTTGTACTAAATTGGGGCTTGCATGCCTTTTAATTTCTATCTTGTAAAAGTTATGAGAGTAGAATCACTAGGAGTGAAGATTTCTTTCTCTTGTAAATGTTGCAAGGAGCAAGGAAGACCATTAGAGACATGAAGACCCATGAATGTATGGGAATACACTCATGTAGTAGCTAGATTTGATCAACCCACTTAAAATCAACTAGGTGGTGTGCCTATGGCTCTAAGTGCACCACTTGGTTAAGACGCATGGTCATCCTACCCTAGGAGCATGCTAGGCGCATTTACTAATTTATTCTTTCCATATCCTATTCATGTATGAGATGCATGTTTAGGATATGGAAAACCTAAATAAGAAGATAAAATTGGTGAGATCTTGGCAAGCAAGGAAAATCCCTCCACTTGGAATGTCTAAGTGCCACTATAAAAAAATATGCTTTTTACTATGGTTAATTATGTGTAGTAAATAGTTATTAAGTGTAATAAAAATTTATTAGCCATGTTTGTGCTACACTTTTCTAGCCGTAGGCATTGCGAGCGAGTTAAAAGCTTTGCTACACTTTTTTAATCGTGGTAATTTATTTTTGCTACGAAATTATGTTTAATTACTACAAATTTAATGTGTGGTAAAAAGCTATCAAATACATCACTATTTTTTATTACAGTAAAAAAAGTATAATATATAATAGTTAATTGCCACACTTTGAAAAGTGTAGTAAATACTTGAATTATTTTTCACCACAAGTAAATGTAGTAAAAACCAATTAATTTGGGGAGTTTACTTTTTCATTTATACATACACAGACACTAGGAGCTTATCAGAATTTGATCTCTTGACCTTATTCTTATGTCTATGAAAGTGATGGCAATAGGCCAATGACCACTTTGTTATTAATTAGCTAATTTAAATGTATTTGATTACTTAATGAACTTTTTCTAATAATAAAAGTTATTGGAGGCAAATGTTTATTTTGCCTCCAAATTTGGGATTTTCTTAATTTTTTTAGGAACTTTGCTAGTTAGCTAAATTAAGTATTTGATTAATTAATCAAATATTTTTTAATAATAAAAATAAGAGGGATTTTTTTTATTTTTCTTCTGCTTTTATTAATTAAAACCATGAGTAGTTAGGAGTTTTTTAGGGGTCTTACTTGTTAATTTAGAATCTAATTAAGTAATTAATTAATTAATTAATATTTTAATAATAAAAATTGAAAGCAAAATTTTAATTTGGCTTGAATATTATTTATTAAGCATTACTTCCAACATATTTTTCTTCTTTTCTAGTGCAAAATTTTTTATTTAAGATTTTAATCTTTGCCTTCAAATTTTCACAAGTTTCATTTTTTTCACTTCACTAATGAAAAAGTATTGTTAATTCATTAACTTTTTGCTACAGTTTATGTAAATTTGTAGTAAATGTACAATATTATTCACGTTATATAAAAATTATAGTAAATAAGTATATTTTTTGCTATGATAAGATGAAGTGTAGTATTTAATATAACTTTTACCAGATGTTTGGAACTTTATACTACAATAGTAAAATCATAGCAAAAAATCCTTTTTTGCTACATTATTTTTAGTGAAGTAAAACATATTATAGCAAAAAGCATATTTTCTTGTAGTGTTCTTCCAAATATTAAGTCAAAATGGATACAAATTAAAAGGAGTTTTAATTAAACCATGCCTTCTACTAATAGTATGTGACATGACGAGGCTACTATCTTTTGTGTGACGGAAGTCGAGGCGAGGATCACACTTGGATAGGAAGTTGTGATCACATACTTAGCATATGATGCACCTTTAATTTGAGGCTTCCCATGCATTAGCACACGAGGTGTGGGTCTGTATGAAAAGTGAGGCAAAATATATATCAATGGTTGCATAGAGATGCAATTAGCAAAAATTGCTTACCTTTCGATTGTTTGTGGATGGCACACAAGGCATGGATCCACTTACAAGTTCTTAAGACCTTGATGCTCGCTAGGAAATGAGATTTCCCAAATTCTTCTAGGGGGTGACGAATTTGATGAAATAGTGGGAGAAAAACATGCTTGAAAGACCATGAATATGTTTTCAATATCAGTATTCAATCACATACTTATATTCTCTTTTTCGCCTTTGATGATTTGTGAAATCTCAAGATTGGCTAAAAATCCACTCAACGTTATTTTGGAAAGAAATAAACCAACCGGGCCTAACTTCTATGTTTGACTTAACTTCAAAATCGTTTTAGATTCCTAGAAAGGGATAAATGTCCTATTCCATGGTGCTCATAATCCTATGGGGATCAATGTACATCAAGAGACACGTGTAATGTTCATGAATTGGGTTAAGGATCGTCATATCCTATAGTCTCAGGATGGCATCTACAAACTTCAAAAAATCTCATGGACACATGAATAGTACTTTGGTACAAGTTTACAATAGTTGTAAAAGCAAACAAGGTATGAGAAATTCATGTTGTCAAAGGAGATTTTTCAAGCTAGGATAGCTGTGAAGTCATTCATCATCGACTATGGTCTAAGATGATTAGGCTTGGAGAAGTTTTCAACTTGGACGCAGTGATGGAAAATGATCTTCGTAAGGATTTGATCCTCACATCCTCGCCGAGTTTTACTAATCAAAGTGTTGATCTAGATAGAGACTACAATGACAAGGGCATACAATTAATGCTTGTTTCCTCCTCTAAGTCTATGGGCCCTCGGGGTGCTAGAAAAGGAGGTAAAAGGAAGAAAAGTTTTTCCTCTAAGAGAGGGCAACCATTAAACTCATCTGGAGGAGTTAAGAAGATTATATAGTATATAGTCAATATTACTTGTTTCTACTTTGGCAAGAAAGGCTATCAGAAGCAGTATTGCAAGGACTACCTTGCAACCTTTGAGAATGATATGTACTTTATTGAGGTGCATTTAAGGATAAGTTCTTCCTTATGGATATATGATATTGGATGTGGTTCTTATCTTTGTAATTTGTTACAAAGAGTAAAAAGAAGAATATAACTAAGTGATGGGGATATAATCCATTGCCTTGGCAAGGGAACAAGAGTTGCGGCCAAAGCTGAAGGCATATAATAAATTAGACTTAGGGAACTCCACACTTGTATTAAACCCTTATTATTATGTAACATATATTGTTGAGAACATTATTTCAATTTCCATTTTGGATAGCGAAGGATTTGATCCTTCTGCGTCAAATGGGAAATTGAAGGCATTAAAGAATGGGTTCTTTAGTTGCTCATGGTACACATAACAAAGGATTATACATTTTTAAATTCTCAAACATCATTGATGTACATTCAATCAAGCAAAAGAAAATTAGACAATGAAGAAGATACCATTTTATGGCGTGCAAGACTTGGACATATTTCTAAAAATAAGATGAGCAAGTTAGAAGCTCTCACTCAATGTTAGTGGCATTGAAGAACTTCCTATTTGTGAATCTTGTTTGAAAGGAAAAATAATCGAGGCTCGTTTTGTGAGACAAACAGAGCAAACCACAAGTCTTTTGGATTTGATCCATACAGATATTTGTAGCCCACTAAGAGTTACTACAAGAAAAGGCTACTCCTACTTCATCACCTTCATCAATGATCATACTCGGTTCGGACATGTGTATCTTATGGAGTACAAGTCCAAAGCCTTTGAAAAGGTCAAAGAATATATGAATGAAGTAGAAAAGCAAAAGAACTAAGTATTAAAGCTCTTCAATACTTGAGTACCGAATTCTTGGGTTATCTAATAGAGAATGTGATTCTCTCTCAATGGACTCCACAAGGCACACCCTAACACAATGGAATAGCCGAGATGAGAAACCATACCTTGTTGGACATAGTATATTCCATGATGAGCTTTTTTGATGTGCCTATATCCTTTTGGGGATATGCCTTAGAAACGGTGTTGAGGCTACTAAATATACTATCTTCAAAGTCGGTGCCAAGTGAAAGCAAGTGAGGCATTACGATCCAATAATAAAACTTCAAAACCTTAAATAAACAAGTGCTAACAAGCAACCAAGGATCTAAACTAGCTTTAGGACTTAGATTTGGTTGGAGAGTTACCTTAAAAGCAAAATCCAAAGGTAGATTGAAGAACTCCTGCTTCAAATAGAATCTGTCGGACAGGGGCAGGGGCGCAGCTGGAAGCAAGCAATTTTTGCACAATTCAGAACTCTCCAAAAATACTGAAAAGAATTCCAATAGATGCTCAAATCCTTGAGGAAGCTGTTGGAATAAATTTTAAATTGAAACTTTTTCTAGATCTCCTGGAATAAAATCGACAATAAACTGGTATCGCATGTGGATCTCTGAAAGCTTAGCAAACCATTTGTTTTGCCTCTATCAAATTGATCCACACACCAATCCAATTCCTACTACTCCTCACTTGTAGCTGGAGAAAGAGAGGATAGGAGAGTTGAGAGGGAGATGGCCGATTTTAGGATAGGGAGAAGAAGAGGAAGGTGATCTTCAACACATGAATGAACACTTTGAAAATAGAGGGAAAAGTGAGAATCTAATTCTTCACTTGCCTGATTGCTAGATTGTCGACCCCTTCACTCTACATCTATGTATAAAGTGATAATGGTGTGATGCCAACAGCTTCCTGCATGCCTTGCGTGCTTAGTTGGCAAATTCGAATCTAATTTTAATTTATGGTAAATGTCACTAATAGTCCTTGATGTTTCGATTTTGTATCACTTTGGTCCTCAATCTTTGAAACTTCATCTTTTAGTGCCTAACGTTTATTTTTCATTTCACTTGAGTCCCCAAAATCATTTTTCGGTAGTTTTTGGCTGGAAATTGTCAATTCATAGTTTTATGTTCCACTTTAATCCCTATATATAGTTTTATGTTCCAATTTAGTCCCTATGTTATTTTTTTTTATTTTTATAAATATATGTCCATGTGTGTATATATATTTGTTTATAATATATGTGTATATATAATTGATACTAATATTAGTCATATGCTCATATATTGTTATTAATATTTAATAATATATTATTGATATATTAATATCATTTGTGATACTATTGTAATTAATAATATTTGTAATATTATTATTGATATGGGATAGCCCAATAGGCCTAGCCCAATAACATTCAACTAGGACAGGAGCTGGTCTGACGCTCCCTAAGCAGCTCGAATGCCCTTAAACCCAACTCGTTTTAGACCACGCAGACATTCGACTGCCACTCGACCTCTGGATCCCTATCTGCCGTGGTGGATATTAGCGTTCTTGATCAACCAGGTTATAGCCGATAGCCTCCATTAGGTGGCCTCAATCTTTCAACCAGAATGATATAGTTTCCAGAATGAGCCTAGTGACAAAGATCCTAGTAGATATTCCTATTGGAGTGCTCGTCTTGACCAGAGAGGTCAAGCAGTGACGAAAGCTTTTTGGCCACATTGAATGCCTTGCCAAGCACCGTGCTGCCACATTAATAGCGCATGCCACCAACAGTACCACCTTTTGCAGCCGTGTCAGGCTGGGGAGCACCTCTAGTGTACCACCTTCTCCTAGGTAACTGCCTCCTGAAATAATACACAAGCTGGATAAGATTGGAAAGTCCTCAAGCAAGGACAATGGCCCTTCTTACACAACAGGGGCATCAAAGACATATCAATCTTATCTAGCTTGTGTACTATTTCAGGAGGCAGCTACCTCGGAGAAGGTGGTACACTAGAGGCGATCCCTAGCCTGACACGGCTGCAAAAAGTGGTACTGTTGGTGGCATGCGCTGTTAATGCGGCAGCATGGCGCCTGGCAAGGCATTCAATGTGGCCAAAGAGCTTTCGTCACTCCTCGACCTCTCTGGTCAAGACGAGCACTCCAACAGGAATATCTACTAGGATCTTGGTCACCAGGCTCATTCTAATCGAAGCTACTTTATTCTGGTTGAAGGATTGAGACCACCTAATGGAGGCTATTGGCTATACCTGGCCGATCAAAAATGCTAATATGCACCACGGCAGATAGGGATCTAGAGATCGAGTAGCAGTCGAATGTCTACGTGGTCCAAAACGAATTGGGTTTAAGGGCATTCGAGCTGCTTAGGGAGCGTCAGACCAACTCTTGTCCTAGTTGAGTGTTATTAGGCTGGGCCTATTGGGCTATCCCATATCAATAATAATATTACTAATATTATTAATTACAATAGTATCACCAATGATATTAATATATCAATAATATATTACTAAATATTAATAATAATATATGAGCATGTGACTAATATTAGTATCAATTATATATACACACATGGACATATATTTATAAAAAGAAAAAAAAAAAGAAAAAAAGTAACATAGGGACTAAATTGGAACATAAAACCTTATATAGGGACTAAAGTGGAACATAAAACTATGAATTGATTTCCAGCCAAAAACTACTGGAAAATGATTTTGGGGACTAAAGTGAAACCAAAAATAAATGTTAGGGACTAAAAGATGAAGTTTTAAAGATTGAGGACTAAAGTGATACAAAATCAAAATATCAGAGACTATTAGTGACATTTACCCTTTAATTTATGTGCATTTCAATTACATCTGAAATTTAATTTCAAATTAATTAAATGTTGCACTAAAATGATCCTATCAATTCAATTTTCCCTCCAAAGAATATTCTCCTTATTAATTAAATTAAATAATTTAATTTAATTAATTAATTCTTAATTTAACTCTTAAGTCAACTAGCTTAATCTTTAAGCTTAATTTTGTTAACTTAACTCTTTAAGTTGACCAATTGATGGTCATGTGGCACCAATTAATTAACTTCTTAATTATTGGTCTAATTTAACTCCTTAAATTAGTTGATCAATTTAATATTTAAATTAATCAAGCCAACATAGACCTCAATTTTCTATCACCCCAAAATCGGTCTCCATGGAACGAATTTTCTAACACTTAAAACGTTCCTCAATTACTTAGGAAATGTAATTAGCTTTTGTGTGTGACTCGATAGGTTCTACAACTCATTGGACATAGGCTCACAACTCTTTGTGACTTTTGAATATCGTATGTTAATATTAGTTTAAACTCCTTTAAACTAATTGACTCAATTAAATTAATTTCCATTAATTAAAGAGTACCCAATCTCCATGGTCGATATCCAACCTTAAGCCTATGGAGCCCAACTAAGTGGCCGAAATGAATGCTTTCAAAGAACCATCATAGCTCTGCACATACTATGCAAATACAGTCCTTCTGTTTCTTATCTCCCGAAAGAGGCCTAGGGCAAGATATTTGTCGGCTCCCTAATAGCTCGATACTATATCTCTATTCCCAATGTTTGATTCCACTTTATGACCACATCTTTGGAAAACTTATTTTCCAAAATGTCATACTACTTCGCATAAGAATTTCTTGGAATCGAACATTATAGAATACATAGGAGATGTACTCGCCCTTCATAAAGACGAGGAGTCCGATTCTAACTTGGATATTACAAACCTCCATGTCTAAGTAGCTTATGCTCAATCACCATATGCACAGCTTGCTAAGTGACCAGGGAGGAGTCAAAGTGTGAGGACCTAAACATAAGTTTAGCATGGATCCTCATGTCAAAGGACTAATTATATGCACTAGCATAAGTAGAAGAACTTGCTACTATCAGCTTGCCACTACGACTATCTAGTAGATTCTTTGGGTGTGTCTTCAGTGCCTTGTTCCCTAACAAGAACCCATTAACATACATCCATGTCTCACATGAGATTACCCATGGAACGGAGAAATATCCAACTCCTTGGATCTATGCATTGTTAGTGCAAGTCTATCCTGATCTTAAATACTATATCTCTTAAGATCCTATGACTTGGAAGATTTAAGATCACGATCGTGTAGGACTTATTCCAGATCATCACCCAGTGTATGACTGAGTCCCAAGTCTCATGTGATCTAAGGGCTTCAACTAAATTCCAGTGAAGTAATTATAAGCATAAGATGAAGATGGCCAGACTATTAATATCATTTAATCAAAATTGTATCACAAGTGAAATATTTTAAACACCAATCTAATTGGCTTGTTGGGCACTATTCTAACAATTTCCCTTTTGCCCAAAAGCCAATTCCTCATAGCCTTAAGATCCATCTTCTGAAGATGTCTTTCAAAGACCTTTTGCGATAGGGTTTTAGTCAGTGGATCTGCTATATTCTCTTCCGAGGCAACTCTCTCTACTTAGATATTACCTCTATTAATAATCTACCGGATCAAATGATATCGCCTTAATATGTGTTGTATTGTTAATGATATCTTGGCTCTTTACCTTACGCTATTGCCCTTTGTTGACACAGAAGACAACTACTGGCTTAGTAATGCTAGGCACTATATTCACCTCTTAAATGAAGTTTTTCATCCAAACCCCTTCTTTTGAATCTTTTGAAGCCACAATATATCTGCCTCTGTGGTAGAGTAGGGCGTGGTGTCTTGTTTGGAACTCTTCCAACTCACCGCCCCACCATTAAGGCAAAATATGAATCGAAAAGTGGATTTTAGGTCATTTACATCGGATTGAAAACTTGAATCTGAAAACCTCTCTAGTTTCAATTCTCCACTGTCGTAGACTAAAAACAAGTCCTTAGTTTTCTCAAGTACTTTAGGATTGCTTTTACGACTATCCAGTGACTTTCACCAGGATTGGATTGGAAATAGCTCGTAATAGTTACAGCATGTGCCACATTCGGTCTTATACATTGAACTGCATACATCATGCTCCTAATAGTAGAGGTATAAGGTTTGTAGGACATTCTTTGTCTCTCGCCGTCAGTCTTAGGGGCCATAAACTTGGTTAGATGAATGCCATGTCCCATGGGACAGAATCCCTTCTTGGATTCTTTCGTACTAAACCAATTTAGTATCTTATCATGTATAGGGTTTGGGAAAGCCCCATCTTCCTAGATTTATCTCTATAGATACATATTCCCAATACGTAGGATGTTTTTCCCAAATTCTTCATGGAGAACTAAGTAGATAGCCATGTTTTAGTACACTCTGACATTCCTACCTCATTCCAAATGAGAAAGATGCCATTGACATAAAGTACAATAAACTGTACACTACTCCCATTAGCCTTCATACACACACATGGTTCATATATATTTTTGACAAAGCCAAACGATTTGACTATCTTATCTAAACATATGTTCCAACTTCAAGATACTTGTTTGAGTCCATAGATAGATCTTTGGAGTTCGCAAACCTTTTGCTCACTCCCCTTGGATGTAAACCTTGTGATTACCCTCTATAAATTCTTCCTCAATGTCTCCATTGATGAAAGCGGTTTTTACATCCATTTGTCATATCTCATAGTCATAATATGCAGCTATAGCAAGTAGGATCCGAATGAACTTAGGCATTGCGATCAGTGAAAAAGTTTCCTCGTAATTAATATCAAGTCTTTGAGTGTAGCCTTTTTCCATTAGTCGCGCCTTAAAGGTCGCAACCTCTCCATCGACTTCAAGCTTTGTCTTATAGATCCACTTGCAACTAATATGAACTATTCCCTTTGGTGGATCAACCAAAGTCTATATTTTGTTGGAGTACATGGAGTTCGGTTTAGATCTCATGGCATTTTGCCAATATCCCGAGTCTATATCTAACATAGCTTCCTTGTAGTTTTTGGATCATTATTTGATTGGCCCATCTCATGAAGGAATCCGAACCTTTTGGGTTGTTTCTTGATTTGGTCTGACCTTCTAAGAGGTTGTGTTTAGGGCTGATGCTCACTTATTTTTACCACTTGTGGGATTTGTTGATCATTTTGAACTTCATTAGTTCAACAACAATATCATTTGTATCTAACAAAATTCATTTTCTAAAAAGTGGGCATTCCTTGAAACAAACACCTTCTGTTTCGAGGGATCATAAAAGTAATAACCCATAGACTCTCTTATGTATCCCACAAACTTGCACAAGGTGGATCTGCTCAACTTGTCTCCCATTGTCCGTCTCATGTAGGCAAAAGACCCAGAAACTTTAAGGTAGTTGTAAGAGGGTGTTTTGCCATTCCACATCTCATACAACATTTTTGGCACTAACTTTGATGGTACTACATTTAGTAGCATCACCGTCGTTTATAAATCATATCCCAAAAAGGATATGGGTACATCGAAATAGCTCATCATGGAACGTACCATGCCTAACAAAGTACGATTTCTCCTTTCGGGTACTCCAGTATGTTAGGGTGTGCTGGGTGGAGTCTATTGTGAGAGAATCCCATTCTCTTTTAGATAATCCAATAACTCAGTACTTAAGTATTCTTCTCCTCGATCCAATTAAAGAGCTTTAATACTAAGTCTATTTTACTTTTCCACTTCATTCCTGTACTCTTTAAACTTTTTAAAGGCTTCGGGCTTGTACTTCATAAAATACTCATGTTCAAACCAACTATAGTCATTGGTAAAGGTGATGAAGTACGAATAGCCTTCTTTCGCACTAACTCTTAGTAGGCCACAAACATCCATATGGATCAAATCCAAAGGACTTATGATTCACTTTATTTATCTTACAAAAGGAGCCTTGGTCATTTTTTTCTTTAAACAAGATTCACAAGTAGGAAGTTCCTTAATGCCACTAACATTTAGTACTTTAAGAGCTTCTAACTTGTTCATCCTATTTTTAGAAATATGTTTAAGTATTACATGCCAAAGAATGGCATCTTATTGATTATCTAATTTTCTTTTACTTCATTGAATTTGCATTAGTGAATGTTGGGAATCTAGTATGTATAACCTGTTATTCAATTTATCTTGTGCAATTAAAGAACCATTCTTTAATGCTTGCAATACTCCATTCAATATAGAAAAATCAAATCCCTTGTTATCAAGAATAGGAATTGAAACAATGTTCTTAACAAGTTGGGGTATATAATAACAAGGATTTAACTAAATACAAGCGTGGCAGCAACCTTTGCTCTATTTCCAAGGCGGACTATCATATCCCATTTCGTAGACTCTTTCTTCTTTCCATCCCCTGTAATGAATTATAAAGGTGAGAACCACATGCGGTATCAAATACCCATAGGGAAGAATTGGTCGTTAAGTGCATTTCAATGAAGTACATACCCTTCCTAAGGGTGACAAGGTATTCCTTGCAGTTTCTTTATCAATGCCACTTTTTGCTACAATAAAAACAAGTTGCATCGGTCATGTCACCTTTCTTTTTCTTAACTCCCCCGAACCTTTCAAAGGTTGCTTCCCTTTTGAAGAGGAACTCTTCTTCCTCTTATCTCCCTTTCTAGGACCCATAGGGCCCTTTGACTTAGAGGTAGAATCAAGTATAAGAGGCTTTTCCTTTTTCATAGTCGCCTCAGCAGTCACAAGCATGTTCACTAATTCGTTAATCATGACCTTTTGCTTGGACATATTGAAGTTCATAACGAATTGGTCGACCGAATGGGACAATGATTAGAGGATCAAATCTATGCATAGTTCATTGTCCATGACTAAGTCAAGTTGTCCAAACTTTTCGATAATCCCTATCATATTGAGGTCGTGATCATTGATATTAGAATCCTCTACCATCCTTGATCTAAAGAACTCTCCAGACAAAGCGAACCTTTCGTGTCTTGTTTGTACACCATACAACTCTTGTAGGTGGTCATAGATCTCACATGCATGTCTCATATGCTCATGAGTCTTCCAGAGCTCGTTAATCATTGAAGCCATCATAAGGCATCTTACTTGTAGATCATCATCCACAAATTTAACGAGCACTTCATATACCTCATCGATGGCATCGTCACCCAATGTGTCTGACGGACATTGATCAAGAACGTAGGTCCTCTTTTTGGAGTCAAGAATGATTTTAAGGTCTCTCAACAAATCATGGAATTTAGGCCCGGTGTGTTTATTAGTTTCCAAAATGCTTGCGAGTGGATTTTTGGCCATTTTCTTGGTTTGAAGATTTCAAAAATATACAAGAGGAAAAAAAAGAGTATAAGCATATGATTGAATTATTGATATTGCAAATATATGTTCATGGTTTTTCAAACATGTTTTTCTCCTACTATTTTATCAAATCCTTTACCCTTTAGAAGAATTTGGGAAATCTCATTTTCAAGTAAGAATCAAGATCCCAAGGACTTGCAAGTGGACCTCCATAACTAAGTACGATCCACAAGCAATTGAAGGGTAAGCAACTTTTGCTAACTGCATCTCATGCAACTGTTGATATATTTTGCCTTACTTTTCACATAGACCCACGTAATCGAGCACCATCATGTTACTAGGCTTTAAGTCCAACCTACTAATCATACTTTGATTCAAGATGGGCACCACAACATCCCCCATAACCGAGTGCCAATGTGTGGGCATTCTTAAATAAAAAATGCATCTCACGCTAAGTGTATGCTCACTACTTACCTCCTAAGCGTAACCCCTGTAACTGAGTGCCATCACACAAAATTGGTAGTGTCATCATGGCATACACTATTGGTAAAAGGCATGGATTAATTAGAACTCCTTTTAATTTTTATCTATTTTAACTTAATATTTGGAAAACACTTAGACATTCTAAGTGGATGGTTTTTGCTTGCAAAGATCTCATCATTTTATCTTCTTATTTAGGTTTTCCATATCCTAACCATGCATCTCATACATTAATAGAATATGGAAAGCATAAATAAGTAAATGCGCCTAGCATGCTCCTAAGGTGGGATGACCATAAGCCTGATCAAGTGGTGCACTTAGAGCCATAAGTGAACTACCTAGTTGATTAAATCTAGATATTACATAAGTATATCCAATACATTCATGGGTCTTCAAAAGTCTCCATACCTCCATTGGCCTTTTTTGCTCCATGCAATATTTACATGAGAAAGAAACCCTCACTTCTAGTGATTCTACTTTCATAACGTTTACAATATAGAATAAAAGATGCAGAAAGCCCCAATTTAATACAACCATTTTTAGCAACTTGAAACAAATTAAATCAATATTAAAAGCTCATGATCATCCTCATTCATTCATTAGCCATTCAACAATGAAATGAACAATAAATAATACTAGAATTAACAATTAATTCCAGTAATTAAATTCTTATCTCATAAACAAATAATTGGCCAAGCATAACATTTATGCAATTAGTAGGAGATTAACTTTAATGAATTTTTAAAAGCATTCAAAAATATCAAACATAGTTTTGAGACCTTGCACAACTCTTGTGCATCCAATAGATGTGATTTAAAATTATTTTGGTCATCAAATGAGCCTAAATTTTGGCTCAAAACTCACCAAATCCCAAACTTAATTTTAGCTCAAAACCCAATTGAGTGTGCGCACGGCTGGGCTGTGATTCTCGGTCAGTACCCTACCAGCTTGCGCCCCTAGCTCAGTAGTAGCCCTCTTTTTGGGTCATGGCCGAGGCAAGCAAATTTTGGCTCAACTTTTATGCACCAAAAATTTTAGAACACATACTAAACATTAAATCACACATTATAGATGAATTTCTAGATTCAGAACACCTTTTAAAAATGGAAATTCGAGTGCTCAAATATGCTTCCAAAAATTAGTTTAAGTAAAATCATATTCTTCAAAAGTCTCCAATAAAACTCCAATCCTATTGGATCCAAAAATGACCTAAACAACTTAAGGCCATTCAACACATGCTTTATCAACATATAACATCAATTAGTGCCAAATCAAAATTCAACATTAATTGCTATGAATTAAAACACACTAAACATATGAATTATCACATAAGACACATAATCACATGCTTTTAATTCATCAAGTAAGGAGCCACATACAACATCATTCAAATACTCTAATCCATCAATTGAATCAATTATTTTGGTGACATAGATCAATCCACCACATGAATCAATCAAACAAAAAATTCAAATCAAAGCATGAATTAGGCTCTGGTACCACTTGAAAGCAAGTGAGGCACTAGGATCTAATAATAAAACTTCAAAATCTTAAATAAATTGGTGCTTACAAGAAACCAAGGATCTAAACATGCTTTAGGATTTAGATTTGGTTGGAGATTTACCTTAAAATCAAGTTCCAAAGGTAGATTGAAGGACCCCTTCGTCAAACAGAATCTGCCAGACAGTGGTGCAGTTGGAAGCACACAATTTTTGCACAATTTAGAACACTCCAAAAATACTGAAAAAAATCTAGTAGATTCTCAACTCCTTGAGAAAGCTGCAGGAATAAATTTTGGATTGAAAATCTTTCTGAATCTCCTAGAATAAAATCAACAAGAGAGTGGTCACACAAGTGGATCTTTAAAGGCTTAGCAAACCATTTGTTTTGCCTCTATCAAAATGATCCACTCACCAATCCAATTCCTACTAATCCTCACTTGTAGCTGGAGAAAGAGATGAGATTTGAGAGGGAGATGGCCAATTTTAGGGTAGGGAGAAGAAGAGGAAGGTGATCTTCAACACATGAATGAACACCTTGAAAATGGAGGAAAAAGTGAGAATCTAATTCTTCACTTGCTTGATTGCTAGATTGCCACCCCTTTCACTCTATATATAGATATAGAGTAAGGATGGTGTAGTGCCAAGGTGGCATCACACCCCCCTCCTTGACACCTTTCTCAAGTAGGGGGGACCTCTAACATGCATGCCTTGTATGCTTAGTTAGCAAGTTCAAATCTAATTTGAATTTGTGTGCAATTACATTTGAAATCTAATTTGAAATTAATTAAATGCCACGCTAAAATGATCCTGTCATTTCAATTTTCCATCCAAAGAATATTCTCCTCATTAATTAAATTAAATAATATAATTTAGTTCATTAATTCTTGACTTACTCTTAAGTCAACTAGGTTGACTCTTTAAGCTTAATTTTGTTAACATAACTCTTTAAGTTGACCAATTGATGGTCATGTGGCACCAATTAATTAACTCCTTAATTATTGGTCTAATTTAAATCCTTAAATTAGTTGATCAATTTAACATTTAAATTAATCAAGCCAACATGGACCTCAATTTTTGGTCACCCCAAAATCGGTCTTCATATAACGAATTTTCTAACACTTAAAAAGTTCTTCCATTACTTAGGAAATATAATTGGCTTTTGTGTGTGACCCAATAGGTTCTACCATTCATTGAATATGGGCTCAAAACTCCTTGTGACTCTGGAATATCAAATATTCATATTAGTTTAAACTCCTTTAAACTAATCGACTCAGTTCAATTAATCTCCATTGATTGAAAAGTACCCAATCTCTATGGTTGATGTCCGACCTCAAGCCCATGGAGCCCAACTAATTAGTCAAAATTAATGCTTTTGGAGAATCATCATAGCTCTATGCATACCATGCAAATATGGTCTTTCCGTCTCCTATCTCTCGAAAGAGGCCTAGGACAAGATGTTTGTTGGCTTCCTAATAACCTTAATACTATATCTCTATTTCCAATGTTCGATTCCACTTTATGACCACATCTTTAGAAAATTCCTTTTCCAAATTGTCATACCACCTTGCGCAAGGATTTCTTAGATTCAATCATTATATAATACATAGAAGATTCACTCACCTTTCACAAAGACAAGGAGTCAGATTCCATCTTGGATCTCACAAACCTCCATGTCTAAGTAGCTCATGGACAATCACCACCTGAATGACCCGCTAAGTAACTAATGAGGAATCTAAGTGTGAGGACCTAAACATAAGGTTACCATGGATCCTTAGGTAATAGGACTAATTATATGCACTAGCGTAAGTGAGAGAACTTGCCACTCTGCCTATCTAGTGGATTCTCCAGGTAAGACTCAGTATCTTTTTCCCTAATAACCACTCACTAAAATGCATTCATATCTCATTTGCGATTGCCTATGGAACAGAGCAATATCCAACTCCTTGGATCTATGCATTGTTCATACAAGTCTATCCAGATCTAAGATGTCTTGTCTCTTAAGATGCTATAACTTGGAAGATTCAAGATCACGATCGTGTTAGACTTATTCCATGATCAACACTAAGCGCATGACCAAGTTCCATAGTCTCGTGTGATCTAAGGGCTTCAACTAAATGCTAGTGAAGTAATTATGAGCATAAGATGAAGATGGCCATATTATTAATATCATTAAATCAAGATTGTATCACAAGTGAAATAGTTTACAACGCCAATCTATTTGGTTTGTTGGGCACTATTCCAACACCAAAGATACTGTATGGGATGTGGTATAGCAAAGCACCTTCTTACTCTTATCTAAAAGATTGGGGGTCTCCCACTTACATCAAGCGGCTGGTGGGAGACAAGTTAGATAGTAGATCCATCTTGTGCAAGTTTGTGGATACCCAAGAAGGTCCATGGGTTATTACTTTATGATCGCTTGGAATAAAGGTGTTTATTTTGAGGAACAACCACTTTTTGGAAAAAGAATTTCTATTAGATAGAAGTGGCGTTGTTGTTGAACTTGATGCAGTTCAAGATGATCATCAAATCCCATACGGTGGAAACAAGTAAACATCAAGAACCTTACACACAACCTCAGAGAAGGTCAGATTGAATCAAGAAGCAACCTGAAAAGTTCATATTTCTTCATGAGACGGGCCAATCGAATAACTATCCGAAAACCTATAGGGAACCTATGTTGGATATAGACTCGGGACATTGACTTGGTGCCATGAAATTCAAAATGGAAGCAACCTGAAAAGTTCAGATTTCTTCATGAGATAGGCCAATCGGATAGTGATCCGAAGACCTATGGGGAAGCTATGTTGGATATAGACTCGAATTTACTTAATGCCATGAAATTCAAAATGGACTCTATGTACTCCAATAAAGTATGGACTTTGGTAGATCCACCAAAGGGAATAGTTCCCATTAGTTGCAAGTGGATCTATAGGCGAAAGCTTGAAGTCGATGGAGAGGTAATGACCTTTAAGGCGTGAATAGTGGGAAAAGGTTACACTCAAAGACCCAATATTGATTTCGAGGAGACATTTTCACTAGTTGCAATGCCTAAGTCTATTTGGATTTTACTTGCCATAGCCACATATTACGACTATGAAATATGGCAAATGGATGTGAAAATTGAAAAGCGGTGTAAGCCAAGGATCCAACTAATAACATTTAAAAACTAAAATCTAACTTGATTTACACCTCCACAAGGATCTAATTCATGCTGTTAAACTAGATTAAGGTAAGAAAATTACCTCAAAAGCAAATTCCAACCGAAATAAAGAAGACATGCTAGATGTCTCCAATATTGTTGTCTCCTAGCGTAGCAGAGTGTGAGCAACCTTGCGCCAGCCAAATCACCTCAGAATTGTGTGAAACTTGAACCAAAAGAACACCAATGCCTTGGTGTATCTCTAGAAAATATTTTAGCTCAAAAAAGTTTCAGAAAGACCTCCAATGAATGCTCAAAAGTTACTGCCCAAATAGAGGATCTCCAAAAGCTTAGTAATCTAAACGTATTGTGTCTAATGATAAGATCCAGATACCAATGGACAATGCAATTTCTCCTTAATCAGTTGGAAGATCAAAGAAGAAATGAGGATGAGGAAGGCCAAAAATGAAGAGAGGCTGAGGTGAAGAAAAATGTGAAGCCTCAACATATGAGAGAATAAAAAAAATTGGAGGGAAAATGAGGAATCTGACAATTAGATCTAAATGCTTGCTTTTCATATATTGGTCTCCCCCTTGTATATCTATATATAGAGTGGCATCACACCTTCCTCAATGTGGCGCCAACTTGCTTGCAAGTGGTGTTGGAATAGTGGCCCAACAAGCCAATTAGATTGGCCTTATAAAAGCTATTTCCCTATAAAACAATTTTGATTGAATGATATTCTTTATATGGAAATTTTCATCTTATGCTCTTTATTACTTCACATGCATTTAGATGAACCCCCTAGATCACTTATGACTAGGGGACTTGGTTCGGTGACCATGAAATAAGTCTCACACGGCCGTGATCTTAAATCTTCTAAGTCATAGGATTTTATGAAACAGGGCATCTAAGATCCAGATAGACTTGCACTAATGATGCATAAATCTAAGAGTTGGATATTGCTCCGTTCTATGAGAAATTGTATGAGATACGGGTATATGTTAGTAGGTGCTTCTAAGAGAACAAGGCACCAAAGACCCTCAGGAAAATCCACTAGATAGCTATAGTGGCAAGTCGATAGTGGTTAGTTCTCCCGCTTATACTAGTGCATAATATTAGTCTTCTGACCTGAGGATCCATGGTAACCTTGTGTGCAGTCCTCATGTTTTAACTCTACCTTGACCACTTAGTGGGTCTTTTGAGTTGAGGTTGGGTATGAGCTACTTGGCATGGTGGTTTGTGAGATCAAAGGGCGAGTGCATCTCCTATTTGTTCTATAATGATCGATTCCAAGAAATCCTTGTGCAAGGTGGTGTGATAATTTGGAAAAAGAGTTTTCTAAAGGTGCGGTCACACAAGGGATTCAAACATTAAGAACAGAGACACAGTATCGAGGCTACTAGGGAGCCGGCAAATATCTTGTCCTAAGCCTCTTTCGGGAGATAGGAGACAGAAGGACTATATTTGCATGGCACGCGTAGAGCTATGATGGTTTTCTAGAATATTTATCTCAGCCAATTAGTTGCGCTCCATGGGCTTGAGGTTGGACATCAACCATCGAGATTGGATACTCTTCAATTAATGAGATTAATTGAATTGAGTCGATTAGTTTAAAAGGAGTTTTAAACTAAAATGAAAATAAGATATTCAAAAGTCACAAGGAGTTGTGAGTCTATGTCCAATGAATGGTAGAACCTATTCGGTGACACACAAAACCAATTAGCTTCCAAAATTGATAGAGTAATTTTCTAAATGTTAGAAAAACTCACCCTTTAGTGATCGATTTTCAAGGATCCAATTTAATAGTCAATTTTGGTTTGATTAATTTAAGTGTTAAATTAATCAACTAATTTAAAGAGTTAAATTAGACTAATAATTAAGGAGTTAATTATTTGGTGCTATATTGACCATCAATTGGTCAAGTTGGCTAGTTTAAGCTTAAGAGTTTAGCTTGTTTGATTTAAGAGTTAGAGCAAAGGTTAATTAATTAAATTAAAGTGTTTAATTTAATTAATGGGAAGAATACATTTTGGAGGGAAAATTTAAATGAAGTGTTCATTTAAATTAGCATCTTAATTAATTTGGAATTAGATTCCAAATGTAATTGAAATGCACATGAAATTCAAGTAAGACTTGAATTTGAATTTGCCAACTTGGCATGCCACTTGGGCAGTCACCTTGAGGAAAGTGTGATGCCAACTAGCATCACACCATCCACCCTCTATATATAGATATAGAGGGTAAGCAAATTCAAATTACACACATTACTGAAAAGTGGGAAGATTAGATTCTTTGCATTCCCTCCAAAAACTCTCTCTCTCTCTCTCCATGCATTGCATCATGTGTTGATCTTTGCATTTCTTCTTCTTCCCAACTTGAAAATCGGCCTCCTCTACCTTATTTTCTCCTCTCTGACTCTAGCTTCTAGTGAGGGGAAATTGGAATAATGATTGAGTTGTGGATCATATCAATGGATGCAAGGCACTTGACTTGCTGATTTTTGGAGATCCACTACAGTAGCTCCAAATTGGCGAATATTTCTGGAGCGATCCAGTAGGCTTTGTCCTCCAATTTTTTCATAGTAACTTCCTTAGTGTGAGAAGGTGTTCCAGATTTAGTTTGGTGAGTTTTGGAGCAGTATAACAGGGGCAAAGGTTGTTGCCTTTCCGCTGTGTTGATTCTAGACAATTTCTAGATTAGAGAGAGATAGTTGATTTTCTCCTTGTTTTGAGCTACAAGAGGTAATTCTTCTTCCTAATCCAGATCTATAGCATGACTAGATCCTTGGATGCTTGAGTAGCTTAGTTAATTTCAAGCTTATAAAGTTTTGAATTATGGATCCTAATACTACTCTTGCTTTCAAGTGGTATCAGAGCATTTTTCATGCTATGTATTAGATTACTGTTTGATTGATTCATGTGATGAATTGATCAATATCACCAAATACTTGATCTAAGTGATGGATTGGAGTGTTTGGCTGATGACGCTTGTGGCTCTGTTGCTTGATGAATTAAAAGCATGCTTTTAGGTGATTTAAATGTTGATTCATGTATTCGTATGTTTCAATTCATAGTTATTAATGTTGAATGTTTATTTGGCATTAATCGATGTTATATGATGACATAGCATGTTGATTTTTGTTCAAAAGTGTTTTGGTCATTTTTTGATCCAATGAGATTGGAGTTTGATTGGAAATTTTTGGAGAATTTGATTCTCACTTGAATTTTTGAAGCCTGATTGAGCACTTTAATTTTCAGTTTTAAAAGGAGTTTTAGATCTGAAAATTGGTCCATAATATGTGATTTAATGTCTAGAAAATGTTCTACAATTTTTGGTGCACAAAATTTGAGGTAAAAATAGGCTTGACTAGCCTTTGACCCCAAAATAGGGGTTGTAGGCAGCTTTGCTGCAAGCTGGCTGGGCAGTGGCCGAGAGCTACTACCCAACCGCATGCTAAGCTTAGCCAGCAATGCCCAGTTTGGGTTTGGGCAGGTTTTGAGCTCTGTTTTTGGTTAATTGAGTGGCTAGAAATGGCATTAAATCATGTGTTATGGATGCACAAGTATTGTGCAAGTCCTCAAAATTATGATTGACATTTTTATTGCTTTTAAAATCTAGTTAAAGTTAATCTCCTACTTATAGCATAAATGTTATGCTTGTTCAATTATTTGTTTATGAGAAAGCATTTAATTATTAGAATTAATTGTTAATTCTAGGTTTATTTATTGTTCATTTATTTGTTGAATGAATGATGAATGAATGGGGATGATCATGAGCCTTTAATACTGATTTTATTTGTTTCAAAGTTGTTGAAATGGGTTGTATTAAATTGAGGCTTGCATGCCTCTTAAATTCTACCTAGCAAATGTTAT
The DNA here is from genome assembly GCA_018894105.1 of Jacaranda mimosifolia. Lineage (NCBI taxonomy): Eukaryota > Viridiplantae > Streptophyta > Magnoliopsida > Lamiales > Bignoniaceae > Jacaranda > Jacaranda mimosifolia. The sequence goes on from CM032119.1 coordinate 23,878,480, forward strand.
AAGAGTAGAATCACTAGGAGTGAGGATTTCATACTCAAGTAATTATTGCATGGAGCAATGGAGACTTTGGAGGCATGAAGACTTTTGAAGACCCATGAATATATGGGACACACTCATGTAATAGCTGGATTTAATCAACCCATTTAAAATCATCTAAGTAGTGCACCACTTGTTAGGGTCATGGTCATCCCACCCTAGGAGCATGCTAGGTGCATTTACTTATTTATGCTTTCTATATCCTATTAATATATGAGATACATGTTTAGGATATAGAAAACCTATATAATAAGATAAAATGACGAGATCTTTGCAAGCAAAAACCCTATAATGAAAATGTCTAAGTTTTTTTCAAATATTAAGTCAAAATGGATACAAATTAAAAGAGTTTTAATTAATCCAAGCCTTCTACCAATAGTATACGCAATGACGACAGTACCAAATTTGTGTGATGGCACTCGAAGCAGGGGTCACACTTAGGAGGAAAGCTATGAGCATATACTTAGCATATGATGCACATTTGATTTGAGAACCTCCATGCATTAGCACTTGAAGCGGGGGATGACAGAGTCGTCTCGAATCAAAGTTCAATTGGTAGGTTTGACTTAACACTTAGTAGTGTAGATGTGCTCGAAGTAGGGTATCTATATATCAAGAATTGCATGAGATATAATTAGTAAATGTTGCTTATCTTTCGATTGTTTTTGGATGGCATTCGAAGCGGGGGTCTACTTACAAGTCCTTTAGATCTTGATTATCACTAGGAAATATGATTTCCCGAATTCTTCTTGGGGGTAAAGAATTTGATAAAATAGTGGGAGGAAAACATGCCTGAAAGACCATAAACATGTTTTTAATATCAAACTCAATCACATGCTTATACTTTTTTTTCACGTCTTGTAGATTTTCAAAATCTTCCAATAAAATGGCTAAAAATCCACTCCCAAGCATTTTGGAAACTAATAAAGTAACTGGGCCAAACTTCCAAGATTGGTTAAGAAACCTTAAAATCACTCTTGACTCTGAAAAGCAGACTTATGTCCTCGATCGAAGTCCCGTGGACACACTTGGTGATGATGCTACTGACACACAATGTGAAATGTTCACAAAATTTGTAGATGATGATTTACAAGTGAGGTGTGTCATGATGGGATCTATGTCCAACGAGCTCCAAAAACTCATGAGCACATGAAACATGCTCGAGAGATATATGTACACTTGCAAGAGTTGTATAGTGTACAAAGGAGACACAAAAGGTTCGCATTGTCTAAGGAGCTCTTTAGGGCAAGGATGAATGAAGGGTCCAATGTCCATGATCATGGCCTCAAGATGATTGGACTCATCGAGAAGCTTGGATAGTTAGATGTGGTCATGGACAACAATCTTTATGTGGATTTGACCCTACAGTCATTGCCACCACCATATGATCAATTCGTTATTAACTTCAATACGTCCAAGCAAGATGTTACAATTAACAAACTGATCAATATGATTGTGACTGCAGAGGCGACTATGAGAAAAGAGAACCCCTTATGCTTGCATCCTCCTTTAAGTCAAAAGGCCCCAAGGGTCCTGGAAAAGGAGGTAACAAGAAGAAAAGTTTTTCCTCAAAAGGGAAGCAATTCGAGAATAGTTCTTGGAGGGTTAAGGAAAAGGTTAGAACTGAAGCTAGTTGTTTCCACTGTGGCGAAAAGGGGCATTGGAAAAGAAATTGCAAAGCTTACCTTGCAACCCTTGAGAAGGGTATATACTCTATTGAAGTGCACATGTCGATTAATTCTTCCACATGGGTATTTGATTCCGCATGCGGTTCTCACCTTTGTAATTCATTATAGGGGATGGAAGAAGAAAGAGTCTTCATTAAGGGGATATGATTTTCCACTTAGGAAATAGAGTAAGAGTTGTGGCTACTTTCCAAGGCGCAATCAAGTTGGACTTAGGGAATACTTGCATTGTAGTTGATTCCATTTATTATGTACCCCATCTTGTGAAGAATATTATTTTAATTCCTATTCTTGACGATGAAGGATTTGATTTTTCTGTATCGAATGAAAAGTTGAAGGCATTAGAGAATGATTCTTTGATTGCTCTAGGTGCATTAATAAATTGATTGTACATACTTGATTCTCAAACTTCCCTAATGTACATTCAATCAAGTAAACGAAAGTTAGATAACCAAGAAGATGCCCTTTTGTGGTATGTAAGACTTGGTTATATTTCTAAAAATAGGATGAACAAGTTAGAAACTCTCAAAGCACTAAATGTTAGTGGCATTGTGGATCTTCCTACTTGTGAATCTTGGTTAAAAAGAAAAATGACCAAGGCTTTTTTGTAGGACAAATGGAGTGCTCCACAAGTCTCTTGGATTTGATCTATATGGACATTTGTGGACCATTAAGAGTTAGTGGGAGAGTAGGCTATTCATACTTCATCACCTTTACCAATGACGTTAGTCGGTTCGAACACGTGTTTCTTATGAAGAATAAGTCCGAAGCCTTTGAAAAGATCAAAGAGTATAGGAGTGAAGTGGAAAAGCAATTGGGGCTAAGTATTAAAGCTCTAGGATCAGATTGAGGAGGAGAATACTTGAGCACCAAATTCTTGGATTATCTAAAGAAGAATAAGATTCTCTCTCAATGGACTCTACTCGGAATACCCCAACGCAATGCCGTAGCCGAGAGGAGAAACCATACATTGTTGGACATGGTACGTTCCATGATGAGCTTTTTCGTTGTGTCCATATCCTTTTAGGGATATGCCTTACTCACAGCAGTGAAGCTACTAAATATAGTACCTTCAAAGTTGGTGCCTAAAATACCATAAGAGATATGGCATGGCAAAGCACCATTTCACTAATATCTCTAAGTTTGGGGATCTCTCGCCTACATGAGACGGATAGTGGGAGATAAGTTGGATAGTAGTTTACCTTGTGCAAGTTTATGGGATAACTTAGAGAGTCTATGGGTTACTACTTCTATGATCCCTCGAAACAAAAGGTGTTTATCTCGAGAAACGCCTACTTTTTGGAAAAGTAATTTTTATTAGATGGAAATGGCGTTGTTGTTGAACTTGATGAAGTTCAAGATGATCATGAAATCCCAGAAGTGGTGGTGGAGCCTAGTACACAACTACTACATAGGTTGGACTGAATCAAGAAGTAACCCAAAAAGTTGGGATTTCTTCATGAGGTGGGCTAATCGGATAGTGATCCGAAGACCTACGAGGAAGCTATGTCAAACACAAACTCAAGATGTTAGCTTGAAGCCATGAGATTCAAAATGGACTTTATGTACTCAAACAAAGTATGGACTTTGGTAGATCCGCCAAACGAAATAGCTTGGAGTAGATGGACAAATGATGACTTTTAAGGTACGGCTAGTGGCAAAGGATTATACTTAAAAGCCTGGTATTGATTTCGAGGACACCTTTTCACCGGTCGCTATGCCTAAGTCTATTCGATTCTACTTGCTATAGCTGCATATTATGACAATAAGATATGGCAAATTGATGTGTAAACCGCTTTCCTCAATGGAGATATTGAAAAAGAAATCTATATAGAGAAACCAAAAGGTTTTACATCCAGAGAGAGTGAGCGAAAGGTTGCCAAACTCCAGAGATCCATTTATGGACTCAAACAAGCATCCTAAAGTTGGAACATACGTTTTGACAGAATAGTTAAATCATTTGGCTTTGTCAAAAATGTGTATGAACTATATGTGTATAAAAAGGTTAGTGGAAGTTTGATATAATTTATTGTACTTTATGTCGATGACATCCTTCTCACTGGGTATAAGGTAGGATTGTTAGAATATACTAAAGCGTGGTTATCTACACAATTCTCCATGAAGGATTTCGAAAAAGCATCCTATGTATAGGTAATACGTATCTATAGAGATAGATCTAAGAGGATGCTGGGGCTATCCTAAACCCCGTACATTGACAACATACTAAAGAGGTTTAGTATGGAAGAATCCAAGAAGGGATTCATTCCCATGGGACATAATATTTATCTTTCCATGTCTATGGCCCCTAAGACTGAAAATGAGAAACAAAGGATATCCCACACACCTTATGCCTCCGCCATTGGTAGCATAACATATGCTGCTCAATGTACGAGACCGAATGTGGCACACTCGCTAAGTGTTACGAGTAGGTTCCATTCCAATCCCGATGAAGGTCACTGGATAGCTATTAAAGCAATTCTTAAGTACTTGAGAAGGACTAAGGACTTATTTTTGGTATATGGTAATGGAGAATTAAAACTAGAGGGATTTTTAGATTCAAGTTTCCAATCTGATATAGATGACCTAAAATCCGCTTCTAGATTTATATTTTGTGTTAATGGTAGTGTGGTGAGTTGGAAGAGTTTCAAACAAGACACCACGGCCGATTCTACTATAGAGGCAGAATATATTGCGGCTTCGGAAGCTACAAAGGAAAGTGTTTGGATGAAAAACTTCATTCAAGAGTTGAATGTAGTGCCTAGCATTGCTGAGCCACTAGTTATCTATTGTGACAACAACGGGGTAGTGGAAGAAGCCAAAGAGCCAAGATCTCATAAAAAATCCAAGCACATTTTGAGGCAATATCATTTGATCCAGGAGATCATTGATTAATGCGACATCCGAGTGGAAAGAATTACCTGGGAAGAGAATATAGCAGATCTACTTACAGAACCCCTAACACAAGAGGTCTTTGAAGGACATCTTCAGAAGATGGGTCTCAAGGTCATGGGGCATTGGCTTTAGGACAAGTGGGAGATTATTGGAATAGCGCTAGACAAGCCAATAAGATTGGCCTTGTACAACTATTTCTTTGTAAAATAATCTTGAGGAAATGATATTTTTTATATGACCATCTTCATCTTATGCACTTTATTTCCTCACTTGTATTTGGATGAAGCCTTAGATCACTAGTGACTATGGGACTTAGTTTGATGACTATGGAATAAGTCTCACACGGTCATGATCTTAAATCATCTGAGTCATAGGATCTTATGGGATGGGGCATCAAGATCTAGATAAACTTGCACTAACGATGCATAAATCCAAGAGTTGGATATTACTTTGTTCCATGAGCAACCGTATAAGATATGGGTGCATGTTAGTGGGTGCTTGTTAGAGAACAAGGCACTGAAGCCCCATTGGAGAATCCACTAGATAGCCGTAGTAGAAAGTCGGTAGTGGCGAGTTCTCCAGCTTATGCTAGTGCATATTATTAGTCCTTTGACCTGAGGATCCATGGTAACCTTATGTCTAGTCGTCATGCTTTGACTCTTCCTTGACTACTTAGCGGGTCTTTTGAGTTGAGATTGGGTATGAGGTACTTGGCATGGAGGTTTCTGTGATCCAAGATGGAATCTGACTCCTCAATTTTATGTTGGGCGAGTGCATCTCCTATGTATTCTATAATGATTGATTCCAAAAAATACTTGCGCAAGGTGGTGTGACAATTTGGAAATGGAATTTTCCAAAGATGACATCACACAAGGGAATCAAACATTGGGAATAGAGACATAGTATCGAGGCTATCAGAGAGCAGGCAAGTACCTTGCCTTAGGCCTCCTTCGGGAAATAGGAGACGGAAGGACTTTATTTACATGGTACGTGTAGAGCTACAATATTTCTCCAAAAGCATTCATTTTGGCCAATTAGTTTGGCACCATGGGCTTGATGTTGGACATCAACCATGGAGATTGAGTATTCTTCAATTAATGAGATTAATTAAATTAAGTCAATTAGTTTAAACGTTATTTTAAACTAAAATGAATATAGGATATTCAAAAGTAACAAGGATTTGTGAGTCCATGTCCAATGAATGGTAGAACCTATTGGGTCACACACAAAAGCCAATTAACCTCCTAGTTATTGGAACAATTATTCTAAGAGTTATAGAATCACTCCAAGGTGACTGATTTTGAGGTGCCAAATTGAAGGTGAAATTTTAGCTTGATTAATTTAAGTGTTAAATTAATCAACTAATTTAAGGAATTAAATTAGACAAATAATTAAGGACTTAATTATTTTGTGCCAAGTGACCATCAATTGGTCAAGTTAATTCAAGGAGTTAAATTAACAAAATTTAGCTTAAAAGTTAAGTTTGTTTGACTTAAGAGTTAAGTCAAAGGATAATTAATTAAATTTAAGTGTTTAATTTAATTAATGAGAAGAATACATTTTGGAGGGAAATAAAATGTTTATTTGAATTAAGCATCTTAATTAAAATGAAATTAGATTTCAAATGTAATTAAAATGCACATGAAATTCAAATGAGATTTGAATTCAAATTTCACACCTTGGCATCCCACTTGGCTCGCCCCCCTTATGGAAGGTATGATTCCACATTGACATCACACCATTCAACATCTATACATAGATATGGATGAGAGAGGAATCGGCCATATCACAAAAGGTGTGAAGAATTAGATTGTTTGCAATTCCCTCCAAAACCTCCTTCAAGCATTACATTATGTGTTGAAACTTTGCTTATTTTTTCTTCTCCTGCCTCAAAAATCAGTCTTCACCATTGTAATTCTAATTGCTTTCTCCAACTAAAAGTGAGTGGAATTTGGAGGGTTGATTGGTGTGTGGATCATATCAATAAAGGCATAGCTTTGGATATCTACTAAAACAGAACAGACATTTGCCAAATTTTTTTCACTTGATCCAGATGAAGTTTTGCTCTGAATTTTTTATTATACTTTCCTCAAGGAGTTAATAGGTTTCAGAATTTTTTTTGTGATTTTTGGAGCATTTTAACCGTTGTGAAAGTTGTTGTTCATCCACTGTGCTAGAACCTTCCAGATTCTGGATTGGTGAAGAGTTCACCATCACAACCTTGGATATTTGCTTTTTGAGGTAATTCTCCATCTAAATTTGAATTCCTAGCATGGAGAGATCTTTGGTAGGTTGTAAGCACTAGTTATTTTGAGTTTTTGATCTAAATGCTTGCTTTTCATGTCTGTTGGCCGCCCTTTTCTATATCTATATATAAAGGGAGGATATGGCATCACATCTTCCTCAAGGTGGCACCAACTTGCATGCAAATGGCATGTGCATTTTGCATGCATTTGAATTTCATTTAGAATTTTCATTTCATCTAATAAAATATCATTCAACTAAATTCTAATGCAACACCAAATGAACTCTTTATTTGTATTTTCTCTTCAAAATAAATTCTTCACTTTAACTAAATTAAATAATTTAATTTAATTAAACTTTGACTTAACCATTAAGTCAACTAACTTAACCTTTAAGCTAGTAATAGCTAACTCTTTAAGTTAACCTGACCAATTGATAGTCATATGACACCAATTAAATTAACCTTTAATTTAATTGGTCTAATTTAACTTCTTAAATTATTTAGATCAATTTAAGAATTAAATTATTTAGATCAATTTAAGAATTAAATTGATCAAGCCAAAATGACTAAACATTGTAGCAACTGATTTCCTCTCGTTTTCGGCTAACTTGGAATTTCTCTAACACTTAGAAAATTCCCTTCATCAAGTAGCAGTAAAATATTAACATATTAGACACAATAATCAATAGTAAGAAAGTAATACATTAAGTAGTTTTCAACCTTATTCTGTTCTTGTTCTTTGTCCTTTTTCCACAAGAATGATAGGCTTTTGTCACTTGTCTTCTGTGTTTAGCTGTTGTGGTGGTCGAAGGGTGACAAAATCTATTGCTTTCCTTTTTGGCTTACTGTCATCTTGATTATGCACATTTGTCACAATCACTAACATGACATTTGCTACTTCAATTTCAGATTCTTCGAAATCTACTTCATGAATTAGTGCATGAAGTTCTGTGGTCAAAGGGATGATGGGAGATGTAGGTTCATGACGGTGTTTCATTCGACTTTCTTCATCCAAACTATCTAGACTTTCATCACCAACACCATCATATGTTGGAATAGTTCCCCATAGGCAATGAGATTGGCATGTAAACTATTTCACTTGTGATACAATCTTGATTGAATGATATTCATTATACATGTTCATTTTCATCTTATGCTTATATTACTTCACTAGCATTTAGTTGAAGCCCTTAGATCACAAAAGACTATGGGACTTAGTCACACATTGAGTGGTCATCATGAAATAAGTCTTACACGATCGTGATCTTAAATCTTACAAGTTGTAGGATCTTATGTTGGAATAGTGCATCGCAAGCTAATTAGATTAGCATGTAAACCATTTAACTTGTGATACAATCTTGATTGAGTGATATTCATTTTAAAATGGCCATCTTCATCTTATGCTTATATCACTTCACTAGCATTTGGTTGAAACCCTTAGATTACACAAGACCATGGGACTTGATCATGCACTAGGTGGTGATCATGAAATAAGTTTTACATGATGGTGATCTTAAATCTTCCAAGTGATAGGATCTTATGAGATAAGGCATCTAAGATCCGGATAGACTTGCACTAACAATGCATAAATCCAATGGTTGGATATTGCTCTATTTCATGAGCAATCTATATGAGATATGGGTGCATGTTAATGGGTACTAGTTAGCAAACAAGTTTATTGAAACCTTGCCCGGAGAATCCACCAGATAGCCGTAGTGACAAATCAGTAATGGTAAGTTCTCTAACTTACTCTAGTGCATATAATTAGTGCTTTGACCTGAGGATCTATGGTAACCTTGTGTTTAGGTCATCATGCTTTAACCTTCCTTGACCACTTAGGGGGTCTTTCGAGTTGCGATTGGGAATGAGCTATTTAGATATAAAGGTTTGTGAGATCCAAGATAGGATTTGACTTTTCTCATTGTGAAGAGCGAATGCATCTCCTATGTATTCTATAATGATCGATCCCAAGGAGTCTTTGCGCAAGGTAGTACAACAATTTGGAAAAGTAGTTTTCCAAAGATCAGGTCATAAACTAAAATTGAACATTGGGAATAGAAACATAGTATCGAGACTAGTAGAGAACTGGCAAATATCTTGCTCTAGGCCTCTTTTAGGAGATAATAGATGGAAGGATCGTATTTGTATGGTAAGCGTAGAGCTAGAATGGTTCTCCAAAAGCATTCATTTCAACTAATTAATTGGGCTCCATGGGCTTGAGGTTGAATATCGACCATGGAGATTGGGTGCTCTTCAATTAATGAGATTAATTGAATTGAGTCATTAGTATAGATGAGTTTAGACTAATGTGAATATATGATATTCTATAAGTCATAAGAGTTGTGAGCCCATGTCCAATGAATGGTAGAACCTAATGGGTCACACACAAAAGCTAATTGGAAATCCTATTTGATGAAGAGGACTTTCTAAGGGTTAGAAAGATTCCACCTTGGCCGATTTTTGGAGGTAGACGGTTGACTAAATTTTTGGTCATTTTAGCTTGATCAATTTAATTGTTAAATTGATCTAAGTAATTTAAGGAGTTAAATTAGACCAATTAAATTGAGGAATTAATTTAATTAGTGCACATGACTGTTAATTAGACAAGTTAACTTAAGGGGTAAAGTTAACATTAACTAGCTTACAGAGTTAAGCTAATTGACATAAGCGTTAAGTCAAATGTTAATTAATTAAATTAAAGTGTTTAATTTAATTAAAATGAAAAATCAATTTTGGAGGCAAAATTCAAATGAAATGTTCATTTGGTGTGGCATTAGAATTTATTTGGATGACATTTCATGAGATGAAATGAAGATTCCAAATAAAATTCAAATGAACATTTTAAATTCACATGTCACATGCTTGCCAACTTGAGGAAAGTGTGATGCCACCTTGGCATCACACTTTCTCTCTCTATATATATAGATATAGAGAGTTAGAGGGAGGCCACATGTGAAAGCAAGCAATCTAGATCTAATCTTATATTCTCTTATTTTCCCTCCAATTTTCATATGTTGCCTCATGTGTTGAAGATTTACATTTCTTCATCTCATACATCCAAATCAAGCCTTCACCCTTGAATTTCTCTTATTTTTTCTCCATCTAAAATTGAAAAGAATTAGATTGTGCATTGGTGTGTGGAATTTATCATTAGAGGCAAAAAAATTGGATTGCTAACATTTTGGAGATCCTCTGTTCAAATAGAAAGTTTGGAGCATCTATATCATCGTGATGTATGATATGCATGATTAGGATATAGAAAACCTAAATAAGAAAATAAAAATGATGACATCTTTTCAAGCATAATCCCTACACTTTGAAAGTCTAAGTTTTATCAAATATTAAATCAAAATGGATACAAATTAAATGGAGTTTTAATTAATTCATGCCTTTTACCAATAGTATTTGCCATGATAATGCTACCGAATTTGTGTGATGGCACTCGAAGCGGGGGTCACACTTAGGAGAAAAGTTGTGAGCATATACTTAGCATACGAAGCACTTTTAATTTAAAGCTTCCCGCACATTGGCACTTGAAGTGGGGAATGTTGTGGACCAGTCTCGAATCAAAGTGTGATTGGTAGGTTCAACTTAACAATTAGTAATGTAGATACACTTGAAGCGGGGTGTCTACATAAAAAGTGAGGCAATATGTATCAAGAGTTACATGAGATGCAATTAGCAAGTGTTTCTTACCTTTCGATTGTTTGTGGATGGCACTCGAAGCGGGGGTCCACTTACAAGTCTTAGGATCTTAATTCCAACTAGAAAAGGAGATCTCCCAAATTCTTCTAAGGGTAAAGGATTTGATAAAATAATAGGAGGATAAAATACTTGAAAGACCATGAACATGTTATTCTTTGGAATATCAATATTCAATCATATGCTTATACTCTTCTTTTCGCCTCTTGTAGATTTTGAAATCTTTAAGAACAAAACGGCTAAAGATCCACTCAACATTATTTTGTAAACCAATAAACTAAACAAGCTAAACTTCCATGATTGGTTGAGAAACCTCAAAATTATTCTTAATTCCAAAAAGAGTTCAATTCCAAAAAGAGTTCATATGTCCTCCATCAAAGTCCGCATGACACCATTAGCAATGATGCCACACATGATGCACGTGAATTGATCACAAAGTTTGTGGATGATAATCTACAAACAAGATGCCTTATGATAGCTTCTATGTCTAAAGAGCTTCAAAAATCTCATGAACACATACGATGTGCAAACGAGATTTATTTACACCTACAAGAGTTGTATGGTGTTCATACTAAATGCAAAAGGTTCATTTTATGTAAAGAGCTCTCTTTAGATTTGATCCTTCAATCATTGCCTAGTTCATTTGACAAATTCATTATGAACTTCTACATGTTGATGGAAGAAGTAACGATTAATGAATTAGTTGATATATTGGTGACTGCCGAGGAGACTATGAAAGGAGACAGGTCTCTTACACTTGCTTCTTCCTCCAAGTTTATGGGCTATTGGGGTGCTAGAAAGAAAGGTAAAGGGGAGAAAAGTTCTTTCTCCAAAGGGAAGCAATCCTTGAAAAGTTCGAGAAGAATTGAAAATAATAAAGAGGCTAAGATTGATGTTGTTTGTTTTCACTGTAGTGAAAAAGGACATTAGAAAAGAAATTGCAAGACTTACCTTTCCACCCTTGAGAAGGGTATGTTCTTCATTGAAGTGCACTGAACGACTAATTCTTCTACAGAGGTATTTGATATTGTATGCGGTTCTCACCTTTGTAATTCATTACAAGGGTTAGAAAGTAGAAAGAGTCTTAATAAAGGGGATATGATCCTACACTTAGGAAAGGAGCAAAAGTTGCGACCATGGTCCAAGGCATAATCAAGTTAGACTTGCGGAACTCTCAAATTGTACTTGATTCTTGTTGTTATGTACCTAATATTATTAAGAACAGTATTTCAATTCCCGAATTGGATAATGTAGGATATGATTTTTCTATATCTAATAGAAAGTTCAAGGCATTAAAGAATGATTTTTTAATTGCTCAAAGTACATTGAATAATGGATTGTACATATTAGATTCCCAACCTTCATTGATGCACGTTAAATCAAGTGAAAGGAAATTAGATAACCAAGAAGATGTCATTCTATGGCTTGCAAGACTTGAGCATATCTCTAAAAATAGGATGAACAAGTTAGAAGCTCTCAAAGAACTAAATGTTAGTGGCATTGAAGACCTTCCTAGAAAGGAAAAATGACCAAGGCTCCTTTTGTTGGACAAACAAAGCGAAACACAAGTCCTTTGGATTTGATCCATATAACATATGTGGCCCACTAAGAGCTAGTACAAGTCTGAAGCCTTTGAAAAGTTCAAAGAGTATAGGTGTGAAGTAGAAAATAAAAGGAGACTTAGTATTAAAGCTCTTCAATCGGATCTAGTGGCGAATAAGTACTGACTTCTTGGGTTATCTAAAAGAGAATGGGATTCTCTCTTAATGGACTCTACCCGGCATAACCCAACACAATGGAGTAGCCGAGAGGAGAAATTGTTCCTTGTTGGACATGGTACGTTCCATTATGAGCTTTTTCAATGTGCCCATATCCTTTTGGGGATACACCTTAGATACAGCAATGAGGTTACTAAATATAGTACCCTCAAAGTAAATACCAAAGACACCACATGAGATGTGGTTTGGCAAACCACTCTCTTACCATTATTTGAAGGTTTGGGGGTCTCCCGCCCATGTGAGATGTTTAGTAGGAGATAAGTTGGATAGTTGATCCACTTTGTATAAGTTTGTAGGATACCCTAAGGAGTCTACAAGTTATTACTTTTATGATCCCTCAGAACAAAAGATGTTTGTTTCAGGGAATGCCTATTTTTTGGAAAAAGAATTTCTATTGGATAGAAAGGGCATTATCATTGTACTTAATAAAGTTCAAGATGATCAAGAAATCCTACAAAAGGTGGGAACAAATGAACATCAAGAGCCTAACACACAACTGAAAGCTAGTAAGGCACTAGAATCCAATTATAAAACTTCAAAAGCTTAATAAACTAGTGCTTACATGCTAACTAGGATCAAACCATGCCTAAGATTCATATTTAGATAAAGTGTTTGAAGGCAATAGTAGCATTAGGATCCATAAATCAAAACTTCATAAGCTTGAAAATAACTAAGCTAATCAAGCTACCAAGGATCTAGTCATGCTATAAATCTAGATTAGGATTAAGAATTACCTCTTGCAGCTCAAACACAAGGAAAAGATAAACTATCTCTCACAAATCCAGAAACTAACTGGAACCAGCACAACAGAAAAACGGTAATATTTTCCCTGGCTATACTGCTCCAAAAATCAAAAAATTAAATTTGGAACACCTCCACACAAACGGGAAGATACTATGAAAAATTGGAGTCAAAAGGCCTTTTGGATTGCTCCAAAAAAATTCTCCGACCGAGCAAGTCAAGTATCTTGCCTCTATTGATATGATCCACACACCAAACAATTTTCCAACTTTCCCTTACTAGAAGCTGGAGTTTGAGAGGAGAAAATGATGTAGAGAAGGATGATTTTCAGGTTGGGAAGAAGAAGAATTGCAAAGCTTCAACATATGATGCAATGCATGGAAAGAGAGAATTTTGGAGGGAATGTAATAATCTAATTCTCCCACTTTCCAGCAATGATAATTCGAATTTTTCTTGCACTCTATATTTATGTATAGAGGGTGGAAGGTATGATGCTAGCTGTCATCACACCTTTTTCAAGGTGACAGCCAAAGTGGCATGCCAAGTTGGCAAAATTCAAATTCAAGTCTTACTTGAATTTTATGTGTGTTTCAATTTTACTTGGAATCTAATTCAAAATTAATTAAGATGCTAATTTAAATGAACACTTCACTTAAATTTTCCCTCCAAAAAGTATTATTCCCATTAATTGAATTGAACACTTTAATTTAATTAATTAACTTTTGATTTAACTCTTAAATCAAACAAGCTTAACTCTTAAGCTTAAATTAGTCAACTTAACTCTTTAAGTCAACTGGTCCAATTGATGGTTAATCATGGTACCAAATAATTAAATCCTTAATTATTGATCTAATTTAACTCTTAAATTAGTTGATTAATTTAACACTTAAATTAATTAAACCAAAATTGACCGTTAGATTGGAACTTTGAAAATTGGTCACCAAAGGGTGATTTTTCTAACACCCAGAAAATTGCTCTACCAATTTTGGAAGCTATTTGGATTTTGTGTGTGACCCAATAGGTTATACCATTAATTGAACATGGGCTCACAACTCTTTGCGAATTTTGAATATCTTATATTCATTTTAGTTTAAAACTCCTTTTAAACTAATCGACTCAATTCAATCATTCTCATTAATTGAAAAATACCTAATCTCCATGGTCAATGTGTAGCCTCAAACCCATGGCGCCCAACTAATCGGCCAAAATAAATATTCTGGAGAACTATCACAGCTCTATGCTTACCATGCAAATACGGTCTTTTCGTCTCCTATCTCTCGAAAGAGACCTAGGGTAAGATATTTGTTGGTTCCTTCATAGCCTCAATACTATGTCTCTATTCTCAATGCTATATTCCCTTGTGTGACCTCATCTTTGGAAAACTCCTTTTCCAAATTGTCACACCACTTTGCACAAGAATTTCTTGGAATCAATCATTAGAGAACACATAGGAGATGCACTCGCCTTTCACAAAAGCAAGGAGCAGATTCCATCTTGGATCTCACAAACCTCCATGTCAAGTAGCTCATACCCAACCTCAACCCAAAAGACCCTGCTAAGTGGTCAAGGAAGAGTCAAAGCATGCGGATCGGACACAAGGTTACTATAGATTCTCAGGTTAGAGGACCAATAATATACTCTAGCATAAGCGAGAAAATTGACCACTACCAACTTGCCATTATGGCTATCAAGTGGATTCTCTGAAGGGTCTTCAGTGCCTTATTCTCTAACAAGCACCCACTAACATACACCCGTATCTCATACAGATTGCTATGAAATGGAGCAATATCCAACTCTTGGATTTATACATCATTAGTGCAAATCTATCTAGATCTTAGATGCCCTGTCTCATAAGATCCTATGACTTGAAAGATTTAAGATCATGACTGTGTAACTTATTCCATGATCACAACCCAGTGAACTGACCAAGTCTTGTAGTCATGTGTGATCTAAGGGCTTCATCTAAATACAAGAGAAGTAACACAAAGCATAAGATGAAGGTGGCCATATAAAGAATATCATTCAATCAAGATTATTTTACAAGGAAATAGCTTTTACAAGGACAATCTAATTAGCTTGTGGGGCACTATTCCAACAGTGTTACCTTCAAATGCAAAATCCAAGGAGAAAGTGGTGAACCTTGCACCAATCCATAAACTGCTAGAAATCGTGCAATGGAAATGAAGCGACTTTTTCTAGTGTCAAATCTCCTCCAAAAATCATGAAAAAATTATTGGAGCTTAAAAACACCTTATGGAACTCTCAATAAATAATTCAAATCAAAAGGCTTTTTGGATCTTCTTGGAGAAAATAGCCAAATCGGACTCTGTGCAAATGGATTTCCAAACCGTAGCGAACTAACTTGTTTACCTCTATTGATATGATCCACACACCAAATAGATCTTCCAAAATTTCTAGCCCATGGGATGGAATAAGGCTAGAGATTAGCTATGGTGGAGGCTGATTTTTGGTAGGAAAGAAGAAAAAGAGAGCAAAGCTTTCAACACATGAATGCAATGCTTGCAAAGAGTTTTCGAGGGAATGATGGAGAATCTAATTCTTCACACCTTTTGACATAATGACTAGCCCTCTCTCTCTCTCTCTATATATATATATATATCTATGTATAGGGCCTAAAAGGTGTGATTCCAAGGTGGCATCACACCTCCCATGAGGAAAAAGGGCAGCTAGCTTGCATTTTGCCAAGGTCGCAAATGCAAATACAAATCTAATTTGAATTTCATTTGTATTTTAATTATATTTGAAATCTAATTTCGAGTAAATTAAAATTCTAATCCAAATGAACATTTCATTTTAATTTCCATCCAAAATTTGTTCTTCCCCTTAATTAATTAAACAATTTTTTTGACTTAACTCTTAAGTCAAACAAGCTCAACTCTTAAGCTTGAATTTTGTTAACTTAGCACTTTAAGTTAACTTGACCAATTGATGGTTATATTGGCACCAAATCATTAACCAAAATTTAACTCGTTAAATTAATTGATTAATTTAACACTTAAATTAATCAAGCCAAAATTGACCTTCAAAATTGGCACATAAAAATCAGCCTACTAGGAGACAATTTTCTAACACTTAGAAAATATTTTTTCCATTAATTAGGAAGCTAATTAGATTTTGTGTGTGACCCAATAGGTTCTACTATTCATTAGACATGGGCTCACAACTCCTTGTGACTTTTGAATATCATATATTCAATTTAGTTTAAACCACTTTTAAACTAATCGACTTAATTCAATTAATCTTATTAATTGAAGAGTACCTAATCTCCATGTTCGATGTCCAATCTCAAGCCCATGGAGCCCAACTAATTAGCATAAATGAATGTTTTGGAGAACCATTATAGCTCTACGCTTACCATGCCAATATGGTCATTTCTTCTCCTATCTCTCGAAAGAGACTAGGGCAAGATATTTGTCGGCTCCCTAATAGCCTCGATACTATATCTCTATTCCCAATGCTTGATTCCCCTTATGTGACCACATCTTTGGAAAACTCCTTTTCCAAATTATCACACCATCTTGCGCAATGATTTCCTGGAATCGATCATTATAGAATATATAGGAGATGATTTGCCCTTCACAAAAGTAAGAAGTCAGATTCCATTTTGGATCTCACAAACTTGTATGCCAGGTAGCTCATACCCAACCTCAACCCAAAAAACCTTCTAAGTGGCCAAGGAAAAGTCAAAGAATGAGGATCAGACACAAGGTTACCATGGATCCTTAGGTCAGAGGACTAATAATATGTACTAGCATAAGCTAGAGAACTTGCCACTACAGATATCTTGTGGATTCTCCGGTGGGCCTTCAGTGCATTGTTCTCTAACAAGCACCTATTAACATGCACCTATATCTCATACGGTTGCTCACGAAATGGAGCAATATCCAACTCTTGAATTTATGCATCGTTAGTGCAAGTCTATCCGAATCTTAAATGCCCCATCTCGTAAGATCGTATGACTTAAAGGATTTAAGATCACGACCATGTGAGACTTATTCCATGGTCATCAAACCAAGTCTCATAGTTAAGAGTGATCTAAGGGTTTCATCCAAATACAAGTGAAGTAATAAAGAGCATAAGATAGAGATAGCCATGTAAAGAATATCATTCAATTAAGATTATTTTAGAAGGAAATAGCTTTTACAAGGCCAATCTAATTGGCTTTCCTGGCACTCTTCCAACAATCTTCCACTTACTCTAAAGCCAATACCCTATGGCCTTGAGACCCATCTTCTCAAGATGTTCTTTAAAGACCTTTTGCGTTAGGGGTTTTATTAGTGAATCTGCTATATTCTCTTTCGAGGCTACGCTCTCCACTCAGATGTCACCTCTATCAATGATCTCCCAGATCAAATGATATCACCTCAAAATGTGCTTGGATTTCTGGTGACATCTTAGCTCTTTGGCTTGTGCCATTGCCTCGATGTTGTCATAATAGAAAACTACTAGCTCAGCAATCTAGGCACTACATTCAACTCTTGAATGAAGTTTTTCATCCAAACACCTTTATTTGTAGCTTCTGAAGCCACAATATATTCTACTTCTGTGGTAGAATCAGCCATGGTGTCTATTTGGAACTCTTCCAACTCACTGCACCGCCATTAAGGCAAAATATAAATCCAGAGGTGGATTTTAGGTCATCTACATTGGATTAAAAATTGGAATACGAAAACCCCTCTAGTTTCAATTCTCCATTGTCGTATACTAAAAACAAGTCCTTAGTCATTTTCAAGTACTTAAGGATTGCTTTCATGGTTATCTAATGACTCTCTTCGGGATTGGATTGGAACCTACTCGTAACACTTAGCGAGCATTCTGCATCCGATCTTGTACATTGAACTGTATATATTGTGCTACCAATAGCGGAGGTATAAAGTATGTGGGTTATCCTCATTTCTCTTCATCTGTCTTGGGGGCTATAGACTTGGAGAGACGAATGCCATGTCCCATGGGAAGAAATCTATTTTTGGATTATTCCATACTAAACCTCTTTAGTATCTTGTCAATGTACGGGGTTTGGGATAGCCCTAGCATCCTCTTAGATATATCTCTATAGATACTTATTCCTAATATGTAAGATGCTTCTGCTAAATCTTTCATGGAGGATTGTGTTGATAACCACACTTTAGTACTCTCTGACATTCCTACCTCATTCCCAATGAGAAGGATGTTATCGACATAAAGCACAATAAATTGTACACTACTCCCACTAGCCTTCTTATACACATATGGTTCATACATATTTTTGACAAAGCCGAACGATTTGGCTATTTTGTCAAAACATGTATTCCAACTTCGGGTGCTTATTTGAGTTCATAAATAGATCTCTGGAGTTTGCAAACCTTTTTCTCACTCTCTTTGGATGTACAACCTTGTGGTTGCTCTATATAAATTTCTTCTTCAATGTCTTCATTCAGGAAAGCGATTTTCACATCCATTTGCCATATCTCATAGTCATAATATTCTGCTATGGCAAGTAGAGTCTGAATGGACTTAGGAATTGTGATTGATGAAAAGGTTTGCTCAAAATTGATACTGGGTCTTTGAGTGTAACCTTTTGCCACTAGTTGCGCCTTAAAAGTCACCACTTCTCCATCTACTCCAAGCTTTCGCTTATAAATCCACTTGCAACCAATGAGAACTATTCCCTTTGGTGGATCTATCAAAGTCCAAACTTTTTTTGAGTACATTAAGTCCATTTTGAATCTCATGGCTTCAAGCTAATGTCCCGAATCTGTGTCCAACATAGTTTCCTCATAGGTCTTTTAATCATTATCCAATTGGCCTGCTTCATGAAGGAACCTGAACCTTTTGGGTCGCTTCTTAATTCGGTGCGACCTTCTTAGGGGTTGTGTATGCGACTCTTGTTGCACATTTGTTTCCACCATTTGTGGAATTTCTTGATCATCTTGAACTTTATCAAGTTTAACGATAATGCCATTTCTATCTAACAGAAATTCCTTTTCCAAAAAGTGGGCGTTCCTTGAAACAAACACCTTTTATTCCAAAGGATCATAGAAGTAATAACACTTAAACTCTCTAGGGGTATCCCACAAACTTGCACAATGTGGATCTACTATCCAATTTATCTCCCACTATTCGTCTTACGTAAGCAGGAGATCCCTAAACCTTAAGGTATTGGTAAAAGGGTACTTTGCCATGCAATATCTCATATGGTGTTTTGGGCACCGACTTTGAAGGTACTAAATTTAGTAGCTTCGCCACCGCTAATAAGGCATATTCCCAAAACGATATGGGAACAATGAAAATGCTCATCATGGAATGCACTATATCCAACAAGGTATAGTTTCTCCTCTTGGCTACTCTATTGAGTTAGGGTGTGCCGGGTGGAGTCTATTGAGAGAGAATCTCATTCTCTTTTAGATAATCCAAGAATTTAGTGCTCAAGTATTCTCCCCCTCGATCTGATCGAAGAGGTTTAATACTTAACCCTAATTTCTTTTCCACTTCACTCCTATACTCTTCGAACTTTTTGGACTTGTTTTTCATATGATCGACTATAGTCATTGGTGAACATGATGAAGTAGGAATATCCTCTTCTCCCATTAACTCTTAGTGGTCAACAAACATCCATATGGATCAAATCCAAGAAACTTGTGGAGCGCTCCATTTGTCCTACGAAGTGAGCCTTGATCATTTTTCTCTTTAAACAAGATTCACAAGTAGGAAGATCCTTAATACCACTAACATCTAGTGCTTTGAGAGCTTCTAACTTGTTCATCCTATTTTTAGAAATATGTCCAAGTCTTGCATGCCATAAAATGGCATCTTCTTAGTTATCTAACATTCTTTTACTTGATTGAATGTGCATTAGTGAAGGTTGAGAATCAAGTATGTACAATCTATTCATCAATATACCTTGTGCAATTAAGGAACCATTCTTTAATGCTTTCAACATCCCATTTGATATAGAAAAATCAAATCTTTCATTATCAAGAACGGGTATTGAAATAATGTTCTTAACAAGATGGGGTACATAATAAATGGGATCAAGTATAATGCAAGCATTTCCCAAGTCTAACTTGATAACGCCATGGAAAGTGGCCGCAACTTTTACTCCATTTCCTAAGTGGAGGATCATATCCCCTTCTGAAGACTCCTTCTTCTTTTCATCCCTTGTAACGAATTACAAAGGTGAGAACAGTATGCGATATCAAATACCCATGTGGAAGAATTAGTCATCATGTACACTTTAATAAAGTACATAACTTTTTCAAGGGTTGCAAGGTAAGCTTTGTAATTTCTTTTCCAATACCTCTTTTTGCCGCAATAGAAACAACTAGGGCACTTTGACTTGGAGGAGGATGCAAGCATAAGGGGCTTCTCCTTTCTCATAGTCACCTCTGCGGTCACTAGTATATTAATCAATTCGTTAATCATAAAATTTTGCTTGGACATATTGAAGTTCATAACGAATTGATCATATGATGATGGCAATGACTGTAGGATCAAATCTACGTAAAGGCCATTGTCCATGACCATATCTAACTGTCCAAGCTTCTCAATGAGTCCAATCATCTTGAGGTTGTGATCATAGACATTGGACCTTTCACTCATCCTTGTCCTAAAGAGCTCTTTAGATAAAGCGAAACTTTCATGTCTACTTTGTACACCATACAACTCTTGCAAGTGTTCATGGACTCTTGAGCATGTTTCATGTGCTCATGAGTCTTTTGGAGCTCGTTGGACATGGATGCCATCATGATACACCTTACTTGTAGATCATCATCTACAAATTTTGTGAACAATTCACATTGTACGTCAGTGGCGTCATCACCAAGTATGTCCATGGGACTTTGATCAAGGACTTAAGTCCGTATTTCAGAGTCAAGAATGATTTTAAGGCTTCTTAACCAATCTTGGAAGTTAAGTCCAGTGAGTTTATTGGTTTCCAAAATTGATGCAAGTAAATTCTTAGCTATTTTTGTTTGAAGATTTCAAAAATCTAAAAGACAAAAAAAAGAGTATAAGTATGTGGTTGAATTTGATATTAAAACATGTTCATGGTCTTTCAAGCATGTTTTCCTCCTACATACATGAGTGCTATCCACGAGCAATCAAAGGGTAAGCAATTTTTGCTAATTGCATCTTATGCAACTCTTGATATATTTTGCTTCACTTTTCACATAAACCTACATACACGTGTGCCATCTATGGTACTAAGTATTAAGTTGTACCTACCAATCAATCTTTGACTCAAGACGGGCACCACATCATCCCCCTTGCACGAGTGCTAATGTATGGGCGTTTCTAAGTCAAAGTGCAACTCATGCTAAGTGTATGCTCACAACTTTCCTCCTAAGTGTGACCCCTATACACGAGTGCCATCACATAAAATCGGTAGCATCATCATAGCATACACTATTGGTAGAAGGCATAGATTAATTAAAACTCTTTTAATTTATATCCATTTCGACTTAATATTTGAAAAACACTTAGATATTCTAAGTGAAAGATTTTTGCTTGCAAAGATCTCATTATTTTTATATTCTTATTTAGGTTTTCTATATTCTAAACATGCATCTCATATATCAATAGGATACGAAAAGCATAAATAAGTAAAGGCGCCTAGCATGCTCCTAGGGTGGGAAGAACATGATCCTAACCAAGTGGTGCACTTAGAGCCATAGGTGCACCACCTAGTTGATTTTGGGTGGGTTGATTTATTCTAGCTATTACATGAGTGTATCCCATACATTCATAGGTCTTCAAAAGTCTCTATGCCTCCAAGGCCTCCTTTGTTCGATGTAACTTTTACATAAGAAGGAAATCCTCACTCCTAGTGATTCTACTCTTATAACATTTACATGGTAGAAATAAAGAGGCATGCAAGCCCTAATTTAATACAACCCATTTCAACAACTTGAAACAAATAAAAACAATATTAAAGGCTCATGATCATCTCCATTCATTCAGCAATTAAATGAAAAATAAATAAATTTAGAATTAACAATTAATTCCAACAATTAAATGCTTATCTCATAAACAAATAATTGAACAAGCATAACATTTATGCGATAATTGGAAGATTAACTTTAACCAATTTTTAAAAGCATTAAAAGATGCCAAACATAATATTGAGAACTTGCACAATACTTGTGTATCTATGTGTAATGTAAAAACTTATTGAGCATTAAAGGAGTTGGAGAAACAAGTGAAAGCACACCAAAACCAAAAAATTGGACTGTGGCCCAGCCTGGGCACACGGCTGGGTAGGCCGCGCACATAGCATGTGCACAATGCCTGACCAACGCCCGACTGTGAGTGGCAACCCCTATTTTTGGGCTTCAAAGTGTGCCAAATGTATTTTCCACTCTACTTTTACGCACCAATAATTTTAGAACATGTTCCTAACATTTAAACAAACATTATAGATGAATTTATAGATTCAAAACACCTTTTAAAAATGGAAATTCAAGTGCTCAAACATGCAGTCAAAAATTTAGAAAAAGCTAGAATCATATTCTATGAAATCATCTAATAAAACTCCAATCAAATTGGATCCAAAAATGACCAAAACTCTTTTGATCAAACAAAAACATGCTATATCATCATATAACATCAATAAATGCTAAATCAACATTCAACATTTATCACTATGAATTGAAACATACTAAAACATAAATCAACACGTAAAACATATAATAGCATGCTTTCAACTCATCAATCAAGAAGCTACACACAACATCAACCAAACACTCCAATCCATCATATGAATCAAGAATTTGGTGACTAGATTAATCCATCACATGAATCAATCATCCAAAGAAAATCTAAATCTAAACATGATCTAGGCTCTGATACCACTTGAAAGCTAGTAAGGCACTAGAATCCAATTATAAAAACTTCGAAAGCTTAACACAGTAGTGCTTACATGATAATTAGGCTCACATCATGTTTAAGATTTAGATTTAGATAGAGTGTTACCTTGAAATGAAAAATCCAAGGAGAATGTGGTGAACTTTTCACCAATCCAGAAACTCCTAGAAACTACAAAGCAAGAATGGAGCAATTTTTACCAGAGTCAAATCTCTTCCAAAAATCACAAAAAAATTATTGGAGCTTCAAAACACCGTGGGAAACTGTCAATAAAAAATTCAGATCAAAAATATTTCTGGATCTCCCTGGATAAAATCGCCAAATTGGACTTTGTGCAAGTGGATCTCCAAACCATAGCAAACTAACTTGTTTGTCCCTATTGATTTGATCTACACACAAAATAGATATTCCAAAAGTATCTAGTCTATAAGATGGAGTAAGGCCAGAGATTAGCTATGGTGGAGGCTGATTTTGGTAGGAAAGAAGAAGAAGAGAGCAAAGCTTTCAACACATGAATGCAATGCGTGCAAAGAGTTTTGGAGGGAATGGTGGAGAATCTAATTCTTCACACCTTTTGACATAATGACCAGCCCTCTCTCTCTACATCTATATATAGGGGCTGAAAGGTGTGATTCCAAGGTGGCATCACACCTCCCATGAGGAAATGGGGCAGGCAACTTGCATTTTGCCAAGGTGGCAAATGCAAATCCATGTCTAATTTGAATTTCATTTGCATATTAATTGCATTTGAAATCTAATTTCAAGTCAACTAAAATGCTAATTCAAATGAATATTTCATTTGAATTTTCCATTCAAAATGTGTTCTTTCCATTAATTAAATTAAATACTTTAATTTAATTAATTAACCTTTGACTTAACTCTTAAAGCAAACAAGCTCAACTCTTAAGCTTGAATTTTGTTAACTTAACTGTTTAAGTTAACTTGACCAATTCATGGTCATATTGGCACCAAATAATTAACCCTTAGTTATTGATCTAATTTAACTCCTTAAATTAATTGATTAATTTAACACTTAAATTAATCAAGCCAAAATTGACCTTCAAAATTGGCACCCAAAAATCGGTCCACTAGGAGATAATTTTTTGACACTTAGAAAAACTTTTTTTGCATTAATTAGGAAGCTAATTGGCTTTTGTATGTAACCCAATAGGTTCTACCATTTATTAGACATGGGCTTATAGCTTTTTGTGACTTTTGAATATCATATATCTAATTTAGTTTAAAACATTTTAAAACTAATTGACTCAATTCAATTAACCTCATTCATTGAAGATTACCCAATCTCCATAGCTCTACGCTTACCATGCAAACACGATCCTTTATTCTCCTATCTCTCGAAAGAGGCCTATGGCAAGATACTATATCTCTATTCCCAATGCTAGATTCCATTGTGTGACCTTATCTTTGAAAAATTGAAAAATTGCTTTTCCAGATTGTCACACCACATTGTGCAAGGATTTCATGGAATCGATCATTATAGAATACATAGGAGATGCACTCACTCTTCACAAAAGCGAAGAGTCGGATTCCATCTTTGATCTTACAAACCTCCATGCCAAGTAGCTCATACCCAACCTCAACCCGAAAGACCCACTAAGTGGTCAAGGAAGAGTCAAAGCATTAGGACTAGACACAAGGTTACCATGGATCCTCAAGTCAGAGGACTAATAATATGCACTAGCATAAGTTAGAGAACTTTCCACTACCAACTTGCCACTACGGCTATCTAATGGATTCTATGGTGGGCCTTTAGTGCCTTGTTCTCTAACAAGCATCCACTGCATACACCCATATCTATATGATTGCTCATGGAAAGGAGCAATATCCAACTCTTAGATTTATGCATCGTTAGTGAAAGTCTATCTGGATCTTAAATGCCCAATCTCGTAAGATCATATGACTTGAAGGATTTAAGATCACGACCATGTGAGACTTATTCCATGGTCATCAAACCAAGTCCCATAGTTAAGAGTGATCTAAGGGCTTTATCCAAATACAAGTGAAGTAATAAAGAGCATACGATGAAGATAGCCATGTAAAGAATATCATTCAATCAAGATTTTTTTACAAGAAAATAGCTTTCACAAGGCCAATCTAATTGGATTGCCAAGCATTATTCCAACAACAACCTCTAAGAAGGTTAGACTGAATCAAGAAGAAACCCGAAAGGCTCGGATTACTTCATGAAATGGGCCAATCGAATATAGATTCGAAGACCTATGAAGAAGCTATATTGGACATAGACTCAGGACATTGGTTTAGAGCCATGAAATCCGAAATAGACTCCATGTACTCCAACAAAATATAGACTTTGGTAGATCCACTAGAGGGAATAGTTTCCATTGGTTGCTAGTAGATCTATAAGCAAAATCTAGGAGTTAATGGAAAGGTGATGAATTTTAAAGTGCGACTACTGGCAAAAGGTTATACTCAAAGGCCTGGTATTAATTTTGAGGAAACCTTTTCACCGCTTTCCTCAATGGCAATATTAAAGAGGAAATCTATATAGAGCAGTCACAAGGTTTTATATCCAAGGGGAGTGAGCAACAAGTTTACAAATTCTAGAGAACCATTTATGGACTCAAGCAAGTATCCCAAACTTGGAACATACATTTTGATAATGCAGTCAAATCATTTGGCTTTGTCAAAAATATGTATGAACCTTGTGTGTACAAAAAGGCTAATGGGAGTTCTATACAGTTTATTGTGCTTTATGTAGATGACATCTTTCTCATTGGGAATGAGGTATGAATGTTAGAGTGTACTAAAGTGTGGTTATCTACATAATTCTCCTTGAAGGATTTGGGAGAAGCATCCTATGTATAGGAATACGTATCTATAGAGATGGATCTAAGAAAATGTTGGGGCTTTTCCAAATCTCGTACATTGATAAGACACTAAAGAGGTTTGGTATGGAAGAATCTAAGAAGGGATTCCTCTCCATAGGACACAGTCTTTGTCTCTTCAAGTCCATGGCTTCTAAGATAGAGGAAAAGAGAAAAAGAATGTCCCACATACTTCATGCCTTCGCTATTAAGAATATAATGTATGTAGTTTAATATATGAGACCGGATGTGGCACACTCGCTAAGTGTTACGAGTAGGTTTCAATCCAATCCCAGTGAAAGTCACTGGATAGCTGTGAAAGCAATCCTCAAGTATTTGAGAAGGGCTAAGGACTTGTTTCTCGTGTACGATAATGTAGAATTGAAACTAGAGAGGTTTTCTGGATTTTAGTTTACAATCCTATGTAGATAACCCAAAATCTACTTCTGGATTTATATTTTGCCTCAATAGTGGTACGGTGAGTTCAAAGAGTTCCAAACAAGACACCATGACCAATTCTACCATAGAGGCAAAATATATTACTGCTTTGGAAGCTGTAAAGGAAGGTGTTTAGATGAAAAACTACATTTAAAAGTTGAATATAGTGTCTAGCATTGCAGAGCCAGTAGTTGTCTTATATGACAACAATGGGGCATGGCGCAAGCCAAAAAGCTAAGATCTCATCAGAAATCCAGGCACATTTTGAGGCGATACCATTTGATATAGGAGATCATTGATAGAAGCGACATCCGAGTAGAGAGAGTTATCTCAAAAGAGAATATAGCAAATTTACTGACTAAACCCCTATCACTAAAGGTCTTTGAATGACATCTTGAGAAGATAGGTCTTAAGACTATGGGGTATTGACTTTAGGGCAAGTGGGATATTGTTGGAATAGTACCCCTGCAAGCTAATTAGATTGGCCATGTAATCTATTTCCATGTGAGATAATTTTGATTGAATAATATTCTATAAAATGGTCATCTTCATCTTATGCTTATATTACTTCACTGGCATTTGGTTGAAGCCCTTATATCACACATGACTATGAGTATATGATATTCAAATGTCATAAGGAGTTGTTAGCCCATGTCCAATGAATGGTAGAACCTATTGGGTCACACACAAAAGCCAATTAACCTCCTAGTTATTGGAACAATTTTCTAAGAGTTAGAGAATTACTCCAAGGTGACCGATTTTGAGGTGCCAAATTTAAGGTCAAATTTTAGCTCGATTAATTTAAGTGTTACACTAATCAACTAATTTAAAAAGTTAAATTGGATGAATAATTAAGGAGTTAATTATTTGGTGCCAAGTGACCATCAATTGGTCAAGTTAATTTAAAAAGTTAAATTAACAAAGTTGAGCTTAAGAGTTAAGTCAGAGGTTGATTGATTAAATTAAAGTGTTTCATTTAATTAATGAGAAGAACCCATTTTGGAGGAAAAATTCAAATGCAAGGTTCATTTGAATTAGCATTTTAATTAGCTTGAAATTAGATTTTAACTGTAATTAAGATGACATGATATTCAAATGAGATTTGACTTCCAATTTGCCACCTTGGCACCCCATTTGGCTGCCGCCTCTCATGGAAGGTGTGATGCCACCTTGGAATCACACCATCCAACATCTATATATAGATATAGAGAGAAAAGATCAGCTACATTGAAGGAAGGTGTGAAGGATTAGATTCTCCCACAATTCCCTCGAAAACTCCCTTTCCAAACATTGCTTCATATATTAAGGCTTTCTTCTCTCTTCTTCTCCTACCTCAAAAATTGGCCTTCACCGTTGATATTCTGATCATTTTCTCCAACAAAAGTGAGTGGAATTTGGAGGATCAATTGGTGTGTGGATCATATCAATAGAGGCAAAGCATTTGATTTGTTAGCTTTGGAGATTCATTGGAACAGAGTAGTCACTTACCGAATTTTTTCTAAGCGATCCAGATCATGTTTTGTTCTGAATTTTCTACAGCGACTTCCTCAAGGAGTTAAGAAGCTCCAAATTCTTTCCTAATTTTTGGAACCTTTTAACCGTGGAAAAAGCTGCTTCTTCGCTGTGCCAGAGCCTGCCAGAATTTGGATTGGTGAAGAGCTCACCATTGCAACCTTGGAAATTTAGTTTTTAAGGTAATTCTCCAAAAAAATCTAAATACCTAGCATGATTAGATCCTTGGTAGGCTGTAAACACTAGTTATTTTGAGCTTTTGAAGTTTTATATTTGGATCCTAGTAGCTTTCTAACCTTTTAGTGGTATCAGAGCCTAAATCGTGCTTAGATTTGGATTTTTTGATGATTAATTCATGTGATGGATTGATCAAAATCACAAAATTCTCAATCATATGATGGATTGGAGTGTTTGGATGATGTTGTATGTGCCTTCTTGGTTGATGAATTGAAAGCATGCTAATATGTGTTTTAAATATTGATTCATATGATTTGTATGTTTTAATTTATAGCTTTTAATGTTAAATATTGATTTGGCATTAATTGATGTTCTATGTTGATATAGCATGTTAAATCTGACATTAGTGTGTTTTGGTCATTTTTGGATCCAATTTGATTGGTGTTTTGTTGGATTTTTTTTGAAGAATGTAATTCTTACTTAAACTAGTTTTTTGAAGCTTGATTGAACACATGAATTTCCACTTTTAAAAGTTGTTTTGAATCTAGAAATTCTATCTAAAATGTTTGATGACATGTTTAGGAAGTGTCCTAAATTTTTTGTGCATAAAAGTTGAGCCTAAAACAAGTTGACTCAATCCTTAAGCTAAAGACACCAAGTTGCCTAGCACAACTAGGTGCTTGCCAGGCAGTGCGTGCACGCCATGCCCACGCACGCCCAGGCCGTGCTGCCAGTGTGCACGACAATGGGTATCTTGGCATTAGGATGAGTTTTGATATGTTTTTGTGTCTCCTTTTATGCTCAAAATGGTTTTGTATCACACATAATAGTTAGACAAGTATTGTACAAGTGTTCAATAAAATGTTTGACATTTTTTCATGCTCCTTAAATCTTGTTAAAGTTAATCTCCAACATGGTATGTAAGTGTTGTCAATGGCCAATTATTTGTTAATTTGATTAACATTTAATTGATGGAATTAATTATTAATTCTAGACTTGTTTATTGTTCATTTAATTGTTGAATGGATGATTAATGAATGAATGGGGATGATAATGAGCCTTTAGTATTGATTTTATTTGTTTCAAGTTGTTGAAATAGGTTGTATTAAATTGGGGCTTGCATGCCTCTTAATATCTACCTTGTAAATGTTAAGAGAGTAGAATCACTAACAGTGAAGATTTCTTTCTCATGTAAAAGTTATATAGAACAAGGAGGCCTTGGAGGCATGGAGACTTTTAAAGACCCATGAATGTATGGGATACACTCATGTAATAACTAGATTTAATCAAACTACCTAAAAGCAACTAAGTGGTGCACCTATGGCTCTAAGTGCACTACTTGGTTAGGCTCATGGTCATCCCACCCTAGGAGTATGCTAGGCCTATTTACTTATGCTTTCCGTATCCTATTGATGTAAGAGATGCATGATTAGGATATAGGAAACCTAAATAAGAAAATAAAATGATGAGATCTTTGCAAGCAAAAACACTCCACTTAGAATGTCTAATTGCTTTTTAAATATTAAGCTAAACTAGATACAAATTAAAAGAGTTTTAATTAATCCAAGCCTTCTCCCAATAGTATGTGGCATGACGATGCTACCACCTTTCTGTGATATACATCCGGTCATGGGGATCACACTTAGGTGGAAAGCTGTGACCATATACTTTGCATGAGATGCGCCTTTGATTTGAGAACACCCATACATTATGTACTCGATCACATGGGATATTGTGGTGTGGTACCTCTCTCGAATCAAAATTTTTTGATTGGTAGGTTTGGCTTAACACTGAGTAATGTAGAGGTCATCTATTAGGGGATCTACATGAAATAATGAGGTAAAATATATCAAGAGTTGCATAAGATGTAATTAGCAAATGTTGCTTACCTTTGGATTGTAAATGGATTTACATCTAGTCATAGGGGTCCACTTGAAGGTCTTTGGGATCTTGATTCTCACTAGGAAATATGATTTCTTGAATTCTTCTTGGGAGTGAAGAATTTGATAAAACAGTGGGAGGAAAATATGCTTGAAACACCAAGAACATGTCTTAATATCAAATTCACTTACATGCTTATACTCTTTTTTCGCCTATTGTAGATTTTTGAAATCTTCAATCAAAATGGCTAAGAATCCACTTGCATCAATTTTGGAAACCAATAAACTTATTAGGCCTAACTTTCAAGATTGGTTGAGAAACCTTAAAATAATTCTTGACTTTGAAAAGCAGACTTATGTCCTTCATCAAAGTCCTGTGGACACACTTGGTGATAACGCCACTGACCAACAACGTGAAATGTTTACAAAATTTGTAGATGATAATCTACAAGTTAGATGTGTCATGATAACCTCCATATCCAATGAGCTCCAAAAGACTCATGAGCACATCAAACATGATGAGAGATCTATGTACACTTACAAAAGTTGTAAGGTGTACAAAATAGACACGAAAGGTTTGCTTTGTCAAAAGAGCTTTTTAGGACAAAGATAAGTGAAGGGTCCAATGTCTATGATCACATCCTCAAGATGATAGGACTCATCGAGAAGCTTGGACAATTAGATGTGGTTATAGATAATGACCTTTATGTAGATTTGATCCTATAGTCATTACCACCATCATATGACCAATTCGGTATGAACTTCAATACATCCAAGTAAGAAGTTACGATTAACAAGTTGGTCAACATGCTTGTGAACGTGGAGGCGACTATTGAGAAAGGAGAAGCCCCTTATGCTTATATCCTCTACCAAGTCGGAGGTCGTTAGGGGTACTAAAAGGGAGGTAAGAGGAAGAAGAGTTCTTCCTCGAAAAGGAAGCAACTCGAGAAAGTTCCTAGAGAGTTAAGAAAAAGGCTAAAACCAAAGCTAATTGTTTTCATTGTGGCGAGAAAAGGTATTGGAAGAGAAATTGCAAAGCTTACCTTGCAACCTTTGAAAAAGGTATGTACTTTATTGAAGTGCACATGACAACTAATTCTTCTACATGGGTATTCGATGCCATATGTGGTTCTCATCTTTGTAATTCATTACAAGGATTGGAAAGAAGAAAGAGTCATCATAAAGGGGATATGATCCTCTGCCTACAAAATGGAGCAAGAGTTCCGGCCACTTTCCAAGGCGTAATAAAGTTGGATTTGGGGAATGCTTGCATTGTACTTGATCCGATTTATTATGTACCCCATCTTGTTAAGAACATTATTTCAATTCTCATTCTTGATAATAAAGGATTTGATTTTTCTATATCAAATGGGATGTTGAAAGCATTAAAGAATGGTTCTTTAATTGCAAAAGGTACATTAATTTAACGGATTATACATACTTGATTCTCAACATTCACTAATACACATTCAATCAAGTAAAAGAAACTTAGATTACCAAGAAGATGCCATTCTATGACATGCAAGACTTGGACATATTTCTAAAAATAGGATGAACAAGTTAGAAGCTCTTAAAGTACTAAATATTAGTGATATTGAGGATCTTCCTACTTGTGAATCTTGTTTAAAAGGGAAAAATGACCATGGCTCCTTTTGTAGGATAAACGGAGCGCTCCACAACTCTTTTGAATTTGATCCGTATGAATGTTTGTGGACCACTAAAAGTTAGTGGGAAAGAAGGCTATTCCTATTTCATCACCTTTACCGATGATTATAGTCTGTTCGGACATGTGTATCTTATGAAGAACAAGTCCGAAGCCTTTGAAAAGTTCAAAGAGCATAGGAATGAAGTGGAAAAGCAACTAAGGCTAAGTATTAAAGCCCTTCGATTGGATTGAGGGAGAGAATACTTGAGCACCGAATTCTTGGATTACCTAAAGAAAGATGGGATTCTCTCTCAATGGACTCCACCCGGCACACTCCAACACAATGGAGTAGTCGAGAGAAGAAACCATACCTAGTTGGATATGGTACATTCCATGATGAGCTTTTTCGATGAGCTCGTATCCTTTCGGGGATACGCCTTAGACACGACGGCGAAGCTACTAAATATAGTACATTCAAAGTCAGTGCCCAAAGCACCATATAAGATATGGCATGGCAAAGTACCATCTTACCAATACCTTAAGGTTTGAGGATCTCCCGCCTACATGAGACGGACAGTGGGAGATAAGTTAGATAGTAAATCCACCTTGTGCAAGTTTATGGGATACCCTAGAGAGTCTATGTGTTACTACTTCTATGATCCCTTAGAACAAAAGGTGTTTGTTTCAAGGAACGCCTACTTTTGGAGAAGTAATTTCTATTAGATAAAAATGGTGTGGTTGAACTTGATGAAGTTCAAGATGATCAAGAAATCCTACAAGTGGTGGAAATAAATGAGCAACAAGAGCCTTACGCATAACCTCTAAGAAAGTTGTACAAAATTAAGAAGCAACCCAAAAGGTTTAGATTCCCTCATGAGACAGGCCAATCAGATAATGATCCGAAGACCTATAGGGAAGCTATGTTGGACATAGATTTGGAACATTAGCTTGAAACCATGATATCCAAAATGGACTCCATGTACTCAAACAATGTAGGACTTTGGTATATCCACTAAAGGGAATAGTTCCCATTGGTTGCAGGTGGATTATAAGCAAAAGCTTGGAGTAGATAGAGAAGTGGTGACTTTTAAGGCACAACTAGTGGCAAAGGGTTACACTCAAAGACCCGATATCAATTTTGAGGAAATATTTTCAACGATCGCTATGCTTAAGTCCATTTGGATTCAACTTGCCATAAATGAGATATGGCAAATGGATGTGAAAACTGCTTTCCTCAATGGAGGCATTGAAGGAGAAATCTACATAGAGCAACTACAAGGTTTTACATCTAAGGGGAGCGAGTGAAAGGTTTGCAAACTCCAGAGATTTATTTATGGACTCAAACAAGCATCCTAAAGTTGGAAGATACGTTTTGACAAAATAGTCAAATCATTTGGCTTTGTCAAAAATGTGTATGAACCAGGTGTGTATAAAAGGGCTAGTGAGAGTTCGATATAGTTTAATTATGCTTTATGTCGATGACATCCTTCTCTTTGGGTAGGAATGTTAGAGTGTACCAAAGAATGGTTATCTATATAATTCTCTTTGAAGGATTTGGGAGAATCATCCTATATATTAGGAATACGTATCTATAGAGATAGATCTAAGAAGATGCTGGGGCTATCCCAAACCCCGTACATTGATAAGATATAAAGAGGCTCAGTATGGAAGAATCCAAGAAAGGATTCATTCCTATAGGACATGGCATTCGTCTTTCCAAGTCTATGGCCCCTAAGATTGAAAACAAAAGACAAGGAATGTTCCACATACCTTATGCCTCCACTATTGGTAGGATAATGTATGCAGTTTAATGTATAAGGCCAGATGTGACACAATCGCTAAGTGTTACGAGTATGTTCCAATTCGATCCTAGTGAGAGTCACCGAATAGCTGTAAAAGCAATCCTTAAGTACTTGAGAATGACTAAGGACTTGTTTTTAGCATACGGCAATGGAGAATTGAAACTAGAGGGGTTTTTGAATTCAAGTTTCCAATCCGATGTAGATGACCTAAAATCCACTTTTGGATTTATATTTTATCTCAATAGCGGTGCGGTGAGTTGGAAATGTTCCAAACAAGACCTCACAGCCGATTCTACCATGGAGTCAGAATATATTGTGGCTTTAGAAGCTACAGAAGAAGGTGTTTGGATGAAAAACTTCATTCAAGAGTTGAATATAGTGCCTAGCATTGCTGAGCCAATGGTTGTCTATTGTGACAATAATAGGGCAGTGGCACAAGCTAAAGAGCCAAGATCTCA
Organism: Jacaranda mimosifolia; assembly: GCA_018894105.1. Classification (NCBI taxonomy): domain Eukaryota; kingdom Viridiplantae; phylum Streptophyta; class Magnoliopsida; order Lamiales; family Bignoniaceae; genus Jacaranda; species Jacaranda mimosifolia. The sequence goes on from CM032119.1 coordinate 23,912,178, forward strand.
TAAAAAATCCAAGCATATTTTGAGGCAATATCATTTGATCTGGGTGATCATTGATAGAGGTGACATCCGACTGGAGAGAGTTGCCTCGAAAGAGAATATAACAAATCTACTAACAAAACCCCTAATGCAAAAGGTCTTTGAAAAACATCTTAAGAAGATGGAGCATTGGTTGTAGGGCAAGTGGGAGATTGTTAGAATAGTACCCGGCAAGCCAATAGGATTGGCTTCGTAAAGCTATTTCCTTATAAAACAATCTTGATTAAATGATATTCTTTATATAGCTATCTTCATCTTATGCTCTTAATTTCTTCACTTGCATTTAGATTAAGCCCTTAGATCACTCAAGACTACGTGACTTGGTTTGATTACCATGGAATAAGTCCAACACAGTTGTGAACTTAAATCTTTCAAGTTATAGGATCTTACGAAATGGGGCATCTAAGATCCGGATAGACTTGTACTAACGATGCATAAATCTAAGAGTTGGATATTTCTCCGTTCCATGAGCAACCATATGAGATATAGGTGCTTGTTAGAGAACAAGGTACTGAAGACCCACCAGAGAATCCACTAGATAGCTATAGTGGCGAGTTCTCTAGCTTATGCTAGTGTATATTATTAGTCCTCTAACCTAAGGATCTATGGTAAGCTTGTGTCTGGTCCTCATACTTTGACTCTTCCTTGACCACTTAGCGAGTCTTTTAGGTTGAGGTTAGGTATGAGCTACTTGGCATAGAGATTTATGAGATCCAAGATCGAATCCAACTCTTTGCTTTTGTGAAAGGCGAGTACATCTTCTATGGCGTGACAATTTAGAAAAGGAGTTTTCCAAAGATGAGGTTGCACCAGGGAATCAAACACTGGGAATAGAGACATAGTATCGAGCTTATTAGTGAGCCGACAAATATCTTGTCGTAGGCCTCTTTTGGGAGCAGGAGATAGAAGGACTGCATTTGCATGGTACGCGGAGAGATGCAATGGTTCATCAAAAGCATTCATTTCGGCCAATTAGTTGGGTTCTGTGGGCCTAAGTTTGGACATCGACCGTGGAGATTGGGTACTCTTCAATTAATGAGATTAATTGAATTGAGTCGATTACTTTAAAAGGTGTTTTAAACTAAAATGAATATATCATATTCAAATGTCACAAGGAGTTTTCAGCCCATGTCCAATGAATGGCAAAACCTATTGAGTCACACACAAAAAGCCAATTAACCTTCTAGTTATTGGAGCAATTTTCTAAGAGTTAGAGAATTAATCTAAGGTGATCGATTTTGAGGTGCCAAATTGAAGGTCAAATTTTGGCTCGATTAGTTTAAGTGTTAAAATAATCAACTAATTTAAAGAGTTAAATTGGACCACATATTAAGGAGTTAATTATTTGGTGCCAAGTGACCATCAATTGGTCAACTTAACTTTAGAAGTTAAATTAATAAAATTGAGCAAGCTTAAGAGTTAAGTCAAAGGCTAATTAATTAAATTAAGGTGTTTAATTTAATTAATAAGAAAAACACATTTTGGCAAGAAAATTCAAATGGAATGTTCATTTGAATTAGCATCTTAATTAACTTGAAATTAGATTTCAAATGTAATTTAAATACACATGAAATTCAAACGAGATTTGTATTCAAATTTGCTGCCTTGGCACCCCACTTGGTCCCCCCCTCATGGAAGTGGCATCACACCATCCAACATCTATAAATAGATATAGAGAGAGAGGATCGGCCACATTGAAGAAAGGTATGAAGGATTAGATTATTCCACAATTCCCTCCAAAACTCCCTTTCCAAACATTGCTTCATGTGTTAAGGCTTTGTTCTCTCTTCTTTTCTTACCTCAAAAATTAGCCTTCACCATTGACATTCTGCTCATTTTCTCCAGCAAAAGTGACTTGAATTGGGAGGATCAATTGGTGTGTGGATCATATCAATAGACGCAAAGCGTTTGATTTGCTAGCTTTGGAGATCCACAGGAACAAAGCAATCACTTTCTGAATTTTTTCCAAGTGATCCAAATCGTGTTTTTCTCTGAATTTTCTATAGCCACTTTCTCAAGGAGTTAAGAAGTTCCAAGTTTTTTTTTGTGATTTTTGGAGCATATTAAACGAGGTAAAAGTTGTTGTTTCTCTGCTATGCCAGAGCCTGCTAGAATCTGGATTGGTTAAGACTTCAATATTACAACCTTGGATATTTACTTTTTGAGGTAATTCTCCATCTAAATCTAAATACTTAGCATCATTAGATCCTTGGTAGGCTATAAGCACTTGTTATTTTGAGCTTTTGAAGTTAGATAATTAGATCCTACTGGCTTACTAACCTTCAAAATGGTCAAATCATTTGGCTTTGTCAAAATATGTATGAACTATGTGTGTACCAAAAGGCTAGCGATAGTAGTATAAAGTTTATTGTGCTTTATGTCGATGACATCCTTCTTATTGGGAATGAGGTAGGAATGTTAGAGTATACTAAAGCGTGGTTATCTAGTCAATTCTCCATGAGGGATTTGGTATAAGCATCCTATGTATTAGGAATATGTACCTATAGAGATAGATCGAAGAAGATGCAGGGGCTTTCCCAAACCCCATATATGAAAAAATACTAAAGAGGTTTAGTATGGAAGAATCCAAGAATGGATTCCTTCTTATGAGATACGTCATTCGTCTCTCCAAGTCTATGGCCCTTAAGAGTGAAAATGAGAGACAAAAGATGTCCTGCGTACCTTATACCTCTGCTATTGGGAGCATAATGCATGCAATTCAATGTACAAGACTGAATGTGGCACTCACTTTAAGTACTTAAGAAGGACTAAGGATTTTTTTTGGGTATAAAGCAATAGAGAATTGAGAATTGAGGGCTTTTTGGATTCAAGTTTCCAATCCGATGCAGATGACCTAAAATCCACTTTTGGATTTATATTTTGCCTTAATGGCGGCGTAGTAAGTAGGAAGAGTTCCAAGCTAGACACCATGGCTGAATTGCGGCTTCAGAAGCTGCCAAGGAAGGTGTTTGGAAGAAAAACTTCATTCAAGAATTGAATGTAGTATCTAGCATTGCTGAGCCAGTAGTTGTCTTATGTGAAAACAATAAGGCAATAGCGCAAGCTAAAGAACCGAGATCTCATCAGCGATCCAAGCACATTTTGAGGTGATATCATTTGATCTAATAGATCATTAATAGAGGCGACATTCGAGTGGAGAAAGTTGCCTTAGAAGAGGATATAGCAAATCCACTGATTAAACTCCTATCACGATCCTAAATGTATAAACCCGATTTATCTTCTATAGGAAGTAGAGCATCTAAAATGCGAATCCAACTTCAACCTAATATCATTTTTCAAATGCACATACTATTACAGGTGAGAATTACATGATTCTATTTATCTTAAGATATTAATACATTTTGGCTGGTCCTATTTGAAAACATGACATGATAATAAAGCCAATCTTTACAAAATATAAAACATAGGGTGAACCACCATCTCCTATACAATCAGAGCCAGCAAAAGATCTATTCTAATATTTACATATTTGATCCCTACATTATGCCAAAGTCCTCGCCCTGCTCCTCACCCTTCCTAAAGGAATTGAAATAGATAAAGATATAAGCTGCAAATACAAATTAGTGAGACCGATGTCAATATGTATATGTTTTCCAACCTGAATACTAGTTGGCCTATCATTATTTTATATATGCAATGACAACTACGATAGTGAATAAATCATTTAACAAGGTAGGATACAGCTAAAGATTGTTGATGCCGGCACCCTTGTCTCGCTGAACATGTTTAACTTAATCACTCCAAACAAGATGCGACCTTAGCATCAGTAGATATGCCTAGGATTATGCTAATCCTACGACCCTTTTTCACCATGACAGCTCCAGTCTTGTATTTATGGGGAATAGGCCATGAGGCAAACATCCAACTTGACAAGACCAATGCCGCCTAAATAGTTTGAGCCACTCTCATGCCGAATGGGATTAATTACCATAATTTCACAACACGGTATGATAAAACCGATATCAAAGTCAAGCAGTCAAGGTGAGATAAAAAGTACTACACCTCTATGAGATGGACTAGCATATTCATGTCGATGCACCTTTCAATTATCTAGACATACCATATTATATGCAAATTGACATGATGATCCGCAATAATTAATGATGTGAATGTGCTTTTCTTCTCTCTCTTTCTCTCTTTTCTCACTTCCATAATAATCATTTTTCATTCATCTTGATAAGAATAATTATCTTATTTCTTTAGGTTATGCCACTTACTATGCTTTCCCAAGTGTTGTGTTTCAAAATAAGGCAAACCATTGTATGAGTTGCCTACCCAAAATAAATACTAAAATGTAATGTAGAGCTTAACCAACATAGTTTATTTAGTGAAATCTATGTAATAAGGGCAAGATGTATGAATCCTAAAGCATAATGAATTTCCAAGCCTTTTAACTAACGAGTATTTCTTCAACTATATCGTCCCGTAACTCTTTTCCTTCCCATTTTACATTCCATTTCCTAAATCTCTTTTATTATTGTGTTTCTATACTTCTTCCATATAATTTATAGTTCTATAAATATGAAAAATATTCAATAATAGGATATTTTGGTTCTAATTTACATATGTAACTCTAACTATCATCTTCAACCAACTAAAATATTCTAATGAAGTACTTCTTCAATTTTTCCTCTATAGTTCTTCCTACTTATCATTTAGTAACTCACAAATTATATCAATTAACATTATGTGGTGATTAGGTTTAATACAACCACAATACTTCTACCTTGATACCAATTCCAAAGTCCAAAGGTTAACTATAGAAATATTATTTTCTAAATTTAATTCTAAACCATCTAGGCTTGAATTAAATCCCTCTATTTTTGGACCTACTTACACATTTTCAGCCATAATTTTCAAAAAAATAAGACCTATATATGTTCAAACGTCATAAGCCCTTCCACTTGCCAAGGTATTTTAAGTTTATGTCCAACTCTAAATGGTGTTTACCAAATTAAGCACATAAAATCATACATAATTTAAACCATAATCTGAATACATATGCTATAATAAACACATATGATTCGAAATAAACCACTTTAAATGGCTAAAGAGTGCTACCTTTTGAAAGCAAGAGTTGGATTTTCCTTTTTCTCTAGTCTAGCTTGCTCCTCTTTTCTCTTTCCTATTTCTCTCCCTTTTTCTTTTTTTCCATTTTTTCCTACCTAAATGTCCTAATTTTTCTAATAATGAAGGGAGAAACACCTTTTAAGGAGTGAGGTTAGACTTGGTCAAAATATGTAGCTTCACCCCAAGTTGCTACCTATCATATTTAAATTATTTACTTTTCTATATTTACATTTAACTCCTTGAATTGGGACAGTTTTATTTGTCAAAATAAAATAGAAGGCTGAATTTTAGCTAATTAGTTCAAAGTCCTACCCAAATTTTAGAATTCCCCTTTTGCCTTTCAATTAGTTTAGATTCAAGAATCTTATATCTATAGATGACAAGTTCACTCCAAATTTCTAAAATCAAGTATCCTTTTATGAATAGTGTCATAACAAAATAAAGATGAAAACAACCGTGAATCTAAAGTAAATATTAGATTTTTAAAAGAATTGGAGGTATAGTTGTATTCCTAGGTTTTTACACTCTTCCCCCATTAAAAGAATTCATACCTAAGTTTTGAAGAGCTGAGGATAATGCTTGAGCATATTGTCTTCTGATTCCCAAGTGGCTTCTTCAATGTTATGCTGTCGCCACAATACTTTCACTAGAGGGATTCTCCTATTTTGTAGCTCTTGAAATTTTCGATCCAAAATACAAATAGGTTTCTCCTCATATGATAGATCTTTGTTAAGCTGGAGTGATTCATGCTTGATTACGCGCAATGGGTCAGGATGGTATTTCTTTAAAAGAGAGATATGAAAGACATTGTGTATTCCTCCAAGGTTTGACTATAAATATAACTTGTACGTGACACCGCCAATTTTTTTTGTGATTTCGAAGGTTCCTACATATCTTAGGCTAAGCTTCCCACATTTTCCATACTTCACCAATCCTTTAAGAGGAGATACTTTGAGAAATACCTTGTCTGCCACTGCAAATTCCAAGTTTTTTCTTTTATGATCAGCATACCTCTTTTGAAGACTCTGTGCGATTAATATTCTCTCACGAATTATTTGCATAGTTTCAATAGCTTCTCCGACTAAATCAGGGAATCCTTGAATTTTCTATTTTGTGGTAGGACTTAAGGTTTTACGTTCATCAAGATCCCAATGAATAGGAGATCTATACTTTCTTCCATATAATGCTTCATAAGGAGCCATGTTGATGGTTGATTGAAAACTATTATTATGTGCAAATTCAGCTAGTGGAAGATTTTTGTCCCAATTCGCTTGAAAATCTAGTGCACAAGCATGAAACATATCCTCAAGTATTTGTATAGTCCTTTAAGATTGCCCATCCATTTGTGAGTGACTGGTAGTACTAAACTATAACTTGGTTCCCAGACTTTCTTGAAACTTTTTCCATAGTCGTGACAAGTACCTCGGATCGAGATCCGAGGTAATACTGATGGGTACCCTATGAAGTCGAATAACCTCATCTTCATATATCTCCACTAGTTGTTCGACTGTATATGCTATACTAATTGGCAAGAAGTGGGCTGATTTAGTAGGCTGATCGACAATGACTCAAACTGAATCATGCCTCGTTCTAGTTTGGGTTAGCCCAATAACAAAGTCCATGGTTATTGCTGAAGGAACAATCGGCATTAGGATGCACAATAATTCAAAATTAAAACACCAAATCCAATGCCAATCGGTCATCCCAAGGTCATACCATGCAGTATATTCAGAATTAGAATAAGATACTTACCTTTAGAAGCAAGATCCAAGGAAGAAAAACAAATCTCCAAGTGTTGGCAGATTCGCGACTGGATCTGGCGCAGCGGATTCAGATCCGAATTTGACCAACCAAACCTCTCAATAAATTCGAAAAAAAAATCTGGGAGATACCTAACACCTTAGGCTATCTTAAGTAGAAATTTTGGATTAAAAATAAGATCACAGCTTCCATAAAAAATTCGTAAAGTTAGATGATCTGCAGGAAACTGTGAAATAGCGATCTCACGTGAAATCGCCTCCAACGTTGATCCACACACCAAAGATGAGATTCTAAATCTCCAGATCCTAAGTTGGATTAGATCTGGTATATGGAGTATGATCGGTTTTTGGAGAGTTTTGGCAGGGAAGAAAAGGAAGAATTCAACACATGAATATCTTGCCTAGAAAGGTTTTTGGAGGGAAAGCATTTAGAATTTTATTTTCTAATGCTGAAAATTACACTAAAATTCATCCAGCTCTATATCTATATATAGAGTGTGTGAGGTGTGATGCCAAGGTGATGCCAAGGTGGCATCACACCTCCCATGAGGATGTGGGGACCGAAAATTAGTTGTGTGCAAGTTGGCAATTTGAATTTCAATTGAATTTGAATTTCATCTTGCCAACTTGCCAACTTGGAATCTTATTCCAAATTAGTTCAAATCCAATTTGAATTTTCCCTCTTAAAAACCTTGTTCTTCCATTAATTAAATTAATCTAATTAATTTAATTAATTAACCTTGACTTAACAATTAAGTCAAGTAAACTTAACTCTTTAAGTTTACTTTAGTCAACTTAACCCCTTAAGTTAACTTTGATCAGTTGATGATCAATGTGGCACCAAATAATTAACTCTTTAATTATTTACCTAATTTAACTCCTTAAATTAATTGATTAATTTAACACTTAAATTAATCAAGCCAAAATTGATCTTCAAAAGTCTCCCAAAAATGGGCCATGGAAAAAGGTTATCTTTCTAACACTTCGAAAAATTTCTCCATCAATTAGGAAGGTCTTTTGGCTTTTGTGTGTGACCCATTGGGTTCTATCATTCATTAGACATAGGCTCAGAACCCGTTGTGACTTTTGAATATTTAATATTCATTTTAGTTTAAAACTCCTTTTAAACTAGTCGACTCGATTCAATCGATCTTATCAATTGAAGAGAACCTAATCTCCATGGTCGATGTCCAACCTCAAGCCCATGGAGCCCAATTAATTGGTCGAAATAAATGTCTATATAAAAACCGTTTAAAGCTCTACGCGTTCCATGCAAATATGGTCATTCCGTCTCCTATCTCCCAAAAAATGCCTAGGGCTTGTCGGCTCCCTAATAGCCTCGATTCTATGCTTTTATTCTAAATGTCTGATTCCTTTGTATGACCTCAACTTTGGAAAACTCCTTCCCCAAATTATCATACCACCTTGCGCAAGGATTTCTTGAAATCGATCATTATAGAATACATAGGAGATGTACTCGCCCTTCGCAAAAGCGAGGAGTTGGATTCCTTCTTGGATCTCACAAACCTCCATGCCAAGTAGCTCATACCCAATCTCACCTAGAACGGCCTGCTAAGTGACCAAAGATGAGTCAAAGCATGAGGACCAGACACAAGGTTACCATGGATCCTTAGGTCAGAGGACTAATAATATGCACTAGCGTAAGCAGGAGAACTAACCACTACCAACTTGCCACTACGGCTACCTAGTGGAGTCTTCGGTGGGTCTTCAATGCCTTGTTCTCTAACAAGCACCCACTAACACGCACCCGTATCACATACAGTTGCTCATGGAATGGAGCAATATCCAACCCCTTGGATTTATGCATCGTTAGTGCAAGTCTATCAGAATCTTAGATGTCCTGTCTCTGAAGATCCTATGACTTGGAATGTTTTTAGATCACGACCATGTAAGACTTATTCCATGATCACCACCTAGTGCGTGACCAAGTCCCATAGTCTTAAGTGATCTAAGGACTTCATCCAAATGCCAGTGAAGTAATATGGTGCATGAGATGAATGTGGCCATATACAAGATATCATTCAATCAAAATTGTTTTTACAAGAAAATAGCTTTACAAGGCCAAATCTATTGTCTTGCCAGGCACTATTTCCAATACTTGCTTCCCATTTCCATTGTGGTATTGGCAATGGTTAAAGGAGCCTTAATGGCCTTTGATGTTCAGTTTTCATTTGCTAGTATACTAAACATTTTGCCACATATTCTGAAATCTCCCATTTCATATTATTCCACCAATAGTGTAGCTTGAAGTTTTGATATATTTTATTACCGCCTGGGTGGATACTATAAAAGGATCGATGTGCTTCATCTAAAATTTCTTTTTTCAAATAATCATTATGTGATATGCAAATTCTACCTTCAAATATCAGAATTCCTTTAGGGTCTACCTCAAATAGAGAGTATGAAATACCTTTAATGGTCTCTTTGAGGTCTTTATATTCCATATCTTGTTCATGCACAATAGCGATTCTCTCCAACATGTCAAGTTGTGTTTGCAGACTGGAAAAAAGCATCCCTATTTTAACTCTTTCTAAATTCTATGAGCTAATATTTTCTAGCATCCTTCACTCTTTGGCCATAATATTGGTTAAGTTGATCCTTTTGCTCAAAGCATCTGCCATAACATTTTCTTTTCTTGGGTGATATTAAATCAAGCATTCGTAATCCTCTTGGAATTCTATCCACCTTCTCTGCCTCATATATAACTCCTTTTGTGAAAATACATATTTAAGGCTTTTGTGGTCTGTGAATATAATAAAAGATACTCTATAAAGATAATGCCTCTATTTTCCTAAGGCAAAAATAATATCAGCAAGCTCTAGATCATGTGTATGGTAATGTTTCTTGTAGGGTTTTAATTGCCTTGATGCATAAGTAATAACCCTTCCATTTTGCATTAGAACACAACCTAATCCTTCTCCAGAAGTATCTATGTACACAATGAAATTCTCATTCCAGTTCGTAGGGCTAACACTAGAGCAGTCGTTAGCCATTTCTTAAGTTCTTCAAAGTTTGACTAACATGTATCATTCCAAAGAAATGGTGTATTCTTCAGAGTGAGTTTGGTTAATGGTGCTAATATCTTAGAGAAATCTTGGATAAACCTTTGATAATATCCAGCAAGGCCTAGGAAACTATGAATTTCTATAACTATCTCTGGCTTTTTCCATTCAACCTACTGTTTAATCTTTCATGGGTTGGGTGTTATTCCTCTCTCAGAGATGACATAACCCAAAAAGGTAACTTGCTTGAGCCAGAATTCACACTTGTTGAATCTAGCATAAAGCTTATTTTCTTTAAGAACATTTAGCACCACTCGCAAGTGATGTTCATGCTCTTGCTCGGTCTCAGAGTATACTAGTATGTCATCGATGAAGATAACTACAAACTGATACAAAAATGGTTAAAAAACTTAATGCATGAGATCTATAAATGTAGCCAGTGCATTTGTTAATCCGAAGGGCATGACTATGAACTCAAAATGGTCATATCTAGAATTGAGGGCTATTTTTGAGATATCATTCTCTTTGATCCTCAGTTGATAATACCTATGTCTTAGATCTAATTTTGAATACACTCGATACCTTTGTGGCTGATCAAACAATTCATCAATATGAGGTAATGGGTTTTTTTTTTATGGTGACATTATTAAGTCCCTGATAGTCTACACACATGTGTAATGACCAATCCTTTTTATTAACGAATAAAATTGGGGCACCACATGGAAAAGTACTTGGTCGAACAAAGCCTTGATCTAACAAATCTTGTAGTTTGGTCTTCAGCTCATTAGCTCTGCTACTGCCATACGATATGGGGTCTTGGATATTGGTATGGTCACCAGAAGAGTTTAAATGAGAAACTCCACATCTCTAATTGGAGGTAATGATGTTAATTCCTTAGGAAATAGATCTTGTTATTCGGATGCAAGGGGAATTTCTCTTAGCACTGTCTTATCTTTCGAATTGTTAATCATATAAGCTATATATCCTTGACCCCATTTCCATAAAATCTTATAGGCTTGAGCAGTTGATATAATCTTCATATCTAAAATTCCTCGATTCCAAAAATTTCTACCTCCAGTTGCCGAGGTACACAAAGTTTAATCATCTTAGCACGACAATCAAATTGGGCATGACGTGATGACAATTAATCAATTCCAAGTATAACATCATAACTTTGGATTGGTAATACGATTAGATCGGCAAGAAAACTTTTATCACCAATCTCACTTCTGCACCATTTAAGCACAACATCTATTGTTATTGATACACCCATAGGCAAACTAATTTCCAAATTATAAGGCAGTTTTTCTAGTTTTTTTTCTAGTCCTTGAGCAAAATAAGATACGATAAAAGAGTGTGAAGCTCTAGGATCAAAACGAACTTTGCCAAGCTTTTGGAAAATGAATATCATACCTTCAACTACAAAGGTTAGATCTGGATTGATAAGGCCTTCGTTTCCCAATGCAAATACACAACCTGGAATTTTAGGTTTATTCCCACACATTTTTTGTTCTTGTGATTTTCCACTACCGGTAGGTAGAGGTTGTAGCTTACTCATTTGTTGCGAAATTTTTTTGAGAAAATGTTGATCGCTCCTATACCCAAAACACCTCCAAGCCTTTTTCGACACCTTTCTTCAATATGACCAGCATAGCCATAGTAATTGCATATTATTGGGTGGGTCAGCTAGTATGGGTTCATCTTGGATGATTTATAAGTTCTCTTTGACAAGGCCTTTGACCTTTTTGTCCTTCTCCTTTATTCATGCTAACTTGCCAATGCACTGCTGGAGGCCTTAGTCTTTTGTCTTGTCTTACTGAGTCTCTAATTCTACTATGCCACTTTCCACTCTTAATACCTTATCTACTGCCTCTGTGTGTACTTCTATATGATGAGAAAAAAGATTATGTTGAATTTCGCTACGCAAACACTTTAAAAATTTTCTTGAGCATCGAGGTTTGTCATTCAAATGTGAGGGGAGTACTTCACTAGTTTAGAGAAATTAGCATCATACTTAGCTATCGTGAGGTTTCCTTGGCACAGTGCATTGAATTAATCTTCTCATTTTTCTTGAACAATTGGTGGCATATACTTATTAGTAAATTCTATGAGGAAGTTTGTCCAAGATCTTTCAATTTACTTTTGTTCCCATCTCATTTCCACAGAACACCACAAAGATCTAATAGCATCCTTAAAACAAAAGGTCGCAAAGGTTATTTTCTGTTATTCTGAATAATTAAGGACCTTAAATATTTTTTCCATTTTTTCTAGCCATGCTAAAAGCCTTCAAATTATCTAGTTCCCCAAAAAATTTTGGAAATTGAAAACGTAGAAAGCGATCTAATGTTTGATCAGGCTGTACCCATTCTTGTCCAAGTTGATTTTGCATTATTTGAGTAAATTGTTCTAATGCAGCAGCTAGACGATCCTCTCAGTCATTCCTTGTTATTACAGGTTCTTCCCCTTGCTCTTCCAAATCTTAGTGCCCTATAGGTGTCGGGAAGTAAGTATTTTGCTATCTATTATGTGTTTTTTTTTGTGGTGCCATCTACATATTTCAAAATGCAATTAGACTTTCAAGTATAAGTACATCGTGTATAGGTTTCAAAAGCATAGTAAGGGGAACAAAAGATGCCATTTATATAATACAAGCAGAACTTTTGTGTCATACAAGGTTGAGCATTCGCAGAAAACTTAAACCCATACTAACAAAAAGAGCACTCAGCTTAAACCTGCATAAGCAAAAGTAACAATAGTGCTAGACAACCACAAATATCTTTTCGTCTTACCAACCTATTATGTTATTTGTATCATTATTATAGCTTTAGGAGCTACTTTATGTTTTCTTAAGCATTTCTTACTGAATCCTCAGAAGAATCTCAACCGACATCACTTTGTTGCCTTAGACTAGGTTCGAGATCTGCCCAAGCTTCCTCCTTTAGTATTTCAAAAAGGAAATTGGCATATCTCTTAACCCTCTACCAATTATTTCTATTATACTCCCTCTCCCTCATCACCTTTGCTCTAGCAATCCCATCCTCCAGGTGTCGAATATGCCTTTGGAGCTCATGAACTTGATGTTGAAGTTCTTCAATAATTGTGACCGTTATATTTAGCCTATAGTATCGCTTCCTATCTTTTTCTAAGCGGTGAACTATTTGGTTTGGGTATGCCCCATGAAGTCTTCTCAGTGGTGCCATGGCACTTCCTCAAGCTATCGTTGGGGTATAGATAATATGGGTTCCCGCCTTCATAATAAGAATTGTTCTTGGAGGGGAATTTTCTCTTAGTGCATTATCCATATTATCCATCCTAAGAAAATTCAAGAGGTTAGAACTAGAAATAATAGTAATATACATTAATTTACTTCCTTAAAAAAATAAAGATCCAAACAATCATTTTCCTAGTCTAAATATTCCTTAACCTCAATATATCTTAGGCATAGTCCCATAATTATAATGAATCACACACTAGTGGGCCTCCTAGCATTGATTTATTATAATTAAAGCATTATGTAAAGCCACAAGCATTCGCAAAATTTTAGGCCTATTATTAGTAAGACCTAAATTCTCTCAAACCTTATAATCGTTATTATCCTAAGATCCTATTCTGGTTGAGCCTAGGTGTCACCCCAGGCTCTGATACCACAAAACTATCATAAATTCCAAATATATAAACCTGATTTGTCTTCTATAGGATGTAGAGCATCTAAAATGTGAATCCAACTTCAACCTAATATTGTTTTTCAAACGCAAATACCATTACAGGTGAGAATTACAGGATTCCATTTATCTTAAGATATTAATATAGTTTGGCTAGTCCTATTTGAAAACATGACATGATAACAAAGCCAATCTTTACAGAATATAAAACATAGGGTGGACAACCATCTCCAGTACAATCAGACCCATCAAAAGACCTACTCTAATATTTATATATTTGATCCCTACATTGTGCCAAAGTCCTTGCGCCCCTCCATGCCCTTTGTTCCTAAAGGAATTGAAATAGATAAAGATATAAGTTGCGAATACTACTTAGTGAGGCCAGTGTCTGTGTGCATATGTTTCCAACCTGAATACTAGTAGGCTTATCATTATATTATGTATGCAATGACAACTGCGATGGTGAATAAATCATTTAACAAGGCAGGATACTACGAAAGATTGTTGATGCCATCACGTTTATCTTGCCAACCATGATTAACTCAATCACTCTAGACATGATGCTACCTTTCCATTGGCAGACATGCTTGGGATCATGCCAATTCTACAACCCCTTCTCACCATGACAGCTCCAGTCATGCATTTATGAGGACTAGGCTATGAGGCACACATCCTAATCGACAAGCCCAATTCTGCCCAAATAATTTGTGTTATTCTCATGCCAAATGGGCTCAATTACCCCAATTTCACAATACTATACAATAAACCCGATATCAAAGTCAAATAGTCGAGGTGAGATAAAGTACTACACCTCTATGAGATGGACTAGCATGTTCATGTCGATGCACCTTTCAATTATCTAAACATACAATATTGCATGCAAAATGACATTATGATCAGCAACATATAATAATTTAAATGTGATTTTCTTCTCTCTCTTTCTCTCTTTTCTCATTTCCATAATAATCATTTTCATTCATCTTGATGGGAATAATTATCTTATTTCTTCATGTTGCAGTACTCACCGTGCTTTCCCAAGTGCGGTGTTTCAAGATAAGGCAAACCATTGTACGAGTTGCCTACCCAAAATAACTACTAAAATGTAATGTAGAGCTTAACCAACATAGTTTAGTTAGTGAAATCTATGTACTAAGGGCAAGATGTATGAATCCTAAAGCATAATAAATTTCCAAGCCTTTTAACTAACGAGTATTTCTTCAACTATATCGTCCTATAACTCTTTTCTTTCCCATTTTACATTCCACTTCCTAAATCTCTTTTATTATTTTGTTTCTATACTTCTTCCATATAATTTATAGTTCTATAAATATGAAAAATATTCAATAATGGGATATTTTGGTTCTTATTTACATATGTAACTCTAGCTATCATCTTCAACCAACTAAAATATTCTAATGAAGTACTTCTTCAATTTTTCCTCTATAGTTCTTCCTACTTATCATTTAGTAACTCACAAATTATATCAATTAACATTATGTGGTGATTAGGTTTAATACAACCATAATACTTCTACCTTGATACCAATTCCAAAGTCCAAAGGTTAACTATAGAAATATTATTTTCTAAATTTAATTCTAAACCATCTAGGCTTGAATTAAATCCCTCTATTTTTGGACCTACTTACACATTTTCAGCCATAATTTTCAAAAAAATAAGACCTATATATGTTCAAACGTCATAAGCCCTTCCACTTGCCAAGGTATTTTAAGTTTATGTTCAACTCTAAATGGTGTTTACCAAATTAAGCACATAAAATCATACATAATTTAAACCATAATCTGAATATATATGCTATAATAAACACATATGATTCGAAATAAACCACTTTAAATGGCTAAAGAGTGCTACCTTTTGAAAGCAAGAGTTGGATTTTCCTTTTTCTCTAGTCTAGCTTGCTCCTCTTTTCTCTTTCCTATTTCTCTCCCTTTTTCTTTTTTTCCATTTTTTCCTACCTAAATGTCCTAATTTTTCTAATAATGAAGGGAGAAACACCTTTTAAGGAGTGAGGTTAGACTTGGTCAAAATATGTAGCTTCACCCCAAGTTGCTACCTATCATATTTAAATTATTTACTTTTTGGCATTTACATTTAACTCCTTGAATTGGGACAATTTTATTTGTCAAAATAAAATAGAAGGCTGAATTTTAGCTAATTAGTTTAAAGTCCTACACAAATTTTAGAATTTCCCTTTTGCCCTTCAATTAGTTAAGATTCTAGAATCTTATGTCAATAGATGACAAGTTCACTCCAAATTTCTAAAATCAAGTATCCTTTTTTGAATAGTGTCATAACAGAATAAAAATAAAAATAACCATGAATCCAGAGTAAATATTAGATGTTTAAAAGAATTGGAGGTACAATTGTATTCATAGGTTCTTACAACCTCTATCGCAAAAGGTTTATGAAGGATATCTGAAAAAGATTGGTCTCAAGGCCATGGGGTATTGGTTTTAGGGCAAGTGGGAGATTGTTGGAGTAATACCCAGCAAGTCAATTAGATTGGTCTTGTAAAACTATTCCCTTGTAAAACAATCTTGATTGAATGGTATTCTTTATATGGTCATCTTTATCTTATGCTCTTTATTACTTTATTAGCATTTGGATGAAGCCCTTAGATCACACTAGACTATGGGACTTGGTCAGTTCACTAGGTGGTGATGATGGAATAAATCTTATATTGCCATGATCTTAAATCTTTCAAGCTATAGGATCTTACAAGACAAATTATCTAAAATTCGGATAGACTTGCACTAACGATGCATAAATCCTAGGGCTAGATGTTGCTCCATTCCATGAGCAATCCGATATGAGACATGAATGTATGTTAGTGGGTGCTTGTTAGAGAACAAGACACTAAAGACCCACGAGGAGAATCCACTAGATAGCCGGAGTGGCAAGTCGATAGTGGCAAATTCTCTAGCTTATGCTAGTGCATATTATTAGTCATTTGACCTGAGGATCCATGGTAACCTTCTGTTTAGTCCTTATGCTTTGGCTCTTTCTTGGTCACCTAGCACGCCTCGTGAGTTGAGGTTGGGCATAAGCTACTAGACATGGAGGTTTGTGAGATCTAAGATGAAATCAGGCTCCTCGCTTTTGTGAAGGGCAAGTGCATCTCTTATGTATTCTATAATTATTTAATTAATTAATGAGAAGAATCATTTCTGAAGGAAAATTTTGAATGATAGGATCATTTTAGTGTGGCTTTTAATTAATTTGAAATTAGATTTTAAATGTAATTGAAACTCACACAAATTCAAATTAGATTTAAATTTGCCAACTTGCATGCATTGCAAGCATATTGGCAGTCCCTTCCCCCCCCCCCCCCCCTTGAGAAAGGTGTGATGCCAACTTGGCATCACACTGTCCTCCTTCTATATATAGATATAGAGTTAAAGGTGGGTTGCTAACTAGCAATTCGAGTGAAGAATTAGATTCTCACTTTTTTCCTCCATTTTCAAGGGGCTCATTCATGTGTTGAAGATCACCTTTCTCTTCATCTCCAACCCCTAAAATCGGCCACTACCTCCATTCATGTGTTGAAGATCACCTTTGTTTTCTTCTCCAACCCCTAAAATTGGCCACCACCTCTCATCTCTCATCTCAATCTCTAGCTAATTGTGAGGAATGATTGGAAACTCGATTGGTGTGTGGATCATTTCGATAGAGGCAAAACAAATGGTTTCCTAAGACTTTGGAGATCCACCTGCAGGAACAGTCACTTGGCAATTATATTCTAAGAGATCCAGAAGGAGTTTTGATTTTAAATTTTCACAGTAGAAGAGTTGATGAGCTATTGTATTTTTTTTGAATTTTTTGGAGAAGCATGACTCCTACAAACATTGCATTGTTTCTGCTGCACCATTGCTTGGTAGATTTTTGGATTGAAGAAGTATTCTTCACTTTCTCATTGGAATTTAGCTTATCAAGGTAATCCTTTATCCAAATCCATTCCATAAGCATGTTAAGATCCTTGATTTGCTTAAGTAGCCTAGTTATTTTAGCTTTTGAAGTTTTGATTGTTGGATCCTAGCGCTACTCTTGCCTTTAGTTATGAGGGTAGAATCACTAGGAGTGAGGATTTCTTTCTCATGTAAATGTTACAAGGAGCAAAGAAGACCCTTGGAGGCATGAAGACCCATAAATGTATAGGGATACAGTCACATAACAGCTAGGTTTAATCAACCAACTTAAAATCAATGAGGTGGTGCACCTATGGCTCTAAGTGCAAAACTTGATTAAGACTTATGGTCACCCTACCCTAGGAGCATGCTATGTGTATTTACTTGAAATGGTTGTGAGATATATTAAAACTAAAAGAAGATTACAATTAAGTAGTTGTGGCTGTTAAAGCCGGGATGAACATCCATCCCTTGCATCAAAATAAGACAAGAAGATAAGCCTAAAACAAAATTGAAGTTATGCACAATTACAATTGATGGTATTAACCAAAAGCTATAAAGTGAGATATGTGTATAAACAAAAGAAAGAGCCCAGCCATTGAGTCTCCATTTGTCAAGAGAAGTACAACATAGCAGAATGTTGGCGGGAGGCAAGCTGGTGACGGGTCTAAAATGCATCCAATTGTTCGCAGGAAAGCACAAAAAATTCCATAGGTCTCTATTGTTAAAATTCCACATGACCCATAAAATCTTTGAATAATCGATTCCAATCCCATGCATGCAAATTCTGAAGTCAACAGGGGATAAGCGAAGACCATAAGCAAAGTTGTACAATAAAATTAATAAGCATCTTGAAACCAAAAACTGACGTGGCAGATCATGGGAATAAAATCCTCGAGCAAAAACTTCTTGAATTCGAATAGGGTCTGACGTGGAAAATCATGGTCAACAAAATGGGAATCAATATTGCTGGAGCATTAAGCACTAATCTAATTGAGCACAGAACCAAAGGATCAAATAGTCTGTTCCATTTACATACTGCCAACATACTGGAATCCAAAAATTCAACAAGGCAGACAAAATCAAATGTTCTCCTTAGCAGAATAATCATGCAAACACAAAACAAACAACGAACTACAATTCCTCCAAAATCTGACAAACAGATTGACAATCTGCAAAGTCGAGGGATTATTTGCATCTAAAATTAGGGAATTAGAGTTCATCCATTCTTAGCAAGGCAAGGCCTTTTTTAGGGAGTTGATATTCCTCAAAAACAGAGCTATTAAGAGAATCACAAGCCTGTTTGGAAAGGAAATCAGTAGCAGAGTTACCTTCCCTAAAAATGCGTACAAAAGAGACGTTCATCACTTGAATATAATTTTTGATCCTCCTTATTATGTGCAAGGCTCTAATAATAGGGTTGTCGATTTGTAATGAGATGAATAGCAACAAGAGCATCAATTTTTGATACTAATATTATGAATATGCTTCTCATGTCAAATCTCTAAACCTTTCCAGATGGCGCTAAATTCAGCAAAAATGTTAAAGACGTGATCGAGAGGCTGAATGAAGGTAAAAATAGCTTTAAAGCTGCTGTCCCTTAAAATACCTGGTGCCCCAACTACACTCGGATTTGTTTTGAAGCCCCATCAGTATTTAACTTGAGCTGGTTTGGGTTCGGAGGGCCCTACCTTACTGGAAAACATCTAGAAGTTTGCTCTTGAGTGAACCGTATACTAAACATCGCAGCAGTGGAAAAGCCCCCTTCCAGTAGCATGATTTGAAGAGGCCCGCCTTATGGAGTGTAACAAGATGATTCTGAATCCTCCCAATAACCTTATTAGCTGAGCATTTGAGTCCTTTGCGTTTCAAGTCATTCCTCGAGCACCATAAAAACCAACAAACAAGGATAAGTAAGATTGTTCTGATGTGCACCGTGTACCTACAAAAGATATAAGTTTCCAAGCTTGAAATGAAAGAGAAATATTAGTAGTATCTATCATGTCAAAGTGAAAGATGGAAGAAAAAAATTCCACACTTTTTGAACAATCTCACAAGAAATAAAAAGATGGGATAAACTCCCAAAATGATTGCAATGTTGGCACTTAGAGGCGAGAATAATACCTTTTTCCTAAAGTTTTTGATTGGTTGAGATAAGATTATGAAGGAGCCGCCATGCAAAGATAGAGATCATAGGAGTGATGAGGTTGTTCTAGGCCGAGGAAAAAATGGGAGAAGGAGGTTTGGATTGTCTAATGCTGTGCCAAGTGCTTTTAAAAGAGAAGCTACCAGAACGGCAAAGTTTCTAGAACATGGAGTCCTTAGAAGAAAGAAGGATGGGAATACAACAGACTCAGTCCTATTGATGTAAGAGATGTATGTCTAGGATATATAAAACCTAAATAAGAAGATAAAATTGGTGAGATCTTAGCAAGCAAGAAAATCTCTCTATTTAGAAAGTCTAGGTGCTTCAAAAATATTAAGTCAAAATGAATATAAATTAAAAGGAGTTTTAATTAATCTATGCCTTCTACTAATAGTATACGGCATGACGACACTACCATCTTTGTGTGATGGCACTCAGTCATGGGGGTCCCACTTAGGTGGAAAGTTGTGATCATATACTTAGCATATGATGCACCTTTGATTTGAGGCATCCCATGCATTGGCACTCGATCACGGGGGATGTCATGGAGCGGTCTCAAATTAATATTTGATTGGTAGGTCCAATGTAACACATAGTAATGTAGATGGCGCACCGTCACATGGGTCTACATGAAAAGTAAGGCAAAATACATCAAGAGTTGCATGAGATGTAATTAGCAAAAGTTACCTTTCAATTGTTTTTGGATGGCACTATGTCAAAGGGGTTTGCTTACAAGTCCTTGGGGTCTTGATTCTCACTATGAAATATGATCTCCCGAATTCTTCTAAGGGGTTAAGGATTTGATAAAATAGTTGGAGAAAAACATGCTTGAAAGACCATGAACATGTTTTCAATATCAATATTCAATCACATGCTTATATTCTCTTTTTTACCTCGGATGATATGCGAAATCTCAAGAATGGCTAAAAAAACACTCAACGTTGTTTTGGAAACCCATATGAAGGAATGTGTGGCACTAGGATCTAAATATTTTTTAAATTTTTTTTGAATAAAACTAGTCCACAGACATCAAAAAAGATCTAGACATGTATAGGACTCAGATTTAGAGATGGAAATACCTTGATGAAACTGAAAATCAAGGAACAATAGAAAACACCCTTCAACTCTTGGAGTAGCTTCCTCACTGGCGCAGCAGAAACACTAACTGATTTCCCCAAGTTAAACTCCTTCTTTTGAGTCAAAAATTTCACTATACACTCTCAACACCTCGAAGATGCTACAGAAATTTTTTTAACTCAATCAGAACAAAATAAGTCCTCCCAAAGCTCAGTACAAGCGGCTGCCAGAAACTACTTCAACAAAAGCAATAGCAACCCAAATGTATTGCCTATAACGAGATAGCCCACACACCAAATGAAGTGACCCTTTCTCTACAAAGATAGCTAGAGATAATTGTAGAGAAATGGAGGAAAGAAGCCCAAGGATAGATAGGGAGGACGAGGGAGGTTGGAGAGTTGTTGTGGAGAATCTACCAGTTAGATGCCCACTAACAAAGTTTGTTGTTGGGAGAATAGTGCACACCTTGCATGAGAATCATCTCATGGCCACCCCCTCCCATATCTATATATATGAGGAGGATGGTGTGTGGTCACACACCATTTCCAAGGAGGAGATGCCATATGTCCATGCCAAGATAGCCATTAATAATTATTGTTAATGTGAATTTGAATGTCATTTAGAATTTACATTTTATCTCATGAAATGTCTTCCAAATAAATTCTAATTCCATATTAAATAAACCCTTAATTTAATAATACTCTCCAAAATTAACTCTCCAATTTAATTAAATTAAACACCTTAATTTAATTAATAATCATTTGACTTAACTCTTAAGTCAAAGTGCTCAACTCTTTAAGCTAGCAAAAATAATTTGACCAATTGATATTTATGTGGCATCAATTAATTAACTCTTAATTAATTGACATTAATTTAACTCTTAAATTAAATTGACCAATTTAACTATTAAATTGATCAAGCCAAAAATGACTACAATTTTCACCTCCTTGAAAATCGATCAAGATGAATTTTCTAACACTTAGAAAATTCTCTTTCCTTCAATAGATCATTTAATTTGGCTTTTGTGCATGACCCATTACGCTCTACCAGTCATTGGACATGAGCTCACAACTCTTTGTGACTTATGGAATATCAAATATTCACATTAGTTTAAACTCCTTCAAACTAAGCGACTCAATTCAATTAATTTCATTAATTGAAGAGTATCCAATCTCCATAGTCGATGTCCAACCTCAAGCCTATGGAGCCTAACTAATTAGCCGAAATGAATGCACTTGGAGAACCATTATAAGCTTTATAGCATTACATGTACCATGCAAGTACGATTCTTCCATATCCTAATAGCCTCAATATTATGCTTCTATTCTCAATGTTCGATTCCTTGATTGACCCCATCTTTGGAAACACCCTTCCAAATTGTCACATCACCTTGCACAAGGATTTCTTGGAATCGATCATTATAGAATGCATAGGAGATGCACTCGACCTTCACAAAAGCGAGGACTAGGATTCCATCTTAGATCTCCTAAACCTCAATGTCTAGTAGCTCATGCCCAATCTCAACCCGAATGGCTCTCTAAGTGACTAAGGAAGAGTCAAAGCATAAGGACCAAACATAAGGTTACCATGGATCCTTAGGTCAAAGGACTAATAATATGCAGTAGCGTAAGCTGGAGAACTTGCCACTTCGGCTACCTAGTGGATTCTCCAGTGGGCCTTCAGTACCTTGTTCTCTAACAAGCACCCACTAACATGTATCCATATCTCATATAGTTTTGCTCATGGAATAGAGCACAATCCAACTCTCGGATTTATGCATTGTTAGTGCAAGTCTATCCAGATCTTAGATGCTCTGTCTGTAAGATCCTATGACTTGGAAGATTTAAGATCACAACCGTGTAAGACTTATTCCATGATCACCATCCAATGCATGATCAAGTCCCGTAATCTTGTGCGATCTAAGAGCTTCATCCAAATACGAGTGAAGTAAACAATGAGCATAAGATGAAGATGGCCATATAATGAATATCATTCAATTAAGATTGTCTTACAAGGAAATAGTTTAAAGGTCAATCTAATTGGCTTGCAGTGCACTATTTTCCCCCTTAATCTAATCGAAGAGTTTTAATACTAAGTCTTAATTGCTTTTCCACTTCATTCCTATACTCTTTGAACTTTTCAAAGGCTTCGGACTTATACTTCATAAGATACACATCAATGAACTAACTATAATAATCGGTAAAGGTGATGAAGTTAATAATCGGTAAAGGTGATGAAGTAAGAACAACCATCTCTCGTACTAACTCTTAGTGGGCCACAAAAATCTATATGGATCAAATTCAAAGGACTTGTGGAGCGCTCCGATTGTCCTACAAAAGGAGCCTTGGTCATTTTTCCTTTCAAACATGATTCTCAAGTAGGAAGGTCCTCAATGCCACTAACTTTTAGTGCTTTGAGAGCTTCCATCTTGCTCATCCTATTCTTAGAGATATACCCACGTCTTGCATGCCAAATGATAGCATCTTCTTGGTTATCTAATTTTTGTTTATTTGATTAAATATGCATTAGTGAAGATTGAGATTCAAGTACGTATAATTCATTAATTAATGTACCTTGAGCAATTAAAGAGCCATTCTTCAATGGTTTCAATATCTCATTCGATATAGAAAAATCATATCCTTTATAATCAAGAACAAGAATTGATGTAATGTTCTTAAAAAGATTCGGTACATAACAAACTAGATTAAGTACAATATTAGAATTCCCGAAGTCTAACTTGATAGCGCCTTAGACCATGGCCGAAACTCTTGCTTTATTTCCTAGGCGGAGGATCATATGTCGTCACATAGACTCTTTCTTCTTTCCATACCTTGTAACCAATTACAAAGGTGAGAATCACATACGGTATCAAATACTTATGAGGAAGAATTGATCGTTAAATGCATTTCAATAAAGTACATACCCTTCTCAAGGGTTGCAAGGTAAGCCTTGCAGTTTTTCTTCTAATGCCTCTTTTCACCATAGTAGAAAGAACTTGCATCAGTTTTTAGCCTTTTTCTTGACCCTCAAGAACATTTTACAGGTTACTTTCCTTTCGAAAAAGAACTCTTCTTCCTCTTACCTCCCTTTCTTGGGCCCCTAGGGCCTTTTGACTTGGAGGAAGAAGCAAGCATAAGAGGTTTCTCCTCTTCATAGTCACCTCAGTGGTGACAAGCATGTTCGCTAATTCATTAATTGTAACTTTTTGCTTAGATAATTAAAGTTCATAATGGGTTGATCAAACAACGAGGGTAATGGTTGGTGGATTGAATCTACATAGAGATCAATGTCCATGATTACATCAAGTTGTCCAAGCTTCTTGATGAGTCCAACCGTAGACACTTGAACCCTCTACCATCCTTCACCTGAAGAGCTCCCTAAAAAAAGCGAGCCTTTCATGTCTTATTTTTACATCGTACAAATACTGGAGGTGCAAGTAGACCTCTCTAGCATATTTCATATACTCATGAGTCTTCTGAACCTTGTTGGTCATATAAGCCAACATGAGGCATCTAAGTTGTAGATCATCATCTGCAAATTTCGTGAACCTTTCACGATCCTTATCGGTGGCGTCATCACCCAATGTGTCCGTAGGACTTTTATATAGGACATAAGTCCTCTTATCGGAGTTAAGAATTATCTTAAGGTTTTTCAACCAATCGTGGAAGCTTGGCTTGGTTAGCTTATTGGTTTCCAAAATTCTTGCGACAAGAGGCGAAAGAAGAGTATAAGCATGAGATTGAATATAGATACTAAAAGCATGTTCATAGTCTTCCAAGCATGTTTTTTCTCTTACTATTTTATCAAATCCTTTACCTCCTAGAAGAAATTGAGAAATCTCATTTCCTAGTGAGAATCAAGATCTAAAGACCTACAATTGAACCCACAACTCGTGAGACATCCACAAACAAGTCAAAGGTAAGCAACTTTTGCTAATTGCATCTTATACCACTCTTGATATATTTAGCCTCACTTTTCATATGGACCATATCTCATGAGACATCCACATCACTAGGTGTCAAGTCATACCCACCAATCATTCTTCAATTCGAGATGGGCCCACAACATCCCACGACTCGTATGCTAATGCGTGGGCGTTCTCAAATTAAAGGTGTATCTTATGCTAAGTATATAGTCACAGCTTTCTACTACAAGTGTGACCCATGACTCGTGAGACATCACACAAATAATGGTAACATCATCATGCCACATACTATTAGTAGAAGGTATAGATTAATTAAACTCTTTTAACTTGTATCCATTTTGACTTGATATTTGAAATCACTTAGACATTCTAAGTGGAGGGCTTTTACTTGCAAAGATCTTATCATTTTATTTTCTTATTTAGGTTCTCTATATCCTAATCATGCATCTCATACATCAATAGGATATGAAAAGCATAAATAAGTAAATATGCCTAGCATGCTCCTGAAAGAAAGTAAAGCACTAAAATCTAATAATAAAACTTCAAAAGCTTAAATAAACTAGTGATTACAAGCAACCAAGGATCTAAAAATTCTTAAGGATTCAGATTTGGTTGAAGAGTTACCTTGAAAACCAAAATTCAAAGGTAGATTGAAGAACTCCTTCTTCAAATACAATA
The DNA here is from genome assembly GCA_018894105.1 of Jacaranda mimosifolia. Taxonomy (NCBI): domain Eukaryota; kingdom Viridiplantae; phylum Streptophyta; class Magnoliopsida; order Lamiales; family Bignoniaceae; genus Jacaranda; species Jacaranda mimosifolia. Next base: position 23,937,499 of record CM032119.1, read on the forward strand.
TGTTAAACAATGACACATCTGAAAGCAAGTAATTTTTGACCGATTCAAAACTCTCCAAAAATACTGAGAAAAATTGGGTAGATGCTCAAATCATTAAGGAAGTGGCTGGAATAAATTTTAGCTTGAAACTTATTCTGGATCTCCTGTAATAAAATTGACAAGAGACTAGTCTTGCAGGTGGATCTCCAAAGGCTTAGCAACCCAATTGTTTTGCCTCTGTCGAAATGATCCACACACCAATCCAAATCCTACTACTCCTCACTTGTAGCTGGAGAAAGAGAGGAGCATTGAAAAGGAGATGGCCAACTTTAGGGTAGGAAAAAGAAGAAGAAGAAGAAGAAGAAGAAGAATAATGTGATCTTTAACACATGAATGAACACCTTAAAAATGGAGGGAAAAGTGAGAATCTTATTTTTCATTTGCAAGATTGCCTTGTACGTGCACCCCTCACTCTATATCTATATATGTACTGAGGATGGTGGTATCACACCCACCTCAAGGGGGGGCCCACCAACATGCTTGCCTTGCATGCTTAGTTGGCAAATTCAAATCAAATTTGAATTTGTGTGCATTTAAATTACATTTGAAATCTAATTTCAAATTAATTAAATTCCATACTAAAATGATCTTATCATTTGGATTTTCCTTCCAAGAAATATTCTCCTCATTAATTAAATTAAACAATTTAATTTAATTAATTAATCCTTGACTTAACTTTTAAGCTAACTAGCTTAACTCTTTAAGCTAAATTTTGTTAACTTAACTCTTTAACTTGATAAAGCCAAAATTGACCTCAATTTTTGGTCACCCAAAAATCGGTCTCCATGTTGTGAATTTTCTAACACTTAGAAAGTTCTTCCATTACTTAGGAAATGCAATTGGGTTTTGTGTATGACTCAATAGGTTCTACAATTCATTGAACACTCACAACTCTTTGTGACTTTAGAATATCGTATATTCATTTTAGTTTAAACTTCTTTAAACTAATCGGCTTAGTTCAATTAATCTCCATTAATGGAAGAACCTAATCTCCACGGTTGATGTCCAACCTCAAGCCCATGGAGCCCAAATAATTGGTCGAAATAAATGCTCTTGGAAAATTATCATAGCTCTACGCGTACCATGCAAATATGGTCCTTCTATCTCCTATCTTCCAAAAGAGGCATAAGATAAGATATTTGCCGACTCCCTAATGACCTTGATGCTATATCTCTATTCCTAATATTTGATTCCACTTTATTGACTCATATTTTGAAAACGCCTTTTCCAAATTATCAGATTGCCTTACATAAGGACTCCTTAGAATCGATCATTATAGAATACATAGGATATGTACTTGCCCTTCACAAAGACGAGAAGTTGGATTCCATCTTGGATTTCACGAACCTCTATGTCTGAGTAGCTCATGCCCAATCACCACCCGAATGACCCGCTAGGTGATCAGGGAGTAGTCAAAATATGAGGAACTAAACACAAGGTTACCATGGATCCTCAAGTCAAATGACTAATTAGATACACTACCGTAAGCTGGAGAATTTGCCACTTCGGCTATCTAGTGGATTCTCTGGGTGGGTCTTTAGTGCCTTGTTCCCTATCAAGCACCCACTAATATACATCCATATCTCATATGGGATTGCCCATGAAATGGAGAAATATCCAACTTCTTGGATCTATGCATTGTTAGAGCAAGTCTATCGGGATCTTAGATGCCTTGTCTCCTAAGATCCTATGACTTGAAAGATTTAAGATTGCGATTGTGTAAGACTTAATCCATGATCACCGCCTAGTGCGGGATGAAGTCTCGTAGTCTTGTGTGACTAAGGGCTTCAACCAAATGCCAATGAAGTAAATATAAGCATAAGATGAAGATGGCCGTATAAAGAATATCATTTAATCAAGATTGTATCACAAGTGAAATAGATTACAATGCCAATCTAATTGGCTTGCGGGGCACTATTCCAACAATCTCCCACTTGCCCTAAAGGCAATTCCCCTAGCCTTAAGACCTATATTCTCAAGTTGTCCTTCAAAGACCATTTGCATTTAGGGGTTTAGACAGTAGTTTTTGCAATATTCTCTTTTCAGATAACTTTTTCCACTCAGTCGTCACCTCTATCAAATGATATCATATATGAAATGATAATGCATTTATCTATTTTTAGATCACTAATGAAATCTTGGCTCAATCCTAAGTTATCTTCAAAAGACAAATGTAAGCTCATGCACGCTAGGTACTACATCTAACTCTTGAATGATGTCTTTATCCAAACACTTTTCTTTGCAGTTTCCAAAACCACAAATTATTTCACCTCAATGGTAATCCCATCCATGGTCTCTTGTTTGGAACTTTTCTAACTCACCACGCTGCCATTAAGGCAAAATTTAAATTTGAAGTGGATTTTAGGTCATCTACATCAGATTGGAAATTAAAATATGAAAACCCATTGAGTTTCAATTCTCCATTGCCGTATACCAAAAATAAGTCCTTAGTGCTTCTCAAGTACTTTAGGATTGTTTTAACACCCATCCAGTGATGCTCACTGAGGTCGGATTGGAAACGACTCGTAACAATTAGAGTGTGTGCTAATTCGATCTTGTACGTTGAATGGCGTACAATATGCTCCGCATAAAGTATGTAGGACATTCTATATCTTTCGTGGCCAGTCCTAGGGGTCATAGACTTGGAGAGACGAATGCCATGTCCTTTGCAAAGAAACCACTCTTGACTTCTTCCATCCTAAAACTCTTTAGTATTTTGTCAATGTACGATGTTTGGGAAAGGCCCAGCATCCTTTTCGATTTATCTATATAGATATATATTCCCAATATGTAGGATGCTTCTCCTTCATGGAGATTTGTGTAGATAGCCATGCTTTAGTACACTTTAACATTTCTCTCTTATTCTCCATGAGAATAATGTCATCAACGTAAAGCATACTAAAATGTATACAACTTCCACTAGCCTTCTAAAATACACAAGGTTCATACATATTTTTGACAAAGCTAAACAATTTGACTTGCCAATCAAAACGTATGTTCCAAGTTCGAGATACTTGTTTGAGTCCATAAATGAATCTCTGCAGTTTACAAAACTTTTGCCTACTTCCTTTGGATGTAAAACCTTGCGGTTGCTCCATATAGATTTCTTCGTTAATCTTTCAACTCAAGAACTCGGTACTTAAGTATTCTCCTCCTCAATCTGATTGAAGAGCTTTAATACTAAGTCCTTTTTGCTTTTCCACTTCATTCCTATACTCTTTGAACTTTTCAAAGGCTTTGGATTTGTACTTCATAAGATACACGTATCCGAACTAACTATAATCATCAGTAAATGTGATGAAGTAGGAATAGCCTTCTCTCGCACTAACTCTTAGTAGTCTACAAACATTCATATAGATCGAATCCAAAGGACTTATGGTACACTCTGCTTGTCTTACAGAAGTAGTCTTGGTCATTTTTCCCTTTAAACAAGATTCACAAGTAGGAAGTTCCTCAATGCCACTCACATTTAGCGATTTGAGAGCTTTTAACTTTTTCATCCTATTTTTAGAAATATTTCCAAGTCTTGCATGCCAAAGAATGGCATTTTTTTGGTTATCTCATTTCCTTTTATTTGATTGAATATGCATTAGTGAAGGTTGGGAATCTAGTATGTATAATCCATTATTCAATGTACCTTGTGCAATTAAAGAACCGTTCTATAATGCTTTCAATGCATCATTCGATATAGAAAAATTAAATCCTTCATTATCAGCAATGGGTATTGAAATAATGTTCTTAACAAGTTAGGGTACATAATAACAAAGATTTAACTCAATACAAGCATTCCCTAAATTTAACTTTACTACGCCTTATATCATGGCGGCAACTTTTGCTCCATTTTTTAGGCAGTAAATCATATCCCCTTCATGTAGACTTTTTTTTCTTTCCATGCCCTATAATGAATTACAAATGAAAGAACCACATGTGGTATCAAATACCCCTAAGGAAGAATTAGTCGTTAAGTGCATTTGAATGAAGTACATACCCTTCCCAAAGGTGCTAAGGTATTCCTTGTAGTTTCTTTTCCAATGTCTATTTTCGCCACTGTAAAAACAAGTAGCATTGTCTTGTCACTTTTTTTTTCTTAACTCCCCTCAAACCCTTCAAGGGTTGCCTCCCTTTCGAAGAGAAATTTTTCTTTCTCTTAGCTCCCTTTCTAGGACCCCTAAGGCCCTTTGATTTAGAGGTGGAAACAAGCATAAAAGGATTTTCCTTTTTCATAGTCGCGTCTGCGGTCACAAGCATGTTCACAAATTCATTAATCATAACCTCTTACTTGGACATACTGAAGTTCATAATGAATTGGTCGAATGAAAAAGACAACGATTGGAGGATCAAATCCTCGTAAAGGTCATTGCCTATGACCACATTAAGTTGTCCAAGCTTCTCAATGATCTCTATCATCTTGAGGCCGTGATGGTGTACATTAGCACTTTTACCCTTCCGTGTCCAAAAGAGCTTCTTTGACGAAATGAACCTTTCATGTTGAGTTTGGACACCGTACATCTCTTGTAGGTGTTTATAGATTTCACATGCATGTCTCATATGCTCCGAGTCTTTTGAAACTCTTTAGTCATGGAAGCCATCATAAGGTATCTTACTTGTATCATCATCCACAAGTTTAGTGAACACTTTGCATGCCTCATTGGTGGCATTGTCTCCCAAAGACGTAGGTTCTTTTTTCGAAGTCAAGAATGATTTTAAGGTTCCTTAACCAATCATGGAAGTTGGGCCCAATTAGCTTATTGGTTTTCAAAATACTTGCGAGTGGATTTTTAGCCATTTTGTTTGAAGATTTCAAAAATCTACAAGAGGTGAAAAAAGAGTATAAGCATGTGATTGAATTTAGATATTGCAAAAATATGTTTACGGTCTTTCAAGCATGTTTTTCTCCCACTATTTTATCAAATTCTTCACCCCCTAAAGAATTTAGGAAATCCTATTTTCTAGTGAGAATCAAGATCCTAAGGACTTGCAAGTTGACCTAAGACTCGTGAGACATCCACAAACAATCGAAAGGTAAGCAATTTTTGCTAATTGCATCTCATGCAACTCTTGAAATATTTTGCCTCACTTTTCAAATGGACCCACGACTCATGAAACATCTACACTACTACGTGTTAAGTCAGACCTACCAATCAAGCTTTGATTTGAGACAGACACCACGACAACCCACGACTCATGTGATAATGCATGGGCATGCTTAAATCAAAAGTGTATCATATGCTAAGTATATGGTCACAACTTTCCACTACAAGTGTGACCCACAACTCGTGAGACCTGACAGAAATAATGGTAGCATCGTCATGCCACATACTATTGGTAGAAGTCATGGATTAATTAAAACTCTTTTAATTTACATCCATTTTTACTTGATAGTGGAAAAGCACTTAGATATTCTAAGTGGTGGGTTTTTTGCTTGCAAAGATCTCATCATTTTATCTTCTTATTTAGATTTTGTATATCCTAACCATGCATCTCATTCATCAATATGATATGAAAAGCATAAATAAGTAAATGCGCCTAGCAAGCTCCTAGGGTGGGATGACCATGAGCTTAAACAAGTGGTGCACTTAGAGCTATAAGTGCACTATCTAATTGACTTTAAGTGGGTTGATTAAATCTAGCTATTACATGAGTATATCCCCATACATTCACGGGTCTTCAAAAGTCTGCGTGCCTCCAAGGGTCTTCTTTGCTCCATGCAACATTTACATGAAGAAAAAATCCTCCTTTCTAGTGATTCTACTCTCATGACTTTTACAAGTAGAATAAAAGAGGCATGCAAGCCCCCATTTAATACAACCCTTTTCAATAATTTGAAACAAATAAAATCAATATTAAAGGCTCATGATCATCCTCATTCATTCATAATCCATTCAATAATTAAATGAACAATAAATAAATATAGAATTAAAAATTAATTCAAACAATTAAATACTTATCTCATAAACAAATAATTGGCCAAGCATAACTTTTATGCCAAAAATTGAAGATTAACTTTAACCAATTTTTAAAAACATTAAAAAATGTCAAACATAATTTTGAGACCTTGCACAACATTTGTGCATCTATTATGTGTGAGCCAAAACTCTTTTGGTCACATAAAGAAGCACAAAAATAACAAAAACTCATGCCAAATGAAAAAGTGCTGCTGCACACCCAGGCTGGGAACACTGCCGTGAAGTAGGTGTGCACCAAGCGTGCTCGCTGCTAGCCAGTGCCTAGCCAAGCAGGGCAGCTTGCCCTGTTTTCACTTTGGCACCGATACATGTCCATTTTAGCTCAACGTTTGTGCACAAAAAAATTTAAGACACTTTCCAAATATTGAAACACACATTACAGATGAAAATCCAGATTCAAGACTCTATTTAAAAATAGAATTTCAAGTGCTCAAACATGCTTCCAAAAACTAGTATAAGTAAGAATCATATTCTTCAAAAATCTCCAACAAAACTCTAATCAAATTGGATCCATAAAATGACTAAAACATCTTAAGGCCAATCAACACACGCTATATCAACAAATAACATCAATTAATGCCAAATCAACATTCAATATTAATAGCTACAAATTAAAACATACTAATCATATGAATCAACTCTTAAAACACATATTAGCATGCTATTGATTCATCAATCAAGAAGCCGCATACAACATTATCCAAAGGCTCTAATCCATCAATTGAATAGAGAATTCGGTGATTTTGATCAATCCACATGAATCAATTAACAAAAAAAAATCCAAATCTAAGCATGAGTTAGGCTCCGATACCACTTGAAAGCAAGTAAGGCAGTAGGATCCAATAATAAAACTTCAAAAGCATAAATAAACTAGTGCTTACAAGCAACCAAGGATCTAAACCTGCTTTAGGATTCAGATTTGGTTGGAGAGTTACCTTAATTAGCAAAATCCAAAGGTAGATTGAAGAAGTCCTTCTTCAAACGAAATCTGCCAAACAGTGGTGCAGCTAGAAGCTACCAGTTTTTAACCAATTCAAAACCCTCCAATAATGCTGAAAAAATTCCAGTAGATGCTCAACACCTTGAAGAAGCAGCTGGCACAAATTTTAGCTTGAAAATCCTTCTAGATCTCTTGGATAAAATCAAGAAGACACTGGTCTTGATAGAGGATCTCTAAGGGATTAGCAAAACTAAGTGTTTTTCCTCTATCGAAATGATCCACACGCCAATCCAAATCCTACTACAACTCACTTTTGGCTGGAGAAAGAGAGGAGAGTTAAGAAGCCAGTGGCTAATTTTTGGGTACGGAGAAGAAGAAGAAGGTGATCTTCAACACATGCATGAATACCTTGAAAATGGAGGGAAAAGTGAGAATCTAATTCTTTACTTACTAAAATTGTGATTGCCGCCCCCTCACTATATATCTATATATAGAGTGAGGATTGTGTGATGCCACCTTCCTCAAGGGAGGGGGGGACTGCCAACCATGCGTAATATGCATGCTTAGTTGTCAAATTCAAATCTAATATGAATTTGTGTGCATTTGAATTAGATTAGAAATTTTATTTCAAATTAATTAAATGCCACAATTAAATGATCCTATCATTGGAATTTTTACTCCAAAGAATATTCTCCTCATTAATTTAATTAATAAATTTAATTTAATTAATTAATTCTTGGCTTAACTCTTTAAGTCAACTAGCTTAAATCTTTTAAGCTCAATTTTGTTAACTTAACTCTTTCAGTTAACTTAACCAATTGATGGTCACATGACACCAAATAATTATCTTTAATTATTAGTCTAATTTAACTACATTAATTAGTTAATCAATTTGACACTTAAATTAATCAAACCAAAATTGACCCCAATTTCAATCACTTAAAAATGGTATCCATGGAGAGAATTTTCTAATACTTAGAAAGTTCTTCCATTACTTAGGATATGTAATTGGCTTTTGTGTGTCACTTAATAGGTTCTACAATTCTTTAGACATGGGCTCACAACTCCTTGTGATTTTTGAATACCGTATATTCATTTTAGTGTAAACTCCTTTAAACTAATCAACTCAATTCAATTAATCTGCATTAATTGAAAAATACCTAATCTCCATGGTTGATGTCCAATCTCAAGCCATAGAACCCAACTAATTGGCTGAAATGAATGCTTTTGGAGAACCATCATAGCTCTACGCGTACCATGCAAATATGGTCATTTCGTCTCCAATATCCTGAAAGAGGCCTAGGGTAAGATGTATGCCGGCTACCTAATAGCCTCAATTCTATGTCTCTATTCTCAATGTTTGATTCCACTTTATGACTTTATCTTTGGCAAAACTCCTTTTTTTTCCAAATTGTCATATTACCTTGCACAAGGATTTTTTGGAATCGATCATTATAGAATACATAGGAGATGTACTCACCCTTCACAAAGATGAACCATCAGATTCTATCTTGGATCTCACAAACCTCTATGTCTAAGTAGTTCATGCCCAATCTCTACCTGAATGGCTTGCTAAGTGATCAAGAAGAAGTCAATGCATGAGGACTTAAACACAAGGTTACCGTGGATCCTCAGGTCAAAGGACTAATTATATATACTAGCATAAGCGAGAGAATTTTCCCCTACCGACTTGCCACTTCGACCGTCTAGTAGATTCTTCGGTGGGTCTTTAGTGCCTTGTTCCCTAACAAGCACCCACTAACATGCGTCCATATCTCATATGGGATTGCCCATGGAATGGAGCATTATCCAACTCCTTGGATCTATGCATTTTCATTACAAGTCTATCTAGATCTTATATGTACTGTCTCTTGGAATCCTATGATTTGGAAAATTTAAGATCACGACCATGTAAGGCTCATTCCATGATCACCACCAAGTGCATGACCAAGTCCTTTAGTCTTGAGTAATCTAAGTGCTTTAGCCAAATGCCAATGAAGTAGATATGAGCATAAGATAAAGATGGCCATATTATTAATATCATTCAATCAAGACTGTATCATAAGTGAAATAGTTTACAACTCCAATCTAATTAGCTTGCTGGGCACTATTCCAACACTTTGCTTATAGATCCAATTGCAACCAACAGGATCTATCTCCTTCAGTAGCTCTACCAAATAAATACTTTGTAGGAGTTCATGGAGTTTATTTTTGACTTTATAATGTTAAGCCAATGTCTCGAGTCTATGTCTGACATAGCTTCTTCATAGGTTTTCGGATCACTATCCTGATTGGTCCGTTTTATGAAGGAGTCCAAACTTTTTTGGTTACTTCTTGATTTGATCCGACCTTCTTAGAGGTTATGTGTAAGGCTCTTATTGATATTTACTTATTTCTACCACTTGTGGGATTTTAATGATCATTTTGAACTTCACCAAGTTTAATTACGTCTCTTTTTCTATCTAATAAAAATTTCTTTTCTAAAAATGCGGCATTCCTTGAAACGAACACCCTTTGTTCCATGGGATTATTAAAGTAATGACCCAAAGACTCTCTTGGGTAACCTATAAACTTGCACAAAGTGGATCTACTATCCAACTTGTCTCCCACTAACCGTCTCATGTAGGCGGGAACCCCAAACCCTCAAAGTAATGATAAGAGGGTGCTTTGCCATACCACATCTCATTCAACATTTTGGCACCAACTTTGAAGATACTACACTTAGTAACTTTATTGCTATTAATAAGGCATATCCCCAAAAGGATATAGGCACATTGGAAGAACCCATCATGGAACTTACCATGTCTAGCAAAGTATAGTTTCTCCTTTCAGCTACTCCATTATTTTGGGTGTGCTGAGTGGAGTCCATTGAGAGAGAATCTCATTCTCTTTTAGATGATCCAAGAATTCAGTACTTAAGTATTCTCCCCTTTGATCCGATCAAAGAGCTTTAATATTAAGTCCCTTTGGTTTTTCCACTTCATTCATATATTCTCTAAACTTTTCAAAGTACTTCATAAGATACACATGTTCAAATCAACTATAATCATCGGTGAAGGCAATGAAGTTGGAATAGCCTTCTCTCGCACTAATTCTTAGTAGGCCACAAAAATCTATATGGATCAAATCTAAAGGACTTGTAGTGCGCTCCGTTTGTCCTACAAAAGGACCCTTGGTCATTTTTCCCTTTAAACAAGATTTACAAGTTGGAAGATTTTCAATGCTACTAACATTTAGTGCTTTGAGATCTTCTAACTTGTTTATCTGATTTTTAGAAATATGTCCAAGTCTTACATGTCATAACATAGCATTTTCTTAGCTATCTAATTTTCTTACTTTGTTGAATGTACATTAGTGATGGTTGAGAATCCAAAAATGTATAATCCTTCGCTAAGTATACCATAAGCATTTAAAGAACCCATTCTTTAATGCATTCAATCTCCTATTTGATATAGAATGGTCATATCCTTCGCTATCTAAAACGGGAATTGAAATAATGTTCTCAACAATATATGGTACATATTAACAAGGGTTCAATACAATTATGGAGTTCCGTAAGTCTAACTTATTATACGCCTTCGGCTTTAGCAGCAACTCTTGCTCCTTCGCTAAGGCAGTGGATCATACCCCATCACTAGCTCTTATTCTTCTTTCTATTCTTTGTAACAACTTACAAAAACAAGAAACCACATGCGATATCATATATCCATGAGAAAGAATTTATCTTTTAATGCACTTCAATAAAGTACATACCCTTCTCAAGGGTTACAAGGTATCCCTTGCAATTCCACTTTCAATGGCCTATCTCACCAAGGTAGAAACAAGTAATACCAACTGTATCCTCTATAATCTTCTCGACTACTCTAGATGCCTTTAATGATTGCTTTCCCTTTAGAGGAAGAACTTTTCTTTCTTTTACCTCCCTTTCTAGCACCCCTAGGGCCCATAGACTTGGAGAAGGAAACAAGCATTAATGGTATGCCCTTGTCATGGGAATCTTCATCTAGATTAACATTTTGATAAATTAAAACTCGGCAAGGATGTGAGGATCAAATCCTCATGGAGATAATTGTCCATCACTACGTCCAAGTTGAAAAGTTTTTCCAAGCTTAATCATCTTTAGACCGTAGTTGATGACACACAACTTTGCATCTATCTAAGCTTGAAAAATCTCCTTTGACAACATGAATTTCTCATACCTTGTTTACTTTACAACTGTTGTAAACTTTAACCGAGGTATAATTCATGTGCCCTTGAGACTTTTGAAGTTTGTGGATGCCATCATGAGACAATGGGATAGGATAATCCTTAACCCAATTCATGAACTTTTCATATCTATCTTGATCTACTATAATCCTTATGGGATTATGAGCACCTTGGTATAAGACATATATCTGCTTCAAGGAATCTAGAATTATTTTTGAGATAAGTCAATCGTGGAAGTTTGGCCCAGTTGGTTTATTGGTTTCCATAATAATGTGGAGTGGATTTTTTGCCATTTTTTGAGATTACACAAATCCTCAAATGCGAAAAGGAGAATATAAGCATGTGATTGAATTTTGATATAGAAAACATGTTCATGGTCTTTCAAGCATGTTTTTCTCCTACTATTTTTTTCAAATCCTTCACCCCCAAGAAAAATTCGAAAAATCATATTTCATAGTGAGAATCAACATCCTGAGGACTTGCAAGTGTCCCATGAGTCGTGAGATATCCACAAACAATTGAAAGGTAAGTAATTTTTGCTAATTACATCTTATACAACTCTTGAGATATTTTGCCTCACTTTTCATGTTGACCTACGAATCGTGAGACATCCACACTACAAGGTGTTAAGTCGGACATACCAATCAAATTTTAATTCGAGACAAGCACCACAACATCCCACGAATCGTGTGATAATGCATGGGTATTCCCAAATCAAAGGTGCATTATATGCTAAGTATATGGTCGTAGCTTTCCACTATAAGTGTGACCAACGACTCGTGAGATATCACATAAATAATGGTAGCATCGTCATGCCATATACTATTGGTAAAAGGTAAAACTCCTTTTAATTTGCATCCATTTTCACTTAATATTTGTAGAGTAATTAGACATTATAAGTGGAGGGTTTTTGTTTGAAAAGATTTTATCATTTTATCTTTTTATTTAGGTTTTCGATATCCTAACCATGCATCTCATACATCAATAGGTTTGGAAAGCATAAATAAGTAAACGTGCCTGGCATGCTCCTAAGGGGGGATGATCATGAGCCTAACCAAGTGGTGCACTTAGAGCCATAGATACACCACTTAGTTGATTTTACGTAGGTTGATTAAATCTAGCTATTACATGAGTGTATTCCTATACATTCATGGGTCTTCTTGCCTCCAATGGTCTCCTTGCTCTTTGTAACATTTACAAGAGAAAGATATCCTCACTCCTAGTGATTCTACTCTCATAACATTTACAAGATAGAATTAAGAAGCATACAAGCCCCAATTTAATACAACCTTTTTCAACAACTTGAAGCAAATAAAATCAATATTAAAGGCTCATAATCATCCTCATTCATTCATCATCCATTCAACAATTAAATGAACAATAAATAAATCTAGGATTAACAAATAATTCCAACAATTAAATGCTTATCTCATAAACAATTAATTGGTTAAGCAAAATAAGCATAACATTTATGCATCTCATTTTTGCATGAAATTGGAGATTAACTTGAACAAGTTTCTAAAAGTAATAAAAAATAACAAACATAATTTTGAGAACTTGGGCAACACTTGTGCATCTATCTATCATCATTTGAATAAGTTTTTGTCACTTAAGGAACACAAAAATAGGCTCAAAACTCATGCCAACCAAAATTGGTCGCTGCTGCCTGGGCAGTGCGCACGGCTGGGCGGCAGGTGCGCTCATAGTCCCACCTATGTGATGCCATGGTACAACGGAACCCCTATTTTGAGGTTTGGACCGAGTCCAGTCAATTTTAGTTCAACTTTTGTGCACCAAAAATTGTAAGACACATCCTAAACCTCAAACCACACACATTTTAGATGAAATTCCAAATCTAAAACACCTTTCAAAAATGGAATTTCATGTGCTCAAACATGCTTCAAACTTCAAGCTCAAGTAAGAATCACATTCTTCAAAAATCTCCAATAAAACACCAATCAAATTGGATCCAAAAATGACCAAAACAACTAAAGGCTAATCAACATAAGGTATATCAACATATAACATCAATTAATTCCAAATCAAGATTCAACTTCAATAGCTATGATTAAAACATACTAATCATATAAATCAACACTTAAAACGCATATTAGCATGTTTTCAATTCATCAATCAAGGAACCACACACAACATCATCCACACACTCCAATCCATCATATAAATCAAGAATTTTGTGATTTTGATCAATCCATAACATAAATCAATCAATCAAAAAATCCAAATCAAAGCATGAATTAGGCTCTGATACCACTTGAAAGCAAGGCATGAGGATCCAATAATAAAACTTCAAAAGCTTAAATAAACTAGTGCTTACAAGCGACCAAGGATATAAACATGCTTTAGGATTCATATTTGGTTGAAGAGTTACCTTAAAAAGCAAAATCCAAAGGTAGATTGAAGAACTCCTTCTTCAAACAAAAACTGCCAGACAGTAGCGTAGCTAGAAGCAAGCAATTTTTGATCGATTCAAAACTCTCCAAAAATACTAAAATAATTCTAGTAGATACTAAATTCCTTAAGGATACTGCTGGAATAAATCTCAGCTTGAACTCCTTCCAGATCTCCTAGAATAAAATCAACAAAAGACTAGTCTCACAAATGGATCTCCAAAAGCTTAGCAACCCACATATTTTGCTTATATCAAAATGATCAACACACCAATCCAAATCCTACTACTCTTCACTTGTAGCTGGAGAAAGAGATGAGAGTTGAAATAGAGATGGCCAATTTTAGGGTAGGAAGAAGAAGGAGAAGACGATGATCTTCAATACATGAATGAGCACCTTGAAAATGGAGGGAAAACTGAGAATCTAATTCTTCATTGCACGATTGCCTTGTAACTAAAAGCAAGAGTAACGTTAGGATCTATAAATCAAAAATTCCAAACCTTGAAAAATAACTAAGCTACTCGAGCATTTAAGGATCTAGATATGCTATAGATTTGGATTAGAAAGAAGAACTACCTCTTGTAGCTCAAAATAAGTAGAAAATTAACTATCTTTCTCGAATCTAGAAACTATCTTGAATCGGCACAGCAGAAAAGCAGCAACCTTTGACCCAGTTATACTGCTCCAAAAATCACCAAATTAAAATTTAGAACACCTCCGCACACTGAGGAATCCACTATGAAAAAATTGGAGTAAAAAGTCTTTTAGATTGCTCCAAAAAAATTTGCCAATCTAGAGCTACTACAGTGGATCTCCAAAATTCAGCAAGTCAAATACCTTGCCTCTACTGATATGATCCACACCCCAATCATTCTTCCAATTTCCCCTAACTAAAAGCTGGAGTTAGAGAGGAAAAAACTAGGTAAAGTAGGCCAATTCTCAAGTTGGGAAGAAGAAGGAATGCAAAGCTCAACATATGATGTAATGCTTGGAGAAAGAGAGTTTTTGGAGGGAATGCAAAGAATCTAATCTTCAAACTTTCAACAATGAGTATATCCAAATTTGCTCACCCTCTATATCTATAGATAGAGGGAGGAAGGTTTGATGCTCCTCAAAGTGACCGCCCAAGTGGCATGCTAAGTTGGAAAATTCAAATTCAAGTCTTACTTGAATTTTATGTGCATTTCAATTACATTTGGAATCTAATTCCAAATTAATTAAGATGCTAATTTAAATGAACACTTCATTTAAATTTGCCCTCCAGAAAGTGTTCTTTCCATTAGTTAAATTACACACTTTAATTTAATTAATTAACCTTTGATTTAACTCTTAGATCAAACAAGTTTAACTCTTAAGCTTAAACTAGTCAACTTACTCGTTAAGTTAACTTGACCAATTGATCGTTAATATGGCACCAAATAATTAACTCCTTAATTATTGGTCTAATTTAACTTTAAATTAGTTGATTAATTTAACACTTAAATTAATCAAACTAAAATTGACCATTAAATTGGTTCCTTGAAAATTGGTCACCAAAGGGTAAATTTTCCTAACGTTTAGAAAATTGCTCTACCAATTTTGGAAGCTAATTGGTTTTGTGTGTGACCTAATAGGTTTTATCATTCATTGGGCATAGATTCACAACTCTTTGTAACTTTTGAATATCTTATATTCATTTTAGTTTAAAACTCTTTTTAAATTAATCGACTCAATTCAATTAATCTCATTAATCAAAGAGTATCCAATCTCCATGGTCGATGTCCAACCTCAAGCCCATGAGGCCCAACTAATTAGCCGAAATGAATATTCTGGAGAACCATCATAGCTCTATGCATACCATGCAAAAACGGTCTTCCCAATGTCTCTATTCTTAATGTTCATTTCCTTTGTGTAACCTCACCTTTGCAAAACTCCTTTTCCCAATTGTCACACCACCTTGCGCAAGGATTTCTTGGAATCGATCATTATAGAACACATAGGAGATGTATTCGCCCTTTATAAAAGTGAGGAGTCGAATTCCATCTTGGATCTCACAAACCTCCATGCCAAGTAGCTCATACTCAACCTCAACCCGAAAGACTCGCCAAGTGGTCAGGGAAGAGTCAAAGCATGAGGATCGAATGCAAGGTTATGATGGATCCTTAGGTCAGAGGACTAATAATATGTACTAGCGAAAGTAGGAGAATTAACTACTACCGACTTGCCACTATAGATTTCTAATGGATTATTTAGAGGATCTTCAGTGCCTTGTTCTCTAACAAACACCCACTAACATGCACCCATATCTCACACAGTTGCTCATGGAACAGAGCAATATCCAACTCTTGGATTTATGCATCGTTACTACAAATGTATCCAGATCTTAGATACCCTGTCTCATAAGATCCTATAACTTGAAAAATTTAAGATCACGACTGTGTGAGACTTATTCCATGGTCATTGAACCAAGTCCCGTAGTCATAAGTGATCTAAGAGCTTCATCCAAATGCATGTGAAGTAATAAATAGCACAAGATGAGGATGGCCATATAAAGAATATCAATAAATCAAGATTATTTTACAAGGAAATAGTTTTTACAAGGCCAATATAATTAGGTTGTCAGGCACTATTCCAACAATCTTCCACTTGCCCTAAATCCAATGTCCCATGGCCTTGAGACCTATCTTTTCAAGATGTTCTTCAAAGACCTTTTGCTTTAGGGGTTTAGTCAGTAGATATGTTATATTCTCTTCCGAAGTAACTCTCTCTGGTCAGATGCCGCCTCTATCAATGATCTCCTAGATCAAATGATATCACCTCAAAATGTGCTTGGATTTTTTATGAGATCTTGGCTCTTTAGCTTGCCCTCTACCCTGGTGTTGTTACAAAAGACAACTACTGCTTAACAATACTAGGCACTATATTCAACTTTTGAATGAAGTTTTTCATCCAAACACCTTCATTTGCAGCTTCCGAAGCTGCAATGCATTCTGCTTCAGTGTTGAAATTGACCATGGTGTCTTATTTGAAACTCTTACAACTCACCGCACCATCATTGAGGCAAAATATAAATCTAGAAGTGGATTTGAGGTCATCTACATCGGATTGGAAACTTGAATTCAAAAACCCTTCTAGTTTCAATTCTCCATTGCCGTATACTAAAAACAAGTCCTTAGTACTTCTTAAGTGTTAAAGATTGCTTTCACAACTATTCAGTGACTCTCATTTGGATTGGATTGGAACTTACTCGTAACACTTAGCGAGTGTGCCACATCTGATGTTGTACATTGAATTGTCTACATTATGCTACTTATAGCAGAGGCATAAAGTATGTGGGATGTCCTTCATTTCTCTTCCATTGTTTAAGGGGCCATAGACTAGGAGATGAATGCCATGTCCCATGGGAAGAAATCCCTTATGGGATTCTTCTATACTTAACCTCTTTAGTATCTTGTTAATGAACAAGATTTGGGAAAGCCCCAGCATCCTCTTAGATCTATCCCTATATATACGTATTCCTAATACATAGGATGCATATCCTAAATCTTTCATAGAGAATTGTGTAGATAACCACGCTTTAGTATACTATAACAGTCCTACCTTATTCCCAATGAGAAGGATGCCATCGACATAAAGCACAATAAACTGTACACTACTCCTAATAGACTTCTTGTACACACATGGTTCATACACATTTTTGACCAAGCTAAACGATTTGACTGTTTTGTCAAAACGTATGTTCTAACTTTGGGATGCTTGTTTGAGTCCATAAATGGATCTCTGAAGTTTGCAAACCTTTTGCTCACTCCCCTTGGATGTAAAACCTCCCCTTGGATGTAAAACCTTGTGGTTGCTCTATATAAATTTCTTCTTCAATGTCTTCATTGAGGAAAGTAGTTTTCACATCTATTGGCTATATCTCCTAGTCATAATACGCAGCTATGGAAAGAAGAATCCAAATAGACTTAGGCATTGCGATCGGTAAAAAGGTTTTCTTGAAATCAATACCAGGTCTTTGAGTGTAACCTTTTGCCAATAGTCATGCCTTAAAAGTCACCACTTCTCCATCTACTCCAAGCTTTCGCCTATAGATCTACTTGTAACCAATAGAAACTATTCCCTTTGGTGGATCTACCAAAGTCTATACTTTATTTGTGTACATGGAGTTCATTTTGAATCTCATGGCTTCAGGCCAACATCCGAATCTATGTCCAACATAGTTTCTTCATAGGTCATTGCATCATCATCTGTTTGGCTCGTCTCATGAAGGAATCCGAACATTTTGGGTTGCTTCTTGATTCAATCCAACCCTCATAGAGATTGTGTGTGAGGCCCTTGTTGCTCATTTGTTTCCATCGCATGTGGGATTTTTTGATCATCTTGAACTTTATCAAGCTCAATGAAAATGCCATTCCTATCTTACAAAAATTGCTTTTCCAAAAAGTAGGCGTTCATCGAAACAAGCACCTTTTGTTTTAAGGGACCATAGAAATAGTAACCCATAGATGTTCTAGGGTATCCGACAAACATGCACAAGATGGATCTTCTATCCAACTTATCTCCTACTGTCTGTCTCGTGTAGACAGGAGATCGCCAAAAGGTTACGGGCACATCGAAAAAGATCATCATGTAATGTACCGTGTCCAATAAGGTATAGTTTTTCCTTTCAGCTACTCCATTATATTGAGGTGTGCTGGGTGGAGTCCATTGACAGAGAATCCCATTCTTCTTTAAATAATCCAAGAATTTAGTGCTCAAGTATTCTCCTCCTCAATCCGATCGAAGAGCTTTAATACTTAGCCCCAATTGTTTTTCCACTTTACTCCTATACTCTTTGAACTTTTCAAAAGCTTCGGACATGTTTTCCATAAGAAACACGTGTCCAAACTGACTATAGTCATTGGTGAAGTGATGAAATAGGAATAGCCTCCTCTTCCACTAGCTCTTAGTGGTCCACAAACGTCTGTATGGATCAAATCCAAGAGACTTGTGGAGCACTCCGTTTGTCCTACAAAAGGAGCTTTGGCCATTTTTCCCTTTAAACAAGATCCACAAGTAAGAAGGTCCTTAATGCCACTAACATTTAGTACTTTGAGAGCTTCTAACTTGCTCATCCTATTCTTAGAGATATGGTCAAGTCTTGCATGCCAAATAATGACATCTTCTTGGATATCTAATTTTCTTTTACTTGATTGAATGTGTATTAGTGAAGGTTGGGAATCAAATATGTACAATCCATTTATTAATGTACCTTGAGCAATCAAAGAACCATTCTTTAATGCCTTCAACTTTCCATTCAATATAGAAAAATCAAATCATTCATTATCAAGAATGGGAATTGAAATAATATTCTTTACAATATGGGGTACATAATAAATGGGATTAAGTACAATGCAAGTATTCCCCAAGTCCAACTTGATAACGTCTTGGAAAGTGGCCACAACTCTTGCTCCATTTCCTAAGCGAAGGATCATATCCCCTTCACGAAGACTCTTTCTTCTTTCTATTCCCTATAATGAATTACAAATGTGAGAATCACATGCTGTATCAAATACCCATGTGGAAGAATTGGTCGTCATGTGCACTTCAATAAAGTGCATACCCTTCTTTGCAAGGTAAGCTTTGCAATTTCTTTTCTAATGCCCCTTTTCGCCATAGTAGAAACAACTAGCTTCAGTTCTAACCTTTTTCTTAACCCTCCCGAAACTCTTCTCTGGTTACTTCCCTTTCGAGGAAGAACTTTCTTCCTCTTACCTTTCTTTCTAGGACCCCTAGGGCCCTTAGACTTGGAGGAGGATGCAAGCATAAGGAGCTTCTCCTTTCTCATAGTCACCTCTGTAGTCACAAGCATATTAATCAATTCGTTAATCGTACATCTTGCTTGGACATATTGAAGTTCATAACAAATTGATCATATGATGGTGGCAATGACTATAGGATCAAATCCACATAAAGGTCGTTGTCCATGACCATATCTAACTATCCTAGCTTCTCGATGAGTCCAATCATCTTAAGGCTGTGATCATAGCCATTGGACTTTTAACTCATCATTGCCCTAAAGAGCTCCTTAGACAAAGCGAACCTTTTGTGTCTACTTGGTACACCTACAACTCTTGCAAGTGTACATAGATTTCTCAAGCATGTTTCATGTGCTCATGAGTCTTTTAGAGCTCGTTGGACATGGATGCCATCATGACACACCTTATTTGCAAATCATCATCTACAAATTTTGTGAACATTTCAGGTTGTGCATTGATGGCGTCATCACCAAGTGTATCCATGGGACTTTGATCAAGGATGTAAGTCCGCTTTAAAGAGTCAAGAATGATTTTAAGGTTTCTTAACTAATCTTTGAAGTTTGGCCCAATTAGTTGATTGGTTTCCAAAGTTGGTGCAAGTGGATTCTTAGCTATTTTGTTTAATGATTTTGAAAATCTACAAGAAGCGAAAAAAGAGTATAAGCATGTGATTGAGCTTGATATTAAAAACATGTTTTATGGTCTTTCAACTATGTTTTTCTCCCATTATTTTATCAAATTCTTCACCTTCTAGAAGAATTTGAGAAATCATATTTCCTAGTGAGAATCAAGATTCGAAGGACTCGAAAGTAGACCCCAGTAAGTAGATGTATATCCACGAGCAATCCAAAGGTAAGCAACAATTGCTAATTGCATCTCATCCAATTCTTGATATATTTTGCTTCACCATTTCATGTAGATCTCTTAATGGACGACCTCTACATTACTTGGTGTTAAGTTAAACCTACCAATCAATCATTAATTCAAGACAGTCACCACAACATCCCCCATAACTGAATGTATAATGTGTGGACATTCTTAAATCAAAGGTGCACTCATGCAAAACATATGGTCACAACTTTCCACCTAAGTATGACCCTCGTAACCGGATGTATATCATACAAAGGTGGTAGCATTATCATGTAACATACTATTGGTAAAAGGCTTGGATTAATTGAAACTCTTTTAATTTGTATCCTTTTTGACTTAATATTAGAAAAACACTTAGACATTTTAAGTGGAGGTATTTTGCTTACAAAGATCTCATCATTTAATCTTCTTATTTAGGTTTTCTATATCCTAAACATGTATCTCAACATCAATAGGATATAGAAAGTGTAACTAAGCAAATTCGCCTAGCATGCTCCTAAGGTGGGATGACCATGAGCCTAACCAAGTGGTACACTTAGAGCCATAGGTGCACCACCTAGTTGATTTTAGCTGGGTTGGTACACTTAGAGCCATAGGTGCACCACCTAGTTGATTTTAGGTGGGTTGATTAAATCTAGTCATGACGTGAGTGTATCCCATACATTCATGAGTCTTCAAAAGTCTCCATGCCTCCAAAGGTCTCCATTGCTCCATGCAACAATTACATGAATAGGAAATCTTCACTCCCAATGATTCTACTCTCATAAGATTTACAAGGTAGAAATAAAAGGCATGCAAGCCTTAATTTAATACAACCCATTTCAACAACTTGAAACAAATAAAATCAATACTAAAGGCTTATGATCATCCCCTTTCATTCATCATCCATTCAACAATTAAATGAACAATAAATAAATCTAGAATTAATAATTAATTCCAATAATTAAATGCTTATCTCATAAATAAATAATTGAACAAGCATAACATTTATGCCATAAATTGGAGATTAACTTTAACTAGATTTTAAAAGCAATCAAAAATGTCAAACATAATTTTGAGGACTTGCACAATACTTGTGAAACATAACACACGATTTAATGCCATTTCTAGCCACTCAAGGAACCAAAAGGAAGCTCAAAACCTGCCCAAACCCAAAATGGGCACTGTTGGCCAAGCTTGGCGTACAGCTGGGCAATAGCTCTCAGCCATTGCCAAGCCAACTTGCACCATTCCTGCCGGTAGCCCCCTGTTTTGGGGTCAAAGGCTAGTCAATCCTATTTTTAGCTCAACTTTTGTGCACCAAAAATTATAGAACACTTTCTAGACATTAAATCATATATTATGGACCAATTTCCAGATATAAAACTCTTTTTAAAACTGAAAATTAAAGTGCTCAATCATGCTTCAAAAATTCAAGTTTAAGTGAGAATCAAATTCTCCAAAAACCTTCAACCAAACTCCAATCTCATTGGATCAAAAAAATAACCAAAACACTTTTGATCAATAAACAACATGCTATATCATCATAACATTGATTAATGCCAAATCAACTTCAACATTAATAACTATGAATTGAAACATACTAAAATATGAATCAACACTTAAATCACATAAAAGCATGCTTTCAATTCATCAAGCAATAGAGCCACAAGCATCATCAACCAAACACTCCAATATATTACACGTATCAATTATTTGGTGATATTGATCAATTCATCACATGAATCAATCAATCAATAATCCAAAACATAGCATGAAAAAGGCTCTAATACCACTTGAAAGCGAGAGTAGCGTTAGAATCCATAAATCAAAACTTCTAAAACTTGAAACATAACTAAGCTACTCAAGAATCCAAGGATCTAGACATGCTATATATTTGTATTAGGAAGAAGAATGACCTCTTGTAGCTCGAAACAAGGAGAAAATCAACTAACTATCTCTCTCAGATCTAGAAACTATCTGGAATTGGCACAACGGAAACGCAGCAACCTTTGCCCCAGTTATACTGCTCCAAAAATCACTAAATTAAATCTATAACACCTCCGTACACTGAGGAAACTACTATGAAAAAATTGGTGCAAAAAGACTTCTGGATAGCTCCATAAAAATTCGTCAATCTGAAGCTACTGTAGTGGATCTCCGAAATTCAGCAAGTCAAACGCCTTGCCTCTATTGATATGATTCACACCCCAATCATTATTCTAATTTTCCCTCACTACAAGATGGAGTTAGATAGGAGAAAATGAGGTAGAGGAGGCTGATTTTTAGGTTGGGAAGAAGAAGGAATGCAAAGCTCAACACATGATGTAATCCATGGAGATAGAGAGTTTTTGGAGGGAATGCAAAGAATCTAATCTTCACACTTTTAGCAATGAGTATATCTGAATTTTCTCACCCTCTCTCTATGTATATAGAGGGTAGAAGGTGTGATGCTAGTCGGCATCACACCTTCCTCAAGGTGACTACCCCAGTGGCATGCCAAGTTGGCAAATTCAAATTCAAGTCTTACTTGAATTTCATGTGCATTTCAATTTCATTTGGAATCTAATTCCAAATTAGTTAAGATACTAATTTAGATGAACACTTCATTTAAATTTCCACTCCAAAAAGTATTCTTTCCATTAATTAAATTAAACACTTTAATTTAATTAATTAACCTTTCATTTAACTCTTAGATCAAACAAGCTTAACTCTTAAGCTTAAATTAGTCAACTTAACTCTTTAAGTGAACTTGACCAATTGATGGTTAATATGGCACCAAATAATTAACTCACTAATTATTGATCTAATTTAACTCTTTAAATTAGTTGATTAATTTAATACTTAGATTAGTCAACCTAAAATTGACCATTAAATTGGTTCCTTCAAAATCGATCACCGAAGGTTGAATTTTTTCTAACATTTAGAAAATTGCTCTACCAATTTTCGAAGCTAATTGGTTTTGTGTGTGACCCAATATGTTCTACTATTCATTGGATATGGGCTCACAAATCTTTGTGACTTTTGAATATCTTATATTCATTTTAGTTTAAAATTTCTTTTAAACTAATCAACTTAATTTAATTAATCTTGTTAGTCGAAGAGTACCCAATCTCCATGGTCAATGTCTAATCTCACGCCCATGAAGCCCAACTAATTGGCCAAAATGAATATTCTAGAGAAGCATCATAGCTCTACGCATACCATGCAAATATGGTCTTTTGTCCCTATTTCACGAAAGAGGCCTAGGGCAAGATATTTTCCGACTCCCTAATAGCATCGAAACTATGTCTCTATTCTTAATGTTCGATTCTCTTGAGTGACGTCACCTTTGGAAAACTCATTTTCCAAATTATCACACCACCTGGCACAAGGATTTCTTTGAATCGATCATTACAAGACACATAGGAGATGTACTCGCCCATCACAAAAGCGAGGAGTCAGATTCCATCTTGGATCTCACAAGCCTCCATGCCAACAAACTCATACCCGACCTCAACCCAAAAGACCCGTTAAGTTGTCAAGGAAGAGTCAAAGCATGAGCACCGGACACAAAGTTACGATGGATCTTCAGGTTAGAGGACTAATAATATGCACTAGCGTATGTGGGAGAATTAACCACTATCGACTTGCCACTACGGCTTTTTAGTAGATTCTCCGGAGGGTCTTCAATGTCTTGTTCTCTAACAAGCACCCACTAGCATGCCCCATGTATCTCATACAGTTGCTCATGGAATGGAGCAATATACAATTCTTGGATTTATGCATTATTAGTGTAAGTCTATCCGGATCTTAGATGCCCTGTCTCATAAGATCCTATGATTTAGAAGATTTAAGATCACGACCGTGTGAGACTTATTCCATGGTCATCAAACCAAGTCACATAGTTATAAGTGATCTATGGGCTTCATCCAAATGCAAGTAAAGTAATAAAGAGCATAAGATGAAGATGGTCATATAAAAAAAATTATTCAATCAAGATTATTTTACAAGAAAATACTTTTTACGAGGCTAATCTAATTGGCTTTTTGAGCACTATTCCAATAGTAACTTCCCCCTCACTCTATATCTATATATAGAGTGAGTACTTTCTCAAAGTGGATGAGAATTGCCAACATGCATGCCTTGCATGCTTAGTTGGCAAATTCAAATCAAATTTAAATTTCTGTGTATTTCAATTACATTTGAAATCTAATTTCAAATTAGTTAAATGCCATACTAAAATGATCCTATCATTTGAATGTTCCCTCCAAGAAATATTCTCCTCATTAATTAAATTAAAATTTTTAATTTAATTAATTAATCCTTGTCTTAATTCTTAAGTCAACTAGCTTAACTCTTTAAGCTTAATTTTGTTAACTTAGCTCTTTAAGTTAACTTGACCTGTTGATGGTCATGTGGCACCAAATAATTAACTCCTTAATTATTGGTCTAATTTAGCTCCTTAAATTATTTGATCAATTTAACAATTAAATTGATCAAGCAAAAATTGACCTCAATTTTCGGTCACCCAAAAATCGGTCTCCATGGAGTGAATTTTCCAACACTTAGAAAGTTCTTCCATTACTAAGGAAATGTAATTGGATTTTGTGTATGACCCATAGGTTCTACCATTCATTGGATATGGGCTCACAACTCCTTTTGACTTTAGAATAGCGTATATTCATTTTAGTTTAAACTCATTTAAACTAATTGGCTCAATTTAATTAATCTCCATGGTCAATGTCCAACCACAAGCTCATAGAGCCTAACTAATTGGCCGAAATGAATGCTTTTGGAAAACCATCATAGCTCTACGCATGCTATGCCAATACAGTCCTTCCATCTTCTATCAACTGAAAGAGGCCTAGGGCAAGATATTTTTTGGCTCCCTAATAGCCTTGATACTATATCTCTATTCCCAATGTTTATTTCCACTTTATGATGTCATCTTTAGAAAATTCCTTTTCCAAATTATCATACTGCCTTGCGCATGGACTCCTTAGAATTGAACATTATAGACTACGTACGATATGCATCGCTTTTCACAAAGATGAGGAGTCAAATTCCATCTTAGATCTCATAAGCCTCCATCTCTAAGTAGCTCATGCCCAATCACCATCTAAATGGCCCGTTAGGTGACCATGGAGGAGTCAAAGTAAGAGAGCCTAAACACAAGGTTACCATGAATCCTCAAGTCAAAGGACTAATTATATGCACTAGCATAAGCAGGAGATTTTTCCACTACCAACTTGCCACTTCGGCTATCTAATGGATTCTCTGGGTAGGTCTTTAGTGCTTTATTCCCTAACAAGCACCTACTAACATGCATCCATATCTCATATGGGATTGCCCATGGAACGGAGTAATATCCAACTCTCCTTGGATACATTATTAGTGCAAGTCTATCCGGATCTTAGATGTCTTGTCTCTTAAGATCATATGATTTAGATGACCGTGTAAGATTTATTCCATGATCACTACCTAGTGCGTGACCAAGTCCCATAGTCTTATGTTATCTAAGGGCTTCAACCAAATGCTAGTGAAGTAAATATAAGCATAAGATGAAGGTGGCCATATAAAGAATATTATTCAATTAAGATTGTATCAAAATTGAAATAGTTTACAATGCCAATCTAATTGGCTTGTGAGGTACTATTCCAACATCTCCTAGGGTGGGATGACCAAGAGCCTAACCAAGTGGTGTATTTAGACGCATAGGGGCTTAAATCTAGCTATTACATTAGTGTATTCCATATGTTCATGGGTCTTCATGCCTCCAATGGTTTTCTTTACTCCTTGTAACATTTACATATGAGAAAGAAATCCTCACTCCTTGTGATTCTGTTATCATATTATTTACAAGATAGAAATCAAGAGGCATGCAAGCCCCAATTTAATGTAATACTTTTCAAAAACTTGAAACAAATAAAATCAATATTAAAGGCTCATGATCATCCCCATTCATTCATCATCCATTTAACATTTAAATGAATAATAAATAAATCAAGAATCAACATTCAATTCCATCAATTAAGAGCTAATCATTTTAACAAATAACTAGTCATGCAAAAACAAGCATAACATTTATACCTCATATTTTTTCCACAATTGGAAATCAACTTTAACAAGTTTTAAAAGCAATCAAAAGTGTCCAGTACATTTTTAAGACCTTGCACAACACTTGTGCATCTATTGTGTGTGTTTCAAAATAAGTTTGGTCACTAAAGAAACAAAAAGAAAAGCTCAAAATCTCATCCCAAACCTAATCGAGCGTTGCTGGCCGAGGCTTGCACATGGTTGGGTAGTAGCTCTCGGCAACTGCCCTGTTGTGTGCTGCCAATGTCAATAGCTTCCCTATTTTTGAGGTCTGAGCGAGTTAAGCTATTTTTAGCTCAACTTTTGTGCACCAAGAATTTTAGAACAACTTCTAAACATCATAACACACATTATGGATGAAAATTTTAGATTAAAACACCTTTTAAAAACTGAAATATCAAGAGCTCAATGAGGCTTAAAAACAAGTTGAAGCAAAAATCATATTCTTCAAAAATTTCCAATTATGTCCAATCTTATTAGATCCAAAAAATGACCAAAACAACTTAAGGTCATTCAAAACATGCTATATCAACATACAAGACCCACAAATGCCAAATCAAAATTCAACATTAGGCAAAATAAATTAAAACATACTCATCACATGATTTAACATTTAAAGCACACAATAGCATGATTTAACCCATTAATCAAGGAGCCACAAACAAGATCATCCATACACTCCAACCCATCATATGGATCGAGTACATGGTGATATTGATCAATTCTTCACAAGAACCAATCATCCAAGAAAAATCCAAATCCATGCATGAATAAGGCTCCGTTACCACTTAAGGTATGTGTGGCACTAGGATCCAAATATTTTTCAAAAAAAAAAAAAACTAAATAAAACTAGTCCACACACATCCACAATGATCGAGACATACATAAGATTTAGATTTAGAGATGGAAATACCTTGATCAAACTGAAAATCAAGGAACAAGTGAAAATACCCTTCAACTCTTGAAGTAGCTTCATCATTGGCGCAACAGAAACACCAACCCATTTCCCCAAGTTAAATGCCTTCTTTTGAGCCAAAATTTTATTGTACACTCTCAACACCATAAAGATGCTACAACTAAAATTTTAGCTTAATCAGAACAAAATAAGTCCTCCCAGAACTCAGCGCAAACGGTTGTTAGAAATTGCTTCAATAAGAGCAATTGCAACCCAAACGTATTGCCTCTAACAAGATAGTCCACACACCAAATGGAGTGACCCTTTCTGCACAAAGATAGATAGAGAGAATTGCAGAGAAATGGAGGAAAGAAAGCCAAGTATGGATATGGAGGATGAGGGAGGTTGGAGAGTTATTGTGGAGAATCTAACTATTAAATGACTACTAAGAGAGTTTATTGTTGGGAAAATAATACACACCTTGCATGACAATCATCTTGTGGCTGCCCCCTCCTATATCTATATATAGGAGGAAGATGATGCGTGGTCATACACCATCTTCAAGGAGGGAATGCCACATGTCAATGCCAAGGTGGCCACTAACAATTAGTGTTAATGTGAATTTCAATATCATATGGAGTTTACACTTCATCTCATGAAATGTCTTCCAAATGAATTCTAATTCCATATTAAATAAACCTTTCATTTAATAATACTCTCCAAAATTAACTCTGCAATTTAATTAAATTAAACACTTTAATTTAATTAATAATCCTTTGACTTAACTCTCAAGTCAAAGTACTTAACTCTTTAAGCTAGTCAAAATTAATTTAACTCCTAAATTAATTTGACCAATTGATAATCATGTGACATCAATTAATTAACTCTTAATTAATTGATCTTAATTTAACTCTTAAATTAAATTGACCAATTTAACTCTTAAATTGATCAAGCCAAAAATGACTCCAATTTTCATCTCATCCAAAATCGATCAAGATGAATTTTCTAACACTTAGAAAATTCTCCTTCGTTCAATAGGTCATTCAATTCTGCTTTTGTGTGTGACCTATTAGATTCTACCATTCATTGAACATGGCCTCACAACTCCTTGTGACTTATGGAATATCAAATATTCACATTAATTTAAACTCCTTCAAACTAAGCGACTTAATTCAATTAATCTCACTAAATGAAGAGTACCCAATCTCCATAGTCGATGTCCAACCTAAATCCCATGGAGCCCAACTAATTAGTGGAAATAAATGCTCTTAGAGAACTATTATAGGCTTTATAGCATTACACGTACCATGCAAATACAATCATTCCATCTCCTATCTCTAAGAAAAGGACCTAGGGCAAGATATTAATAGGCTCCCTAATAGCCTCAATACTATGCTTCTATTCTTAATATTTGATTTCTTAAGTGTCCTTATCTTTGGAAACACCCTTCTAAATTATCACATTACCTTGCGCAAGGATTTCTTGGAATTGATCATGATAGATGCATAGGAGATGCACTCGCCCTTCACAAAAGCAAGGAGTCGGATTCCATCTTGGATCTCACAAACCTCTATGTCTAGTAGCTCTTTCCCAATCTCAACTTAAGTAGCCCGCTAAGTGATCAAGGAAGAGTTAAAGCATAAGGATCAAACACAAGGTTACGATGGATCTTAGGTCAAAAGACTGATAGTATGCACTAGTGTAAGTTGGAGAACTTTCCACTACTGACTAGCCATTTTGACTATTTAGTGGATTCTTCGGGTGGGCCTTCAATGCTTGTTCTCTAACAAGTACCTACTAACATGCATTTATATCTCATATGGGATTACTCATGGAACGGAGTAACATACAACTCTTGAATTTATGCATCGTTAGTACAAGTCTATCCATCTTAGATGCCCTACCTCGTAAGATCCTATGACTTGGAAGATTTAAGATCATGATTATGTAAGACTTATTTCATGACCACTATTCAATACGTGATCAAGTCCCATAGTTTTGTATAATCTAAGGGCTTCATCCAAATGCAAGTAAAAGATAAAGATGGTCATATAATGAATATCTTTCAATCAAGTTTGTCTTACAAGAAAATAGTTTATAAGGCCAATCTAATTGGCTTGTAGGGTACTATTACAACACAATAAACCAATCAGGCCTAACTTCCACATTTAACTTAACCTCAAAATCATTCTACATTCCTATAAAGGGATAAATGTCATATACTATGACACTCCTAATCTCATGGGGATTAATGTAGATCAAGAGATATGTGAAATATTCACGAATTGGGTAAAGGATCTTCATATCCCATAATCACATGATGGCATCTACAAACTTTAGAAAATCTCATGGATACATGAATAGTACCTTAGTACAAATTTACAAGAGTTGTAAAAGCAAACAAGGTATGAGAAGTTTGTGTTTTCAAAGGATATTTTTCAAGCTAGGATGGATGTGAAGTCATGTTGGAATATTTCCTAGCAAGCCAATTAGATTGGTGTTGTAAACTATTTCACTTGTGATACAATCTTGATTGAATGATATTAATAATATGGACATCTTCATCTTATGCTTATATTTTCTTCACTGGTAATTGTTTGAAGCTCTTAGAACACACCAGACTAAGGGACATGGTCCTGCACTGGGTCGTGATCATGGAATAAATCTTACACGGTCGTGATTTAGATCTTCCAAGTTATAGGATCTTAAGAGACAGGGCATCCAAGATTTGGACAAACTGCACTAACAATGCATAGATCCAAGGAGTTGGATATTGCTCCATTCCATGGACAATCCCATATGAGATATGGATGCAGGTTAATGGGTGCTTGTTAGGGAACAAAACCATAGAAGACCTATCAGAGAATCCACTAGATAGCCAGAGTGTGAAGTCGATAGTGGCAAGTTCTTCCGCTTATGCTAGTACATATAATTAGTCCTCTGATCTGAGGATCCATGGTAACCTTGTGTTTAGGTCCTCATGCATTGACTTCTCCTTGATCACTTAGCAGGTCGTTCAAGTGGTGATTGGACATGAGCTACTTAAACATGGATGTTTGTGAGATCCAAGATGGAATCTGACTCCTCGTCTTTGTGAAGGGCGAGTATATTTGCGCGAGATAGTATGATAATTTGGAAAAGAAGTTTTCCAAAGATAAGATCATAAAGTGGAATTGAACATTGGGAATGGAGACATAATATCGAGAATATTAGGGAGTCGACAAATATCTTACCCTAGGTTCTTTCGGAAGATAGAGATGAAAGGATCGTATTTGCATGATATGTGTAAAGCTATGATGGTTCTCCAAAAGCATTCATTTCGGCCAATTAGTTGGGCTCCATGAGTTTGAGGTTGGACATCAACCATGGAGATTGGGAACTCTTCAATTAATGGTGATTAATTGAATTGAGTCAATTAGTTTAAAGAAATGAGTTGTAAGCCCATGTCCAATGAATGATAGGACCTATCGGGTCACAAACAAAAACCAATTACATATCCTAAGTAATGGAGGAACTTTCTAAGTGTTAGAAAATTCTCTCCATTGAGACCTATTTTTTTGGGTGATTGAAATTGAGGTCAATTTTGGCTTGATTAATTTAAGTGTTAAATTAAGCAACTAATTTAAAGAGTTAAATTAAACTAATAATTAAAGAGTTAATTATTTGGTGCCATGTGACCATCATTTCGTCAAGTTAACTTAAAGAGTAGGTTAACAAAATTAAGCTTAAAGAGTTAAGCTAGTTGACTTAAGAGTTAAGTCAAGAATTAATTAAATTAAACTATTTAATTTAATTAATGAGGAGAATATTATTTGGAGGGAAAATTCAAATGATAGGAACATTTAATTGTGGCATTTAATTAATTTGAAATTAGATTTCAAATGTAATTCAAATGCACACAAATTTAAATTAGATTTGAATTTGCCAACTAAGCATGCATGGCATGCACGATTGGCGGTCCCCCCTTCCTTGAGGAAGGTGTGATGCCACCTTAGCATCACACCATCCTCACTTTATATATAGATATAGAGTGAGGGGACGCCAATCATACAATTTAGCAAGTGAAGAATTAGATTCTCACTCTTCCCTCTATTTTCAAACTGTTCATTCATGTGTTGAAGATCACCTTCTTCTTCTTCTCCCTATCCTAAAATCATTCATCTCCCTCTCAACTCTCGTCTCTTTCTCCCACTACAAGTGATGTGGATCATATCGATAGAGGCAAAATAAATGGTTTGCAAAATAAATGCACCTGCAAGACCAGTCTCTTATCGATTTTATTCCAGGAGATACAGAAAGAGTTTCAAGCTGAAATTTGTTCCAGAAGCTTTCTCAAGGTGTTGAGCATCTACTGGAATTTTTTTAGCATTTGAAGAGTTTTGAATTGGTCAAAAATTGCTTGCCTTGAGGTATGCCGCTGTTTGGCAGATTCTATTTTAAAGAATGAGTTCTTCAATCTACCTTTAGATTTTGCTAATCAAGGTAACTCTCCAACCAAATCTAAATCTTAAAGCATGTTTAGATCCTTGGTTGCTTCTAAGCACTAGTATATTTAAGCCTTTGAAGTTTTATTATTGGACCCTAGTGCCTTACTTGCTTTCAAGTCATGTATCATCGATCATGGTCTAAAGATGATTACTCTCCAACCAAATCTAAATCTTAAAGCATGTTTAGATCCTTGGTTGCTTCTAAGCACTAGTATATTTAAGCCTTTGAAGTTTTATTATTGGACCCTAGTGCCTTACTTGCTTTCAAGTCATGTATCATCGATCATGGTCTAAAGATGATTAGGCTTGGAGAAGCTTTTCAACTTGGACGTAGTAATGGACAATAATCTCCATGAGGATTTGATCCTCACATCCTCACTGAGTTTTATTGATCAAAATGTTGATGTAGATGGAGACTACCGTGATAAGGGCATACCATTAATGCTTGCTTCCTCCTCCAAGTCTATGGGCCCTAGGGGTGCTAGAAAGGGAAGTAAGTGGAAGGAAAGCTCTTCCTCTAAGAGAAGGCAACCATTAAAGGTATCCGAAGGAGTTGGAAGATTATAGAAGATATAGTAGATATTACTTGTTTATACTTTGATAAGAAAGGCCATCGGAAGCGGTATTGCAAGGAATAGCTTGCAACCCTTGAGAAGGGTATGTACTTTATTGACGTGCATTTAAAGATAAATTGTTCCTCATGGATATATGATATTACATGTGGTTTTTCTCTTTGTAATTTGTTACAAAGAATAGAAACAAGAAAAAAACTAACTGATGGGAACATGATCCACCGCCTTGGCAAAGGAGTAAGAGTTGTGACCAAAGTCGAAGGCATATTATAAGTTAGACTTAGGGAACTTCATACTTGTATTGAACCCTTGTTATTATGTACCATATATTGTTGAGAACATTATTTTAATTCCCATTTTGGATAGTGAAGGATTTGACCCTTCTACATCAAATAGGGGATTGAGGCATTAAAGAATGTGTTCTTTAGTTGCTCATGGCACACTTAACAAAGAATTATACATTTTTGGATTCTCAAACATCACTGATACACATTCAATCAAGTAAAAGAAAATTAGATAACCAGAAGATGCCATTTTATAGCATGCAAGACTTGGGCATATCTCTAAAAATAGGATGAGCAAGTTAGAAGCTCTCAAAATTCACTAAATATTAGAGGCATTGAGGACCTTCCTACTTTGAGTCTTGTTTAAAAGGAAAAATGACCAAGGCTCCTTTTATACGATAAACGGAGTGAACCAGAAGTTCTTTAGATTTAATCCATAAGGATGTTTGTGGCCCACTAAAAGTTAATGCGAGATGAGGCTATTATTACTTCATAACCTTCACTAATGATCATACTCGATTCAAACATATATATCTTATGAAGTACAAGTCTGAAGCCTTTGAAAAGTTCCAAGAGTATAGGAATGAAGTAGAAAAGCAAAAAGGACTAAGTATTAAAGCTCTTCGATTAGATCGAGTGGGAAAATACTTAAGTACCAAATTCTTGGGTTATCTAAAGAAGAATGAGATTTTCTCTCAATGGACTCCACGCGGCATACCCCAACACAATGGAGTAGCCGAGAGAAGAAATTGTACCTTGTTGGATATGATACATTCCATGATGAGCTTTTCCGATATACCTATATCCTTCTAGGGATACACCTTAGAAATAGCGGTGAAGCTCCTAAATGTAGTACCCTCAAAGTCGGTGCCAAAAACACCGCATGAGATGTGGCATGGCAAAGCACCCTTTTACTTTGATCTAAAAGTTTGGGGATCCCCCGCTTACATGAGACGACTAGTAGGAGTCAAGTTGGATAGTAGATGCACCTTGTGCAAGTTTGTGGGATACCCAAAAGAGTCTTTGGGTTATTATTTTATATGACTCCTTGGAACAAAGGGTGTTTGTTTCAAGGAACGCCACCTTTTCGGAATTTTTTTTTATTAGATAGAAATGGTGTTGTTGTTGAACTTGATAAAGTTCAAGATGATCATCAAATCCCACAAGTGGGGGGAAAAAGTGAACATCAAGAGCCTTACACACATCTAAAAAGATCAGACTGAATTAAGAAACAAACTGAAAGGTTCAAATTCCTTTATGAGATGGGCTAGTCGGATAGTGATCCGATGACCTATGAGGAAGCTATGTGGGACATAGATTCAGGATATTGGCCTAACGCCATGAAATCTAAAATGGACTCCATGTACTCTAAGAAAGTATGGACTTTGGTAGATCCACCAAAAGGAAGAGTTCTCATTTGTTGCAAGTGGATCTATAGGCAAAAGCTAGGAGTTGATGGAGAGTTAAAACCTTTAAAGTACGACTATTGGCAAAAGGTTACACTCAAATACTCGGTATCGATTTTGAGAAAACCTTTTCACCAATTGCAATGCCTAAGTCTATTCAAATTTTACTTGCCATAGTCGCATATTATGACTATGAGATATGGCAAATGGATGTGAAAATCGCTTTCCTCAACGAAAATTGCTTTCACTCAATTTTGAGTTCGTTTGGTCGGACAAAAGTTTCGAGAAAGTTGCTGTGCCCCTGGAAGATAGATTCAAGGATTTGAAGTTTTCCTCATAGTTTCCTTCGATTTTGAGCAAATCAAGGTAATCCTCACACCAAATCAAAATCTAAGCCATGTTTAGATCATTTGCTTCATATGTAGCTTAGTCATTTTAGTGTTTTTATGCTTTGATAATTGGATCCTAGTGCTATATATGACTTCACTTATAAGACAGGGCATTTAAGATCCAGATAGACTTGCACTAATGATGCGTATATCTAAGGGTTGGATATTGCTTCATTTCATGAGCGATTTGAGATATGGGTGCATGTTAGTGGTTGCTTGTTAGAGAACAAGTTCACTGAAAGCCCCCAGAAGAATCTACTAGATAGCTATAGTGGCAAGTTGGTAGTGACAAGTTCTCTAGTTTACACTAGTGCATATAATTAGTCATTTGACCTGAGGATCCATAGTAACCTTGTGTTTAGGTCCACATGCTTTGACTCTTCCTTGACCACGCAGTGGGTCTTTCGAGTTGAGGTTGGGTATGAGCTAGTTAGACATGGAGATTTATGAGATCCAAAATGGGATCCAACTCCTCGTCGTTGTAAAGGACAATAATCTTGATTGAATGATATTCATTATATGGCCATCTTCATCTTATGCTTTATATTACTTCACTTGCATTTGGATGAAGCCCTTAGATCACACATGAGTACGAGGCTTGGTTTGATGACCATGGAATAAGTCTACATGGCCGTGATCTTAAATCTTCCAAGTCAT
Source organism: Jacaranda mimosifolia (assembly GCA_018894105.1). Taxonomy (NCBI): domain Eukaryota; kingdom Viridiplantae; phylum Streptophyta; class Magnoliopsida; order Lamiales; family Bignoniaceae; genus Jacaranda; species Jacaranda mimosifolia. Next base: position 23,972,452 of record CM032119.1, read on the forward strand.
AGGATCTTATGAGACGGGGCATCTAAGATTCGGACAGACTTGCATTAACGATGCATAAATCCAAGAATTGGATATTGCTCCGTTCCATGAGCAATCTATATGAGATACGAGTGCATGTTAATGGGTGCTTGTAAGAACAAGGAACTGAAGGCTCTCTGGAGAATCCACTAGATAGTCGTAGTAGTTAATTATCCCAGTTACGTCAGTACATATTATTAGTCCTCTGACTTGAGGATCTATGGTAACCTTGTGTCCGGTCCTCAGGCTTCGACTCTTCCTTGACCACTTAGTAAGTCTTTCGGTTTGAGGTTGGGTATGAGCTACTCGGCATGGAGGTTTGTGAGATATAAGATGGAATCCAACTCCTCATTTTTGTGAAGGGTGAGTACATCTCCTATATATTCTATAATGATCAACTCCAAGAAATCCTTCCGCAAGGTGGTGTGACAATTTGGAAAAGGAGTTTTCTAAAGGTGAGGTCACACAAAGGAATCGAGCATTAAGAATAGAGACATATATCGAGGCTATTACAGAGCTGGCAAATATCTTGCCCTAGGCCTCTTTCAGGAGATAGGAGACGGAAGGATCGTATTTGCATGGTACGAGTGAAGCTATGATAGTTCTCTAGAATATTCATTTTGGCCAATTAGTTGGTCTCCATGGGCTTGAGGTTGGACATCACCCATGGAGATTTGGTACTCTTCAATTAATGAGATTAATTGAATTGAGTCGATTAGTTTAAAATGAGTTTTAAACTAAAATGAATATAACATATTCAAAAGTCACAAAGAGTTGTAAGCCCATGTCCAATGAATGGTAGAACCTATTGGGTCACACACAAAAGAAAATAGCTTCCAAAATTGGTAGAGAAATTTTCCCAGTGTTGGAAAATCACCCTTTGGTGATCGATTTTCAAGGTTCTAATCCAATGGTCAATTTTGATTTAATTAGTTTAAGTGTTAAATTAATCAACTAATTTAAGAGTTAAATTTGATCAATAATTAAGGAGTTAATTATTTGGCACCATGTTGACCATCAATTGGGCAAATTAACTTAAAGAGTTAAGTTGACTAATTTAAGCTTGAGAGTTGAGCTTGTTTGATTTAAGAGTTAAATCAAAGGTTAATTAATCAAATTAAAGTTTTTAATTTAATTAATGGGAACAATCCTTTTTGGAGGAAAAATTTAAATGAAGTGTTCATTTAAAATAACATCTTAATTAAATTGGAATTAGATTCCAAATGAAATTGAAATGCACTTGAAATTCGAGTAAGACTTGAATTTGAATTTTGCCAACTTGGCATGCCACTTGGGCAGTCATCTTGAGGAAGGTGTGATACCAACTTGCATCACACCTTACACCCTCTATATATAGATATAGAAAGTGTGCAAAATTCAAAAATAAGCTGCTGAAAATTGTGAGAATTAGATTCTTGCATTCCCTCCAAAATCTCTCTCTCCATGCATTGCATCATGAGTTGAGGCTTTGCATTTCTTCTTCTTCCCAACCTGAAAATCAGCCTCCTCTACCTCATTTTCTCCTCTCTAAGTCCAGCTTCTAGTGAGGAAAAGTTGGAAGATTGTTTGGTGTGTGGATCATACCAATAGAGGCAGGGCGATTGACTTGCTCGATTTTGGCGATCCACCTACTGAAGCTTCTGGTTTGTGAATTTTTCTAGAGCGATCCAGAAGGCTTTTTGGCTCAAGTCTGGAGGTGTTCCAAATTTAATTTCATGAATTTTGGAACAGTTTAGCCTGGGCAATTGTTGTCATTTTTCTACTATGCCAGTTCCAAACAATTTCTGGACTCGTGAGAGATAGTTGATCTTCTCCTTGATTTTGAGCTACAAGAGGTAATTCTTCATCCTAATCCAGATCTATAGCATGTCTAGTTCATTGGGAGCTCGAGTAACTTAGTTAATTTCAAGCTTATGAAGTTTTGATTTATGGATCCTAATGCTACTCTAGCCTTCATTTATATAGTAAGCGTAGAGCTAGGGTGGTTCTCCAAAAGCATTCATTTCGGCCAATTAGTTGGGCTCCATGGGCTTGAGATTGGACATCGACCATGGAGATTGAGTACTCTTCAATTAATGAGATTAATTGAATTGAGTCATTAGTTTAAAGGACTTTAGACTAATGTAAATATATGGTATTTTGTAAGTCATAAAAACTGTGAGCCCATGTCCAATAAATGGTAGAACCTAATGGGTCACACACAAAAGCCAATTGGAAATCCTACTTGATGAATAGGAATTTTCTAAAATTTAGAAAGATTCCACCTTGATCGATATTTGGAGTTAGATGGTTGACAAAATTGTTGGTCATTTTAGCTTGATCAATTTAGTAGTTAAATCCAATTAATTTAATTAATTCAACTTGATTTAATAATTAAATCAAGCAAACTTAACTCTTTAAGTTTTCTTTAGTTAGCTTAACTCTTTAAGTCAACTTCAATTATTCAACTATCAATGTGGCTCAAATAATCAACTCCTTAATTATTTTCTTAATTTAACCCCTTAAATTAGTTGATCAATTTAACACTTAAATCAATCAAGCCATAATTGATCTTGAAATCTCTCTCTCAAAATCGGTCCCTTAAGAGGGACGTATTTTTCTAACACTTAGAAATTCTTCTTTCACCACTTAGAAAAGTTCAAGGCTTTTGTGTGTGACCCATTGGGTTCAACCATTCATCGGACATAGTCTCACAACTCCTTGTGACTTTTGAATATCAAATATTCATTCTAGTTTAAAACTCTTTTTCAACTAGTCGACTCGATTCAATCGATCTCTATCAATTGAAGAGTACCTAATCTCCATGGTCGATGTCCAACCTCAAGCCCATGGAGCCCAACTAAATGGTCGAAATGAATGTCTCTGTATGAACCTTTTAAAGCTCTACGCGTTCCATGCAAATACGATCCTTCCGTCTCCTATCTCCATGAAAGAAGCCTAGGATAAGATATTTTTCGGCTCCCTAATAGCCTCGATTCTATGCTTCTATTCTAAATGTTGAATTCCGATGTATGACCTTATCTTTTGGAAAACTCTTTTCCCAAACTGTCATACCACCTTGCGCAAGGATTTTTGGAATATGATCTTTATAGAATGCATAGGAGATGTACTCGCCCTTCACAAAAGCGAGGAGTCGGATTCCATCTTGGATCTCATAAACCTCCATGCTAAGTAGCTCATACCCAATCATACCCCGAACGGACCGCTGGGTGACCAGGGATAAGTCAAAGCATGAGGACCGGACACAAGGTTACAATGGATCCTCAGGTCAAAGGACTAATTTATATGCACTAGCATAAGCAGGAAAGCTTGCCACTACCAACTTGCCACTATGGCTACCTAGTGGAGTCTCCGGTAGGTCTTCAGTGCCTTGTTATCTAACAAGCACGCACTAACATGCACCCGTATCATATACAGTTGCTCATGGAATGAAGCAATATCCAACTCTTTGGATTTATGCCTCGTTAGTGCAAGTCTGTCCGGATCTTAGATGTCCTGTCTCCTAAGATCCTATGACTTGGAATATTTAAGATCACGACCGTGTAAGACTTATTCCATGATCACCACCTAGTGCACTGACCAAGTCCCGTAGTCATGTGTGATCTAAGGACTTCATTCAAATGCCAGTGAAGTAATATAATGCATAAGATGAATGTGGCCACATGTAAGATATCATTCAATCAAGATTGTCTCTTTAGAAAATAGTTTTACAAAGCCAAAATCATTGGCTTGCCGGGCACTATTTCTAACAATCTCTCACTTGCCCTAAAGCCAATGCCCTACAGTCTTAAGACCCATCTTCTCAAGATGTCCTTCGAAGACCTTTTGTCCTAAGGGCTTAGTTAGTGGATCTGCTATATTCTCTTCCGAGGCAACTCTCTCCACTCGGATGTCGCCTCTCTCAATGATCTCTCTGATCAAATGATATCGCCTCAAAATGTGCTTGGATCATTGATGAGATCTGGGCTCCTTAGCTTGTGCTATCGCCCCAATGTTGTGACAGAAAACAACAACTGGCTCAGCTATGCTAGGCACTACATTCAACTCTTGAATGAAGTTTTTCACCCAAACACCTTCCTTTGCGACTTCAGAAGCTGCAATATACTCTGCCTCTATGGTTGAGTTGGCCGTGGTGTCTTGTTTGGAACTTTTCCAACTCACGGCGCCGCCATTGAGGCAAAATATAAATCCAGAAGTGGATTTGAGGTCATCTACATCGGATTGGAAACTTGAATCCAAAAACCTTTCTAGTTTCAATTCTCCATTACCGTATACTAAGAACAGATCCTTAGTTCTTCTCAAGTACTTAAGGATTGTCTTTACAGCCATCCAGTGACTTTCACTGGGATTGGATTGGAACCTACTCGTAACACTTAGCGAGTGTGCCACATCCGGTCTTGTACATTGAACAGCATACATTATGCTCCCTATGGCAGAGGCATAGGGTATTTGGGACATCTTTCGTTTCTCTTGCTCAGTTTTAGGGGCCATAGACTTCGAGAGACGAATGCCACGTCCCATAGGAAGAAATCCTTTCTTAGATTCCTCCATACTAAAACTTTTTAGTATTTTATCAATGTACATGGTTTGGGATAGCCCCAACATCCTCTTCTATCTATCTCTATAGATACGTATTCCTAATACGTAGGATGCCTCTCCCAAATCCTTCATGGAGAATTGTGTAGATAACCATGCTTTAGTACACTCTAACATTCCAACCTCATTCCCAATGAGAAGGATGTCATTGACATAAAGCACAATAAACTGTACAGAACTCCCACTGGCCTTTTGATACACACAGGGTTCATATACGTTCTTGACAAAACCAAATGATTTGACTATTTTATCAAAACGTATATTCCAACTTCGAGACACTTGTTTAAGTCCATAAATGGACCTTTGGAGTTTGCAAACCATTTGCTCGCTCCCTTTCGGTGTGAAACCTTGTGGTTGCTCCATGTATATTTCCTCTTCAATGTTTCCATTGAGAAAGGTGGTTTTCACATCCATTTTCCATATCTCATAGTCATAATATGCAGCTATGGCAAGTAGGATCCGAATGGACTTAGGTATTGCGACTGGTGAAAAGGTTTCCTCGAAATCAATACCGGGTCTTTGAGTATAACCTTTAGCTACTAGTCGCGTCTTAAAAGTTGTCACTTCTCCATCTACTCCAAGCTTTTGCTTATAGATCCACTACGGGAACTATTCCCTCCGGTGGATCTACCAAAGTCCATACTTTGTTTGAGTACATGGAGTCCATTTCGGATCTCATGGCTTCTTGCCAAGCGTCTTGAGTCTATGTCCAACATAGCTTTCTCATAGGTCTTCGAATCACTATCCGACTGACCCGTCTCATGAAGAAATCCGAACCTTTTAGGTTGCTTCTTGACGCGGTCAGACTTTCTTAGAAGATGTGTATCGGGCTTTTGTGATTCAATTGTTTCCACCGCCTGTGAGATTTGTTGATTGTTTTGAACTTCATCAAGTTCAACAACAACGCCATTTCTATCCAATAGAAATTCCTTTTCCAAAAAGATGGTGTTCCTCGAGACAAACACCTTTTGTTCCGAGGGATCATAAAAATAATAACCCATAGACTCTCTTGGGTATCCCACAAACTTGCACAAGATGGATCTACTATCCAACTTATCTCCAACTGTCCGTCTTATGTAGGTAGGAGATCCCCAAATCTTCAAATATTGATAAGAGGGTGCTTTGCCATGCCATATCTCATATGGTGTCTTTGGCACCAACTTTGAAGGTACTATATTTAGTAACTTCGCTGCCGTAGTCAAGGCATATCCCCAAAAAGATATCAGTACATCGGAGAAGCTCATCATGCAACGTACCATGTCCAACAGTATGCGATTTCTCCTCTCGGCTACTCCATTGAGCTGGGGTGTGCCGGGGGGAGTCCATTATGAGAGAATCTCATTCTCCTTTAGATAATCCAAGAATTCGGTGCTCAAGTATTCTCCTCCTCGATCAGATCGAAGAGTTTTAATACTTAGCCCTAGTTGTTTTTCTACTTCATTTCTATACTCTTTGAACTTTTCAATGGCTTCGGATTTGTTCTTCATAAGATACAAGTGTCCGAAACGACTGTGATCGTCGGTAAAGGTGATGAAGTAGGAATAGCCACCTTTCCCACTAACTTTTAGTGGTCCACAAACATCTGTGTGGATCAAATCCAAAAGACTTGTGGAGCGCTCCGATTGTCCTACAAAAGGAGCTTTGGTCATTTTTCCTTTTAAACAGGACTTACAAGTTGGAAGTTCTTCAATGCCACTAACATTTAGTGTTTTGAGAGCTTCTAACTTGTTCATCCTATTTTTGGATATATGGCCAAGTCTTGCCTGCTATAGCATGGCATCCTCTTGGATATCTTGCTTCATTTTATTTGATTGAATGTGCATTAGTGAAGTTTGGGAATTAAGTATGTACAATCCATTAGATAATGTACCTTTAACAACTAAAGAACCATTCTTTGATGCCAATAGATTCCCATTCGATATTGAAAAATCATATCCTTCATTATCTAGAATGGGAATAGAAATAATGTTTTTGACAAGATTGGGTACATAGTAAACTGGATCAAGTACAATGCTTTTATTCCCTAAATCTAGCTTGATTATTCCTTGGAATGTGGCAGCAACAGTTGCTCCATTTCCTAGGCAGAGGATCATATCCCCTTCACGTAGACTCCTTCTTCTTTCCATCCCCTGCAACGAATTACAGAGGTGAGAACTGTATGCGGTATCGAATACCCATGTGGAAGAATTCGTCGTTAAATGCACTTCAATGAAAAATATACCCTTCATAAGAGTAGCAAGGTAAGCTTTACAATTTCTTCTCCAATGACCCTTTTCGCCACAGTGGAAACAGTTTGCATCTACTTTAGCCTTTTTCTTGTCTCTCCCGAAACCTTTATCGGGCTGCTTCCCTTTTGAAGAAGAACTTTTCTTCCTCTTTCCTACTTTCCTAGGGCCTTTGGGACCTTTGGACTTAGAGGTGGATGCAAGCATAAGAGGTTTGTCCCTTTTCAATGTGGCGTCAGCGGTCACAAGCATGTTCACCAGTTCGTTAATCATGACTTCTTGCTTTGACATGTTGAAGTTCATAACAAACTGGTCGAACGATGGCGGCAATAACTGTAAGATCAAATCTATGTCAAGGTCATTGTCCATGATCACATCAAGTTGTCCAAGCTTCTCAATACGACCAATCATTTTGAGACCGTGATCATGGACATTTGAGCCTTCACCCATCCGTGATCTAAAGAGTTCCTTGGAAAGCGCAAACCTTTCGTGCCTCGTTTGTACACCATACAACTCTTGTAGGTGTGAATGAATTTCATAAGCATGTTTCATATGCTCATGAGATTTTTGGAGCTCATTAGACATAGATGCCATCATGATGCATCGTACTTGTAGATCATCATCTACAAAACGAGCGAACCATTCGCGATCTTCATCAGATGCGTCATCGCCTAATGTATCCACTGGATACTTGTCTAGGACATAGGTCCTCTTATCAGAGTCAAGAATTATTTTGAGATTTCTTAGCCAGTCTTGGAAGTTTGGCCCGGTTAGCTTATTGGTTTCCAAAATAGTTGAGAGTGGATTCTTAGCCATTTTGATTTTGAAGATTTCGCAAATCTACAAAGAGGGGAAAAAGAAAAGAATAAGCATGCGATTGATTTGATATTGAAAACATGTTTATGGTCTTTCAAGCATATTTTTCTCCCACTATTTTATCAAATCCTTTACCCCCAAAAAGAATTTGGGAAATCATATTTCCTAGTGAGAATCAAAATCCCGAGGACTTGTAAGTGGACCCACGACTCGTGAGACATCCACAAACAATTGAAGGGTAAGCAACATTTGCTAATTACATCTTATGCAATTCTTGATATATTTTGCCTCACTTTTCATGTAGACCCACGACTCATGCGGCATCTACATTGCTAAGTGTTAAGTCAAACCTACCAATCATGCTTCGGTTCGAGACGGGCCATACGTCATCCCACGACTTGTGTGCCAATGTGTGGGCGTTCCCAACCAAAGTGCATCTTATGCTAAGTATGTGGACACAGCTTTTCTACCATAAGTGTGACCCACGACTCGTGAGACATCACACAAATGATGCTAGCATCATCATGCCACATACTATTGGTAGAAGGGTTGGATTAATTAAAACTCCTTTTAATATGAAATCCATTTTGACTTAATATTTGAAAAATACTTAGACTTTCTAAGTGGAGGATTTTTTTATTTTTTTTTGCTTGCAAAGATCTCACCATTATTTTATCTTCTTATTTAGGTTCTCTATATCCTAGTCTTGCATCGCATACAAAATAGGATATGGAAAGCATAAATAAGTAAATGCGCCTAGCATACATCTAGGGTGGGATGACCATGAGCCTTAACCAAGTGATGCACTTAGAGCCATAGGTGCATCACTTAGTTGATTTGAAGTGGGTTGATTAAATCTAGCTGTTACATGATAGTATCCCATACATTCATGGGCCTTCATAAGGTCTTCATGCCTCCAATGGTCTCCTTTGTTCCTTGTAACAATTACATGAGTAGGAAATCCTCACTCCTAAAGATTCTACTCTCATAACTTTTACAAGATGAATCAAGAGGCATGCAAGCCTCAATTTAATACAACCAATTTTCAACAACTTGAAAATAAATAAAATCATATTAAAGGCTCATGATCATCCCCATTCATTCATCATCCATTCAACAATTAAATGAACAATAAATAAACAAGAATTAACAATCAATTCTACCAATTAAATGCTCATCATATAAACAAGAAATTGGTCATGCATAACAATTATGCAACTATCTTGGAGATCAACTTTAACCAATTTTAATGAGCACTCAAAAATGTCAAACATAATTTTGAGACCTTGCACAACACTTGTGCATGTGTTGTGTGCAATACAAAACAATTAGGAGCACAAAAGGATGGACTTGAGGGCTCAAAAATTGCCCCCCAAACCAGGCGCTGCTGCTGCCGGACACGGCCAGGCGCTGCCCTGGCAGCGTGCGCGCAGGCTGGCCAGGCACGCCCGGCAGCGTTCGGCTGCTGCTGCCACTCGGTTTTGGGGGGGGCAATTCAAGCCCCATTCCTTCAACTTTCATGCAACTATCTTTCTACCATGTGTGACCAACACATTGATACACATTTTGCCCAAATTTCAGGTTCAAAACAGTTTCAAAAACTGAAAATTAAAGTGCACAAACTTGCTCCAAAAAAAAAGTCAAGGTGAGAATCATATTCTTCAAACAATCTCCAAATAAACTCCAATCCAATTGGATCCAAAAATGACCAGAACACTTTCAGCCATTCAAAAACATGCTATATCAACATATAACATCAATTAATGTCAAATCAAAATTCAACATTAACTTCTATGAATTAAAACATGCTAACTATACGAATTAACAATTAAATCACATAATAACATGTTTTCAATTCATCAAACACATAATCCACATGCATCTCCAATCCACACACTCCAATTCATCAATGAATCAAGTATGTGGATGATTCAATCAGATCATCACATGATCCAATTGTGCAACAAAAATCCAAATAAGTGCATGATATTGGCTCCGATACCAATTGTAAGTGCTATGGCCGAGATAAGCCAAACAAATTCAAAATTAAATAGAAAATCTCGATCCAAAGCAACATCCCCAGGAATATATCATACAACATAAATGGATTAATCAGAGGATACCAACCTGAATCACTCAAAATCCAAGGAGATGATGGATGATTCTTCCTATCATAGATTTCCGGCAGTTTCTGGCACAGAGGAGAAAAAGGAGAATATCTTCCAATTTCGATATCCAAATGAAATGTGGAAAAATTATCCAGAAAGATAACTAGAATTCCAATCTTCTGTGAAAAAATTGGCTCAAATCTCCATCAGATCGCTCCAGGAGAAAATCGTGAAGTGGACTGTTCTGCAGAAATTGAGTGGCCTCACTTGTGGTCACCTCCAATGCAAGTCCACACACCTTAAAGCAATCCTAGAACGTCCAGATCTTTAGCTGGAGCAGATCTGGAGTTTTTTGGTGAAGAAGGAGGTTTTTTGAGTGAGAGAGAGAATGGATGGAAGTTAGATCTCTACTAACTTTTGAAAGAATTTTGGAGGAAGAATTTAGCTTGCAAAATTCAGAATTTTGGCTAATGAATCGGGGCTGATTTTCGGCCACTCCACCTCCCCTTATATAGAGGTGTGAGAGGTGTGATGCCAAGGTGGCATCACACCTCCCAAGCTAAGGGGGCGACCAAAAATTCCAAGGGCATAATTGTAAGTTGGTAATTCCACTATCATGTGGTCATGCCAACTTGCTTAATTGGAATCCAATTCCAATTAATTCAAATCATATTTGAATTCTTCCCTCCAATAATATATTCTCCTATTAATTAAATTAATCAAATTAATTTAATTAATTCAACTTGATTTAACAATTAAATCAAGCAAACTTAACTCTTTAAGTTTTCTTTAGTTAACTTAACTCTTTAAGTCAACTTCAATTATTCAACTATCAATGTGGCTCAAATAATCAACTCCTTAATTATTTGCCTAATTTAACTCCTTAAATTAGTTGATCAATTTAACACTTAAATCAATCAAGCCATAATTGATCTTGAAATCTCTCTCTAAAATCGGTCCCTTAAGAGGGACGTATTTTTCTAACACTTAGAAATTCTTCTTTCACCACTTAGAAAAGTTCAAGGCTTTTGTGTGTGACCCATTGGGTTCAACCATTCATCGGACATAGGCTCACAACTCCTTGTGACTTTTGAATATCAAATATTCATTCTAGTTTAAAACTCCTTTTAAACTAGTCGAGTCGATTCAATCGATCTCTATCAATTGAAGAGTACCTAATCTCCATGGTCGATGTCCAACCTCAAGCCCATGGAGCCCAACTAATTGGTCAAAATGAATGTCTCTGTATGAACCTTTTAAAGCTCTACGCGTTCCATACAAATACGGTCCTTCCGTCTCCTATCTCCACGAAAGAGGCCTAGGGCAAGATATTTGTCGGCTCCCTAATAGCCTCGATTCTATGCTTCTATTCTAAATGTTGAATTTTGATGTATGATCTTCTCATTTGGAAAACTCTTTTCCCAAACTGTCATACCACCTTGCGCAAGGATTTTTGGAATATGATCATTATAGAATGCATAGGAGATGTACTCGCCCTTCACAAAAGCGAGAAATTGGATTCCATCTTGGATCTCATAAACCTCCATGCCAAGTAGCTCATACCCAATCATATCCCAAACGGCCCGCTAGGTGACCAGGGATAAGTCAAAGCATGAGGACTGGACACAAGGTTACAATGGATCCTTAGGTCAAAGGACTAATTTATATGCACTAGCGTATACAGAAGAGCTTGCCACTACCGACTTGCCACTACGGCTACCTAGTGGAGTCTCCGATGGGTCTTCAGTGCCTTGTTCTCTAACAAGCACCCACTAACATGCACTCGTATCATATACAGTTGCTCATGGAACAAGGTAATATCCAACTCTTTGGATTTATGCATCGTTAGTGCAAGTCTGTCCAGATCTTAGATGTCCTATCTTGTAAGATACTATGGCTTGGAATATTTAAGATCATGACCGTGTAAGACTTATTCCATGATCACCACCTAGCGAGCTGACCAAGTCCCGTAGTCATGTGTACTCTAAGGACTTCATCCAAATACCAGTGAAGTAATATAATGCATAAGATGAATGTGGCCATATGTAAGATATCATTCAATCAAGATTGTCTCTTTAGAAAATAGTTTTACAAAGCCAAAATCATTGGCTTGCCGGGCACTATTTCTAACAGTGTACTCAAAAGTTGAATGTTTTGTACTTTAGTTGCTTGCAAAATGTACTTTAGATAAATAGATTACGTACCACCACTGACAGTATTGTGTACTAAAAGGTTGTATGTTTTGTACTACAATTTCTTGTAAAATATACTTTACATAAACAGATTATGTACTACCACTTTCGGATAATGTGTACTAATAGGTTGAATATTTTGTACTACAATTGTTTTTAAAATTTATTTTACATAAATAAATTATATACTACCACTTTTAGATATTGTGTACCCAAAGGTTGAATGTTTTCTACTACAATTGCTTGTAAAAAATACTTCACATAAACATATTGAAGTAAGGAGTAGCCTAAGGATCCAATTATAAAACAAAAATAGGGCTAAATAAAACTTGTCTACTCCAAATCCAATGATCTAATCATGTATTTAATGAGAATTTAATGGCAAAAACTAACATTGAACACTGAATCCAAAGGTAGATCATGGATCACACCAATGAACACTTCAAAGAGCTAATCCACGTAAAGCAAAATCAAGCTAACACTTGAGGGACCAAATCAACTCCTATTAGCCAAATCCAAGCACGACAAGGCCTCCAAATCTGTCTCCAAAGTCACTAGACAATAGTAGATCCACAAGAGCAAAAAGCTTCCCAAATGTGAACACCTTTATATGGAGAGAATTTGGTGAGGATTGTGTGAAATTTCAACACATGAGCGAATCACACTTTTTAGAGGCAAAAATGGAATCTAGCATGGACTCCTCAAGTGGCCGGCCACCTTTCTCTATTTATAGAGTGGATGGTATGATGTAAGTTGGCATCACACCCTCCATGATGTGGTATGCCAAGTTGGAAATCTACTTGCATGTGAAATGTGAATTTCACTTGCATTTAGATTTAATTTGAATTTACATTTCATTTCATGAAATATCTTTCAAATTAATTCCAAATTAACCTCAAATGAACTACTTCATTTGAATTTTCCTCCAAAATAAATTTCTCATATTAATTAAATTAACTCTTTAACTCCTTAAATCATCCAACTTAACTCTTTAAGTTAACTTGACTAATTAATAGTCATGTGGCACCAATTAAATTAACTCCTTAATTTAATTGATCTAATTTAACTCCTTAAATTATTTTGATTAATTGAACAATTAAATTAATCAAGCCAAATGACCAAAAATTTGGTTGACCGATTTCTCCGTAAAACAGCTATGATGAACTTTCCAACTCTTTAGAAAATTCCTCCCATCAAGTAGAACTTTCTTTAGAATTTTGTGTGTGACCCATTAGGTTATCCCATTCATTGAATATGGGCTCGTAACTTTTGTGATATATTGAATATTGAAATATCCATATTAGTTTAAACTCTTTTAAACTAATAACTCTTTCAATTAATCTCTATTAATTGAAAAGTACTCAATCTCCATGGTCGATGTCTAGCCTTAAGCCCATGTAGCCCAACTGATTGGTCAAAATGAGTATGCTCTTGTCGAACCATTGTAACTCTACACTTACCACGCAAATATGATCCTTCCTTCTCCTATCTCCCGAAGAGGCTAGGGTAAGATATTTGTCGGCTTCCCAATAGACTCAATAACTATGTTTCTATTCCTAATGTTTGATTCATCTTTATGACCTCATCTTCGGAAACTCCTTTTCCAAATTAGCATACTACCTTGCATAAGGATTTCTTGGAATCGATCATTATAGAATATATAGGAGATATGCTCGCCCTTCACAAAGACAAGGAAATGGATACCATCTTAGATCTCACAAACCTCCATGTCTAAGTGGCTCATACCCAATCTCAACTCGAATGACCCGCTATATGGTGAAGGAAGAGTTAAAGTATGAGGACCTAAACACAACGTTAGCATGGATTGTTAGGTCAAAGGACTAATTATATACACTAGTGTAAGCAAGAGAACTGCTACTACCGACTTGCTACTACGGCTATGTAGTAGACTCTCTGGATGGGTCTTTAGTGCACTTGTTCTCTAACAAACACCCACTAATATACACCCATGTTTAACATGGATTGCTCATAAAATAGAGCAATATCCAACTCTTTAGATTTATGCCTCGTTAGTGTAAGTCTATCCAAATCTTAGATACCCTGTGTCTCAAGAATTTATAGCTTGGAACGTTTGAAGATCATGATTGTGTAAGACTTATTTCATGATTACCACCCAGTACATGACCAAGTCCTATAGTCTTGTGTGATCTAAAGGCTTCAACCAAATGCTAGCAAAGTAAAATAAGCATAAGATGAAGATGGCCATTAAATATGAATATCATTCAATCAAGATTGAATCACAAGTGAAATAGTTTACATGCCAATCTAATTGGTTACGAAAAAATATTCCAACACATATTATATACTACCACTTTCAGATAATATGTACTAAAAGGTTAAATATTTTGTACTATAGTTGCTTGTAAAAATACTTTAGATAAACAGATTAGATACTACCACTTTTAGTAATCTGTACTGAAATGTTGTATATTTTGTACTATAATTTCTTATAAAATGTACTTTACATAAATAGATTATGTACTACCAGTTTCAGATAATGTGTACTAATAGGTTGAATGTTTTGTACTACAATTGCTTGTAAAATCTACTTTACATAAATAGATTATATACTACCACTTTTAGATAATTTCAATATATAATTTCAAGTATAAGAAGTATAAACCCTAAGAAAGTGAAGTATAACTTTCATGCCTTTCAAGTACAAATAAGAGATTTTCAAATATTACAACAAAAATCATATATATAACAAATGAGGTCAAGTTTTTAACAACAAAAAAAGCGTTCAAATGAAGAAAGATGAGAAAATCTACCTACAAAACTTGTAAAACTGAAAAATACTGACCTTTGAAAGAAGGTGAAATCCACAAAATGAAAAGTAGAAAACAATTCTTTTTGTCCTTTGTTCTCTTCTTTTTGTTCTTCTCTCTTTATTGGTGCTCTTGGTTGTTCTATTTTTGCAGAGTTGCAGAGAAGTAGGATTTATTTTTCTTGTCATGTCGATTTCATTTTGCCTTTTCCATTCTCTCGCCTATTTGTGCCCTTTTGTTGGCAAATGAGAGGCTATTTTTCACACCTTTTCTTTGCCAAAGAAGAAGATAATTTCCAAAAAAAGCGTGTTTTTGAAAAAAAGTTGTCATATGTTTGAGTGGGGAGGAAAAAAACTACCCATTTGCCTTTTTTTTTATTATTTTGGCTAGGTACAAGGGTATTTAAGTCTTTCTCAAAGATTTGGAGAGCGATTCCTAAATTTTTGGAAAAAGTAGGGAGTTTAGTGTTTAAAAAATCAAGTGGGAAGTAAAGTGTAAAATGAAAGTAGCTAAAGGGATTTTCGATGAACTAACCGTTGCTTTTTTTCTTATGCCTTTAATTTTTATGGCCATCCAATTTAAAAGTACCCAAACCCATTTTCACTTTAGAATTTAGTCCACACCCATCCATTTCTTATTTTGAACTCTCCATCTCAAGTTTCAATTTTGAGTTAACTCCACAACCATCTAAATTGATAAAGACGCCCTCAATTTACCCTTTTTTTTATTCCTAAATCTAAACCAATTCCCAGCTTATATCTGTCTCTCTTCATCTTTTATTTTCTATGTCACCCCCGCTAGAATGTAGGTCTTCATCTTTTTTTTTTCTTTTTTTTTTCTACAACAACCTACAATATCCTAGTAGGAAGAAGAAAGATTTTTCTCCATTTTCGCACGGTGAAACAACATTTTACTCTTTCATAGCGGCAGTTTTTTTTAAGAGCATGACCTGAATGGAGTTGTATTTCCAACTTGAGAAAAAATAATGTGAAATTTGTCCTTAATTCCAAAGAAGCTATATGAGCAAGTAAATACTTCATGTCTTCAATTTTGTACTGCATTTATTATGGCATACTTCCATTGTCACAAGTTGTTACCTCATTGCATTATTAATATACTCTATTTTTTTTGTTAAATACTAAATTTGTTAACTTCAGTACTTTGCTTTTCTATATTAAATGCTGGATATATGTATTTTAGTACTTAGCTTTTCTATTTTTTAGTACTTGCTCTCTTATGTAAAATATTGGATTAGGCTATTTCAGTACTAAGCTATTCTATTCAAAGTACTGAATTTTTTTATTTCAATACTTAGTTCTTCTATGTTAAATACTGAATTTGTTGGTTTTTCACTGTTTAGGTCTTATACTTTAAATATTGTATTTGGTCATTTCAGTACTTGGCTCTTCTATGTTAAATACTGAAATTACTCATTTTAGTACCTAGCTTTGCCTTGTTGAATACTGAAATTGTTCATTTTAGTACTTATCTCTTATATGTTACTAGATTTATTCATTTGAGTACTTACGTACTAATATTGCAATACATTATTCTCAGTTAATGCACCAACCAAATGAAGAACTAACCATTAATTCACCTAATGTGATTCCTTAGCCTAGTTGTGGAAGGACACAGAGAATTTCATCTTGAATTGATGTGTGGGTTATCATACGTAAACATGTGGTAGAACTGGTCATAATCGTCGTGCATGCAAAGAAGTTACAAATAACTATATTAGCTTGATCTTGATGACATATTTGTTTACCATTTTATTGTATATGTATATTTGATATATCTTCTTGTCATTACTTTGTAACTAATATCTTGCTTTTTATGATTAATCTATAGAAAAAGGGTGCATAGCGGGGACACAATCAATAGAAGGATTATACAGCTTTCAAGGATTTAGACTATTTAGACTTTTATGTACTAATATATGTTAAACTTTTGTTGGATTGTTTGTTATTGCATATATTGTAATATATGAAGATTTTTAGATATTATACCAAGATTTTTTGGTTAGCGTAAATTTGCATTTTTAGCTATTGTGCAAATTTGTACCTTTAATTATTGTAAACATTTGAAGAAACTGGTATAGGTGGTTAGTAGGTGAATTATTTTTCAACATACTGAATTTTTGGATTTTTGTACGTATTTTTGTGACTTTTGTATCAGATCTTTGTAATTTTGTACCGAA
Source organism: Jacaranda mimosifolia (assembly GCA_018894105.1). Taxonomy (NCBI): domain Eukaryota; kingdom Viridiplantae; phylum Streptophyta; class Magnoliopsida; order Lamiales; family Bignoniaceae; genus Jacaranda; species Jacaranda mimosifolia. The sequence continues at coordinate 23,989,393 of CM032119.1, forward strand.
TTTGCCCTATTATGTACTTATTTGGCCTTTTTTGTTACTTGCTTTTCCTTTAGCTGATTTTAGCCCAATTTGAAATGTGAAACAACACATAAACCTCAAATATAATAATATCATGTTTTCTTCAAGTAATGATAGTGATAGAATTGTGAAAATTGTTGAGAACACACCTAACCATATCTAACCACTCATGCTTTTATTGATATTAATGTAAACTATTTATGTGTGAGCTAAATGTATAAGCCTCTCATGACTAAATCAATCATAGGACTGATAAATCATGGTTTAATAGTCATGCAATAACTTAACTAGTTAAATTCAAATTTATCTCTTGTGTACGAAAAATGATACTGAAATCGACAAAAAAATACCTATTCATGGGATTTTTGTATTTCATCTCTGTAATTCTATATTGAATTCACCCTAGTCTATACTTATTCTATATGTTTTTGTAGTTGATTCTCCTTTGGTTGATTCTATCTCAATTGAAAGCGTGAAAAGACACACAAGATGCTCCAATACAATAATATCATTTTTTTTTCAAGTAATAGTAGTGATAGCATATGTGCACATAGTTGTGTTACCCACATCTAACCACTTGTATTCTCATTCATACTAGTGTAAACCATTGGTGTATGAGGTAAATATATGAGTCCAATAACATCATCGAGAGCCAATGAACATATCATGACTAAATTAGTCTTAGGACTGATAAATCAGGGTATGATAGTCATGCAATGGCATGACTAGTTAAATTCAACTTAATCTCTTGTGTACTAAGAATGATACTGAACATCGACAAAAAAATTACCTATTTTTAGGATTTTTGTACTTCATCTCTGTAACTTTGTATTGAATTTACCCTAATTTTGTACTTATTTTGCGTGTTTTTCTACTTAATTCTGTTTTAGTTGATTTTACTTCAATCCAAAGCATGAAAAGACACATAAGATACTCCAATACAATAATATCATATTTTCTTCAAGTAATGATATTGATAGCACATGTGCAAATGTTCTCAGTCATACTAGTATAAACCATTGGTATATGAGGTAAATGTATGATTTCAACACCACCATCGAGAGCTAATGAACATATCTTGACTAAATTAGTCCTTAGACTGATAAATCATGGCTTGATAGTCATGCAATTCTTTAACTAGATAAGCTCAACTTAATCTCTTGCGTAATAAGAATGATACTGTAAATCGACAAAAAATACCTATTTTAGGATTTCTATAATTCAGCTTTGCAGTTCTATACTGAATTCACCCTAATTCTATATTTATTTTATGTGTTTTTGTACTTGCTTCTCCGAAGGCCAATCTTACCTCAATTCAAAATGTGAAAAACCACATAAGACACTCCAATACAATAATATCATGTTTTCTTCACGTAATGGTAGTGATAGCATGTGTGTAAATGGTTAGGAACACAACTACCCACATCTAACTACTTGTATTCATATTCATACTAGTATAAACCATTCATGCATTAGCTAAATGAATACTTTCAACACTGCCATCAAAAATCACTAAACCTACCATGACTACATGAGTTCTAGGACTAATACGTCTGAAGGAGTGTGTAGCACAAAGATCTATGAAATAAAGCAAATAAAGCTAAATCAAAGCTTGTCTACACACCTCCCAAGGATCAAATCATGCTGTAAAATGGATTTGGAAAGAGATAAATACCTTGAATGCTCAAAAATCCAAGGTAGAATAGAGGAAAGTCCTAAACAATTCAAGGTTGTCTTCCTCTGGCACAGCAACAGCTCGGAAACTTTTTCCCTATCAAAACACCTCCAAATTTGCTGAAGTTTGGATACAACCTCCTCAACACCTTAGGGAAGCTCCAGTAAATGTTTTAGCAAAAAATGAGTCTAGTAAGTTCTAGAAACATGCCTCCAAAATTTCTCCCTTGTAGTGGATCTCCAAAAACAAAGCTATCCAATTGTCTAGCCTCTAATGTGATGATCTACACAGCATAGGCAAATCCCAATCAATCCTTAGTCAACTAGAAAACCAAGGAGAGAAGAAATGGTGAAGGCCGAAATTTAGGAGGGAGGGTGAAGAATAAAGTGTGAGAGTTCAACACATGAGTGAATCACATAATTTGGATAGAAAAGTGGAATCTAACAATTAGAATGTACAAGCTTTCTTGGTTGGCCACCTCACTCCTATTTATAGGGATGGAGGTGTGATTTAATTGGCATCACAAATCACACCTCCCATGAGGTTTGCGCCAACTTGCAAGGCAAATTGCATGTGAAATGTAAATTTCACTTGCATTTGAATTTCATTTGGAATCTTCATTTCATCTTATGAAATATCATCCAAATAAATTCTAAATACACCCCAAATGAACTCTTTCATTTTGAATTTCCCTCCAAAATTATTCTTCACATTAATTAAATTAACACCTTAATTTAATTAATCAATCTTGACTTAACTCCTTAAGCCAACTAGCTTAACTTATTAAGCTAAAAGGTATTAATTTAACTCCTTAAGTTAACTGGACAAATTGATAGTCATATCGCACCAATTAAATTAATACCTTAATTTAATTGGTCTAATTTAACTCCTTAAATTATTATGATTAATTTAATAATTAAATTAATCAGGAAAAAATGACCAGAAATTAGCTAATTATTTTTCCTCCATAAAATCAGTCATGTGGAATTTTCTAACACTTATAAAATTCCTTTCACTAAATAGGACTTCCTATTGACTTTTGCATGTGACCCATTAGGTTTTACCATTCATTGAACATGGGCTCACAACTCTTGTGATATTTTAGAATATTGAAATAGTCACATTAGTTTATACTCCTTTAAACTAATAACTCAATTCAATTAATCTCAATTAATTGAAGAGGATCGAATCTCCATGGTCGATGTCCAACCTCAAGCCCATGGAGGCCAACTAATTGGCCGAAATGAATATGCTCTTTTTGAGAACTATTCTAGCTCTACGCTTACTATGCAAATATGGTATTTCCATCTCCTATCTTCCGAAAGAGGCCTAGGGAAAGATATTTGCGGGCTCCCTAATAGCCTTGATAATTATGTTTCTATTCCTAATGTTTGACTCCACTTTATGACGTCATCTTTGGAAAAGTCTTTTTCCAAATTATCGTACTACCTCGCGCAAAGATTTCATGGAATCAATCATTATAAAAGACATAGGAGATACACTCACCCTTCGCAATGACAAGGAGACGGATCCCATCTTAGATCCCACAAACTTCTATGTCTAAGTAGCTCATACCCAAACTCAACCCGAATGACCCGCAGAGTGGTCAAGGAAGAGTCAAAGCAAGAGGACCTAAATACAAGGTTATCATAGATCTTCATGTCTAAGAACTAATTATATGCACTAGCGTAAGCTGGAGAACTTTTCACTACCGACTTGCCACTACAAGTATCTAGTGGATTCTCTAGGCAAGCCTTCAGTAAACTTGTTCTCTAACAAGCACCCATATCTCATATGAATTACTCATGAAATGAAGCAATATCCAACCCCTTGGATTTATGCATCATTAGTGCAAATCTATCTGAATTTTAGATACTCTATCTCATAGGATTCTACAACTTGAAATACTTTAAGATTACGACCGTGTAAGACTTGTTTCATGATCATCACCTAGTGCGTGGCCAAGTCCCGTAGTCTTGTGTGTTCTAAAGGCTTCAACCAAATGCTAATGAAGTAAAATAAGCATAAGATGATGGTGGCCATTTATTATTAATACCATTCAATCAAGATTGTTTCACAAGTGAAATTGTTTACATGGCAATCTAATTAGTTGTGGGGCACTATTCCAGCAACGTTATGGTCTTATGATCATGCAATGGCCAAATTAAGCCAAATTAAACTCTGCCCCTTATGTGCTAAGAATGATATTGAAAATTTGCAAAAAAATACTTAATTTTGGCGATTATGTACTTCAAAACTGCATTTATGTACTGAGTTTTCCCCATTTATGTACTTATTTTGCGTGATTTTGTACTTATTTTCCCAAAGGTTGATTATAACCTCACTTCGATGCTTGAAACAACACATAAGACATTCTAATACAATAAAATAATCTTTTCTTCAAAATGCTCATGATAGCACGTGTTGAAATGGTTGGGAACATAAACATCAACATCCAACCACTTGTGCTCTCATTTATACTAGTATAAATCATTGATGCATGGGCCAAATGAATCCTCTCAACACCACCATCGAAAACTACTAAAGCGATCATGGCCATATGGGTCCTAGGACTAATACGTCATGGTCTTATGATCATGCAGTGACTAGATTAGGCTGACTTGAACTTAGTTCCTTATGTGCTAAGAATGATATTAGAAATCCACAAAAACTACCAAGTTTCGGCGATTACGTACTTCAAAACTGCATTTATGTACTGAGTTTTCTCCATTTATCTACTTATTTTGCGTGATTTTGTACTTGTTTTCCCAAAGGCCAAGTTTAACCTCACATCGATGCTTGGAACAACACATAAGACACTTTAATACAATAAAATTATCTTTTCTTCAAATAATGCTCATGATGGTACATGTTGAAATGGTTATGAACACAAACACCAATATCTAACCACTTGCGCTCTCATTCATACTGGAAATATGCAAAAAAACACCTAGTTTTGCCAATTATGTACTTTGGAATTGCATTTATGTACTGAGTTATCACTAGTTGTGTATTTATTTTGAGCTAATTTATAATATATATATCTTTAAAAATATCTATATATAAATAAATTTCCAAATTATACTATGAATTGTAAACACCATCCATTATAATAATCCCATATACACAAATTGTAAATATTATCAAATAAGATTGTCAGAAATAGTAAAACAATCACCTCAATATCCACATAAAAAAAGTAAATTCATTCAAATAATAACCATTTGAACATTATCATTAAGTCGTGGAATACATTAAACCATGGTTATCAGTCAAACTTTTTGCAGTAATATGTGTTTGAAACGTGTCTATAGAATAGTTATTTGTATATTCCTAGAAATCCTTGGTGTTTTTGCATAATACTCTACCCAAAGATATATATAAACTCCACAATCTAGGTCCCCATTTTTGCATCACAATATGACAAATTGTGTCTGAAGCTCGTCTTACCATCCAACTATTTCATAATATTTTTAAAGTACCCCTAAAGAGCACTGAGAATATAGTTCAGAGTCTCTATTACCTTTAATAGTTTGGTGTGTATGTCCTTGAGGTTTAGTCATTATTTCTATAGAAAACAGAGACATACGTAACTACATAAATACTGCATTCTAAGTTTTGAAACTGCAACACCCTGATTTTTGGTACACATGTTTAAGTTGATTGAAATTAAATTAATTAAAGTTTAGGTAGAAATATTGTCAATTGGAGGATTTAATTATAAATAAGGAAGGGATTCGATTGTTTAAAATTATAAAGTTTATGGGGTTTATATGGGGAAGTCAAAAGTTGGAGGACTTTAAAATAATTAAATTTGGGTCTGATTGCTTGAGAATGAAAATGTTAGGGGTCAAAGTGTGAGAAATAGAAATGAGAGGACTAAATTGAAGGCTAAGGACCAAAGTGAAGATGGTTTAAAAGTTTTGGGGTGAAAATTGAGCCAGTCAACAAGTTCTAGGGCTAATTTGGAAATAACATAAAATGTGTTTATATATATAAAAATTCCTTTAATTTTCAAAAGTGCCCAAACCTTTCTCCTTACGGCGAACCGTCAGCAAACGACCATGAAATCCAAAACCAACTATATAAAGACGTTCCTCTTCTCACGAAAAACCTAATCATACTAGTATTTACCAAAAACAATCGATGAATTTGCCAAAAAATGAGGGCGACAGTGAGCTCACAGTGGTGGTGGCAATTCCACTGCATTCAATGGTAGAAATGGATAATAACTAGATGGGCTTTGGTCGTGAGGTTATAGGTAGTCTGGTGGTGATGTCGATTTAGGGTTTCAATGGTGGACGAAGGAGCAATCGACGCGGTGGCATCGCGGCGGCGCGAGGGTTTGTTGGCAAGTTTTTGGCCGAATTGGCTATTGAGACGGTAGCAAAATGGAAATTTTTTTTGGGATTTCTACTCTCCTTGATGAGGCACACAAGATGGTGGTGGCATTCTCCATCTCTAACGACGGCACGTGGAGCCCCAGCGGCAACACGTGACCATGGCGTTTGGGGCAGTCTATACAGAATAAAATTTTGGATTTATCTAGACTATTCTGGGCTTTAGATTGGACATTAATTGACCTAATTTAGGTAAATTTCAATAATCAAATTTTAATTCGATTAAATTGTCGAATGTAATTAAAGTTTTGAATCAAGTTTAATTACAACCTAAAATGGGACTATTAAACTATAATTTAGCCCAAGTTATGGATGAATTTCTTAATTATTATGATATTGAATTTAATCGGCCAAAAATACCGTTAGAACCTTAAGTGAAATCCTGACTATTTGTTTACTGACTTGTCGAGCCAGGAACAATGATGTATGACTGTGTTAAGCATTCCAGCCTACCCAAAACATAAGAAAATTTATAACTAAATAGTTAAAGTGATTGAGGAACTTGATAAGGATGTTTAAGTATCTTAAGAATTATGATTTAGAAATCAACACAATGTTAACTTAGATTATTTATTTCGGACTGTGAATTAAATGAGAAACAAGGTCATGGGCTGCTCAAACCTCTAAGGATTATTAGGATTATGTCAGAATATCCTTAAGGTTGATAAAGACATTAGTGATAATTATCCTTAAGATTCAGAGGGTTAACAGAATGATAACTTGAGTTATCTTATGATAGTGCTCGATTTGACTAAAAAGCTAAAACCTGAGTGACTATACGATTAAGAACTCCTCTACATTTTCCATGTGAGTTTATATTAGCTTTCTTTGCTGGGGGAAGAACATAAGTACTTGTTATTATGTCTTGCTGCTTGGTTCTATTTGTGCTAAGATTCGATGATTGATGTGTGCTCAGTCTGTGCTATTCTTTGGTTCTTATGTTTGATCTGTCAATCTATTTGAGTTGTCCCTTCTACTTGAAATTATGGAGTTGTTATTATCTAAACTCCTAATTTTAGTTGATAAAATTTTTGTCTTATACATTTAAATTGATACATGTATATCAGCTTTGTTTGGCCTCCCCTTGCTGAAAATTGTCGCTCATCTATGTAATATTAACATGTTGCCCTTGTATTCTCTCAATAGTTTATTTAGACCTCTTTTACCTTTATCTGTAATTCTTGAGCTATTCTTACCTGAGTCCCCTTATCTATTTCAAGTGGTTGAATCCTTAAACCGCAATTCACTTCTACACAAGTTTTGTAAAGTTAACAATTTATGAAAATGGTACTCCACATCGCCTCTTGACACTGAGCTCTTCTATTAATATCTACTGATATCACTTTACCTAATATTTGGTGATTGTGTTGAGGAAATTGAAAAGTGATTTCAAAATATATATTTTACTCACCATGTCTAGCTTAAAACTAGCTTGAGCTAAATTAGTGATTACATACTTAACATGGCGAAGTGATGCACACAAAATCCCTACTCAACAGGCTAGCTGGAGGTAGCCACCTATGAGCGGGATCAGGCATACGGCTAGCCATGCCTAGTGAATATTTAATATCCGAGCCGATCACTCAGTACTTTGGAGGGATAAGGATTTTTGTGTTTTCGAAAGTAGAGTGACAAGAAAAGAGAACCACCAATAGGTTAATAGTGAAAATGTTTTGTTAAATTATGTTTAGTTTATTTGGTATGCCTAACACTAATACTTTGAATCTCAGTCATTTGATCGGAACCTAGTGAATGTTCAAATGGCATGTCGACCCCTTTTTAATGATAGTTGAGGTTTAAACTTCTATGAGAGATAGTAAATTTTGTGAAGTCTCATCACTGGTATGGGATAGTGGTGAGATGGATCACCTCAAAACCTTAACTAAAACCTTCTCTTACAACTTCTGAAAACATTTATGCTTTTACTTGTCTCTTGTATAATATTTGTGAAATTATCATTCTGTTGTTATTGTTGTATTATCTCACTAAGTCATTCCGACTTATGTTATCTTGTTGTTTCTTTCGTTTTTTACCCCATATAGGATCCAGTAATGAAGATAGACTAACCTAGACAACACATGAAGGAAAGAGAGTGATAGAAGTGCATATTTCGATTCATACTAGAACATCCAATGGAGGTCACTGCAGAAATTAAATATTTTGAATTTTTGGGAGGAGTATTTTCTGTCGTAAAGAAGACTTGTGTGGTATTGTTTGAGTAACACCTCGGTGGAAGCGGACGCCTCCCAGTTGGGGTGTTATAGAAACTATAACTTATAATTTAAATATTAAAAATTTGAATTTTTGTACCCAAAAAACTTGTACAAAATACTAAATTGGAGGTTTTATGCACTGCATCTCTAAATACTGAACATTTTAGTTTTTGTACAAAATCAAATTGCACAATATACTAATTTGGAGGTTCTGTATAGTGCAAACTCAAATTTTAAATACTAAAAACTTGAATTTTACTATCGAAAAAATTGAAATATAATACCGAATTGGAGATTTTGTATACTGCAACTCACAATTTAAGTATTGAAAATTAGAATTTTAATACCATAGTATTTGAAAATAATAATAATCATATTAATGATGATTTTGCAGGAATGGATGCATAAGAAATGCTTAAACATGATTTGTACACATCGTATACACCATAATTAGATAATATCCCTAAAATTTAGTTGCAAACAGCTAATATACACTACACTTTCTATGAATTATATAATTACTAAATTTTGATAACTGATAATTGAAGCATACAATTAAAATAACAATTGAAGTATAAATTTAGGGGTTTTTTTAATAAAAGAAAAGACTAATTGTGGGTGAATTGAGTACCAGCAAAGGCAGGGGCTTATTCGGCTAGAGCTAGATATAAAAATCAGGCCCAAAATAATTAAAACAAAGATCAAACAAGAATAAAACAAAGAAATATATGAAAATTCTTTCTGTATTTTGATTCTTCCTTAATAGAATAGAAAATTCCACAACTTATTTTGTAGGCTATGCAATTGAGGAGTGAAAATAAAAAGCCTTCTAGCTTCGACAACACAAAAAAAAGGTGAGAAATCAATCCCAAAATAAGAAAGTGAAAGAGATGAAGGAATCGTTGCAGCACCATCATGAAGATGGCAAAACAGCATCATTGCAGAGGCTGAGCAACGGGTTCACAAAATGGAGGGAATTGGAAGAAAAAATTGAGGGGCAGGGGGGAGTTATTTTGAAGTAACATTTTTTTTAGTAGGGGAAGTGAAGGAATTGTTGGCATTTTCAATTTAAATGAGGGCTTTTAGTTTTTTTCACTCAAGCGGGGAGTGAACTCTAAAAATTATTTTGGATTAGAAACCAAATCCAAAAAAAATTAAAGTAGGGACTAAATACTAAATTGTAATTTGGTTTGGTTACTACTATCTAATTAGCCCAATTTGTATGTATATAAAGAAAACTTGCTGATTTCAGATTCCAAAGCTTAGTTGCATGCCCTTTAATTTAATTAGTTAATTAAGCTTGTCAATATAATTCGATTTATTAAGTGAAGATGACAGAGCTTTTCTAGATGAACTTTAGGTTCTTCGATTATTGCAAACTCAAATTCTATTGTCCATATTTAGGCTTGCTTTACTAGAAAAGACCAACATGTAATGATGTAAATTGCCGAAATAAATGATTGGTTCGTTTTTGTTTTTTTTTGATAAATACACACACACACACATATATATATATTATTAAATAGCATGGACATGCCCACAATCATATTTACTACTATTATGCCCACCTTTTAATGCACCTACTTATCTTTTTTCCTCTTGTCTAAGTAACATAAGGTCATAAATTTATCAAATACTAATTTTAAATACAATAATCTAAGTTCTATGTATATTTTTTGTACTTTCTCATTTCTTTTTTAAAATTTCCTTTTGGGGAGATTATAAAGTGTAAAGCAGGAAGGAGTTTTACTTAATTATATTAATTAGATGTAATGATTCTTAACATAATAATTTACTTTTTTTAAAAATAATTTGAGAATGGTGATAAGTTGGTAACATACGTCATTTGTTTATTATTGTGGAGTGTAATATTATAATATTATTTTGTAGGACAGTGAACTCCACTCGGTAGCAACTAGATTTGGGTCAATTGTAGCCCAAGATAGAAGCTCACCAGATGAGAAGATTGGATTCGCTGTTGTGCACTGTAGGGTAATGGGTATAGGTCCACTTTATGTGGGCCAGGCCATGGGCCAACACTCTAGGATTTTTTTTCTCCTATACCTACTTCGATGATGTCGTTGCTCATGGCAGCCGGTCTGATTGGGACCACGTCATCACAAGAATAAGTAACCCGTACTTTTGTCCACTTTACCAAGTTTAAATTATCGTAAATGCACTCCAAATAGCACCTATTTCTTTATTAAGTCTACAAATGAATATGGGGAAGGTTTTGATTGGTAGGGTTAAAAATGAAATGGTTCTCATCAATATCTTAGCATACGTAACTTAATAAATATATGAATATTATCATAATTGCCAAAATAACATCTCCTAGATGATTTTCATCCATGTCTTCATTATATTTTTACATTAAGAATATTATAACCCCAGATAATATAATAGACATTTACTAATATAACCAAAATTTCAAAATTTGCAAATTCTCCATGTTAGAAAACCTTATGTATTTGGAGAATGAGATTTGATGATTAGGTGAAATAACAAAGGTTTGGTTGTTTCTTCTATGAATTTTTCTTCTTTTGGGTGGAGGAAGAGGCAAGTACATGTGAGAGAGTTGCTTCTAGAAATAGATAACTGATATTTTTGATCGAAAAGCAACTCAATATTAGTTTGCTTATAAATGACCAAATTTTGCAAACAAAAATTCAAAAAAGTAAATATAAAAAATTGCAGGACTGCATTTTGTGGAGTGTACAAGTGCTATAGGCTTGGAGTTGCAGCAGTCCGCGGGGTATCATGGGCCCGAAATTTGGATTATCAATCGGCCCATCCATTTCATACCAAAATTGGTCCAAGTGATGATCTACCAAGGAATTCTAAGTTCCCCAAATGTTGGACCTCTAATGAACAAGTCCACATACCTTAGGCAAGCACTCAATCAACCTCGCTTTTGCTAGAATAAGAGAGGAAGAAGGAGATGGGAGTAGCGGTTTTGGATGAGAGAGGGAGGAGAGGATTTTTGTGTGATTATTTAACACATGAATTATACACACTTTGGAGGGAAAATGTGATGACGGCTAACTAGCACAAGTGGCCAGCCACATGTCATATTTATAAAGGGGATGGAAGCTCTTAGATGCTTCCATCACACCTTCCATGCATGTTAGCCAACTTGCCAACTTGTGCATACATTTGCACTTAATTAACATTTCTATTTCATCCCATGAAATGAAATGCTAATTAACTTAAATTCAAATGGACTCTTCCATTTGATTTTCCTCCAAAATTCAAATCCTCAGTTTAATTAAATTAACTCTTTAATTTAATTAACTTAACTTAACTCCTTAAGTTAATTAACTTAACTTTTTAATTTAATTGGAGTTAACTTAACTCCTTAAGTTAACTTGACTAGTTAATTGTCATAGGGAACCAATTAAATTAACACTTTAATTGGACTAATTTAACTCTTTAAAATTTTTGATTAATTTGACACTTAAATTAATCAATCTAAAATGACCGATTAAATTAGTCAACGATTTCTCTCTCCAAAAGGCCTAGCATGAATTTTCTAACTCTTTAGAAAGTTCCATCTATCAAATAAGTGTTTCCTTAGGCTTTTGTGTGTGACCCATTGGGCTCTTTGATTCATTGGACATTGGCTCACAACTCACTGTGATATTTTGAATATTGAAATATTCACATTAGTTTAAACTCCTTTAAACTAATAATTCTTTCAATTAATCTCTATTAATTAAAGTACAGCCAATCTCCATGGTCGATATCTAGAAACAAGCTCATGAAGCCCAACTAATGTGATTAATGAATTATATTGATGAACTACTATTGCTCACGCTTAACATGCAAATGCATTCCTTCAGTCTCCTACTCCCAAAAAAGGCGCAAGATGTTCGTCTGCTCCCTCATACACTCAATAATTATGTCTCTACATCTATTTCACAATTCCTTTTTACGACCTCAAATTTGAAAAACACATTTTCCAAATCGTCATACTACCTTCGGTAAGAATTCCTTGAAATCGATCATTATAAAATACTTTAGAGATGCACTCGTTCTTCACAATAATGAGGAAATAAATCCCATCTTGGATCACACAAACTTCCATACTTAAGTAGCTCATGCCCAATCTCACCATCATATGATCGGCTACGTGGTCGGGAAAAAGTCAAAGCATAAGGACCTAAACACAAGGTTACCATGGATCCTCATGTCCACGAACTAATTATATGCACTATCATAAGCTTGAGAATTTGCCATTGTGGTTATCTAGTGGATTCCCCATGTGGGTCTTCAGTGAATTTGTTCTCTAACAAGCAACCACTAACATACATCTATGTCTTACATAGATTGCCCATGAATTGGAGCAATATCCAACCCCTTGGAATATGCATTGCTAATGCAAGTCTATCAGAATCTTAGATGCTCATCTCATAAGATTCTACTGGAATAGTGCCAGGCAAGCTAATTAGATTGGCCTGGTACAAGTTATTTCCTCGTAAAATTATCTTGATTGAATGATATTTTTTATATGGCCATCTTTATCTTATACTTTATATTACTTCACTTGCATATGGATGAAGCCCTTAGATCGCACATGACTACTGGACTTGGTCATTTCACTGGGTGGTGATCATGGAATAAGTCTTACACAGTTGTGACCTTAAATCTTCAAAGTCATAGGATCTTATGAGACGGGGCACTAAGATTCGAATAGACTTACACTAACGATGCATAAATCCAAGAGTTGGATATTGTTCCATTCCATAAGCAATCTGTATGAGATACAGGTGCATGTTAGTGGATGCTTATTAGAGAACAAAGCACTTAAGACCTTCCACAGAATCCACTAGATAGCCGTAGTGGCAAGTCGGTAGTAGTCAATTCTCCCGCTTACGCTAGTGCATATTATTAGTCCTCTGACCTGAGGATCTATGGTAACCTCATGTCTGGTCCTCATGCTTTGACTTGTCCTTATGTTGGAATAGTGCCTTGCAAGCCAATTAGATTGGCCTTGCAAACTATTTCATTGTAAGACAATCTTGATTGAATGGTATTCATCATATGGCCATCTTCATCCTATGCTCTTCATTTACTTCACTGGCATTTGGATGAAGCCCTTAGATCACACAAGACTATAGGACTTGGTTTGGTGACCATGGAATAAGTCTCACACGATCGTGATCTTAAACCTTCCAAGTCATAGGATCTCACGAGAACAAGGGCATCTAAGATCCAGATAGACTTGCACTAACAATGCATAATCCAAGAGTTGGATATTGTTCCGTTCTGTGAGCAATTGTATGAGATACGGATGTATGGTAGTGGGTGCTTGTTAGGGAACAAGGTACTGAAGACCCACCTGGAGAATCCACTAGATATCCTAAGTGGCAAGTCGGTAGTGGCAAGTTCTCCTACTTACGGTAGTGCATATTATTAGTCCATTGACCTGAGGATCCATGGTAACTTTGTGTCCGGTCCTCATGCTTTGACTCTTCCTTGACCACTTAGTGGGTCTTCCGGGTTGAGATTAGGTATGAGCTACTCGGCATGGAGGTTTGTGAGATTCAAGATGGAATCCGACTCCTCGTCTTTGTGAAGGGCGAGTGCATCTCCTATGTGTTCTATAATGATCGATTCCAAGAAATCCTTGTGCAAGGTGATGTGATAATTTGGAAAGGCATTTCGAAAGATGAGGTCACAAAGGGAATTGAACATTAAGAATAGAAATATAGTATCGAGGCTATTAGGGAGCCGACTAATATCTTGCCCTAGGCCTCTTTTGGGAGATAGGAGACGGAAGGACCATATTTGCATGATACGAGTAATGCTAGAATGGTTCTTCAAGAGCATTCATTTTGGCCAATTAGTTGGGCTCCATGGGCTTGAGGTTTGACATCGAATATGGAGATTGGGTACTCTTCAATTAATGAGATTAATTGAATCGAGTTGCTTAGTTTAAAGCAGTTTAAACTAATGTGAATATTTGATATTCCAAAAGTCACAAGGAGTTGTGAGCCCATGTCCAATCAATGGTAGAACCTAATGGGTTACACACAAAAGCCAATGGCATGGTCAATTGAAGGAAGTAGAGTTTTCTAAGAGTTAGAAAATTCATAACCGTTTTGGAGAAGGCAAAATTGTAGTCATTTTGACTTGATCAATATAAATGTTAAATTGGTCAAATTAATTTAAGAGTTAAATTAAGATCAATTAATTAAGGGCTAATTAATTGATGTCACATGACTATCAATTGGTCAAAATTAATTTAAGTTTTAAATTAACTTTGACTAGCTTAAATAGTTAAGCATTTTTGACTTAAAAGTTAAGTCAAATTATTATTGGTTAAATTAAAGTGTTTAATTTAATTGAGTTGGGGGATTATTTTTGGGAGAATAATTAAGTGAATGGTTCATTTAATGTCAATTGGAATTTAATTGCAAGACATTTCATAAGATGAAACTTGTGCTTCAATTAATATTCTTATTCACTTACTACTAGTTAGTGGCCACCTTGGCAAGGACACTTGGCATCATCTCCTTGGGGATGTTCATGGACCACTCATATATATAGATATAGGAGTGTGGCCATCCAAGAGTGAGAAAGAGCAAGTGTGTGCATGACTAGCGTGATTTCTCCCCACATTTTGTGTAGTGGGAATCTAATTTGTTAGCATCCCATTATTCTCTCCAACTTCCTCCTCCTCCTCCTTCCCAGCCTTCCTACCCTAATTCTCTGCAGATATTTCATCCATTCTGTATAGAATAGGCCATAGATTTGGTGCATGGACTTTTACATTAGAGGCAATCAAATTTGGTTGCTTTTGCTCTTGGCTGGAGCAGTTTTCTGGCAGCTGGATTTTGCTAGTTCTGGGAGGACCTCTGGTGTTCTGATTGGGATGAATTTTGGACTGAAGAATCTTCAAAGGGTTTAGGAGTTCCTATAAAAATTTCAGCAAAAATGGAGGAGTCCATCCAAGGGAAAATCAGTGGTGATCCTGCTGCGCCGGTGAAGAGACAGTTTGATGGTTTTCAAGAGTTTTCTCTTGTTCTTCGATTTTTTGTCATCACCCAAGTATTTTTCCCTTTCTAAATCTCAATTCCATGCATGTATTGATCCTGGGGGCATTGTGTGGGCTATTTTATTCAGTTTTATGTTAAAATATTTGGATCCTAGTGCCACACATACCTTTCAAGTGGTATCAGAGCCATATTCATGCATGAATTTAGATTTTGCTTGGCTTGGATGGTTGGTTCTTGTGAAGAACTGATTGAAATCACCATTTACTTGATCCATATGATGGGTTGGAGTGTATGGATGATCTTGCTTGTGGCTCCTTGATTAATGGATTGAATCATGCTATTATGTGCTTTAATTGTTAATTCATATGATGGGTATGTTTTAATTCATTTTTGCTAATGTAAATTTTTTTTTTTTGGCATTGGTAGATGTTATATTATGATATAGCATGTTATGGATGGCCTTAAGTTGTTTTGGTCATTTTTGGGTCCAATTGGATTGGATATAATTGGAGATTTTGAAGAATATGATTCTTGCTTAAACTTGTTTTTCAAGCTTCTTTGGGCACTTGATATTTCAGTTTTAAAAGGTGTTTTAATCTGAAATTTCATCCTATGTTGTGTGTTTTGATGTTTAGAAGTTGTTCTAAAAATCTTGGTGCACAAAAGTTGAGCCAAAAATGGCTTGACTCGGCCTTGAACACCGAAACAGGGGTGCTGCCGGCCCATGGCAGCCCACAGCAAGCCAGTGGCCGAGAGCTACTGCCCAGCAGTGAGCATGCCTCGGCCAGCAGCCCCTAGTTGGGTTTGGGATGGGTTTTGAGCTTTTTCTTTGGTTCCTTTGGTGACCAAACTTGTTTTGAAACACTCACATTGGTTGCACAAATGTTGTGCAAGGCCTCAAGATTGTGTTGGACACTTTTTGGTTGCTTTTAAAACTTGTTAAAGTTGATCTCCAATTGTGGCAAAAATATGATGCATAAGCGTTATGCTTGTTTTTGCTTGGCCAATTATTTGTTAATTTGATTAGCACTTAATTGTTGGAATTTAATGTCAATTCTTGGTTTATTTATTGTTCATTTAAATGTTGAATGGATGATGAATGAATGAGGATGATCATGAGCCTTTAATATTGATTTTATTTATTTCAAGTTGTTGAAATCGGTTGTATTAAATGGGGCTTGCATGCCTCTTGTTCTATCTTGTAAAAGTTATGAGAGTAGAATCACTAGAAGTGAGGTTTTCTTTCTCTTGTAAAATTGCAAGGAGTAAGGAGGACCCAAGGAGGCTTGAAGACCTATGAATGTATGGGATACACTCATGTAATAGCTTAGTTTAATCCACCCACTTAAAATCAACCAAGTGATGCACCTATGGCTCTAAGTGCGTCACTTCGTTAGGCTCATGGTCATCCCACCCTAGAAGCATGCTAGGCGCATTTACTTATTTACGCTTTCCATATCCTATTGGTGTATGAGATGCATGACTAGGACATAGACAACCTAAATAAGAAGATAAAAATGATGACATCTTTGCAAGCAAAAATCCTCCACTTAGAATGTCTAAGTATTTTTCAAATATTAAGTCAAAATGGATACAAATTAAAAGAGTTTTAATTAATCCAAGCCTTCCACCAATAGTATATGCCATGGGATGCTACCGATTTTATGTGATGGCACTCAGTCACGGGGGTCACACTTAGGAGGAAAGCTGTGAGCATACACTTAGCATGAGATGTATCTTTGATTCAAGAACCCTCACGCATTGGCACTCGGTCACGGGGGATGACGTGAGGCCGTCTTGAGACGAAGAATGATTGGTGGGTTTGACTTAACACCTAGTAGTGTAGATCACACACAGTCACGTAGGTCTATATGAAAAGTGAGGCAAAATATATCAAGAATTGCATGAGATGCAATTAGCAAAAGTTGCTTACCTTTTGATTGCTCGTGGATGGCACTTGGTCATGGGGGTCCATTGGCAAGTCATTAGGATCTTGATTCTCACTAGGAAATGAGATTTCCCGAATTTTTCTTAAGGGTGAAGGATTTGATAAAATAGTGGGAGAAAAACATGCTTTAAAGACCATGAACATGTTTTCTATATCAAATTCAATCACATGCTTATACTCTTTATTTGCCTCTTGTAGATTTTTGAAATCTTCAAAACAATATGGCTAAAAATTCACTCGCACGTATTTTGGAAACCAATAAGCTAACTGGGCCTAACTTCCAAGATTAGTTGAGAAACCTTAAGATAATTCTTGACTCCGAGAAGAGGGCTTATGTACTTGATCAAAGTCCGCCAGACACATTAGGTGATGACCCTTCTGATGAGGCACGTGAAGTGTTCAATAAATTTGTAGATAATGATCTACAAGTGAGGTGTCTCATGATGGCATCCATAACTAATGAGCTCCAAAAATCTCATGAGCACATAAAACATGCTCGAGAAATCTATGTGCACCTACAAGAGTTGTATGGTGTACAATCAAGACACGAAAAGTTCGCTTTGTCAAAGGAGCTTTTTAGAGTAAGGATGAGTGAAGGTTCGAGTGTCCATGACCACAGTCTTAAGATCATTGGACTCATCAAAAAGCTTGGACAACTTGACGTGATTGTGGACAATGACCTTTACATGGATTTGATCCTACAGTTGTTACCTCCATCGTTCAACCAATTCATCATGAACTTTAATATGTCCAAGCAAGAAGTGACGATCAATGAATTGATGAACATGCTTGTGTCTGCCGAGTCAACCTTGAAAAAGGAAAAGCCTATCATGATTGCCTCCACCTCCAAGTCAAAAGGCCTTAGGGGCCCAAGAAAGGGAGAAAAAAGGAAGAAAAGTTCTTCCAAATGGAAGCAACTGGAGAAGAGTTCTGGGAGAGTTAAGAAAAAGGCTAAGACCGATGCAAGTTATTTCCACTGTAGTGGAAAGGGGCATTGGAAGAGAAACTATAAAGCTTACCTTGACACTCTTGAGAAGGGTATGTTATTCATTCAAGTGCATTTAACAACCAATTCTTCCACATGGGTATTTGATACCGCATGCGGTTCTCATCTATGTAATTCGTTACAGGGGATGGAAAGAAGAAAGATACTTCGTGAAGGGGATATGATCCTCCGCCTAGGAAATGGAGCAACTGTTGTGGCCACTTTTCAAGGTATAATCAAGTTAGACTTGGGGAATGCTAAAATTGTATTAGATCCAGTTTATTATGTACCCCATCTTGTTAAGAACATCGTATCAATTCCCATTCTTGATAATGAAGGATATGATTTTTCTATATCGAATGGGACATTGATGGCATTAAAGAATGGTTCTTTAATTGATAAAGGTACATTAACGAATGGATTATACATACTTGACTCCCAACCTTCACTTATGCACATTCAATCGAATAAAAGGAAGCTAGATATCCAAGAAGATGCTATGTTATGGCATGCAAGACTTGGTCATATCTCTAAAAATAGGATGAGCAAGTTAGAAGCGCTTAAAGCACTAAATGATAGTGGCATTGATAACCTTCCTACTTGTGAATCTTGTTTAAAGGGAAAAATGACCGAAGCTCCATTTGTAGGACAAACGGAGCGAACGACACATCTATTGGATTTGATCCATTCGGATGTTTGTGGACCACTAAGAGTTAGTGGGAGAGGAGGCTATTCCTACTTCATCACTTTCACTGATGATTATAGTCGGTACGGACATGTGTATCTTATGAAGTACAAGTCCGAGGCCTTTGAAAAGTTCAAAGAGTACAAGAATGAAGTAGAAAAGCAAAAGGGACTTAGTATTAAAACTCTTCGATCGGATTTGGTGTGTGGACTTTTACATAAGAGGCAATCTAATTTCGTTGTTTTTGCTCTTGGCTGGAGCAGTTTTCTGGCCGCTGGGTTTTGCTAGTTCTGGGAGGACCTCTGGTGTTCTGATTTGGCTGAATTTTGGACTAAAGAATCTTCAAAAGGTTGAGGAGTTGCTGTAGAAGTTTCAGCAAAAACAGATAAGTCCATTTATCGGTGGTGATCCTGCTGCGCCGGTGAAGAGACAGTTTGACGGTTTTCAAGAGTTTTCTCTTGCTCTTCGATTTTCTATCATCACCCAGCTATTTTCCCCTTTCTAAATCTGAATTCCATGCATGTCTTGATCCTGGGGGCTAGTTTTTTCTGTTTTATGTTAAAATATTTGGATCCTAGTGCTACACATACCTTCACCTTGACCACTTAGGGTCTTTTGGGTTGAGGTTAGGTATGAGCTCTTGATATAGAAGTTTGTGAAATCCAAGATGAAATCTGACTCCTCGCTTCTGTGAAGGGCAAGTGCATCTGCTATATGTTCTATAATGATTGATTCCAAGAAATCCTTATGCAAGGTGGTGTGACAATTTGGAAAAGGAGTTTTCCAAAGGTGAGGTCACATAAGGGAATGAAACATTGAGAATAGATATATAGTATTGAGGCTATTAGGGATCTAACAAATATCTTGCCCGAGGCCTTTTTTGGGAAATAGGAGACAGAATAACCATATTTGCATGGTATGCGTAGAGCCATGATGGTTCTCCAGAATATTCATTTCGGCTAATTAGTTGGGGTCCATGGGCTTGAGGTTGGACATCGACCATGGATATTGGGTACTCTTCAATTAATAAGATTTATTGAATTGAGTCGATTAATTTAAAATGAGTTTTAAACTAAAATGAATATAAGATATTCAAAAGTCACAAAGAATTGTGAGCCCATGTCCAACGAATGGTAGAACTTATTTGGTCACACACAAAAGCCAAATAGCTTCCAAAATTGATAGAGCAATTTTCTAAGTGTTAGAAATATCACCCTTTGGTGACTAATTTTCAAAGTTCCAATCTAACGGTCAATTTTGATTTGATTAATTTAAGTGTTAAATTAATCAACTAATTTAAGAGTTAAATTAGATGAATAATTAAGGAGTTAATTATTTGGTACCATGATTAACCATCAATTGGACAAGTTGACTTAAAGAGTTAAGTTGATTAATTTAAGCTTGTTTGATTTAAAAGTTAAATTAAAGGTTAATTAATTAAATTAAACTATTTAATTTAATTAATAGGAAGAATACTTTTTGGAGCAAAAATTTAAATAAACTATTCATTTAAATTAGCATCTTAATTAATTTGGAATTAGATTCCCAATGAAATTGAAATGCACATGAAATTCAAGTAAGACTTGAATTTGAATTTTGCCAACTTGGCATGCCACTTGGGCGGTCACCTTGAGGAAGGTGATGCCAACTAGCATCACACCTTCCACCATCTATATATAGATATAGAGTGCAGGCCAAAAAGAAAAGGAATTATCATTGCTGAAAAGTGTGAGAATTAAATTCTTGCATTCCCTCCAAAATTCTCTTTCTCCATACACTGCATCATATGTTGAAGCTTTGTATTTCTTCTTCTTCCCAACCTAAAAATCAGCCTCCTCTACCTCATTTTATCCTCTCTAACTCCAACTTCTAGTGAGGGGAAATTGGAAGATTGTTTGGTGTGTGGATCATATTAATAGAGGTAAGGTACTTGACTTCCTCAATTTTGGAGATCCACATGCAACAGCTTCAGGTTGGAAAATTTTTATAGATCAATCTAGAAGGATTTTTGGCTTCAATTTTTCACAGTATCTTCTCCTATGTGTGGAGGTGTTCCATAATTAGTTTTGTGAGTTTTGGAGTAGTATAGTCAGGTTAAACGTTGACGTCTTTCTGCTGTGAAAGTTCTAGATAGTTTCTAGATCCATGAGAGATAGTTGATCTTCTACTTGTTTTTGAGCTACAAGAGGTAATTCTTTATCCTAATCCAAATCTATAGCATGACTAGATCCTTTTAATCTCGAGTAGCTTAGTTATTTTCAATCTTATGAAGTTTTGATTTATGGATCCTAATGCTACTCTTGCTTTCAAGTGGTAGTAGAGCCTTTTTCATGCTATGTTTTGGATTATTGTTTGATTGATTCATGTGATGAATTGATAAATATCACCAAATAATTGATTCAAATGATGGATTGGAGTATTTGGTTGATTATGCTTGTGGCTCTATTGCTTGATGAATTGAAAACACGCTATTATGTGATTTAAGTGTTTATTCATGTTTTAGTATGTTTCAATTCATATCGATAAATGTTGAATGTTGATTTAACTTTTATTGATGTTATATGGTGATATATCATGTTGATATTTGATCAAAAGATTTTTGATCATTTTTGGATCCAATTTGATTGGAGTTGCATTGGAGATTTTGAAGAATATGACTCTAATTTTTGAAGGCATGATTGAGTACTTAAATTTCCTTTTTTAATAGAGGTTTTAAATTTGAAAATTCATCTATATATAATATATGTTTAAGTGTTGGGAACATGTGCTAAAACTATTGGTGCATGAAAGTTGAATAGAAAATAACTTAATACACCTTGAAACCCTAAATAGTGGGGCACTACGTGCAAGCTATGCACGTGGCCTGCCCAGCTATGCACCCAGGTTGGGAGTGCCTGACGTGCACATGGTCTACCCAACCATGCGCCCAGGCTGGGCGACAACCCCTGTTTGTTGTTTTGGTAAGTTTTAAGCTTTTTCCCAACTTTTTTTGTGCTTGAAATGTTTTTGCACCACACATAGTGGATGCACAAGCGTTGTGCAAGTTTTCAAAATTATGTTTGACATTTTTTAATGCCTTCGAAAATTGGTTAAAGTTTATCTTCCTATAATGGCGTAAATGTTATGCTTGTTCAATTATTTGTTTATGAGATAAGCATTTAATTAATATAATTAATTGTTAATTCTAGATTTATTTATTGTTCATTTCTTTGTTGAATGGATAATGAATGAATTGGGATGATGATGAGCCTTTAATATTGATTTTAATTATTTCAAGTTGTTGAAATGGGCTGTATTAAATTGAGGCTTGCATGCCTCTGAATATCTACCTTGTAAATGTTATGAGAGTAGAATCGCTAGGAATGAGGATTTCATATTCATGTAAATGTTACATAGAGCAATGGAGACCAATAGAGGCATGGAGACTTTTGAAGGCCTATGAATGTATGGGATACAATCATGTAATAGCTAGGTTTAATCAACCCACTTAAAATCAACTAAGTGGTGCACTTATGGGTCTAAGTGCACCACTTGGTTAAGCTCATGCTCATCCCACCCAAGGAGCATGCTAGGTGCATTTACTTATTTATGCTTTTCATATCCTAATGATGTATGAGATGCATGTTTAGGATATAGAAAACCGAAATAAGAAGATAAAATGATGTGATCTTTGCAAGCAAAAACCCTCCACTTAGAATGTCTAAATGCTTTCAAATATTAAGTTAAAATGGATACAAATTAAAAGATTTTTAATTAATCCAAGCCTTCTACCAAACACTTTGCATGAGATGCACATTTGATTTGGGAATGCCTACATATTATATACTCGGTCACAGGGGATGTTGTGGCGCCCATCTCGAATCAAAGTTTGATTAGTAGGTTTAACTTAACACCGAGTAATGTAGAGGTCATCCATCAGGGGATCTACATGAAATGGTGAAGCAAAATATATAAAGAATTGCATGAGATGTAGTTAGCAAAAGTTGCTTACCTTTGGATTGCTCGTGGATATACATTCGATCACGGGGGTTCCAGTTGCAAGTTTTTAGGATCTTAATTCTCACTAAGAAATATGATTTCCCGAATTCTTCTAGGGGGTGAAAGATATGATAAAATAGTGGGAGGAAAACATGCTTAAAAGACCATAAACATGTTTTTAATATCAAATCAATCACATGCTTGTACTCATTTTTCACATGCTTGTACTCATTTTTTGCCTCATGTAGATTTTCAAAATCCTCAATCAAAATGGCAAAAAATCCACTCGCAAGCATTTTGGAAACCAATAAACTAACTGGGCTGAACTTCCAAGATTGGTTGAGAAATCTTAAAATTATTCTTGACTCTAAAAAGCAAACTTATGTCCTTGATCAAATCTTGTGGGCACACTTGGTGATGACTCACCGACGCACAATGTGAAATGGTCACGAAAATTGGTGATGGCATCCATGTCTAATGAGCTTCAAAACACTCATGAACATATGAAGCATGCTCGAGAGATCTATGTGCACTTGCAAGAGTTGTATGGTGTGCAAAGTAGACACGAAAGGTTTGCATCATCTAAAGAGCTCTTTAGGGCTATGATGAGTGAAGGGTCCAATGTCTTTGATCATGGCCTCAAGATGATAGGACTCGGCGAAAAGCTTGGACAATTAGATGTGGTCATGGACAATGACCTTTATGCGTATTTGATCTTACAGTCATTACCACTATCATATGATCAATTCTTTATGAACTTCAATATGTCCAAGCAATATGTTATGATTAACGAATTGATCAATATGCTTGTGATTGCAGAGGCGACTATGAGAAAGGAAAAGTCCCTTATAGTTGCATTATCCTCCAAGTCAAAGGGCCCTAGGGGTCCTAGAAAGGGAGATAAGAGAAAGAAGAGTTCTTCCTCGAAAGGGAAGTAACCCAAAAAGAGTTTTGGGAGGGTTAAGAAGAAGGTTAGAACCAAAGCTAGTTGTTTTTACTGTGGCAAAAAAGGGCATTGGAAAAGAAATTGCAAAGCTTACCTTGCAACCCTTGAGAAGGGTATCCACTTTATTGAAGTGCACATGATGACTAATTCTTTCACGTAGGTATTTGATGCGGTTCTCACCTTGTAATTCGTTATAGGGGATGAAAAGAAGAAAGAGTCTTTGTGAAGGGAATATGATCACCCACTTAGAAAATGGAGCATGAGTTGCGGCCATTTTCCAAGGCGTTATCAATTGGACTGGGGGAATGCTTGTGTTGTACTTGATCTAGTTTATTATGTACCCTACCTTGTTAAGAACATTGTTTCTATTCCCATTTTAGATAATGAAAGATTTGCTTTTTTTATATTGAATGGGAAGTTGATGGTATTAAAAAATGGTTCTTTGTTGCTCAAGGTACATTAATAAATAGATTGTGCATACTTGATTCTCAGCCTTCACCATTGCACATTCATTCAAGTGAAAAAAAATTAGATATCTAAGAAGATATCATTCTTTGGCATGCAAGACTTGGTTATATTTCTAAGAATAGGATGAGCAAGTTAAAAGCTCTCAAAGCACTAAATGTTAGTGGCATTGAGGACTTTCCTACTTGTGAATCTTGTTTAAAGGGAAAAATGACCAAAGCTTCTTTTGTAGGACAAACGAAGCGCTCCACAAGTCTCTTGGATTTGATCCATAGCATTTGTGGACCACTAAGAGTTAGTAGGAGAGGAGGCTATTCCTACTTCATCACCTTCATCGATGACTTTGGTCAGTACGGACATATGTTTCTTATGAAGAACAAGCCCGAAGCCTTTGAAAAGTTCAAAGAGTATAGGAATAAAGTAGAGAAGCAATTGATGCTAAGTATTAAAGCTCTTCAATTGGATCGAGGAAAAGAATACTTAAGTACTAAGTTCTTGGATTATCTAAAGGAGAATGGGATTCTTTCTTAATGGATTCCACCAGGCACACCTTAACAAAATAGAGTAGCCAAAAGGAAAAATCGTACCTTGTTAGACATGGTACGTTCCATGATGAACTTTCTTGATGTGCCTATATCCTTTTGGGGATACGCCATACTAATCGCGGCAAAGCTACTAAATATAGTACCTACAAAGTTAGTGCCCAAAACACCATATGAGATATGGCATGGAAAGCACCCTCTTACCAATTTCTTAAGGTTTGGGGATCTCCCATATACGTGAGATGGACAGTGGGCGATAAGTTGGATAGTAGATCCACTTTGTGCAAGTTTGTGGAATACCCTAGAGAGTCTATGGGTTACTACTTTATGATCCATCAGAACAAAAGGTGTTTGTCTCGAGGAACGCCTACTTTTTGGAAAAGCAATTTTAATTCTATTAGATAGAAATGACATTGTTGTTGAACTTGATGAAGTTCAAGATGATCATGAAATATCACAAGTAGTGGCAATAAGAGAACTAGTGAAGCCTTCTACACAACCTCTACATAGGTTGGGCCAAATCAAAAAGCAACCCAAAAGGTTCGGATTCCTTCATGAAACCAGCTAATCGGATGATGATCCAAGGACCTATGAGGAAGCTATTTAGACATAGATTTGGGACATTGGCTTGAAGCCATGAGATCCTAAATGGACTTTGGCAGATCCACCGAAGGGAATAGTTCATGTTGGTTGCAAGTGGATCTATAAGCGAAAGCTTGGAGTAGATAGAAAAGTGGTGACTTTTAAGGCACGACTAGTGGCAAAAGGTTACACTCAAAGACCCGATATCAATTTTGAGAAAACCTTTTCATCGGTCGCTATCCTAAGTCTATTCGGATTCTATTTGCCATAGCTGCATATTATGACTATGAGATATGGCAAATGGAAGTGAAAACCGCTTTCGTTAACGGTGACATTGAAGAAGAAACTATATAGAGCGATCACAAGGTTTTACATCCAAGGAGAGTGAGCAAAATGTTCGCAAACTCTAGAGATCTATTTATGGACTCAAATAAATGTCCCGAAGTTGGAGCATACGTTTTGACAAAACGCTCAAATTGTTTGGCACTCAGAGCATATGCCACATTCGGTCTTGTACATTGAATTGCATACATTATGCTCCCAATAGCAGAGGCATAAAGTATATGGGACATTCTTTATCTCTCTTCATCAGTCTTAGAGGCCATAGACTTGGAGAGACTAATGCCATGTCCCATGGGAATGAATCCCTTCTTGGATTATTCCATACTAAACCTCTTTAGTATCTTGTCAATGTAAGGGGTTTGGGATAGCCCCAATATCCTATTAGATTTATCTCTATAGATACATATTCTCAATACATAGGATGCCTCTCCCATATCCTTCATGGAGAATTGTGTAGATAACCACCACACTTTAGTACACTTTAACATTCCTACCTCATTCCCAATGAGAAAGATGTCATCGACATAAAGCACAATAAATTATATCGAACTTTCACTAGCCTTCTTATACACATATGGTTCATATATATTTTTGACAAAGCCAAATGATTTGACTATTTTGTCAAAACATATGTTCCAATTTTGAGATGCTTGTTTGAGTTCATAAATAGATCTCTAGAGTTTGCAAACCCTTCGCTCATTCTCTTTGAATGTAAAACTTGTGGTTGCTCCATATAGATTTCTTATTCAATATCTCCATTGAGGAAAATGGTTTTCACATACATTTGCCATATCTCATAGTCATAATATACGGTTATGGAAAGTAGAATTCGAATGGACTTAGGCAGTGGGGCTGATGAAAAGATTTCCTCAAAATCGATACCAGGTCTTTGAGTGTAACCTTTTGCCACTAGTCATACCTTAAAGGTCGCTACCTCTTTATCGACTCCTTTCACTTATAGATCCACTTGCAACCAATGAGAACCATTCTTTTCGGTGGATCTACCAAAGTCCATACTTTATTAGAGTACATAGAGTCCATTCTGGATCTCATTGTGTCAAGCCAATGTCTTGAGTCTATGTCTAGCATAGCTTTCTCATAGGTCTTCATATCATTATCCGATTGGCCCATCCCATGAAGGAATCCGAACCTTTTGGGTTACTTCTTGATTTGGTCTGACCTTCTTAGAGATTATGTGTTAGGCTCTAGATACTCACTTGTTTCCAATGCTTGTGGGATTTGTTGATCATCTTGAACTTCATCAATTCCAATGATAATGCCTTTTCTATCCAATAGAAATTTCTTTTCCAAAAAGTGGGCGTTCCTTGAGACGAACACCTTTTTTCCAAGGGATCATTAAAGTAATAACCCATAGACTCTCTAGGGTATCTCACAAACTTGCACAGGATGGATCTACTATCTAATTTATCTCTCACTAAGCGTCTCACATAGGCAGGAGACCCCTAAACCTTTAGGTATTAGTAAGAGGGTGCTTTGCCATTCCATATCTCATGCGTCAATATTGGCACCAACTTTGATGGTACTACTTTTAGGAGCATCGCCGCCATTTATAAGGCATATCGCTAAAAGGATATGGGCACATCGAAAAACTTATCATGGAATGTACCATGTCCGTCAGGGGATGATACTTTCCTTTCATTTACTCTATTATGTTGGCGTGTGTCAAGTGGAGTCCATTGAGAGAGAATCCCATTCTCCTTTAGATAATCTAAGAATTTGATACTTCAGTATTCGCTACCTCAATCTAATTGAAGAACTTTAATAATAAGTCCCTTTTGCTTTTCCACTTTATTTATATACGTTTTGAACTTTTCAAAGGCTTCAAACTTGTACTTCATAAGATACACATGTCTGAACTGACTATAATCATCGGTGAAGGTGTGAAGTAGGAATAGCCTCCTCTCACACTAACTCTTAGTGGGCCATAAACATCCGTATGGCAAATGCAAAGGACTTGTGGTGCTTTGTTTATCCTACAAAAAGAGCCTTGGTCATTTTTCCCTTTAAACAAGATTCACAAGTAGGAAGATTCTCAATGCCACTAACATTTAGTGCTTTGAGAGCTTCTAACTTGTTCATCCTATTTTTAAAAATATACCTTAGTCTTGCATGCTAAAGAATGTCATCTTTTTGGTTGTCTAACTTTCTTACTTTGTTGAATGTGCATTAGTGATGGTTGAGAATCCAAAAATGTATAATCCTTTATTAAGTGTACAATAAGCAACTAAAGAACCCATTCTTTAATGCCTTCAATCTTCCATTTAACATAGAAGGATCAAATCTTTCACTATCTAAAATGGGAATTGAAATAGTATTTTCAACAATTTATGGTGCATATTAACATGGGTTCAATACAATTATGGAGTTCCCTAAGTCTAACTTATTATACGCCTTCGGCTTTAGCCGTAACTCTTGCTCCTTAGCCAAGGCAGTAGATCATATCTCCATCACTAAGTTTTGTTCTTCTTTCTATTCTTTGTAACAACTTACAAAGATAAGAACCACATGTAATATCATATATCCATCATGAGGAAGAATTTATCCTTAAATGCACTTCAATAAAGTATATACCCTTCTCAAGGGTTGTAAGGCATTCCATGTAATGTCGCTTCCAATGCCCTATCTAGCCAAAAGTATAAACAAGTAATATCGACTATCTTGCACCCCTTCGGCCCTTTGACTTAGAGTCAAAAGCAAGCATAAGAGGCTTTTCTTTTTCATGGTCGCCTCGACACTGACCATCATGTTCACCAATTAGTTAATCGCCACTTCTTGCTTGGACATATTAAAGTTCATAACAAATTGGTCGAACGAAGAGGGCAATGATTATAAGATCAAATCTACATAGAGATCATTACCCATGACCACATCTGGTTGTCCAAGCTTTTTGATGAGTCCAATCATCTTAAGCCCATGATCATGGACACTTGAACCCACTACCATCTTTGATCTAAAGAGCTCTCTTGACAAAATAAACATGTCGTGTCATGTTTATATACCATACAACTCTTGTAGGTGCTTATAGATCTCACATGCATATCTCGTATGCTCGTGAGTCATTTGGAGTTTATTAGTCATGGAAGCCATCATAAGGCATCTCACTTGTAGATCATCATCGTCAAATTTAATGAACATTTCACGAACCTCATCGATGGCATCATCACCTAAGGTGTCAAACAGACTTTGATCAAGTATGTAAATCCTATTTTCGGTGTCCAGAATGATTTTAATGTTCCTTAACCAATCACAAAAGTTAGGCCCAGTGAGTTTATTGGTTTCCAAAATACTTGCGAGTGGATTTTTAGTCATTTTCTTTTGAAGATTTCAAAAATCCACAAGAGGCGGAAAAAGAGTATAAGCATTGATTGAATTTTGATATATAAAACATGTTCATGGTCTTTCAAGCATGTTTCTCTCCCACTATTTTATCAAATCATTCACCCCTTAGAAGAATTCGGGAAATCTCATTTCCTATAAAACCCTAAGGACTTGTAAGTGGACCCCCGTAACCGAGTTCCATCCAAAAGCAATCAAAGGGTAAGCAACTTTTACTAATTATATCTCATGCAACTCTTGAAGTATTTTGCCTCACCTTTCATATAGACCAACATAACCATGCGCCATCTATATTACTAAGTGTTAAGTCCAACCTACCAATCAAACTTTGAATCAATACGGTCACCACATCATTCCCCGTAATTGAGTGCCAATGTGTAGGCATTCTTAAGTCAAAGATGTATCTCATGCTAGGTGTATGCTCACAGCTTTTCTCCTAAATGTGACCCCGTAACCGAGTGCCATCACACAAAATTGGTAGCATCATCATGGCATACACTATTGGTAGAAGGCAAGAATTAATTAAAACTCTTTTAATTGGTATCCATTTTGACTTAATATTTGAAAGCACTTAAACTTTCTAAGTAGAGGGTTTTTGCTTGCAAAGATCTCATCATTTTAAATTCTTATTTAGGTTTTCTATATCCTAACCATGTATCTCATACATCAATAGGATATGGAAAGTATAAATAAGTAAATACACCTAGGATGCTCCTAGGGTGGGATGAGAAGACTAACCAAGTGGTGCACTTAGAGCTATAGATACACCACTTAGTTGATTTTAAGTGGGTTGATTAAATCTAGCTATTACAAGAGTGTATCCTTATACATTCATGGGTCTTCGTGGGTCTCCATGCCTCCGTGGTCTCTTTTGTTGCTTGTAACTTTTACATGAAAAAGAAATCCTCACTCCTAGTGATTCCACTCTCATAACATTTACAAGTTAGAAATTAAGAGGCATGCAAGCCCCAGTTTAATACAACTATTTTCAACAATTTAAAACAAATAAAATCAATATTAAAGGCTCATGATCATCGTCATTCATTCATCATCTATTCAACAATTAAATGAACAATAAACAAATCTGGAATTAACAATTAATTCCATCAATTAAATGCTTATCAAATTAAAAAATAATTGGCCATTCACAACATTATGCAATATATTAGAGATTACTTTAACAAGTTTTAAGGAGCTTAAAAAAATGCCAAACATTTTATTGAACACTTGCACAACACGTGCACCTACTATGTGTGAAGCAAAACTATTTTAAGCATGAAAGGAGACACAAAAATAAGGCAAAACTCATCCTTAGGCCAAAAACACCACTGCCGCATGGGTTGGGCAAGCACGCACACAGCGTGCACATGCTGCCCGGCCATGTGCGGTAGGATACATCTTCTAACCTTAGGACCGAGTCATCTCCTTTTTAGCAACTTTTATGCACCAAAAATTTAGGACACATCCTAAACATGCCATCACACATTTTAGGAAAATTTTCTAGATTTAAAACAACTTTTAAAAATGGAAATTCAAGTGTTCAATTAAGCTTCAAAAAACTAGTTTAAGTAAGAATCACATTCTTCAAAAATCTCCAACGAAACTTCAATCAAATTGGATCCAAAAATGACCAAAACATATTAAGGTGAGATATAACATGCTATATCAGCATATAACAACAATTAATGCTAATTTAAGTCAACTTTTCCAATTAATGGTCAACATAGTACCAAATAATTAAGTCCTTAATTATTGGTCTAATTTAACTCTTTAAATTAGTCAATTAATTTAATACTTAAATTAATCAAACCAAAATTAACTGTTAAATTGGATCCTTCAAAATCGGATACGGAAGGGTGATTTTTCTAACACTTAGAAAATTGCTCTACCAATTTTGGAAGTTATTTGACTTTTGTATGTGACCTAATAGGTTCTACCATTCAATGGACATGGGCTCAAAACTTTTTGTGACTTTTGAATATCTTATATTCATGTTAGTTTGAAACTCATTTTAAACTAATTGACTCAATTCAATTAGTCTCATTAATTGAATAGTAACCAATTTCCATGGTCGATATCCAACCTCAAGCCCATGGAGCCCAACTAATTAGCCAAAATGAATATTCTGGAGAACCATCATAGCTCTACGCGCACCATGCAAATATGGTCTTTCCGTCTCCTATCTCCTGAAAAAGGCCAAGAGCAAGATATTTGCCGGCTCCCTAATAGTCTCAATACTATGTCTCTATTCTCAATGTTTGATTTCCTTGTGTGACCTCACCTTTGGAAAACTCCTTTTCCAAATTATCAAACCACCTTGCGCAAGGATTTCTTGGAATCAATCAATATAAAACACATAGGAGATGCACTCGCCTTTCACAAAAACGAGGAGTTGGATTCCATCTTAGA
Organism: Jacaranda mimosifolia; assembly: GCA_018894105.1. Classification (NCBI taxonomy): domain Eukaryota; kingdom Viridiplantae; phylum Streptophyta; class Magnoliopsida; order Lamiales; family Bignoniaceae; genus Jacaranda; species Jacaranda mimosifolia. Next base: position 24,020,939 of record CM032119.1, read on the forward strand.
TCTCACAAACCTCCATGCCAAGTAGCTCATACCCAATCTCTACCCAAAAGACCCACTAAGTGGTCATGGAAGAGTGAAAGCATAAGGACCAGACATAAGGTTACCATGGATCCTCAAGTTAGAGGACTAATAACATGCACTAGCATAAGCAGGACAATTAACCACTATCGACTTGCCACTTCGGCTTTTTAGTGGATTCTCCAGAGAGTCTTCAATGCCTTGTTCTCTAACAAGCACCCACTAACATGCACATGTATCTCATACAGATTGCTCATGAAACGGAGCAATATCTAACTCTTGGATTTATGCATCGTTAGTGCAAGTCTATTCAGATCTCAGATGCATCGTCTCATAAGATCCTACGACTTGGAAGATTTAAGATCACAATCGTATAAGACTTATTCCATGATCACCACCAAGTGAACTGACGAAGTCTCGTAATCATAAGTGATCTAAGAGCTTTATCCAAATATAAGTGAAGTAATAAAGAGCATAAAATGAAGATGGCCATATAAAGAATATTATTCAATCAACATTGTTTTACAAGGAAATAGCTTTAACAAATCTATTCTAATTGGCTTGTCGGGCACCATTCCAACATAAAGGAGTAGTTTTACATGCCAATCTAATTGGCTTATGGGGTACTATTCCAACACCAACCTTTTTCTATTATTGCCGCTGCCTTGAGTAGAACCATCGAGCGGAGCTTCTCGGCAGCCAAGTTGGTGGTTGCACATTGAGAATACTAAATAAAAGATAAAGATGACATAAGGTAAGATTCATTGAATTTAATGTTGTTCCTCGTTATTTTTCTTTGCATTAAATGCTGCAGCGCATGCCGCACCACCTCATGCCGTCTCTGAGTACTATTCATTAGAATTGTATTAGATCGATCAGGGGACCAAATGGCCAATTTGCACTCCCAAAAAAGGGGTGATTACTATTGAAGATCAGGGTAGAGAGGTCATTTCGACTAGAGGCACAACCCATATAAATACTCGCAATCAACACTCAGAAGAGGTAAGCGCAATCTAAACCACTTTGCTACTCTTGACCCATATTTTAAGCTTTGAGCTTAGTATTAACTAAAGCATCAAAGGGTCTTAGCTGGGAGTTACCTCGACAAGACTAATGGTTTTCTGTGTTGCAGGTCGACCCGTCTATGCAAAACCATTCGACTTCCCAATAAGATCTCAAGGAGACATTTCTTGTATCATCAATTGGCACTATCTGTGGGAAACTTTAGGCTTGTAACTTGAAGATGAATACAAGATGAGCTCAGTTCGAAAGGCAGCTAAGAAAGAAAGTGCCTAACCCAAAATAAATCCAACCTCCAACCCCGCAGCCTTACTAATCCTAGGACCTACTAGGGTTGAGCACCTAATCTCAACAAGTTATCACGATGTCATTGGAATACTTGAACGAGCTCATCGACAAGTAGATCGAGAGGGTACTGCGATAGCACAAAGAGCAGCAGCCCGTCGCAGTAATGAGCATGACCCATGAACTAGACCCCAATCCAGCTCAAGCATAATGGTATAATATGGCCCCCCAAGAGGCACCAGCACGCCAGTCGAACCATCTACTTGACTCCATTGAACAACTAGAAGAAGAATTAGCTAACTATGCAGCTGACCGGCGATAATTTTGACATCTCAATAAAGGGTCGACCATCCTAGGACGAACTATCAGTGCCCAAGAAGGTTCAAATAAGACGATTGGAAAGAAGTTTCTCACCAAGTGTAGCAACTCAACTAATGGAGGAAGGAGCTCTCCTGACTTGACCTACCGTGCCGCCGATATTCTGCATCAATGTAGGGAAAGAGAATCCCCATTTATCTTGATGAGAGAGTAGTTATCGATGCCAAAGTGCCCACTAGTCTGCTACGGTATGATGGGTCGATAGATTTGAACAAGCACCTGATATAATTTGAACATATTATGCATTTACATGAGAAAATGATCACATCCACGCTAAGCTACTAGTAACCATATTCTAAGGTGTAGTACTAGATTGGTTTGTCAAGTTGGAACCACGATTTATCGACTCTTATAATCAATTATGCTACAAATTCCTACATCGATTATCCAGCAAGAGGAAGAGCAAGCTTCTACACACTCAACTCCACTCAGTGAATCAAAATGAATGAGAATCCCTAAGAGACTTTTTCTTGAGGTTCAATAATGAAGTACTGAAGATTGATAACCCAATGGTTGATTTTCTTATCGATGTCTTGGTTTTAGGACTTCACCACAAGAGGTGCACCAACGCCTTAGCTCAAGAGAGGCCATGCACTATGAAGGCTTTTCTCGACCTTCCTGATCGGTATATGGTGCAAGAAGACATGAATCATTGCAAGTACAAGTAGCTAACTCAAACGAAAAATAGAAAGAGAAGAAAAATTCTAGAGAAGGCAAGACCAATCGAGATGAACATTGATCCCCAAAGAGAAGGAGATTGACCAATCAGGAGATTGACTAACCACACCCAACAACTATCTTTCCCTAGGCCTCTTTCGGGAGATAGGAAATGAAAGGACCGTATTTGCATAGTAAGCGTAGAGCTAGAATGGTTCATCAAGAGCATATTTATTTCATCCAATTAGTTGAGCTCCATGGGCTTGTTGCTAGACATCGACCATGGAGATTGGGTATTCTTCAATTAATGGAGATTAATTGAAAGAGTTACTAATTTAAAAGAGTTTAAACTAATGCGAATATTTAAATATTCAAAATATCACAATTAATTGTGAGCCCATGTCCAATAAATGGGTTAACCTAATGGGTCATACACAAAAGCCTAAAGGAAGTTCTACTTGATAGGAGGAATTTTCTAAAGAGTTAGAAAGTTCACCTTAGCATTTTTGGAGGAGATATCAGTTAACTAGTTTTTGGTCATTTTGGCTTGATTAATTTAAATGTTAAATTAATCAAAATAATTTAAGGAGTTAAATTAGACCAATTAAATTGAGCAATTAATTTAATTGGTTCCATATGAGAATTAATTAGTCAAGTTAACTTAAGAGTTAAGTTGATACATTATAACTTAAAGAGTTAAGTTAATTGACTTAAGGAGTTAAGTCAAATCATTAATTAAATTAAGGAGTTAATTTAATTAAAACAAGGATTTGGTTCTGGAAAGAAATTCAAATGAAGGATTTCATTTGAAATTAATTTAAGATTAATTTGCATTACATTTCATAAGATGAAATATAGATACAAATTAAATCTTATTGCATGTGATAGTCACATGCAAGCAAATTGGAAAGTTGGTTGCCAAGTTGGCAACTAGCTCATGGGAGGTGTGATGCCAACTAGCATCATACCATCCTCTCTATATATAGAGATGGCCGGCGGAGGAGTTAAGCTAGATTCGCATTTTCCCTCCAAAAGTGTGATTCACTCATATGTTGAAGTTTCACACTCTGCATACCAAATTTGCCTCTTCTTCTCCTAAAATTGCAACCACTTTCTTCTTCTTTCTCTCATTTTCTAGTAGATTTGAGGTGGACTGGAGCTCTCCTTAGGTGTGTGGATTATAACATTAGAGGCTCAACGTTTGGGGAGCTTGCGCTCTTGTAAATCTATTGTTATTCTCTATTTTTCAAAGCTAATTTGGAGGGCTTCTGGAGATCTGATCGAGCTGAAATTTTTAGAGCAACTTTCTATATATGTTGAGGTGTTCTCTATAAATTTTCAGCCAATTTGGAGTTGGAAAATTGATAGCGTATCTCTGCTGTGTGCAAATTGCTCCTTTTGAAGAGTTCATAGGACTTTTCTTGTTCTACCTTCAAATTTTTCGTTCAAGGTAATTTGCTGGATTTAAATCCTCACTAAATGCATGATTAGATCCTTGGAATAAAGTAGGAAAGTTATTTTTAGCCTTTTATGGTTTCATATTATGGATCATTTGCCTACTCCCACTTTCACCACATCTTGCTAAACACATCAAGAAGGGAGATCTTTATGGCCATCCGACACAACGACCTTTTGAAAAAGTCGAGAAAGTTGCCCAAAAGACTTGGAATGAAGTAATAAAAGGAGTATTGCCAGTTCCATAAACAAAAGGGGCATAACATGAACGATTGCTTTCAACTCCAGGATGAGATCAAGTGGCTGATCCAACAAGGGTACCAGAAAAACTACATAGCAGTACAGAGAATGGGGACCGATGACAAGCCTTCAAAAAAAGAAAGGTCTAGATGTCCACCCCAATAATTTGATCCTTAACCCCTCATAGCTCACTCAGCCGAAGCAACCCTACCCATCCAGGAGTAATTGATACAATTATAGGTAGGCTAATAGGAGGAGATACCAAGATGTCGGGAAAGAAGGTCGAGCACGTTCTCGAAAATTTATATCGAGCAAATCTGGTGTTCCATATTTCAATGAGTGTCAAAGCTATCATACTCAGAGATAAGGACGTAAGCCACATTGCCAAGATAGACATTAAAAGTAAAACTAATTGTGCTATGGTGATTTCTGCGGATATAGCAAATTACATAGCCCAAAAGGTCTTGATCAACAACGGAAGTTCAGCCAACATCATCTTTTGCTCGACCTCAGCTAAGATGGACCTGGACAAGCTCATGTTCTCCCCAGTCAAGACAACACTTTTCGGGTTCAACAGATCAGAAGTCACACTGCTCGGATCCATCAAGCTCTTGACCTCCCAGAGCATGGAACCAGAGAGGCAAAGTATGATGGTTAAGTATTTAGTCGTTGATGCTTCCATAGCATATAATGTCGTCCTTAGGTGACCGGTGCTCAATGACTTTTGGGTGATAGTTTCCACTTATTACCTAAAAAAAAAGTTCTCGATGCTAGCTGGTGTTGGAATAGTGCCCCACAGCCAATAAGATTAGCATGTAAACTAATTCACTAGTAATACAATCATGATTAAATGATATCCTTTATAAATAGCCATCTTCATCTTATGCTTATGTTACTTTACTAGTATTTGGTTGAAGCCCTTAAATCACACAAGACTAAGGGACTTGGTCATGCGTTAGGTGGTGGTGATGGAATAACTCTCACACGATCGTGATATTAAACATCCCAAGTCATAAAATCTTATGTGACAGGCATCTAAGATTCGAAAAGACTTGCACTAACGATGCACAATCCAAGGGTTGGATGTTGCTCTGTTCCATGAGCAATCCATATGAGATATAAGTGCATGTTAATGGGTGCTTGTTAGGGAACAAGGTACTAAATCCCTACCGGGAGAATCCACTAGATAGCCAAAGTGGCAAATCTCCAACTTACGCTAGTGCATATAATTAGTCATTTAACCTGAGGATCCATTGTAACCTTGTATTTAGGTCCTTATACTTTGACTCATCCCTGGTCACCTAGCGGGCTGTTCGGGTTGTGATTGGGTATAAGCTACCTAAATATTGAGGTTTATGAGATTCAAGATGCAATCTGACTCCTCAACTTTGTGAAGGGCGAGTGCATCTATTATGTGTTTTATAATGATCAATTCCAAGAACTCCTTAGCCAAGGCAATATAACAATTTTGAAAAAGGCTCTTAGGGAGCCGACAATTTTCATATAACAATTTTCATAAATCAAAATTGAACATTGAGAATAGATGCATAGTATCAAGGTTCTTAGGGAGCCGAAAAATATCTTATCCTAGGCCTTTTTCATGGAGATAGGAAATGCAAGGACCGTATTTGTATAGTGTTGGAATAGTACCCAACAAGCCAATTAGATTGGCCTTGTAGAAGCTATTTCATTGTAAAATAATCTTGATTGAATGATATTCTTTATATGGTCACCTTCATCTTATGCTTTATATTACTTCACTTGATTTGGATGGAGCCCTTAGATCACACATAACTACGGGACTTGGTCAATTCACTGGGTGGTGATCATGGAATATGTAGCGCCCCATCTCGGGATAGCACCTAAGCTGAGGCACCACTCCAGTTCAAACTTAAATCTCAATTCATCATACAATCAATAGGCCCAAAACATTTCAACTTAACTGATTAGAAGCAGCGGAAATTTCAAACTTAATTAACATGACAATCATTTAAAGACGTTCCCTGATTTAGCTTCTTATATCTAACATAACATATACAGACCTGAAGTCCTTAACATCAGTCCTGACATATTACATCATCACAAAACCAGAGTTTAACATTCAAAAGAGTTCAATATCATACACTAGCACTTATTCTATTACAAAAGTATTTATCCAGCCCAAATCATGAGTCCATATCCTTTACTTAAACCTATCTGAGAAACATGAATAACATGGAGGGTAAGTCCGAAGGACTTAGTGAGGGATAATAATAACCATAAGCAATAAGGATCTGTCGAGGAAGAATCAACTCAACAGATTGGAATTTAACAAGTAAACAGGTATATTTTAGGAATACAGGCATTTACAAGTTCAGTAAACAAGCATTGTCAAATTCAAGACTTTCAGTAGGTACTAGCTAGGGGGTTGTGACAATCGACTCAAATGGTGCAGCCAGCTCAACTGCTTTACTACGGGAGGTATCGCCATCGGCCAACTCAACCGACTTACTACGGGAGGTATGATCGCTAACTCGTTCAACCCGGACAACATCCCAAACTTGACTAGGAACCACACCATCCTTATTGCTCCAAGAGCAGTTCACAAGCAAGCAGAAACGAGTACGAGCAAGCAAACCCTTACAGAATATGAATTCCAACGAAACTAGTAAGATATGCATATCAGATCACCTTATACCAATCAAACAAGTACTTTCATAGCGATATAGCTAGGTATATAATTGGTATGCCCATATGGACTGTATGGCGCACTGCCCATAAGGACTGTATAGCGCATAACAGATAGCTAAGCGGGATGCTTAGCGTATCGCGGATACCTATACAGACGCATAGCATACCATGGATACCCAGGCGGGCTGCAAGGCTTGTCCCAAGTATCCTAGCATTCCGCGTAGGATTGGCACTCGGCCCAAGTACATTCTCCAAACAAATACAATAAGTACAGCAAGTACCAATCAAGTACATACAAGCTAACTAGCTAGATATTAGGACACAACAAGCGAGTATGCCGACAAGGCATTTGATAACGATTCAAGCAGGAACAAGCAAGTACGATCAAACAAGTACCAAACACGATAGACAGGAGTTCTGGGCGCTAGAAAGAACAAGAACGAGCAGGAACGATTGAACCAGTATGATTGAACAAGTACGATTGAACAAGTGCAATTGAACAAGCACGATTGAAGAAGCACGATTGAACAAGCATGAACCCTCACAGGGGTATACAAGTCAATAACAAGTAACGAGCAAGTACGAGTCAGATAATTACGAACAAGTACAATCAAGCAAATTAAACCCTCACAGGGGTTATGCCATAAGAACAGATAGATATCTCAAGGCCAAAATAGCAGAACCTCACAGGGTTCAATAATTAACAAATAGTTGTAGTCAAAGCAATAACCTAGAGTGGGAGAACCTCACAGGGTTCAATAATTAACGAATAGCTTGTACAAAATAATAACCCAAAGTGGGAGAACCTCACCTCAAAAATCTCTGATGGTACAAGTTCTGGAAACTGTCTATTGGTCCTCGTGACCCACTTCTTTGTCACCTAACCATAATGATATATATTTAGTCAGAACCCACTTTCAATTTCCTAATACAACTTTATCATATTGATTCTTAACTCCATATTTGCTATTTATCCAATTAATATGATAACTTAAAAATGACAACATTTATAAATTCAAAGAATGGCTATAAGACTAGTTTGCTACAATAATCTTAATTCTCATTTGTTCCCCCATCAATAAAATCAAATCTCTTAACCATAAGATTTACATATCACTTAGTCATCAATTGTTCAAGATCCCAATATACAATACTATCTAGTTTCGGTCCTCAATCTAAGGACTCAAGTTCAAATTTCTTATCAATTCATAATTTCCAATTCATAACTTAATATAAGGTTCAAATCCACTATAATCTCATCCTTGGCATGGGAAAGTTCAACACATATATATATATATATACACAGTACATCATCATACTCAAGCTATTCTTATCATGAATACAAATCAATTAGGAATATACACACTCGCATGTACATACATATACATATATGTAATTTCTACCAATCTTTTTACCACAACTAAGCAACGAAAGCTCGGATCCACGAACTAACCACGCCACTATGATCATATCGACGGAAGGAAGTTTTCGCCTTCCTGCCACCGCCACGCCGCCGCCACCGTCGAAAAACTCAAAACCACCACAGTCTTGCTCCTCTCGAGCTCCTGAATCCAATGCTGCTTTTGGTTTTCCATTTCGAGGTTTGTAGCCACCGAAAAACTGCTTGACAGTCCTAAGTGTCACTTTCCTCCACCAAGCTCCGATCACCATTTTTCTCCTCCTCCGCCGTACCTAGACACATGCAACCAGCTAATCCTCTTCTCCTCACCAAGAACTACCCAAAACACCCTTCAACCATCCAAAACGTCGCCAGAAAAATGCAAACTTATTTCACCCGTTGCTCGATTCTTCACCCTTCACGATGGCTTGCCAGTCCTGTGCTGTGCATAGCTGAAGAAATGTGGTCAGGGGTTGAAGGAGAGTTTTTTGAGAGGTTTAGGTTGGTGTTTGGTGGTCGCCGGTGAGAGACCCATGGTGGTGATGGCTTACGGTGAAGAAAGAAATGGTGTAGAAAAGAGAGAAAAAGGGAAGAAGAAAGGAAAGAAAAAGAGAAGGAATGAAACAAGAATTCTGCTGCCCGATTTGTTGGTTTTAAAAATTAATTTTTCTCAAATTGCAATTTGGTCCCCAAGGTTAAAGCAAATCCCCATTCAGCCCGCAAGTTTGAAGAATTCCACTTCTGACCCGGCAAACTTAGGCCTTTCTATGTAAACCTCAAAATTTTCCCATTTGTGCAATCAAGTCCTTAGAATTTGTAGTTTAGCCCCAAAATATTTAGAATGTGATCCAATTAAGTCTTGCCTAATTGCATTTTGACCCCAAAACTTCCAACTTCCTTGCAATTAAGCATTTATCTCATTATTATCGAAATATCAAATTTTAGGGGTGTTACAGACTCCCCCCAAAAAGAATCTGGCCCCCAGATTCTCACCCGAATACTGTTTCTACTGGTCGAAAATAAGTAGATTCAGTCTATCGATCTACATCTTTTTCCATTACATTCTGCCAAGATTGTTTCTTCAAGTCTCAATACCTCTTCGTGCCTCTCACACGCATCGTATCTTGAATTGTGAGCCTCATCTAGCAATCTTTCTTCTGGCACACATAATCTTCTTATGGAATAGAAAACACCTTAATTTCAGAATTAGACTAGGATCTCTAGAACCTCTCAAAATTTCCATCCATCATGCTGTCTCATATTCAAGTCCTTATTGCCTTAATCATAGGTCAACTTAATACTTAAAATACATTTCAGTTCTGACAAAGTGCATGCTCTTATCTAAAAGACCATGAAACCATTATAGCAATAAAAGATTAATAACATCACAAGTTCATACTTATTATTTACATTAAAGATTAGTCAAGTTCAAACTTAACATGCCAGAGGTCATAACTTATCATACATTCCAAAGCAACTAAATACAGATTCATAAAAATCTAAACATACTAAGTATATATATAGCCCATATGCCTATTGTTCCTAAAACTCCCTCTAGGTTATGAGGCCAAAATATGTCGTGTCCGACTTTCCTTTGACATCCAAGAACTCAGCTAGAATCTTCAGTCACTTGTTTCCCTTTTCCCACTGATGCTGGACCTTTCCTGTTGGGGCAATTCTTCAACTAGTGTTGATCACTACCACAATCCCAGCATCTGCCATGGTTTCTCCAGCATCCTAACTCCTCATGGCCATGTGATCCATAGAATTCACATTTCTTTCGTGGCCTTTCTTGAGTTAGAATTGCCGTCTCATCAATCTGATGGGCTTGAGGAGTAGCGCTTTCAACCTATAACCTTGGTTGTTTTTCTCTAGTGTTATTCTGCTCCTCAAGGCATGATCTTCCTTTTCTCCCCTTGTCCTCAAATTTTCTAATCTCATGAATCTCTGCTTCTAGTTGTAATGCCTTACTTACAGCTACGTTGAAACTCTATAGGTCCCATGTGGCCAAATCCCACCTCAGTTCTGGCTATAGCCCCTATATGAACCTTTGAGTTTGCAAGACCTCATTTTCCTGTACATAGGGGGCATATTGTCGGAGTCTGCTAAAGATAGCCTCATATTCACTAACAGACCGGTTTCCCTGAACCAGATCCATAAACTCCCTTTCTCTTGCTTGCTTAGCTACTAGGGGCATGTATTTGTCTTTAAACTCCTGAGTAAAGATTTCCCAGGTTCTAGGGGTTGCCGCAGCTATCCATCTACGGTCGATCATTCTCCACCAGTTCCTTTCAGACTTCATTAAGAGAAACATGGCAAAACGCACCCTTTGCTCATCTGGGTAATGCAAGGTCCTGAATATGTTCTCTAAGTCTTCCACCCATTCCTCTGCTTTATGGTCATCCGGCTCACCATAGAATTTCGGGGGCTGAAATCGCAGAAACCGCTCTAAGGCTCAATCTTCTGTAACTGCTTTTGCCACCCCTGTTCTATCTGCTGGTTGATGGTTAGGCTGTCTATGCCTCTGTCTTTCTCGATGAACATGTCCTGCTAGAGGATCTATAGCAGATTGGTTCATCGGAGGAGTTTCTAAAATTTCCTCGTCAGGTATCGGTTGTGGGTGGATAGGTGCTTCTCACCTAGGAGCCTGTTGACTGATGGCCCATCTACTCCATGGCCTCCCTCTACAACTTGTTTTCCATGGAGAGGTTATGTTATCACTTCCATATGAAGCCATTGCACGTCTGATATCTTCCAAGTATTCTTAAGTCTTAGCTCATTGATAGAAAAAAAAAACCAATACCTCAATTATCTCCAATTCTTTCGAACTTCTTAAGCTTTCAAAATAAGAGAAGAATAAATAGTCATATGAGATTAAATCAAACTCATAGATACGTAAATCATAATCATTCCATGATAAGCAAAAGGATTCCATAGACTTCCTTTACTCATCAATCATCCTGCCGTAAGTAACTCATCTCACTAATCTCAACCCGTCAACTTAATATTCCAAAACTACATAGAAGCTTCTGAAACTGCATAAAATACTCAGAATTCTAGCTCAATCTGAAGTTCATCGACAAACCTAGGCTTTGATAGAAGAAATGTATTAAAACGAATTCTATGTTCATTCTTATCTGAAGCAATCCCAAAGTCAAGCTTAACATCTACTATCGATAATTTCATATCCAAGGATCATGTCCTAGTGTTGTTCAGGCTTTCCTTAACCTAAGTACTTACCACCTGGATATCTCCTAATTCAACTTAAATCTCTAGCAGGCCAATCAAATTCAGTCAGAACAATCATTCATTCCCATGAGAACCTAGGTCATCACAACCTGGCACCAATACCACCTGTAGCGCCCCATCTCGGGATAGCACCTAAGCTGAGGCACCACTCCAATTCAAACTTAAATCTCAATTCATCATACAATTAATATGCCCAAAATATTTCAACTTAACTGATCATAAGCAGCGGAAATTTCAAACTAAATTAACATGACAATCATTTAAAGACGTTCCTTGATTCAGCTTCTTATATCTAACATAACATATACAGACCTAAAGTCCTTCACATCAGTCCTGACATATTACATCATCACAAAACCAGAGTTTAACATTCAAAAGAGTTCAATATCATACACTAGCACCTATTATATTACAAAAGTATTTCTCCAGCCCAAATCAGGAGTCCATATCCTTTACTTAAACTGTATGAGAAACATGAATAACACGGGGGTTAAGTCTGAAGGACTTAGTGAGGGATAATAATAACCATAAGCAATAAGGATATGTTGAGGAATAATCAACTCAACAGATCAAAATTTAATAAGTAAATAGGTATATTTTAGAATACAGGCATTTACAACTTCGGTAAACAAGCGTTATCAAATTCAAGACTTTCTGTAGGTACTAGCTCGGGGGTTGTGACAATCGACTCAAACGGTGCAGCCAACTCAACTGCTTTACTACGGGAGGTATCGCCATTGGCCAACTCAACCGATTTACTACGGGAGGTATGATCGCTAACTCGTTCAACCCGGACAATAGCCCAAACTAGACTAGGAACCACACCATCCTTATTGCCCCAAGAGCAGTTCACAAGCAAGCAGAAATGAGTACGAGCAAGCAAACCCTTACAGAATATGCATTCCAACGAAACTAGTAAGGTATGCATATCAGATCACCTTATACCAATCAAACAAGTACTTTCATAACGATATAGCTAGGTATACAATTGGTGTGCCCATACGGACTGTATGGCGCACTGCCCATAAGGACTGTATGGCGCATAGCAGATACCTAAGTGAGCTGCTTAGCGTATCGCGGATACCTATGGGGACCGCATAGCGTACCCAGGACATCCAGGCGGGCTGCAAGGCGTGTCCCAAGTATCCCAGCTTTTCGCATAGGATTGGCACTCGGCCCAAGTACCACCTCCAAACAAGTAGAACAAGTACAGTAAATACCAATCAAGTACAACAATCAAGTATATACAAGCCAACTGGCTAGATATCAGGATACAACAACCGAGTATGCCGACAAGGCATTTGATAATAATTCAAGCAGGAACAAGCAAGTACGACCAAACAAGTACCACACACGACAGACAGGAGTTCTGGGCACAAGAACAAGCAAGAACGATTGAACTAGTACGATTAAACAAGTTTGATTGAACAAGTACGATTGAACAAGCACGAACCCTCATATGGGTATACAAGTCAATAACAAGTAACGAGCAAGTACGAGTCAAACAATTACGAACAAGTACAATCAAGCAAATTAAACCCTCACAGGGGTTATGCCACAAGAACAGATAGAATAACTGTAGTCAAGGCCAAAATGGCAGAACCTCATAGGGTTCAACAATTAAAGAATAGATGTAGTCAAAGCAATAACCTAGAATGGGAGAACCTCATAGGGTTCAATAATTAACAAATAGCTTGTACAAAACAATAACCCAAAGTGGGAGAACCTCACCTCAAAAATCTTTGATGGTACAAGTTCTGGAAACTGTCTATTGGTCCTCGTGACCCACTTCTTCGTCACCTAACCATAATGATATATATTTAGTCAGAACCCACTTTCAATTTCCTAATACAACTTTATCATATTGATTCTTAACTCCATATTTGCTATTTATCCCATTAACATGATAACTTAAAAATGACAACATTTATAAATTCAAAGAATGGCTATAAGACTAGTTTGCTACAATAATTTTAATTCTCATTTGTTCCCCCATTAATAAAATCAAATTCTTAACCACAAGATTTACATATCACTTAATCATCAACTGTTCAAGATCCCAATATACAATACTATCTCGTTTCGGTCCTCAATCTAAGGTGTCAAGTTCAAATTTCTTATCAATTCATAATTTCCAATTCATAACTTAATATAAGGTTCAAATCCACTATAATCTCATCCTTAGCATGGGAGAGTTCAACACATACACATATATATACATAGTACATCATCATCCTCAAGCTATTCTTATCATGAATACAAATCAATTAGGAATACACACACATGCATGTACATACATATACATATATGTAATTTCTACCAATCTTTTTACCAAAACTAAGCAACGAAAGCTCAAATCCACGAACTAACCACGCCACTATGATCATCTCGACGAAAGGAAGTTTTTGCCTTTCTACCGTCACCGCCGTAAAAAAAACTCAAAACCACCACAGTCTTGCTCCTCTGAGCTCCTGAATCCAATGCTGCTTTCGGTTTTCCATTTCGAGGTTTGTAGCCACCGAAAAACCACTTAACAGTCCTAAATGTCACTTTCCTCCGCCAAGCTCTAATCACCATTTTCTTCCTCCTCCGCCGCACCTAAGACACATGCAACCAGCTAGTCCTCTTCTCTTCACCAAGAACTACCCAAAACACCCTTCAATCATCCAAAACGTTGCAAAAAAAATGCAAACTCATTTCACCCATTTCTTGGTTCTTCATCATTCACAGCGGCTCGCCGGTCTTGGGCTATGCATGGCTGAAAAAAGGTGGTCAGGGGTTGAAGAAGAGTTGTTTGAGAGGCTCAGGTTGGTGTTTGGTGGTCGCTGGTGAGAGACCCGCGATGGTGGTGGCTCACGGTGAAGAAAGAAATGGTGAAGAAAAGAGAGAAAAAGGGAAGAAGAAAGGAAAGAAAAAGAGAAGGAAAGAAACATGAATTCTGCTACCCGGTTTGTTGGTTTTAAAAATTAATTTTTCTCAAATTACAATTTTGTCCCCAAGGTTAAAGCAAATCCCCATTCAGCCAGCAAGTTTGAGGAATTCCACTTCTAACCTTGTAGACTTAGGCCCTTCCATGCAAACCTCAAATTTTTCCCATTTGTGCAATCAAGTCCTTAGAATTTGTAGTTTAGCCCCAAAATCTTTAGAATGTGATCTACTTAAGTCTTGCCTAATTGAATTTTGACCCCAAAACATCCAACTTTCTTGCAATTGAGCCATTGTCTCATTATTATCGAAATATCAAATTTCAGGGGTGTTACAAAATGAGTCTTATACGGTCGTGATCTTAAACCTTTCAAGTCATAAGATCTTATGAGACGGGGTATCTAAGATTCGGATAAACTTGCACAAACGATACATAAATTCAGGAGTTGTGTATTACTCCGTTCCATGAGCAATCTGTATGAGATACGGGTGCATGTTAGTGGGTGCTTGTTAGAGAACATGGCACTGAAAACCCTCCGAAGAATCCACTAGATAGCTGTAGTGGCAAGTCGATAGTGGTCAATTCTCCCACTTACGCTACTGTACATTATTACTCATCTGACCTGAGGATCTATGGTAACCTTGTGTCCAGTCCTCTGCTTTGACTCTTCCTTGACCACTTAGCGAGTCTTTCGGGTTGAGATTGGGTATGAGCTACTTGGCATGGAGGTTTGTGAGATCCAAGATGGAATCCGACTCCTCACTTTTGTGAAGGACAAGTGCATCTTCTATGTATTCTATAATGATTGATTCCAAGAAATCCTTGGCAAGAGGACCCATGAATGTATAAGGATGCACTGATGTAATAGCTAGATTTAATCATCCCACTTAAAATCAATTAGATGGTGCACTTATGGCTCCAAGTGCACCACATGGTTAGGCTCATGGTCATCCCACCCTAGGAGTATGCTAGGTGCATCTACTTATTTATGCTTTCCATATCTTATTGATGTATGTGATGCATGGATTAGTATATAGCAAACCTAAATAAGAAGATAAAAATAATGTGATCATTGCAAACAAGAAAAATCATCCACTTAGAATATCTAAGTGCTCTCAATATTAAGTCAAAATGGATATAAATTGAAAGGAGTTTTAATTAATCCATGCCTTCTACCAATAGTATGAAGGCAAGTAAGGCACTAGGATCTAATAATAAAACTTCAAAAGCTTAAATAAATTAGTGCTTACAAGCAATCAAGGATCTAAACATGCTTTAGGATTTAGATTTGGTTAAAGAGTTACCTTGAGAGCTTAAAACCAGAGGTAGATTGAAGAACTCCTTCTTCAAACAGAATCTGCTAGACAGTGGGGTAGCTGAAAGTAAGCGATTTTTAACAGATTCAAAACTCTCAAAAAATGCTGAAAAATTCCAATAGATGCTCAACACCTTGAGGAAGCTAATGGAATAAGCTTCAGCTTGAAAATCCTTCTAAATCTCTTGGAAAAAAAAATAACAAGAGACTAGTCTTGTAAGTGGATCTGCAAAGTCTTAGCAAACCATTTGTTTCGCCTCTATCGAAATAAACCACATACTAATCCAAATCCTACTAATCCTCACTTTTAGCTGGAGAAAGAAAGGAGAGTTGAGAGGGAAATGGCTGATTTTAGGGTAGGGAGAAGAAGAAGAAGGTGATCTTTAACACATGAATGAACACCTTTGAAAATAAAGGGAAAAGTGAGAATCTAACTCTTTACTTGCAAGATATGTGTGTGTACCGCCCCTGAGTTTATCTCTATATATAGAGTGATGATGGTGTGATGCCAAGATGGAATCACACCTTCCTTAAAGAGGGGGGACCGCCAACCATGGATACCATGTATGCTTAGTTAGCAAATTCAAATCTAATTTGAATTTATGTGCATTTGAATTACATTTGAAATCTAATTTCTAATTAATTAAATGCCACACCAAAATGATCCTATCATTTAAATTTTCCCTCTAAAGAATATTCTCCTCATTAATTAAATTAAACAATTCAATTAAATTAATTAATCCTTGACTTAACTTTTAAGTCAACTACCTTAACTCTTTAAGCTTAATTTTATTAACTTAACTCTTTAAGTTAACTTGACCAATTGATGGTCACATGGCACCATATAATTAACTCTTTAATTATTGGTCTAATTTAACTCCTTAAATTAGTTGACCAATTTCACCCATAAATTAATCAAGCCAAAATTGACCTCAAGTTCAATCATCCAAAAATTGGTCTCCATGGAGGGAATTTTCTAACACTTAGAAAGTTCCTCCATTACTTAGGAAATGTAATTAGCTCTTGTGTGTGACCCGATAGGTTTTACTATTCATTGGACATGGGCTCACAACTCCTTCTGACTTTTGAATATCGTATATTCATTTTAGTTTAAACTCCTTTTAAACTAATTGACACAATTCAATTAATCTCTATTAATTGAAGACTACCTAATCACTATGATCGATGTCCAACCTCAAGCCCATAGGCCAAACTAATTGGCCGAAGTGAATACTTTTGGAGAACCATCATAGCTCTATGCATACTATGCAAGTACAGTCTTTCTATCTCCTATCTCTTGAAAGAGGCCTAGAGCAAGATGTTTTTCAGCTCCCTAATAGTTTTAATACTATATCTCTATTCCTAATGTTCAATTCCACTTTATGACCTCAACTTTGGAAAACTTCTTTTTCCAAATTATCATACTACCTTGCATAAGGATTTCTTTGAATCGATCATTATAGAACATATAGGAGATGTACTTGCCCTTCACAAAGATGAAGAGTTGAATTTCATCTTAGATCTCTCAAATCTCCATGTCTAAGTAGCTCATGCCCAATCACCACCCGAAGGCTCGCTAAGTGACTAGGGAGTAGCCAAAGCGTGAGGACATAAGCACAAGTTTACCATTGATTCTCAAGTTAAAGGAATAATTATATGTACTAGCGTAAGTGGGAGAATTTGCCACTACCGACTTGCCACTCTAGCTATCTAGTGGATTCTCTGGTAGGTCTTCAGTGCCTTATTCCCTAACAAGCACCCACTGACATGCATCTATAGCTCATATGGGATTGCCTATGGAATGGAGCAATATCCAACTCCTTGGATCTATACATTATCAGTACAAGTCTATCTGGATCTTAGATGCCCTGTCTCAAGAGATCCTATGACTCGAAAGATTTAAGATCACGACTGTGTATGATTTATTCCAAGATTACCACCCAATGCATGACCAAGTCTAGTAGTCTAGATTTATCTAAAGGCATCAACCAAATGCCAGTGAAGTGAATATAAGCATAAGATGAAATGGCCATATTATTAATATCATTCAATCAAGATTGTATCACAAGTGAAATAGTTTACAATGCCAATCTAATTAGCTTGATGGGCACCATTCCAACAATCTCCCACTTGCTATAAAGCCAATTCCCCATAGCCTTAAAACCCATTTTCTCAAGATGTCTTTCAAAGAGTTTTTGCAATAGGAGTTTAGTCAATGGATTTGTTATATTATCTTCCGAGGTAACTCTCTCCACTCGAATGTTGCCTCTATCAATGATATCCCATATCAAATGATATTGCCTCAATATGTGCTTAGATGGCTGATAAGATCTTGGCTCTTTTGCTCGTGCAACAACCCCTTTGTTGTCATAGAAGACAACTACTAGCCCAACAATGTTAGGCACTACATCAACTCTTGAATGAAGTTTTTCATCCAAACACCTTTCTTTGCGGCTTCTGAAGCCGCAATATATTCTGCCTCTACTATGGTAGAACTGGCTGTGATATCTTATTTGGAACTCTTCCAAGTCACTAGGTGCTATTAAGGAAAAATATGAATCCAAAAATAGATTTTAGGCCCTCTGTATTAGATTGGAAACTTGAATTTGAGAACCCCTCTAGTTTTAATTCTCCACCGCTGTAAACTAAAAACAAGTCCTTAGTCCTTCTCAAGTACTTAAGAATTACTTTTACGGCTATCCATTGACGTTCACTGGGATTGGATTGAAAATGGCTTGTAACATTTAGAGCGTATTCCACATTCGATCTTGTACATTGAATTGCATACATTATACTCTCAATAGCAGAGGCATAAGGTTTGTGGGATATTCTTTGTCTCTCGTCATTAGTCTTAGGATAAACTGAGAGAGACCAATGTTATGTCTCAACGGAATGAATCCCCTTTTAGATTATTCCATACTAAACCTCTTTAGTATCTTGACAATGTATGAAGTTTGGGAAAGCCCCACCATTCTAGATCTATACCTATAGATACGTATTCCTAATATATAGAATGCTTCTCTCAAATCTTCATAGAGAATTGAGTAGATAACCATGCTTTAGTACACTTTAATATTCCCACCTCATTCCCAATAAGAAGGATGTCATCGACATAAAGCACAATAAACTGTACACTATTCCTACTAACCTTCATATACACATATGGTTACATATTTTTGAAAAAGCTAAATAATTTGGCTGTCTTATCAAGATATATGTTCCAACTCTGTGATGCTTATTTAAGTTCGTAAATAGATCTCTGGAGTTTGCAAACCTTTTGTTCACTCCTTTTGGATGTAAAACCTTGTGGTTATTCCATATAGATTTCTTCTTCAATATCTCGATTGAATAAAGCAATTTTTACATCTATTTATCATATCTCATAGTCATAATATACAGCTATGGCAAGTAGAATCTAATGGACTTGGACATTGTAATCGGTAAAAAGGTTTCCTCAAAATCGATATTGGGTCTTTGAGTTAATCTGTTGCCACTAGTTGCGCCTTAAAAGTCACCATTTCTCCATCGACTCCAAGCTTTCGCTTATAGATCCACTTGCAGCTAATGAGAATTATTCCCTTTGGTGGATCTACCAAAATCCATACTTTGTTAGAGTACATGGAATCCATTTTGAATCTCATAGCATCTTGTCAATGTCTTGAGTCCATGTCTAACATAGCTTCCTCATAGGCCTTTGAATCATTATCCGATTAGCCCATCTCATGAAGGAATCCGAACATTTTGAGTTGCTTCTTGATTCGGTCCGACTTTCTAGGATGATATGTGTAAGGATTTTGTTGCTCATTTATTTCCACTGCTTATGGGATTTCATGATCATCCTGACCTTTATCAAGTTCAACAATAATGCCATTTCAATCCAATAGAAATTGCTTTTCCAAAAAGATGGCGTTTCTTAAAATAACCATTTTTTGTTATGAGGGATCATAGAAGTAATAACCCATAGACTCTCTTGGGTATCCCATAAATTTGCACAAGGTAGATCTATTATACAACTTATCTCCCATTGTCAGTCTTACATAGGCATGAGAACACTAAATCTTAAGTTATTGGTATGAGAGTGCTTTACCATACAACATCTCAATGCGGTATTTTTTATATTGAATTTGAAGGTGCTACATTTAGTAGCTTTACCGCCGTTTGTGAAGCATATCCCCAAAAGGATATGGGCACATTGGAAAAGCTCATCATGGAACCTACCATATCTAATAAAGTACGGTGTCTCCTTTCGACTACTCTATTATGTTGGGGTGTGCCGGGTGGAGTCCATTATGAGAGAATCCCATTCTCTTTTAGATAATCTAAGAACTCGATACTTAAGTATTCTCCTCCTCAATCCAATTGAAGAACTTTAATACTAAGTCCCTTTCATTTTTCCACTTCATTTATATACTCTTTGAACTTTTTAAAGGCTTCGAACTTGCACTTCATAAGATACATGTATCCGAACTGAGTATAATCATTGGTAAAGGTGATAAAGTAGAAAGAGTCTCATCTCGCACTAACTCTTAGTAGTCCACAAACATCCGTATGGATCAAATCCAAAGGACTTGCGGTATTCTCCGTTTGTCCTACAAAAAGAGCTTTGGTCATTTTTCCCTTTAAACAAGATGCATAAGTAGGAAGTTCTTCAATGCCACTAACATTTAGTACTTTGAGAGCTTCTAACTTGTTCATTATATTTTTAGAAATATGCCCAAGTTTTGCATGCCAAAGAATGGCATCTACTTGGTTATCTAATTTCCTTTTACTTGATTGTATATACATTAGTGAAGATTGGGAATCTAGTATATATAATTCGTTATTCAATGTACCTTGTGCAATTAAAGAACCGTTCTTTAATATTTTCAATACACCATTCAATATAGAAAAATCAAATCCTTCATTATCAGGAATGCACATTGAAATAATGTTCTTAACAAGTTGTGATACATAATAATAAGGATTTAACTAAATACAAGCATTCCCTAAGTCTAACTTTACTACGCCTTGGATGGTGGCGGCAACTTTTGCTCTATTTTTGAGGCAGAGGATCATATCCCCTTCATGTAGACTCTTTCTTCTTTCCATCCCCTGTAATGTATTACAAAGGTGAGAACTACATACGGTATCAATAACTATGAGGAAGAATTAGTCATTAAATGCATTTTAATGAAGTCCATACCCTTCCCTAGAAGGGCAAGTTTTTCTTTGTAATTTTTTTTCCAATGCCCCTTTTCGCCGCAGTAGAAATAAGATGCATTGGTCTTGTTACCTTTCTTTTTCTTAACTCTCCCCGAACCCTTCAAATATTGCTTCCATTTTCAAGAGGAAATTTTCCTCCTTTTACGTCCGTTTCTTGGACCCCTAAGGCCTTTTGACTTAGAGGCAGAAGTAAGCATAAGAGGATTTTTCTTTTTCATAGTCGCCTTGATGGTCATAAGCATGTTCACCAATTCATTAATCGTAACCTCTTGCTTGGACATATTGAAGTTCATAACGAATTAGAGGATCAAATTCACATAAAGATCATTGTCCATGAGCACATCAAGTTGTCCAAGCTTCTCAATAATCCCTATCATCTTGAGGCCATGATCATAGCCATTAGCACCTTCACCCATCCATGTTATAAAGAGCTCCTTCAATAAAGTGAACCTTTCAGGTTGAGTGTGGACACCATACAACTCTCGTAGGTGTTTATAGTTCTCACATATATGTCTCATATAAAGGTTAGTAAGCCACTAGGATCCAATAATAAAGCATCAAAAGCTCACATTAGCTAGTGCTTACAGCATACGAAGGAACTAATCATGCTAGGAATTTAGATTTGGTTGGAGTGTTACCTCAAAAAGCAAATTTCCAAGGTCACAAGGGTGAACATTTCACTGATCCAGATTCTAGCAGACTTTATCATAGCAGAGAAATAACAACTTTTGCATCAGTTAGAGTGCTCCAAAAATCATGAAAAAAAATATGGAACTTTTGAAATCCTTGAGGAAGTTTTTATAAAATACTCAGAGCAAAAATCAATCTGGATCACTTGGAAAAAATTTAGCAAGTCACTGCTCTATTCTAGTAGATCTCCAAAGCTTGCAAATCAAATGCTTTACCTTTATAGATATGATCCACAAACTAATTGATCCTCCGAATTCCACTCACTTTTTAGCTGGAGAAAATGAGCAGTATATCAATTATGAAAGCTGATTTCAGGTAGGAGAAGAAGAATAAAAGCAAGCTTCAACACATGATGCAATGCCTGGAGGGAGTTATGGAGGGAATTGTGATAGAATCTAATTCTTCACACTTTGCATAATGATAGCCAATCTTCTCTCTCTATATCTATATATAGATGTTGGATGGTGTGATGGCATCACACCTTCCATGAGGGAGGCAGCCATTTAGGGTGCCACGGTGGAAACTTTGAACTCCAATCTCATTTGAATTTCATGTGCATTTTAATTAGATTTGAAATCTAATTTCAAATTAATTAAGATGCTAATTAAAATGAACCTTTCATTTGAATTTTCTCTTCAAAATGCATTCTTCTCTTTAATTAAATGAAACACTTTAATTTAATTAATTTATCCTTAACTTAACTCTTAAGTGAAGAAGCTTAACTCCTTAAGCTTGATTTGTTAATTTAACTCTTTAAATTAACTTGCCCAATTGATGGTCACTTGGCACCAAATAATTAAATCTTTAATTATTGGTCTAATTTAACTCTTTAAATTAGTTGATTAATTTAACACTTAAATTAATCAAACCAAAAATTGATCTTCAATTTGGTACCTCAAATCACCAAGGAGTAATGTTTAGAACTCTTCCAAACTAAGCTTCCATTTAGGCAAAAAATAAATCCAAAAGTGGATTTTAGGTTATCTACATCGGATTGGAAACTTGAATCCAAAAACCTATCTTATTTCAATTTTTTTTTGTCGTAGACTAGACAAAAATCCTTAGTCCTTCTCAAGTACTTAAGAATTGCTTTAACGGCTATGCAGTGACTCTCATCGAGATTGGATTGGAACCTACTCATAACTTAGCGAGTGTGCCAGATCCAGTCTTGTACATTAAATTGCATATATTATACTACCAAATATGGAGGCATAAGGTACGTAGGACATCCTTTGTCTCTCTTTTTCAGTCTTAGAGGCCGTAGACTTGGAAAGACAAATGTTATGTCCTATAGGAATGAATCTCTTCTTGGATTCTTCCATACTAAACCTCTTTAGTATTTTGTCAATGTATGGGTTTTGGGATAGACCTAGCATCATGTTAGATCTATCTCTACAAATACATATTCCCAATATATAGGATGTTTTTCCCAAATCCTTCATGAAGAATTGTATAGATACCTATGCTTTAGTACATTCTAACATTCCTACCTCATTCCCAATGAGAATGATGTCATCGATACAAAGCACAATAAATTGTATTGAACTCCTACTAGCATTTTTATACACACATGGTTCATACACATTTTTGACAAAGCCAAATGATTTAACCATTTTTTCAAAACATATGTTCCAACTTCAGGACGTCTGTTTGAGTCCATAAGTGGATCTCTGGAGTTTGCAAACCTTTTGCTCAGTCTCCTTTGATGTGAACCTTATGGTTGCTCCATATAGATATCTTCTTCAATGTCTCAATTGAGGAAAGCTATTTTCATATCCATTTGCCATATCCTATAGTCATAATATACTGCTATGGCAAGTAAAGTCCGAATATACTTAGGCATTGCGATCGGTGAAAAGGTTTTCTCAAAATTAATGTCGAGTCTTTAAGTGTAACCTTTACCACTGGCTTTCGCTTATAGATCCACCTGTAACCAACAGGAACTAATCCCTTAGTGGATCTACCAAAGTTCATACTTTGTTGGAGTACATAGAGTCCATTTTGGATCTCATGGTTTTAAGCTAACATCCTGAATCTAGGTCCAACATAGCTTACTCATAGGTCTTCGGATCACTATCCAATTAACCCATCTCGTGAAGGAATCCAAACCTTTTGAGTTGCTTTTTAATTCAGTTTGACCTTCTTAGAGGTTGTGTGCGAAGCTCTTGTTGCTCATTTGTTTCCACTGCTTGTAGGATTTCTTAATCATCTTGAATTTCATCAAGTTCAACAACAACGTCCTTTCTATCTAATAGAAATTGGTTTTACAAAAGTAGGCATTCCTCAAAACAAACACCTTTTGTTCTAAGGGATTATAGAAGTAGTAACCCATAGACTCTCTAAGGTATCTCACAAACTTGCACAAAGTGGATTTATTATCCAACTTATCTCCCATTTTCCGTCTTACGTAAATAGGAGATCCCTAAACCTTGAGATATTGGTAAGAAGGTGCACTGCTGTGCCATATCTCATGTAGTATTTTGGGCACCGACTTTGACGGTACTATATTTAATAGCTTCATTGCCGTGTCTAAGGCATATCCCCAAAAGGATATGGGCACATCGAAAAATCTCATCATAAAACGTACCATGTCCCATAAGATACGATTTCTCCACTCGGCTACTCCATTAAGTTAGGGTGTGCCGAGTGGAATCCATTGAGAGAGAATCCCATTCTGTTTTAGATAATCCAAGAATTCAGTACTTAAGCATTTTCCTCATCGATTCGATCGAAGAGCTTTAATACTTAGCCCTAATTGCTTTTCCACTTCATTCCTATACTCTTTTAACATTTCAAAGGCTTTAGGCTTGTACTTCATAAGATAGACATGCCCGAACTAATTATAATCATTGGTGAAAGTGATGATGTAGAAATGGACTCATCTCCCACTAACTCTTAGTGGTCCACTAACATCCTTACGGATCAAATCTAAAAGATTTGTGGAGCGCTCTGTTTGTCCTACAAAAGGAGCCTTGGTCATTTTTTCTTTTAAACAAAAATTACAAGTAGGATGATCCTCAATGCCACTAACATTTACTAGTTTAAGGGATTCTAATTTGTTTATCCTATTTTTAAATGTTGGAATAGTGCCTGGCAAGCCAATTAGATTGGCGTTGTAAAAGCTATTTCTTTGTAAAACAATCTTGATTAAATGATATTATTTATATGGCCACCTTTATCTTATGCTTTATATTACTTCACTTGCATTTGGATGAAGCCCTTAGGTCACACATGACTATGAAACTTGGTTTGATGATCGTGGAATAAGTCTTACACGATCGTGATCTTAAATCCTCCAAGTCATAGGATCTTACGAGATGGGGCATCTAAGATTCGAATAGACTTGCATTAATGATGCATAAATCCAAGAGTTAGATATTGCTCCATTCCATGAGTAGCTATATGAGATACGGGTGCATGTTAGTAGGTGTTTATTAGTGAACAAGATACTGAAAACCCTCCAAAGAATCCACTAGATAGCCATTCTCCAACTTATGCTAATGCATATTATTAGTCCTCTAACCTAAGGATCCATGGTAACCTTGTGTCCGGTCCTCATGCTTTGACTCTTCCTTGACCACTTAACGAGTCTTTTGGATTGAGGTTGGGTATGAGCTACTTGGCATGGAGGTTTGTGAGATCCAAGATGGAATCCAACTCCTCACTTTTGTGAAGGACGAGTGCATCGCCTATGTTTTTTATAATGATCGATTCCAAGAAATCCTTGCGCAAGGTGGTGCGATAAGTTGGAAAAAGAGTTTTCCAAAGGTGAGGTCACATAAGGGAATCGAACATTGAGAATAGAGACATATTATTTAGGCTCCTAGGGAGTTGACAAATATTTTACACTAGGCCTCTTTCAGAAGATAGGAGACGAAAGGACCGTATTTGCATGGTATGCGTAGAGCTATGATGGTTCTCTACAATATTCATTTCAGCCAATTAGTTGGGCTCCATGGGCTTGATGTTGGACATCGACCATGGAGATTGGGTATTTTTCAACTAATGAGATTAATTAAATTGAGTCGATTAGTTTAAAAGGAGTTTTAAACTAAAATAAATATAAGATATTCAAAAGTCACAAAGAGTTGTGAGCCCATGTCCAATGAATGGTAGAACCTATTGGGTCACACACAAAAGCCAAATAGCTTCCAAAATTGGTAGAGCAATTTTCCAAGTGTCGGAAAAATCACCCTTGGTTGACTGATTTTCAAAAGTCCAATCCAATGGTCAATTTTGGTTTGATTAATTTAAGTGTTAAATTAATCAACTAATTTAAGAGTTAAATTAGCCCAATAATTAAGGAGTTAATTATTTGGTATCATGTTGACCATCAATTGGAAATGTTGACTCAAATAGTTAAGTTGACTAATTTAAGCTTAAGAGTTAAACTTGTTTGATTTAAGAGTTAAATCAAAGGTTGATTAATTAAATTAAAGGGTTTAATTTTAATTAATGGGAGGAACACTTTTTAGAGAAAAAATTTAAATGAAGTGTTCATTTAAATTAGCATCTTAATTAATTTAGAATTAGATTCCAAATAAAATTGAAATGCAATTGAAATTCAAGTAAGATTTGAATTTGAAATTTGCCAACTCGGCATGACACTTTGGCGGTCACCTTGAGGAAGGTGTGATGCCAACTAGCATCACACCTTCCACCCTTTATATATAGATATAGAGAGTATGCAAAATTCGAAATTAATGGCTGAAAAATGTGAGAATTATATTCTTGCATTCCCTCCAAAATCTCTCTCCATGCATTGCATCATGAGTTGAAGCTTTGCATTTCTTCTTCTTCCCAGCCTGAAAATTGGCCTCCTCTACCTCATTTTCTCCTGTCTAACTCCAGCTTCTAGTGAGGGGAAATTGTAATATTTTTTGGTGTATGGATCATATCAATAGAGGCAAGGCACTTGACTTGCTCAGTTTTGGATATCAACCTGCAGTAGCTTTCGGTTGGCGATTTTTTATTGAACGATCTAGATGAATTTTTGGCTCCAATTTTTCACATTAGCTTTCTATGTTCATGTAAGTGGTCCATATTTAATTTCATGAATTTTGGATCAGTTTAGCCTGGCAAAAAGTTTCCAACTGTGCCAGTTCCAGATAGTTTCTGGACTCGTAAGGGATAGTTGATCTTCTCCTTATTTTGAGCTGCAAGAGGTAATTCTTCATCCTAATCAAAATATATAGCATGTCTAGATGCTTGGGAGCTCGAGTAGCTTAGTTAATTTCAAGCTTATGAAGTTTTGATTTATGGATCCTAATGCTACTCTACTCTTTCAAGTAGTATCGGAGCCTTTTTCATGCTATGTTTTGGATTATTGTTTGATTGATTCATGTGATGAATTGATCAATATCACCAAATACTTGATCCAAGACATGGATTGGAGTGTTTGAATTATGATGCTTGTGGTTCTATTGCTTGATGAACTGAAAGCATGCTTTTATGTGATTTTGGTATTAAATCATTTTTTAATATGTTTCAACTCATAGAAGATAAATGTTGAATGTTGATTTAGCATTTATTGAAATTATATGGTGATATAGCATGTTGACATTTGAACAAAAGAGTTTTGGTCATTTTTGGATCCAATGTGATTGGAGTTTTGTTGGAGATTTTTGAAGAATACGATTCTTACTTGAACTTGATTTTTGAAGCTTGATTGAGCACTTAAATTTCCAATTTTAAAATGTGTTTTAGATCTAAAAATTAGTCCATAATGTGTGATTTAATGTTTAGAATGAGATCTAGCATCTTTGGTGCACAAAAGTTGAAACAAAAATGGCCTAATTTGCCTTTGACCCAAAACAAGGGCTGCTGCCGGCTTTGGTGCACATTGGCAGGGCTGTAATCGAGACTTACTGCCCAACCATGTGCTTGCCTCAGCTAGCAGTGGCCGATCATGGGTGGGATGAGTTTTTGTGCAATTTTTGGGCTCCTTTGGTGACTAGAAATGATGTTAAATCATGTGTTATGGATGTACAAGTGTTATGCAAGTTCTCAATATAATGTTTGAAATTTTTCAAGCTCCTTAAATCTTGTTAAAGTTTATCTCCAATAGTTACATAAGTGTTATGCTTGTTCAATTATTTGTTTATGAGATAAGCATTTAATTGTTAGAATTAATTGTTAATTCTAGATTTATTTATTGTTCATTTTATTGTTGAATGAATGATGAATGAATAGGGATAATCATGAGCTTTTAATATTGATTTTATATGTTTCAAGTTGTTGAAATGGGTTGTATTAAATTGGGGCATGCATGCCTTTTTATTTCTACCTTGTAAATGTTATGAGAGTAGAATCACTATAAGCGATGATTTCTTTCTCATGTAAAAGTTACATGGAGCAAAGGAGACCCTGGAGGCATGGAGACTTTTGAAGACCCATAAATGTATGGGATACACTCATGTAATAGCTAGATTTAATCAACCCACCTAAAATCAACTAGGTGGTGCACCTATAGCTCTAAGTGCACCACTTGGTTATGCTCATGGTCATCCCACCCTAGGAGCATGCTAGGCGCATTTACTCATTTATGCTTTTCATATCCTATTGATGTATGAGATGCATGGTTAGGATATAGAAAACCTAAATAAAAAGATAAAATGATGAGATCTTTGCAAGCAAAACCCTCTACTTTGAATGTCTAAGTGTTTTTCAAATATTAAGTCAAAATGGATACAAATTAAAAGAGTTTTAATTAATCAAGCTTCCTATCAATAGTTTATGGCATGACAATGCCACCACTTTTATGTGATATACATCTGGTCACGGGGGTCATACTTAGGTGGAAAGCTGTGACCATACACTTTGCATGAAATGCACTTTTGATTTGGGAACGCCCATACATTATACACTCTGTGACGGGGAATGTTGTGGCACCCATCCCGAATTAAAGTTTGATTGGTAGGTTTGACTTAACACCAAGTAATGTAGATGTTGTCCATCAAGGGATCTATATGAAATGGTGATGCAAAATATATCAAGAATTGCTTGAGATGCAATTAGCAAAAGTTTCTTACCTTTGGATTGCTCGTAGATATACATCCAGTCACGGTTGTCCACTTGCAAGTCTTTAGGATCTTGATTCTCACTAGGAAATATGATTTCCCGAATTCTTCTTGGGGTGAAGAATTTGATAAAATAGTGGGAGAAAAAGATGCTTGAAAGACCATGAACATTTTTTTAATATCAAATTCAATCACATGCTTATTCTCTTTTTCACCTTTGAGGATTTATGAAATCTAAAGAATGGTTTAATATTCCACTCAATGTTATTTTGGAAACCAATAAATCAACTAGGCCAAACTTCCATGATTGACAAAACCTCAAAAATCTTTCTAGATTCCTAGAAACGGATAGATGTCCTATATCAAGGTGCTCCAAATCCCATAGGGATTAAAGTAGATCAAGAGGCACGTGAAAAGTTCACAAAATGGGTTTAGGATCCTCCTATCCCATAGTCTTATGATGGCATCTACAAACTTTAAAAGTCTCAAAGATACATGAATAGTACCTTGGTTAAAGTTTACAAGAGGTGTAAAGCAAACAAGGTATGAGAAGTTCATGTTGTCAAATAGATTTTTCAAGGTAGGATGAATGTGAAGTCATGTGTCATTGACTGCGGTCTAAAGATGATTAAGCTTGGAGAAACTTTTCCTACTTGGATGTAGTGACAGACAATGATCTCTATGAGGATTTGATCCTTACATCCTCGCCGAGCTCTATTGATCAAAGTGTTGATCTAAAATGAGACTACCATGACAAGGGCAATCCTTTGACACTTGTTTCCTTCTCCAAGTCTATAGGCCCTATGGGTGCTAGAAAGGGAGGTAAAAGAAAGAAAAGTTCTTCCTCCAAGGGAAAATAACTATTAAAGGCATCCGGAAGAGTCAAGAAAATTATAGAGGAAATAGTCGATATTATTTGTTTCTACTTTGGCTAGATAGGCCATTGGAAGCTATTATGCAAGGAATACCTTGCAACCCTTTGGAAGGGTATGTACTTTATTGAAGTACATTTAAGGATAAATTCTTCCTCATGGATGTATGATATCATATGTGGTTCTTATCTTTGTAAGTTGTTACAAGGAATAAGAAAGAAGAACAAAACTAAGTGATGTGGATATGATTCACCGCCTTGGCTAAGGAGCAAGAGTTGTGACGAAAGCCGAAGGCATATAATAAGTTGGACTTAGGGAACTCCATAATTGTATTATACCTTGCTATTATGTGCCATATATTGTTGAGAACATTATTTCAATCTCCGTTTTAGATGGTGAAGGATTTGATCCTTCTATATCAAATGGAGATTGAAGGCATTAAAGAATGGGTTCTTTAAATGCTTATGGTATACTTAACAAAGGATTATGCATATTGTATTCCCAACCATCACTAAGGCACTTTCAACAAAGTAAGGAAATTAGATATCCAAGAATATGTCATTCTTTGGCATGCAAGATTTGGTGATATCTCTAAGAATAGGACGAGCAAGTTAGAAGCTCGCAAAGTGCTAAATGTTAGTGGTATTGAGGATCTTCCTACTTGTGAATCTTGTTTAAAGGGAAAAATGACCAAAGTTCCTTTTATAGGATAAACGGAGCGCTCCATAAGTCTCTTGGATTTGATCCATACAGATGTTTGTGGACTACTAAGAGTTAGTGGGAGAGGAGGCTATTCCTACTTCATCATCTTCACTGATGATTATAGTAGGTTCGGACACGTGTTTCTTATAAAAACAAGTCTGAAGCCTTTGAAAAGTTCAAAGTGTATTAGGAGTGAAGTAGAAAAGCAATTGGGGCTAAGTATTATAGCTCTTCGATCAGATCAAGGAGGAAAATACTTAAGCATCGAATTCTTGGGTTATCTAAAGGAGAATGGGATTCTCTCTCAATGGACTCCACCCAGCACACGCCAACTCAATGGAGTAGCTGAAAGGAGAAATCGTACCTTGTTGGGTGTGGTACATTCCAGGATGAGCTTCTTCAATGTGCTTATATCCTTTAGGGATATGCCTTACAGACGACGACGAAGTTACTAAGCATAGTACCTTCAAAGTCGGTGCCAAAACAACATATAGGATATGGGATGGCAAAGCACTCTCTTACCAATATATCTTGATTTGGGAATTTCCCGCCTTCGTGAGATGAATAGTAGGAGATAAGTTAGATAGTAGATCCACCTTGTGCAAGTTTGTGAGATATCTAAGAGAGTCTATGGATTATTACTTCTATGATCCCTCGGAATAAAATATGTTTATTTCGAAGAACGCCGCCTTTTTAGAAAAGGAATTTCTATTAGATAGAAAAAAGGCGTTGTTGTTGAACTTGGTGAAGTTTAAGAGGATCATCAAATCTCACAAGCGGTAGAAACAAATATATATCAAAGAGCCTTGCATACAACCTCTAAGAAGGTCGGACCGAATCAAGAAGCAACCCAAAAAGTTCAAATTTCTTCATGAAACGGGCCAATCGGATATTGCTCCATTCCATGAGATACGGGTGCATGTTAGTAGGTATTTGTTAGAGAACAAGGTACTGAAGACCCTTTGGAGAATCCACCAGATAGCCATAGTGGAAAATCGGTAGTGGTCCATTCTCCCACTTACGCTAATGTATATTATTAGTCCTCTAACCTGAGGATCCATGGTAACCTTGTATCCGATCTTCATGCTTTAACTCTTCCTTGACCACTTAGCGGGTCTTTTGGGTTGAGGTTGGGTATGAGGCACTTGGCATGGAGGTTTGTAAGATCTAAGATGGAATCTGACTCCTCACTTTTGTGAAAGGCGAGTGCATCTCTAATGTATTCTATAATAATCGATTCCAAGAAATCCTTGCGCAAGGTGGTGCGATAATTTGGAAAAAGAGTTTTCCAAAGGTGAGGTCACACAAGGGATTCGAACATTGAGAATAAAGACATTGTATTAAGGCTATTAGGGAGTCGACAAATATCTTACCCTGGGCCTATTTCGGGAGATAAGAAATGGAAGAATCGTAGTTGCATGGTATGTATAGAGCTATGATGGTTCTCCAGAATATTCATTTCAGTCAATTAGTTGGGCTATATGGGCTTCAGGTTGGATATCAACCATGGAGATTTTGTACTCTTCAATTAATGAGATTAATTAAATTAAGTCGATTAGTTTAAAATGAGTTTTAAACTAAAATGAATATATGATATTCAAAAGTCACAAAGAGTTGTGAGCCTTTATCTAATGAATGGTAGAACCTATTGGATCACACACAAAAGCCAAATAGCTTCCGAAATTGGTAGAGCAATTTTCCAAGTGTTGGAAAAATCACCCTTGGGTGACCAATTTTCAAAGGTCCAATCCGACGGTCAATTTTGGTTTGATTAATTTAAGTGTTAAATTAATCAACTAATTTAAGAGTTAAATTAGACCAATAATTAAGGAGTTAATTATTTGGTACCATGTTGACCATCAATTGGACAAGTTGACTTAAATAGTTAAGTTGACTAATTTAAGTTTAAGAGTTAAGCTTGTTTGATTTAAGAGTTAAATCAAAGGTTGGTTAATTAAATTAACGGGTTAAATTTAATTAATGGGAAGAATATTTTTTGTAGGAAAAATTTAAATGAAGTTTTCATTTAAATTAGCGTCTTAATTAATTTGGAAGTAGATTCCAAATGAAATTGAAATGCACTTGAAATTCAAGTAAGACTTGAATTTGAATTTTGCCAACTTGGCATGCCACTTGGGTAGTCACCTTGAGGAAGGTGTGATGCCAACTAGCATCACACCTTCCACCCTCTATATATAGATATAGAGAGCATGCAAAATTCAAAATTAATTGCTGAAAAGTGTGAGAATTAGATTCTCGCATTCCCTCCAAAGTCTCTCTCTCCATGCATTGCATTATGAGTTGAAGCTTTGCATTTCTTCTTCTTCCCAACCTGAAAATCGGCCTCCTCTACCTCATTTTCTCCTCTATAACTCCATATTCTAGTGAGGGGAAATTGGAAGATTCTTTTGTATGTAGATCATATCAATAGAGGTAAGGCACTTGACATGCTCGATTTTTGAGATCCACCTGCAGCAGTTCCGGTTGGAGTTTTGTTATGGAATGATCCAGAAGGATTTTTTTTCACATTTTTCAAAATAGCTTCCCCTGTGTGTGGACGTGTTCCATATTTAATTTCATGAATTTTGGAGTAGTTTAGCCTGGGCAAACGTTTCCATCTTTCTGCTATGCCAGTTCCAGACAGTTTCTGGACTCGTGAGATAGTTGATCTTCTCCTTGTTTTGAGCTACAAGAGGTAATTCTTCATCCTAATCCAGATCTATAGCATGTCTAGATCCTTGGGAGCTCGATTAGCTTAGTTAATTTCAAGCTTATGAAGTTTTAACTTATGGATCCTAATTTGTTCAACCTATTTTTAAAAATATGCCCAATTTTTGCATGCCATAGAATAACATCTTCTTGGTTATCTAACTTTCTCTTACTTGATTGAATGTGCATTAGTGAAGGTTGAGAATCAAGTATGTATAATCCGTTAATTAATATACCTTGTGCAATTAAAGAACCATTCTTCAATGCCTTCAACATCCCATTTGATATAGAAAAATTAAATCCTTCATTATCTAGAACGGGAATTGAAATAATGTTCTTAACAAGATAGGGTACATAATAAATCGAATAAAGTACAATGCAAGCATTCCCCAAGTCCAACTTCATAATGCCTTGAAAAGTGGCAGCAACTTTTGCTCTATTTCCTAGGCGGAGGATCATATCCTCTTCACAAAAACTCTTTCTTTTTTCCATCCCCTGTAATGAATTACGAAGGTGAGAACTGCATGCGGTATCAAATACCCATGAGGAAGAATTAGTTTTCAAGTGCACTTCAATAAAGTATATACCCTTCTCAAGGGTTGCAAGGTAAGCTTTTCAACTTGTCTTCCATTGTCCCTTTTCGCCACAGTAGAAACAACTTGCTTTGGTTTTAGTCTACTTTTTAACCCTCTCGGAATTTTTCTTGAATGACTTCCATTTGGAAGAAGAACTGTTCTTCCTATTACCTCACTTTCTAGGACCCCTAGGGCCCTTCGACTTCGAGAAGGATGCAAGCATAAGAGGTTTCTTCTTTTTCATAGCCACCTCGGCAGTCACAAGCATGTTCACCAATTCGTAATTGTAACTTTTTGCTTGGACATATTAACTTGTAGATCATCATCTACAAATTTCATGAGCTTTTCACGTGCTTGGTCAGTGGCATCATCACCAATTGTGTCCATAGGACTTTGATTAAGGACGTAAGTCCTCTTTTCGGAGTCAAGAATTATTTTAAGGTTTCTCTACAAATCTTAGAAGTTAGGCTCAGTGAGTTTATTGGTTTCCAAAATACATGATAGTAGATTCTAAGTCATTTTGATTGAAGATTTCAAAAATCTACAAGAGGCAAAAAAAGAGTATAAGCATGTGATTGAATTTGATATAAAAAAAAACATGTTTATGGTCTTTCAAGCATGTTTTCCTCCCACTATTTTATCAAACCTACACCCCAAGAAGAATTCGGGAAATCATATTTTCTAGTGAGAATCAAGATCCTAAAGACTTGCTAGTGG
This sequence comes from Jacaranda mimosifolia, assembly GCA_018894105.1. Lineage (NCBI taxonomy): Eukaryota > Viridiplantae > Streptophyta > Magnoliopsida > Lamiales > Bignoniaceae > Jacaranda > Jacaranda mimosifolia. Next base: position 24,055,037 of record CM032119.1, read on the forward strand.
ACCTTTGTGACCGAATGTATATCCACAAGTAATCCAAAGGTAAGCAACTTTTACTAATTGCATCTTATGCAACTCTTGATATATTTTGCCTCACTATGTTATGTAGATCACCTACATGAACGACCTCTACATTACTCAATGTTCAGTCAAACCTATCAATCAAACTTCGATTCTAGACGAGCACCACAATATCCCCCGTGACCGAGTGTATAATATATGGGCATAAGGTGCATCTCATGTAAAGTATGTGGTCACAACTTTCCACCTAAGTGTGACCCCCCGTGACCAGATGTATATCACACAAAGGTGGTAGCATTGTCATGCCACATACTAATGGTAGAAGGCTTGGATCAATTAAAAATCTTTTAATTTATTTCCATTTAGACTTAATATTTGAAAAGCACTTAGACATTCTAAGTGGAGAGTTTTTGCTTGCAAAGATCTCATCATTTTATCTTCTTATTTAAGTTTTCTACATCCTAACAATGCATGTTATACATCAATAGGATATGAAAAGCATAAATAAGTAAATGCGCCTGGTATGCTCCTAGGGTGGGATGACCATGAGCTTAACCAAGTAGTATAGTTAGAGCCATTGGTGCACCACCTAGTTGATTTGAAGTAGGTTGATTAAATCTAGCTATTACATGAGTGTATCCCATACATTCATGGGTCTTCAAAAGCCTTCATGCCTCCAAGAGTCTCCTTTGCTCCATATAACATTTACATGATAAATAAATCCTCACTCCTACTGATTATACTGTCATAACTTTTACAAGGTAGAAAATAAAAGGTATGCAAACATCAATTTAATACAATCATTTTCAACAACTTGAAATAAATAAAATTAATGTTAAAGGCTCATGATCATCCACATTAATTCATCATCCATTCAACAATTAAATGAACAATAAATAAATATAGAATGAACAATTAATTCCATCAATTAAATGCTAATCAAATTAACAAATAATTGGCCATGCATAACACTTATGCACACCATGGAGATCGACTTTAACAAGATTTTAAGAGCTTGAAAAATGTCAAACATTTTATTGAACACTTGCACAACACTTTGCACCTTCTTTGTGTGATGCAATTGAGCACTAAAGGAGATACAAAAAAAGCTAAGACTCATCCTAAGCCAAAACTGCTATTGCTACGCGAATTAGATGCGATGCCTGGGCATGCGCACACACAGTGTTTGCATGTTACTCTACTAACACCCCGGTTGTGTGTGGTAGAGTGTAGTTTTCAGCTTTGTGGACTGAGTCAACTCATTTTCAACTCAACTTTTATGCACCAAAATAGCTTTTAAAAGTGGAAATTCAGGTGCTTAATCAAGCTACTAAAAACTAGTTTAAGTAAGAATCACATTCTTCATGAATCTCCTATTAAACTCCAATCAAATTGGTACCAAAATGACCAAAACACATTAAGGTTAGATTTAACATGCTATATCAACATATAACATCATATAATGTTAAATCAACATTCAACACTAATAGCTATGAATTAAAACATACTAATCATATGAATTAATACTTAAAACACATATTAGCATGCTTTCATTTCATCAATCAAGGAGCCACACACAACATCATCCATACACTCCAATCCATCCTTTGAATCGAGAATTTGGTGATTTTGATCAATTTATCAACATGAATCAATCAATCAAACAAATCCAAATCTAAGCATGATTTAGGCTTCGATACCACTCAAAAATTAGTAAGCCACTAGGATCTAATAATAAAACTTCAAAAGCTTAAATTAACAAGTGCTTACAGCCTACCAAGGATCTAACATGCTAGGAATTCAGATTTGGTTGGATTGTTACCTCAAAAAGAAAATTTCCAAGGTTAAAAGGGTAATCACTTTACCAATCCAGATTCTGGAAGACTCTGGCACAGTGGATAAACAACAACTTTTACACAGTGCTCCAAAAATCACAAAAAAAAATCTGGAACTTCTCAACTCCTTGAGGAAAGCTCTATAGAAAATTCAAGCAAAACTCGATCTGGATCACTTGGAAAAAATTTATCAAGTGAGTGCTTTGTTCTAGTGGATCTCCAAAGTTAGCAAATCAAATACTTTGCCTCTATTGATATGACCCACACACCAATTGATCCTTTGAATTCCACTCACTTTTAGCTGGAACAAATGAGCAGAATATCAACAGTGAAGGCTGATTTGAGGTAGGAGAAGAAGAATAAAAGCAAAGCTTCAACAAATGATGTAATGCTTGGAGAGAGTTTTGGAGGGAATTATGCTAGAATCTAATTCTTCACGCTTTGCACAATGATAGCCGATCCTCTCTCTCTCCCTCTCTCTATATATATATATATAGATGTTGGATGGTGTAATGCCAATGTGGTATCACACATTCCATGAGAGGGCGGCCAAATGGGGTGCCAAGTTGGCAATTTTGAATTCAAATCTCATTTGAATTTCATGTGCATTTTAATTAAATTTGAAATTTAATTTCAAATTAATTAAGATGCTAGTTCAATGAACCTTTCATTTGAATTTTTCCTTCAAAATGCATTCTTTGCTTTAATTGAATTAAACACTTTAATTTAATTAATTTACTCTTGACTTAACTCTTAAGTCAAGAAGCTTAACTCCTTAAGCATGATTTTGTTAATTTAACTCTTTAAATTAACTTGACCAATTGATGGTCACTTGACACCAAATAATTAACTTCTTAATTATTGGTCTAATTTAACCTTTTAAATTAGTTGATTAATTTAATACTTAAATTAATCAAACCAAAAATTGACCTTCAATTTGGTACCTTAAAATTAGTCACCAAGGAGTAATTTTCTAACTCTTAGAAAATTGCTCTGTTAACTAGGAAGCTAATTGGATTTTGTGTGTGACCCAATAGGTTCTACTATTCATTGGATATGGGCTCACAACTCCTTATGAGTTTTGAATGTCATATATTCATTTTAGTTTAAAACAACTTTTAAACTAATCAACTTAATTCAAATAATCTCATTAATTGAAAAGTATCAAATCTCCATAATCGATGTCCAACCTCAAGCCCATGGAGCCTAACTAATTACCTGTAATGAATGCTTTTGGAGAACAATTATAGTTGTATGATTACCATGCAAATACGGTCCTTCCATTTTCTATCTCTCAAAAGAGGCTTAAGGCAAGATATTTATCGGTTCTCTAATAACCTTGATACTATGTCTCTATTCTCAGTGTTCGATTCCTTTGTATGATGTCACTTTTGGAAAACTACTTTTCCAAACTGTCATACTACCTTTCGCAAGAATTTCTTGGAATCCATCATTATAGAACACATAAGAGATGTGCTCGCCCTTCACAAAAGTGATGAGTCAGATTGCATCTTGGATCTCATAAATCTCCATGCCAAGTAGCTCATACCCAACCTCAACCGAAAAGAGCCGCTAAATGGTTAAGGAAGAGTCAAAGCATGAGGACTAAACACAAGGTTACCATTGATCCTCAAGTCAAAGGACTAATAATATGCACTAGTGCAAGCTAGAGAACTCGCCACTACCAATTGTCTGGTGGATTCTCCGGTAGGTCTTCAGTACCTTGTTCTCTAATAAGCACCTACTAACATACACCCATATCTTGTATGGCTGCTCATAGAATGGAGCGATATCCAACTCTTGGATTTATGCATCATTAGTAGAAGTCTATCTAGATCTTAGATGCCCCATCTCATAACATCCTATGACATGGTAGATTTAAGATCATGATCGTGTAAGACTTATTATATGGTCACCGAACTAAGCCCCATAGTCATGAGTGATCTAAGGGTTTCATCCAAATGCGAGTGAAGTAATAAAGAGCATACGATGAAGATGGCAATATAAAAAATACCATTCAATCAAAATTGTTATACAAGGAAACAACTTCACAAGGCCAATCATATTGGCTTGTTGGGCACTATTCCAACATCATATGCTCAAGAGTCTTTTAATGCTCATTAGTCATGGAAGCTATCATAAGGCATCTTACTTGTAGATCATCATCCACAAGTTTAGCGAACACTTCGTGTGCCTCATTGGTGGCATCATCACCTAATGTACCCGGTGAACATTGATCAAGGACATAAGTTCTCTTTTCAGAGTCCAAAATGATTTTAAGGTTCATTAACCAATCATGACAGTTAGGCCCAGTGAGCTTATTGGTTCCCAAAATACTGGCAAGTGGATTTTTAGCCATTTTCTTTATTTGAAGATTTCAAAAATCTATAAGGGGCGAAAAAAGAGTATAAGCATATGATTGAATTATTGATATTGCAAAAACATGTTCATGATCTTCTGAGCATATTTCTCTCCCAATTTTTTATGAAATCCTTCACCCCTTGAAGAATTCGGGAAATCTCATTTCCTATTGAGAATCAAGATCTTAAAGACTTGCAAGTGGGCCAACAACTCGTGAGATATCAACAAACAATTGAAAGGTAAACAACTTTTGCTAATTGTATCTCATGCAACTCTTGATGTAGTCTGCCCCCACTTTTCATGTGGACCCACAACTTGTGAGACTTCCACACTACTCGGTGTTAAGTCGGACCTACCAATCAAACTTTGATTCGAGATGGGCACCACAAAATCCCACAACTCGTGTGACAATGCATGAGTGTTCTCAAATCAAAGGTGCATCCTATGCTAAGTATATAGTCACAACGTTTCACTATAAGTATGACCCATGACTCGTGAGACATCACACAAACAATGGTAGCATCGTCATGCCATGTACTATTGGTAGAAGGCTTGGATTAATTAAAATTCTTTTAATTTATATCCATTTTGACTTGATATTTGAAAGCACTTAGACATTCTAAGTGGAAGGGTTTTTGCTTGCAAAGATCTCATCATTTTATCTTCTTATTTAAGTTTTCTATATCCTAACCATGTATTCCATAAATCAATAAGATATGAAAAGTATAAATAAATAAGTGGGCCTGGCATGCTTCTAGAGTGGGACCAAGTGGTGCACTTAGAGCTATAGGTACACTACCTAGTTGATTTTAAGTGGGTTGACTAAATCTAGCTATTACATGAGTGTACCCCATACATTCATGGGTATTCAAAAGTCACTATGCCTCCAACAGACTTCTTTGCTCTATGTAACATTTAAATGAGAAAGAAATCCTTACTCCTAGTGATTTCACTCTCATAACTTTTACAAGATAGAACAAAAGAGCATGCAAACCCCTATTTAATACAACCCTTTTCAACAACTTGAAACAAATAAAATCAACATTAAAGGCTCATGATCATCCCTATTCATTCATCATCCATTCAACAATTAAATGAACAATAAATAAACCTAGAATTAACAATTAATTCCAATAATTAAATGTTTATCTCATAAACAACTAATTGGCCAAGCATAACTTTTATGCCATAAATTGAAGATTAACTTTAACAATTTTTAAAAGCATTCAAAATTATCAAACATAATTTTGAGACCTTGCACAACACATGTGTATCCAATACATGTGATTTAAAATTATTTTGGTCATCAAAGGAGCCCAAATTATGACTCAAAACTCGCCAAACCTATAACTAGGCACTGACTGACCGAGCGTGTGTGTGGCTGGGCTATGACTCTAGGTCACTGCCATTTCATTGTGCACGCTTAGCTCAGTAGCTGCCCTAGTTTTGGGTTGTTGCCGAGTCAAGCCAATTTTGGCTCAACTTTTATGTACCAAAATTTTTTGAACACATTCTAAACATTAAATAACACATTATGGATAAATTTCCAAATTCAAAACAACTTTTAAAAATGGAAATTGAAGTGCTCAAACATGCTTCCAAACACTAGTTTAAATAAGAATCATATTCTTCAAAAATCTCCAACAAAACTCCAATCAAATTGGATCCAAAAATGGCCAAAACAACATAAGGCCAATTAACACATTCTATATCAACATATAACATCAATTAATGCCAAATCAACATTCAACATCAATAGTTATGAATTAAAACATACTAGTCATATGAATCAATACATAAAACACATATTAGAATGCTTTTAATTCAACGATTAAGGAGCCACAAACAACATCAATCAAATGCTCTAATCCATCAATTGAATCGAGAATTTGGTGATACAGATTAATCCATCACATGAATCAATCTAACAAAAAATCTAAATCTAAGTATGAAATAGGCTCCAATACCACTTGAAGGCAAGTAAGGCACTAGGATCCAATAATAAAACTTCAAAAGCTTAAACAAACTAGTGCTTACAAGCAATGAAGGATCTAAAGATGCTTTAGGATTCAAATTTGGTTGAAGAGTTACCTTGAGAGCTTAAATACAAAGGTAGATTGAAGAACTCCTTCAAACAGAATTTTCCAAATAACGGCGTAGCTGGAGGCAAGTGATTTTTCACCGATTCAAAACTCTCCAAAAATGTTGAAAAAAATCCAGTAGATGCTCAACACCTTGAGGAAGCTACTGGAACAAGTTTCAGCTCAAAAATCCTTTTGGATCTCCTAGAAAAAATCTCCAACAAAACTCCAATCACATTGGATCCAAAACTCACTAAAGCTATTTTTACCCTTCAATAATTAAACACTAATAGCTATGAATTAAAATATACTAATCATATGAATCAATACTTAAAACACATATCAGCATTCAATTCATTAATCAAGGAGCCACACACAACATCATCCAAACACTCCAATCCATCATATGAATCGAGAATTTGGTGATTATGATCAATCATTCACATGAATCAATCATCCACAAAAAATCCAAATCTAAGCATGATTTAGGCTCCGATACCACTTAAAAGCAAGTAATCCAATTATAAAACTGCATAAGCTAGATAAACTAGTGCTTACATGCTAACTAGGATCAAATCATGCCTAAAATCAAAATTTAGATAGAGTGTTACCTTGAAATGCTAATATCTAAGGAGAAAGTGGTAAACCTTTCCGTAATCTAGAATTTGCCAGAAACTATGCAGCAAGAAGGGAGCGATTTTTAAGCTCTTTAAAAATCCTCCAAACTTCACGAACAAATTACTGCAACCTCTCAACAGCTTGGAAGAAACATAGTAAAAAATTTGGATCAAAACGCTTTCTAGATCTCCTTGAAGAAAATTGCCAAATCAGATTCCATGCTGATGGATCTCCAAATGATAACAAACTAATTTGTTTGCCTCTATTGATATGATCCACACACCAATTAGATCTTTCAAAATCTCTGGTCTATAAGATGGAATATGACCAGAGATAGGCTATGGTGGAGGCTGATTTTAGGTAGGGAAGAAGAAAAGGAGAGCAAAGCTTTCAACATATAAATGCAATGCTTGCAAGAGATTTTTAAAGGAATTACAAAAGAATCTAATTCTTTCACACTTTCAGTAATGACCTATTTTCACACCCACTATACTTATATATAAGGTGAGGTTGGTGTGATGCCAAGTTAGCATCACACCTTCCTCAAGGTGGGTGGCCAATTTGCATTGCCAAGGTGGCAAATGCAAATTCAAATTCAATTTGAATTTCATGTGCATCTTAATTACATTTGAAATCTAATTTCAAGCTAATTAAGATGATAATTTAAATGAAAATTTCATTTGAATTTTCCCTTCAAAATGAATTCTTTCCATTAATTAAATTAAACACTTTAATTTAATTAATTAATCTTTGACTTAACTCTTAAGTTAAACAAGCTTAGCTCTTAAGCTTAATTTTGTTAACTTAATTCTTTAAGTTAACTTGACCAATTGATGGTCACTTTGGCACCAAATAATTTACTCCTTAATTAATGGCCTAATTTAAATTTTTAAATTAATTGATTAATTTAACTCTTAAATTGATTAGGCCAAAATTGACCTTTAAATTGGACACCTTAAAAATCAGCCCACTAGGAGAAATTCTCTAGCTTTTAGAAAATTACTCTATCAACTAGGAAGTGAATTGGCTTTTGTGTGTTACCCAATAGGTTCTACCATTCATTGGACATGGGTTCACAACTCCTTGTGACTTTTGAATATCATATACTCTTTTTAGTTTAAAACACTTTTAAACTAATCGACTCAATTCAATTAATCTCATTAATTGAAGAGAACACAATCTCTATGGTCGATGTCCAACCTCAAGCCCATGGAACCCAACTAATTGACCAAAATAAATATTTTGGAGAACCATTATAGCTCTACACTTACCATGCAAATATGGTCCTTTCGTCTTCTATCTCCCCGAAAGAGGCTTAGGGCAAGATATTTGTCGGCTTCATAATAGCCTCAATACTATGTCTTTATTCCTAATGTTCAATTCCCTTATGTGATCTTATCTTTGAAAAACTCTTTTTCAAAATTGTCACACCACTTTGCGCAAGGATTTCTTGGAACCGATCATTGTAGAATCATAGGAGATGCACTCGCCCTTCGCAAAAGCGAGGAGTCGGATTCCATTTTGGATCTCACAAACCTCCATGCCAAATAGCGCATACCCAATATCAACCTAAAAGACCCGCTAAGTGGTCAAGGAAGAGTCAAAGCAAGAGGACCGGACAGAAGGTTACCATGGATCCTTAGGTTAGAGGACTAATAATATGCATTAGCGTAAGTGGAAAAATTGACCACTATCGACTTGCTACTACGGCTATCTAGTGGATACTCCGGAGGGTCTCCAGTGCCTTGCTTTCTAACAAGCACCCACTAACAAACACCCACATCTCACGTGGTTGCTCATGTAACAGAGTAATATTCAACTCTTGGATCTATGCATCGTTATAGCAAGTCTATCCGGATCTTAGATGACCCATCTTGTAAGATCTTACGACTTGGAAGATTTAAGTTCACAACCATGTGAGACTTATTCCATGGTCACCAAACCAAGTTCTATAGTCATGAGTAATTTAGGGGCTTCAAGTAAATACAAGTGAAGTATTAAAGAGCATAAGATGAAGATGGCCACGTAAAGAATATTATTCAATCAAGATTGTTTTACAAGGAAATAGCTTTTGCAAGGCCAACCTAATTGGCTTGTTGGGAACTAGTCCAACAATCTCCCATTTACCCTAAAGCTAATACCCTATAGCCTTGAGACCCATCTTCTCAAGATGTTCTTCAAAGACCTTTTGCGTTAGGGGTTTGGACAGTGGTTCTGCTAAATTATCTTTTGAGGCAACTTTGTCCACTCAGTTGTCGCCACTATCAAATGATATCATATATCAAATGATAATGCATTTACTGTGTTTGGATTATTGATGAGATCTTGGCTCAAGTCCAAAATTGTCTTCCAAAGACAACAATGGGCTCATGCATGCTAGGCACTATATCCAACTCTTGGATGGAACTTTTATCTAAGCACCTTATTTTGTGGTTTCCAAAACCATAAATTATTTCACCTCAGTAGTTGTCTCGGCCATGGTGTCTTGTTGGAATTTTTCCAACTTCACCATGTCGCCATTAAGGCAAAATGTATAAATCTAAAAGTAGATTTCACATCATCTACATCGAATTGGAAACTTGAATCCAAAACCCCTCGAGTTTTTATTCTACATTGTTGTATACCAAAAATAAATCCTTAGTCCTTCTCAAGTACTCAAGGATTTCTTTAACGGCTATCCAGTGACTCAAACTAGGATTGAATTAGAACCTACTCATAACACTTAGCGGTGTACCAATTTGATCTTGTATATTAAAATGCATACATTATGCTACATATAGGGAGGCATAAGGTATGTGGGACATTCTTTGTCTTTCATTTTCAGTTTTAGGGGCCATAGACTTGGAAAGATTAATGACATGTCCCATAGGAATGAATCCCTTCTTGGATTCTTCCATGCTAAATCCTTTAGTATCTTGTCAATGTACAGGATTTGGGATAGCCCCAGCATCTTCTTAGATCTATCTCTATAGATACATATTCCTAATACGTAGGATGCTTTCCTAAATCCTTCATAGAGAATTACGTAGATAACCACGCTTTAGCACACTTTAACATTCCTACCTCCTTCCAAATGAGAAGGATGTCATCGACATAAATCACAATAAACCGTACACTATTCTTACTAGCCTTCTTATATAGACATAGTTCATACACATTTTTGACAAAGCCAAATGATTTGACCATTTTTGTCCTATTCCAACTTCAGGATTCTTGTTTGAGTCCATAAATGGATCTCTGGAGTTTGCAAACCTTTTGCTCACTCCCATTGGATGTAAAATCTTGTGGTTGCTCTATATAGATTTCTTCTTCAATGTCTCCATTGAGGAAAGCGGTTTTCACATCCATTTGCCATATATCATAGTCATAATATGCGGATGTGGCAAGTATAATCTGAATGGACTCTGGAATTGCGACCAGTGAAAAAGTTTCCTCAAAATCTATACTGGGTCTACGAGTGTAATATTTTGCTCCAAGTTTTCACTTATAGATCCACTTGCAACCAACGAGAACCATTCCCTTTGGTAGATCTACCAAAGGGAATACTTTGTTTGAGTACATGGAGTCCATTTCGGATCTCATAGCTTCAAGCCAACGTCTCGAGTTTATGTCCAACATAGCTTCCTCATTGGTTTTTGAATCACTATCCGATTTGCCCATTTCATGAAGGAATTCAAACTTTTTAGGTTGCTTCTTGATTCTGCCCGACCTTTGCAGAGGTTGTGTGTGAGGCTCTTTGATATATATTTATTTTTACCGCTTGTAGGATTTGATAATCATCTTTAACTTCAGCAAGTTCAACAACAACACTTTTTCTATCTTATAGAAATTCCTTTTCTAAAAAGGTGGCATTTCTCGAAAACAAACACCTTTTGCTTCGAGGAATTATAAAGGTAATAACCCATATACTCTCTTGGGAATCCCACGAATTTGCACAAGGTGGATCTGCTATCGAAGTTATCTCTTACTATCTATCTCACGTAGGCGGGAGATCCACAAACCATGATATATTGGTAAAAATATACTTTGCCATGCTATATCTCATATGGTGTTTTAGCACTGACTTTGAAGGTACTACACTTAGTAACTTCACTGCCATCGATAAGACGTATTCCAAGAAAAATATAGGCACATCGAAGAAGCTCAACATGGAACGTACTATGTCCAACACAATATGGTTTCTCCTTTCAGCTCCATTGTGTTGGGGTGTGCCGGGTGGAGCCTATTGAGAGAGAATCCTATTATCTTTTAGATAATCCAAGAAATCGCTGCTTAAGTATTCCCCATCAATTCGATTAAAGAGCTTTAATACTTAGCTCCAATTTCTTTTCTACTTCATTCCTGTACTCTTTGAACTTTTCAAAGGCTTCGGACTTGTTCTTCATAAGAAACAAGTGTCAGAATCGACTATAATCATTGGTGAAGGTAATGAAGTAGAATAGCCTCCTCTCCTACTAACTCTTAGTGGTCCACAAACATCCGTATGGGTCAAATTCAAAAGACTAGTAGAGCACTCTATTTCTCCTACAAAAGGAGCCTTTGTTATTTTCCCCTTTAAACAAGATTTTCAAGTAGGAAGTTCCTCAATGACACTAACATTTAGTACTTTGATAGCTTTTAACTTGCTCATCTTATTTTTAGAGATATGCCCAAGTTTTGTGTGTCATAACATGGCATTTTCTTGGATATCTAATTCTTACTTTGTTCAAAGTGTATTAGTGATGGTTGAGAATCTAATATGCATAATCATTTGTTAAGTGTACCATAAGCAATTAAAGAACACATTCTTTAATGCCTTCAATCTCCCATTTGATATACAAGGATCAAATCCTTCATTATCCAAAACAAGCAATTGAAATAATGTTCTCAATAATATATGGCACATAATAGCAAGGGTTTAATATAATTATGGAGTTCCCTAAGTTTAACTTATTATACGCCTTCAGCTTTGGTCACAACTCTTGCTCCTTAGCCAAGGCAGTGGATTGTATCCATATCACGTAGTTTTATTCTTCTTTCTTATTCTTTGTAACAACTTAAAAGATAAAAACCACATGCAATATCACATATCCATGAGATATCCTTAAATGCACTTCAATAAAGTACATACCCTTCTAAAGGGGTTGCAAGGTACTCCTTGCTAAACCGTTTATTTAGCCAAAGTATAAACAAATAATATCAACTATTTCTTCCATAATCTTCTTAACTCCTCCACATGCCTTTTTGTTTTCCCTTGGAGAAAGAACTTTTCTTCCTTTTACTTCTCTTTCTAGCATCCCTAGGGCCTGTCACACCCCAAAATTAAACCATATTTATACTAGAATTGAGCCTGAAATTTAATTCCAAATAAATGAAACTAACAATCCAATAACATAAGGTTAAATAAGAACTCATCCAATTCCTAGCAAACTCACAACATAAAACTCAAAGTATCAAAATGTTTTCGAAACTAAACACAATAAAATCCATAACAAATAAAACAAAACTAACGAACTTAATAGGAAATATACTAGTCAACCGAAAAATTCTAAAAACTACGTCTTCACCCTTGATTCTTATCATATGCAGGATCCACCTCCTCACTAGGACTAGAATTTATGTCTGCCAGAATGAAGTTAAAGAAAAGAAAATAGTGTGAGTAAAAGACTCAGTGAATGCCAAGTGTGTGTAATGTGAGTTCTTGAATTAAAATTATTTTGTACAATGGGAATTTTCAAGTAACATAAGTGGGATTTATAAAACAGTCTAACAGTAACAGTCGAGAAATTTATGAACAATCAAGCAGTAACCAATAAAAATTTCATTAAACGATTTCCTAGACTATCAACTTAAATACGATGATCAATCAATTTTGCTGTAGCTAGTCAACCTTATGACTCCCATCGTAACAGTCCCTTATCACTCCAAGCAAGGTGCGACCTTACCAAATAGTGCCCGAGCATCTTCAGGAATTTTTACCACCCATCTCAGTCACAAATGGCTTCTGTTGTGCGCTGGGGGGATTAGGCCATGGGGACTTGGGGTTCAACCGGCTAGCCCGCTGCTGCCCTGTGAAGTCCCTCGCACACCCCAGACTAAGTTGGATCCAACTAACAGTAATAGTAATAGTAATCAATTGATCATCGAGTTTAATTTGCTAGTCTAGAAATATAAGAAAAGTCATAAAAACATAGGTTTTCATTTATCCAGAAACAAGACAACAAAAAAATATATTTCTTTTATTCAAAAATAAGCTAAATATTTACTTCTTTTGTTAAGAAATAAAACAAGAAGAAAAAAAAATTCATTTTGTGCGCAGTGGCATACATAAAGAGTGCAGTGTATCCTGAAAAATTATGAGCAAATGGTACAGTAGCATATATCCTTCTGGGTTTTAAAATATAATATCGTATAATAATAAATTTAGACACTCACCCTTGAGATCAATCCTAGGCATCAATCTCTTATCTCAGAAACAATTGTATCAACAACTGAGTCACCTGATTCATTTATTAAATACTTCAATCACTAATTTAGAAAGCCCCACCATCCTCCTCGATCTACCTTTATAGATACATATTACAAATATATAGGATGCCACTCCCAAATCCTTCATGGAGAATTGAGTAGATAACCATGCTTTAGTACATGCTAAAATTCCAACCTCTTTCCCAATGAGAAGGATGTTATTGACATAAAGCATAAAAAATTGTATACCACTCCCACTAGCTTTCTTATACACATATGGTTCATATATATTTTTGACAAAGCCAAACAATTTGATTGTCTTATCAAAATATATGTTCCAACTTCGGGATGCCTGTATAAGTCCACAAATAGATTTTTGGAGTTTGCAAACTGTTTGCTTACTTTCCTGGGATGTAAAACCTTGTGGTTGTTCCATAAAGATTTCTTTGAGGAAAGTAGTTTTCACATCCATTTGCCATATCTCATAGTCATAATATGTTGCTGTGATAAGTAGAATCCGAATGGACTTAGGTATTATGACAAGAGAAAAGGTTTCCTTGAAATCAATACCGGGTCTTTAAGTGTAACCTTTTGCCACTAGTCGTGCCTCGAAGGTCGCTACCTCTCCATCGACTCCTAGCTTTTGCTTACAGATCTACTTGCATCTAACGAGAATTATTCCTTTAGATGGATCTTCCAAAATCCATACTTTGTTGGAGTGCATGGAGTCCATTTTAGATCTCATAGCATCATGCCAATGTCCTGAGTCTATGTTCGACATAGCTTCCTTATAGGTCTTCAGATCACTATCCGATTGCTCGTCACATGAAAGAATTCGAACATTGCGGGTTGCTTCTTGATTCGGTCCAACCTTCTCAGAGGTTGTGTGTAAGGCTACAGATGTTCACTTGTTTTTACTGCTTGTGGTACTTGATAATCATCTTGAACTTCATCAAGCTCAATAACACTACCATTTCTATCCAATAGAAATTACCTTTACAAAAAGGTGGCGTTCCACAAAAAAATACCTTTTTTTCCGAGGGATGATAGAAGTAATAGCCTAAATACTCTCTTAGGTATCACAAAAACTTGCACATGGTAGATCTACTATCCAACTTGCCTTCTACTGTCCGTCTCACGTAGGTAGGAAACCCCCAACCTTAAGGTATTGGTAAGAGGGTGCTTTGCCATACCACATGTCATGCAATATTGTTGGCACTGACTTTGATGGTACTACATTTAGTAGTATCGCCTCCATTTGTAAGGCACATCTCGAAAAGGATATGAGCATATCGAAAAAACTCATCATGGAATGTATCATGTCTGTTGGGGTATGCATAGTGGAGTCTATTATGAGAGAATCCTATTCTCTTTTAGATAATCCAAGAAATCGGTACTTAAGTATTCACCATCTCGATTCAATCAAAAAGCTTTAATACTAAGTCCCTTTTGCTTTTTTGCTTTATTCCTATACTCTTTGAACTTTTCAAAGGCTTCGGACTTGTACTTCACAAGATACATATGTCCAAACTGACAATAATATTGGTGAAGGTGATGAAGTAGAAATAACCTTCTTTCATACTAACTCTTAGTAGGCCATAAACATCCGTATGTATCAAATCCAAAGGACATGTGGTGCACTCCATTTGTCCTACAAAAGGAGTCTTGGTCATTTTTCACTTCAAACAAAATTCACAGGTAGAAAGGTTCTCAATGCCACTAACTTTTAGTACTTTGAGAGCTTCTAACTTGTTTATCTAATTTTTAGAGATATGCCAAGTTGGCATGCCAAAGAATGGCATCTTCTTGGTTATCTAATTTTCTTTTACTTGATTGAATGTGCAATGGTAAAGGTTGGGAATCAAGTATGTATAATCCATTATTCAATGTACCTTGTGCAATTAAAGAACCAATCATTAATGCTTTCAATACCCCATCAATATAGAAAAATTATATCCTTCATTATCAAGAACGGGAATTGAAACAATGTTCTTAACAAGTTGGGGCACATAATAACAAGGATCTAACACAATACAGGCATTCCCTAAGTCTAACTTTACTACGCCTTGGACCATGGAGCAACTCTTGCTCCATGTTTGATGCGGGGGATCATATCCCCTTCACATAAACTCTTTCTTCTTTTCATCTCCTATAACAAATTACAAAGGTGAGAACCACATGCAATGTCAAATATCAATGAGGAAGAATTAGCCATTAAGTGCACTTCAATGAAGTACATACCCTTCCTTGTAGTTTCTTTTCCACTGCCCTTTTTCACCACAGTAAAAACAAGTTGCATTGGTTTTGTCACCTTTCTTCTTCTTAACTCCCCCGATCCTTTCAAGGGTTGCTTCCATTTTGAGGAAAAACTTTTATTTCTCTTACCTTCATTTCTAGGACCTCTCGGGCCGACTTGGAGGTAAAAGTAAGTATGGGAGGCTTTTCCTTTATCATAGTTGCCTCGGCGGTCACCATCATGTTCACCAATTCATTAATCATCACCTCTTGTCTTCGTAACACATTGGTCAAATGAAGGGGGCAATGATTGTTGGATCAAATCTCCATAGAGATCATTATCCATGACCATGTCTAGTTATCTAAGCTTTTCGATGAGTCCGATCATCTTAAGCCCGTGATCATGGACACTTGAACTCTCTACCATCTTTGATCTAAAGAACTCTCTAGATAAAGTGAACCTTTCGTGTTTTGTTTATACACCATACAACTCTTGTAGGTGTTTGTAGAACTCACATGCATATCTCATATGCTTGTGGGTCTTTTGGAGCTTATTAGTCATGGAAGCCATCATGAGGTATCTCAATTGTAGATCATTATTTACAAATCTAGTGAACATTTCATGGACCTCATTGCTGGCATCATGACCCAAGTTATTTGGCAGATTTTGATTAAGTATGTAAGTCCTCTTTTTGGAGTCAAGAATGATTTTAAAGTTCCTTAACCAATAATGGAAGTTAAGATCGGGGTGTTTATTGGTTTCTAAAATGCCTACGAATGGATTTTAGCCATTTTCGTTTTGAAGATTTCAAAAATCTATAAGAGGCAAAAAAAAAAAAGTACAAGCGTATGATTGGATTTTGATATTGAAAACAAGTTCATGGTCTTCCAAATATGTTTTTCTGCCACTATTTTATTAAATCCTTCACAACCTAGAAGAATTCGGGAAATCTTATTTCTAGGTGAGAATCAAGATACTAAGGACTTGTAAGTAGACCTACGACTCATGAGACAACCACAAACAATCGAAAGGTAAGCAACTTTTGCTAATTGCGTCTCATCCAACTCTTGATATATTTTACCTCACTTTTTTTTGTAGACCTATGACTCGGGAGACATCTACATTACTAGGTGTTAAGTTAGACCTACCAATCAAACTTTGATTCGAGATAGCCACCACGACATCCCACGACTCATGTGATAATGCATGGGCATTGATAAATAAAAGATGCATCATATGTTAAGTATATGGTCACAGCTTTCTACTATCAGTGTGACCCATGACTCATGAGACATCACACAAATATTGGTAACATCGTCATGCTACATACTATTGGTAGAAGACATAAATTAATTTAACTCTTTTAATTTGTATCCATTTTGACTTAATATTAGAAAACACTTAGACATTCTAAGTGGAGGGTTTTTGCTTGCAAAGATTCCATCATTTTATCTTCTTATTTAGGTTTTCTATATCCTAACTATGTATCTCATACATCAATAGGATATGAAAAACATAAATAAGTAAATGCACCTAGCATGCTCCTAGGTTGGGATGACATGAACTTAACCAAGTGGTGCACTTAGAGCCATAGGTGCACCACCTAGTTGATTTAAAGAGGGCTGATTAAATCTAACTATTACATAAGTGTATCCTATACATTCATAGGTCTTCAAAAGTCTGCATGCCTCAAATGGTCTTCTTTACTCTTTGTAACAATTACATGAGAAAGAAATTCACATTCATAGTGATTCCACTAACTTATCTCATGTGAGATTGCTCATAGAATAGGGTAACATCCAACCTTTGGATTTGTGCATCGTTAGTGCAAGTCTATCCGGATCTTTGATGCCCTATCTCATAAGATCTTGTGACTTGGAAGATTTAAAATCATAGCCTTGTAAGACTTGTTCCATAGTCACCACCCAGTGAGTGACCAAGTCCTATAATCTTGTGTGATCCAACCAAATGCCAGTGAAGTAACAATAAGCATAAGATAAAGATGGCCATATAAAGAATATCATTCAATCAAGATTGTATCACAAGTAAAATAGTTTACAACGTCAATCTAATTGGCTTGTAGGGCACTATTCCAACATTTGGTTTTAGGAATGCCACCCTTTTAGAAAAGGAATTTCAACTAGATAGAGAAGGTGTTGTTGCTGAACTTGATAAAGTTCAAGATGACCATCAAACCCCATAAGTGGTGGAAATAAGTAATTCCTTACACACAATCTCTAAGAAGGTCGGACCGAATCAAGAAGCAAACTGAAAGGTTTGGATTTCTTCATGAGATGGCCCAATCGGATATCGATCCAAAGATCTATGAGGAAGCTATGCTGGACATAGACTTTGGACTTTAGCTTGATGCCATGAGATCGGAAATACAAAGTATGGACTTTGCTAGATCCATCAAAGGGAATCATTCCCGTTGTTTGCAAGTGGATCTATAAGCAAAAGCTAGGAGTTCATATAAAGGTAACAACCTTTCAGGTGTGACTGTGGCAAAGGGTTATACTCAAATACTCAGTATCGATTTTAAGGAAACTTTTTCACTAATTTTAATGCCTAAGTCCATTTGGATTTTGCTTGCTATAGTTGCATATTATGACTATAAGATATGGCAAATGGATATGAAAACTGCTTTCCTCAATGACAGCATTGAAGAAGAAATTTATATAGAGCAACCACAAGTGTTTACATCCAAATGAAGTGAGCCAAAGGTTTGCAAACTCGAGAGATTTATTTCTGGACTCAAGCTAACCTCCCGTAGTTGGAACATATGTTTTGATAAAATTGTCAAATCATTTGGCTTTATCAAAAATGTGTATGGACCTTGTGTGTATAAGAAAACAAGTAGTAATAATATACAGTTTATTGTGCTTTATGTCGATGACATCATTCTCATTGGAAATAGTGTAGGCATGTTAGAGTGTACTAAAGCGTGGTTATCCATTCAATTCTCCATGAAGAATTTAAGAGAAACATCCTACATATTAGGAATACGTATCTATAGAGATAGATCGAAGAGGATATTAGGGTCATCCCAAACCCCATACATTGACAAAATACTAAAGCGATTTAGTATGGAAGAATTTAGGAAGGGATTACTTCCCATCGGACATGATATTCATCTCTCTAAGTCTATGGCCCCTAATACTGAGATAGAAAGATAAAAGATGTCCTATATATCTTATACATCTGCTATAGGGAGCATAATGTATGTAGTTCAATGTACAAGGCGGGATGTAGCGCACGCTCTGAGTGTCACGAGCTGCTTTCAATCTAATCCCAGCGAATGTCACTGGATGGCCGTGAAAACAATCCTTAAGTACTTAAGAAGGACTAAGGACATGTTTTTAGTATACTACAATAGAGAATTGAAACCCGAGTGGTTTTGGAATTCAAGTTTCCAATCAGGTATAGACGACCTAAAATCCAGTTCTGGATTTATATTTTGCATTAATGATGGCGTAGTAAGTTGGAAGAGTTCCAGACAAGACACCATGGTCGATTCAACCACTAAGGCGGAATATATTGTTGTTTCAAAAGCTGCAAAATAAGGGGTTTAAATCAAAAACTTCATCTAAGAGTTGGATGTAGTACCTGGCGTATTGGAGCCTATAGTTGTCTTTTATGACAACAGTGGTGCGATTTCACAAGCTAATTAGCTAAGATCTCATCAGCGATCCAAACATATTTTGAAACGATACTATTGGATCCATGAGATCATTGGTAGAGGCAACATTCGAGCGGAAAGAGTTGCCTCGAAAGAGAATATAACAAATATACTAATAAAACCTTTATCGCAAAAGGTCTTTGAAATATTTCTTGTGAAGATGGGTTTAAGACTATAGGGAACTGGGTTTAGGGAAAGTGGGAGATTGTTGGAATAGTTCCCCACAGCCAATAAGATTGACATGTAAACTATTTAGATTGGTTTTCCTAGTCACCTAGTAGGCAGTTCGGGTTGTGATTAGGTATGAGCTACTTAGAAATGGAGGTTTCTGAGATCCAACAATGGATTCGACTCCTCATCTTTGTGAATGGTAAGTGCATCTCCTATGTATTCTATAATTATTAATTCCAATGAGTCCTTAGCCATGATAATTTGAAAAAAGATTTTTCCAAAGATGAGGTCATAAATCAAAATCAAACATTGAGAATAGATGCATAGTATCGAGGTTATTGGGGAACAGACAAATATCTTACCTTAGGCCTCTTTTATGGAGATAGGAGACGGAAGGACTATATTTGCATAGTATGCATAGAGCTGAATAGTTCACCAAAAGCATTCATTCGGCCAATTATTGGGCTCCATGGGCTTGAGGTTAGACATCGACCATGGAAATTGGGTACTTTTCAATTAATAGAGATTAATTGAATTGAGTTGATTAGTTTAAAGGAGTTTAAACTATTGTGAATATTTTATATTCTAAATTTACAAGAGTTGTGAGCCCATGTCCAATAAATGGTAAAACCTAGTGGGTCACAAACAAAAGTTAATTGGAAATCCTACTTGAGAAAGGAAATTTTCTAAGTGTTATAAACATTCCTAGTGATCGAAAATTAAAGGTTATGGTTGATGCAATTTTTAGTCATCTTGACTTGATCAATTTAATTATTAAATTGATCTAATTAATTTAAGGAGTTAAATTAAGATCAATTAATTTAAGTGTTAATTTAATTTTGTGCCACATGACTATCAATTTGTCAAGCTAACTTGAAGAGTTAATTTAACAAATGCTAGCTTAAAGGTTAAGCTAATTGACTTAAAGGTTAAGTCAAAGTTTAATTAAATTAAAGTGTTCAATTTAACTAAAGTGAAGAAATATTTTTGGAGGGAAAATTCAAATGAATGGTTCATCTGGTGTGGAATTAGAATTTATTTGGATGACATTTTATATGATGAAATGAATATTTCAAATGAAATTCAAATTTACAAGAAATTCACATTCAAGTTGGCATGCCCATGTGGCGCCCCTCCTTGAGGAAGGTGTGATGCCACCTTGGCATCACACCTTCCTCCCTCTATATATAGATATGGAGGGGATGGCCAACATGATGGATTTACAAGCATTAAGTTCTATTTGTTAGATCCAAATTTTCCCTCCAATTTTGAGATTCTCTCATGAGTTGAGGCTTGATACCTTCTTCACCTCCCTCCCTCACTTTTTTGGCCTTCATCAAGCTCTTGCTTTCTTCTTAGTTTTTCCAGCTGAACTAGGAAGAAAAGGATTGCCCATTAGTGTGTGGACTCTCATATTAGGCGCAAGACATTTGGATTGCTTGGTTTTGGTGATCCTTCGTTCCATCAGTAACTTTTTGGACTTTGTTCACTGCCTTGCTGGAGTTATTTGGAGCTGAAGGTTTTACTGGACATTCTCCAAGGAGTTGAAAAAATTCTAGTCCATATTTGGCTTAAATCGAAGGTGATTTGCTTGGTCAAAAGTTGTTCACACCTTGCTACGCAAAAAGTAGTCTGCTTTCGGTAAATAAAGCACATCTTCAAGTTTTGGTTGGATTTTGCTTCAGAGGTAATAATTTGACCTTGATCCATTTTATAGGTATGAATTTAGATCCTTGTAGTGGTGTAATTCAAGTTATTTTTAGTTTTTAAGTGTTTTAAATTGGATCCTTGACTTATACTAACTTTCAGCTAGGACGAAGAAGCTCTATGCAACACCACTGAAGCTTGGAGGTGTTACAACATATTAGTTGACGCCAAAGTAGCTAAGGCACCAACCCCAAAATCTAACCTCCTACTGGATCTCCTGATCTTTGACTATGAGGAACAAGTTGGAGAGTAGAAGCGCAAGGTCAAACAAATAGAAGAATTTAAAATAGTTAATCTCGAGCTAGGAAACCCTAACAAATACACCAAAATTGGAAGCCAGTTACAACTAGACACAGAATGCATGCTCATAAGTTTCTTTCCACAGAATCAAGATTATTCGCTTCATCGACATCCAACCTAAAGGGGATCGACTGGATGTGACGTTTACTAGTTGAATGTTAACCTATCTGCCAAACTGATACGGCAGAAAACACGGGTCTTTGGGGAGGAGAGGAATATGATCATAAACAAAGAAGTTGAGAAACTTCTCCAAGTAGGCTACGTAGTCAAGATCCAATTCCTGAAGTGGTTATGTAATGTCATTTGCATTTCCAAGCATGGAAATAATAGGAGAGTGTGCAATGACTTCACTAACCCTAACAAGGCGTGCTTGAAGGACCCCTATCTGCTTCCCTGCATTTACCTCTTGGTTGACTCGACAACAGGTTATAAGTTGTTGAGCATGATAGAAGCTTTCCAGGGGTACTACCAAATTTTCATAGCTCTCAAAGATCAAGATAAGACTATGTTCGTCATACCAATTGGAGTGTACTACTTCATAGTCATGCCCTTCAGGTTGAAAAATGTAGGGACAATGTACCAAAGGCTTGTTAACATAATGATTAAGGAAGAAATCAGCAGGTTGAAGGAAGGGTATGTCGATGACATGATATTGAAAATTGTCAAAGAGGAAGACCACCTTACCAACATGGCCCACACCTTTTCGATCTTAAGATGCTACGATCTTAAGTTTAACCCAGCAAAGTACACTTTTGGTGTCCGAGGAGTTAAGGTTTTTAGAGTATATAGTCAGCCAAAGAAGGATAGAAATGAACCCCCAAAAGATAGAAGTAATACAAGGCATTGCCGCTCCCTGGTCAGTCAAGAAGTTTAGAAGCTAGTAGGTTAAATCATAGCCCTCAGTAGATACATATCCTGAATGGTTGATAAGAGCCTCCCATTCTTCAAGATATTATGGGGCAACTATTATTTCCAATGAATAGAACAATCCGATCAAGCACTAGCCGAGCTCAAACAAAAACTTAATATGATTTCTATTGTTAGCCAAGCCGACCCCCGGTGAGCCTCTTCGACTATACATGGTAGTCTCGCCTGATGCTATGAACTTGATTTTAGTTTTCATTAGAGGAATCGAGCACCGACCCATGTACTATTTAGGCAAGATCCTGTAAGGAGTGGAGTGAAATTGCATTGAGGTCGAAAAATTTGCTCTTGGGGTAATTATAGTAACAAGGTGACTCAAGCCCTATTTTCAATCGTATAGCATAATGGTCATAACCAATCAAGTGTTAAAAGAATGTTTTATCTAAGCCTGACACCTCAAGCAGACTCATCAAGTGGGCGATTGAGCTAGGGGAGTTCAACATCTTCTACCACCCTTGGACCGTCATGAAGGCTTAAGTATTGCCCAACTTCATAGTGGAGCACCTCGAGTTTCCTAACTACAAGGTTTAGAATGCCACCCCCTGGATCTTACAAGTTCATGGTACCTCGACTGCGTTGGGTGGAGAAGTAGGCACTCTTCTATACGTTCCAGACAGTGCTGAGGTTGAGTACGCCATAAAATTAGACTTTCAAGTAACAAATAATGAAACTGGATACAATCCCTGATTGTGGGATGAGCATGGATTGGCAGTAAGAAGTCGATCGCCTAACATCGATAACTGACTCCCAGCTCGTTGTAGGCCAATTTTAAGGTACTTATGAAGCTGATGAGGCATCAATAGCCAAATACGTGGCCATAGTCCAAAAATTACATCCAAGTCCCTAGATTGGAAAATGAGATCATAGACACACTTTCAAAGCTCGTAAGTTCGACCACCGAGACCCACTGGGGAATAATTAGCCTCTTAGTTGAAAGTTCCCTAACTACCATGGAGGATGTCTCAATAACCATAATTTTCAAAGTTGATAATGCACCGTAAGCTAGCGTCATGAGATTATCAGATACCTCCGAAATGGAGCACTCCCTCAGGATAAGGAAGATGTGCTTCAAGTATTCATCTAATTGGTAAGATACATTATCAACGACGAAGCATAGCTATTTAAAAGGTCCTTTTTCGAACCACTTTTAAGATATCTTAACTAGAGAGAAGCCCAAAAAGTCCTCACAGACAAACATGCAGGAGTTTGTGGAAATCATTCAAGAAAAAGGGTGTCGGATCATAAAGTTTTACGGTACGGATACTTTTGGCCATTAGTAGCTTAGGACGTGGTCAATTTTTGTGCTAGATGTGAATCTTGTCAGTTCCATGCCAATACACTGTGCCAACCGGCTGCCCCAGTGGTTGCCATCGATATTTCATAGCCTTTCAACCGGTAGGGCATCAACATCAATGGCCCCTCCCCCCAAGCCACATAATAACGTAAATTCCTAATCCTTACGGTCGAATATTTCAATGTAAGAGTAGCATTAGGATCCATAAATCAAAACTTCCAAAGCTTGAAAAATAACCAAGCTACTCAAGCATCCAAGGATCTAGACATGCTATAGATTTGGATTAGAAAGAAGAATTACCTCTTGTGACTCAAAACAAGGAGAAAATCAATTATCTATCTCGGATCTAGAAATAATTTGGAATCAGCATAGCAAAAAGGCGAGAACCTTTGCCCCAGTTATATTACTCCAAAAATCACCAAATCAAATTTGGAACACCTCCACACATTAAGGAAGCTACTATGAAAAAATTGTTGCAAAAAGCCATTTGGATCATTCAAGAAAAATTTGCCAATCTGGATCTACTACTGTGGATCTCCAAAATTAAGCAAGTCAAACACCTTGCCTCTATTGTTATGATCCGCATCCCAATCATTCTTCCAATTATCCCCCACTAGAAGCTGGAGTTAGAGATAAGAAAATGAGGTCGAGAAGGCCAATTTTTAGGTTGGGAAGAAAGAGGAATGCAAAGCTCAACACATGATGCAATGCATGGAGAGAGAGAGAGAGAGAGAGATATTTTGGAGGGAATGCAAAGAATTTAATTTTGACACTTTTAGCAATGAATATATCCAAATTTGCTCACCCTCTATATCTATATATAGAGGGTGGAAGGTGTGATGCTAGTTGGCATCACACCTCCCTCAAAATGACAACCCAAGTGGCATGCCAAGTTGGCAAATTCAAATTCAAGTTATACTTGAATTTCATATGCATTTCAATTACATTTGGAATCTAATTCTAAATTAACTAAGATTCTAATTTAAATGAACACTTCATTTAAATTTTTCCTTAGAAAAGTATTCTTCTCATTAATTAAATTAAATACTTTAATTTAATTAGTTATCATTTGATTTAACTCTTAAATCAAACAAGCTTAACTCTTAAGCTTAAACAAGTCAACTTAACTCTTTAAGTCAACTTGAGCAATTGATGGTCAATATGGCACCAAATAATTAACTCCTTAATTATTGGGCTAATTTAACTCTTTAATCGGTTGATTAATTTAACACTTAAATTCATCAAACTAAAATTGACCGTTAAATTGGTTCTTTGAAAATCGGTCACCAAAGGGTGACTTTTTCTAACAATTAGAAAATTGCTCTACCAATTTTGGAAGCTAATTGGCTTTGTGTGTTACCTAATAAGTTCTACCATTCATTGGACATGGGCTCACAACTCTTTGTGACTTTTGAATATCTTATATTCATTTTAGTTTAAAACTCTTTTTAAACTAATCGAATCAATTCAATTAATCTCATTAATCGAAGAGTACCCAATCTCCTTTATCGATGTCCAACCTCAGGAGCCCAACTAATTGGCCAAAATGAATATTCTAGAGAACCATCATAGCTCTGCTTTACTATGCAAATACGGTCTTTCCGTTTTCTTTCTCCCAAAATAGGCCTAGGGCAAGATATCTATTGGCTCCCTAATATCCTTGATAGTATGGATTTATTCTTAATGCTCAATTCCCTTGTGTGACCTCACCTTTGGAAAACTCCTTTTCCAAATAGTCACACCACCTTGCGTAAGGATTTCTTGGAATCAATCATTATAGAACACATAGGAGATATACTCATCCTTTGCAAAAATAAGGAGTCGGATTCCATCCTAGATCTCATAAACCTCCATGCCAAGTAGCTCATACCCAATCTCAGACTGAAAGACCCAATAGGTGGTCAATGAATAATCAAAGCATGAGGATCGGACACAAGGTTACCATGGATCCTCAGGTCAGAGGACTAATAATATGCACTAGTCTAAATGGGAGAATTAATCACTATCAGCTTGCCACTATGGTTATCTAGTGGATTCTCTGGAGGGCCTTCAATACCTTGTTCTCTAACAAGCACCCACTGACATTCATTCGTATCTCATACAGTTGCTCATGGAATGGAGCAATATTCAACTATTGGATTTATGCATTGTTAGTGCAAGTCTATCTGGATCTTAGATGCCCTGTCTCATAAGTGATCTAAGGGCTTTATCCAAATGCAAGTGACATAATAAAGAGCATAAGATGAAGACGGCCATATAAATAATATCATTCAATCAAGATTGTTTTATAAGGAAATAGCTTATATAATGCCAATCTAAATGACTTTCAGGGCACTACTCCAACAATCGCCTACTTGCCCTAAAGCCAATGCCCTATAGCCTTGAGACCCATCTTCTCAAGATGTTCTTCAAAGACATTTTGTGTTAGGGGTTTAGTTAGTAGATCTGCTATATTCTCTTTCGAGGCAACTCTCTCTACTCGGATGTCGCTTCTATCAATGATCTCCCGGATCAAATGATATCGCTCAAACTATGCTTGGATTTCTGATGAGATCTTAGCTCTTTGGCTTGTGCCATTGCCCCGATGTTCTCATAATAGACAACCGCTGGCTCAACAATGTTAAGTACTATATTTAACTCTTGAATAAAGTTTTTCATCCAAACACCTTCCTTTGCAGCTTCTGAAGCTGCAATGTATTCTGCTTCGGTGGTGGAATCAACCGTGGTGTCTTGTTTGGAAATCTTCCAACTCACCATGATGCCATTGAGGTAAAATATAAATCTAGAAGTGGATTTGAGGTGATCTACATCAGATTGAAAACTTGAATCCGAAAACCCCTCTAGTTTCAATTCTTCATTGCTATATACCAAAAACAAGTCCTTAGTCATTTTCAAGGACTTAAGGATTAGTTTTACAGCTATCCAGTGACTCTCACCAGGATTGGATTGGAACCTACTCGTAACACTTAGCGAGTGTGCCACATTCGATTTTATACATTGAATTACATATATTATGTTATCTATAGCGGAGGCATAAGGTTTGTGGGAAATCCTTCATTTCTCTTCCTCCGTCTTAGGGGCCCATAAACTTGGAAAGACGAATGCCATGTCCCATGGGAAGAAATACCTTCTTGGATTCTTTCATACTAAGCCTCTTTAGTATCTAGTTAATGTACGGGGTTTGGGAAAGCCCTAGTATCCTCTTAAATATATCCCTATAGATACGTATTCCTAATACATAGGATGCTTCTCCAAAATCCTTCATGGAGAATTATGTACATAACCACGTTGTAGCATATTCTAACATTCCTATCTCACTCCCAATACGAAAAATGTCATCGACATAAAGTACAATAAACTGTACACTACTCTCACTAGCCTTCCTATACACACATGGTTCATACACATTTTTAACAAAGCCAAACGATTTAATTGTTTTATCAAAACGTATATTCCAACTTCGAGATGCTTGTTTGAGTCCATAAATGGATCTCTGGAGTTTGCAAACCTTTTGCTCATTTTCCTTGGATGTAAAACCTTGTGTTTGCTCCATATAAATTTCTTCTTCAATATCTCCATAGAGGAAAGCGGTTTTCACATCCATTTTCCATATCTCATAGTCATAATATGCGGCTATGGCAAGAAAAATTTGAATGGACTTAGGCATTACAACTGGTGAAAAAGTTTTCTTAAAACCGATACAGGATCTTTGAGTGTAATACTTTGCCACTAGTCATGCCTTAAAAGTCACTACGTCTCCATCTACTCCAAGCTTTCACTTGTAGATCCACTTGCAACCAATGGAAACTATTCCCTTTGGTGGATCTATGAAAGTCCATACTTTGTTTGAATACATGGAGTCCATTTTGGATTTTATGGATTCAAGCCAACATTCTGAATTGATGCCCAACATAGCTTCGTCATAGGTGTTCGGATCATTATCCGATTAGCTCGTCTAACGAAGAAATCCTAACATTTCAGGTTGCTTCTTGATTAGGTCTGACCTTCTTAGAGGTTGTGTGTGAGGCCCTTATTGCTCATTTATTTCCATTGCTTGTGGGATTTGTTGATTGTCTTGAACTTCATCAAGTTCAATGACAACGCCATTTCTATCTAATAGAAATTGCTTTTCCAAAAAGTAGTCATTCCTTCAAACAAACACCATTTGTTCTGAGGGATCATAGAAATAGTAACCTATAAACTCTCTAAGGCATCCCACAAACTTGTACAAGGTGGATCTACTATCCAACTTAACTCCCACTATCCGTTTCACGTAGGCGGGAGATCCCCAAACTTTAAGATAATTGTAAGAGGGTGCTTTGCCATAGCATATCTCATATGGTGTTTGTGGCACTGACTTAGATGGTACTATATTTAGTAGCATCACCGTCGTATGCAAGGCATATCCCCAAAAGGATATGGGCACATAAAAAACATGGAACGTACCATGTCCAACAAGGTGCGGTTTCTCTTTTTGGCTACTCCATTATATTGGGGTATGCCGAGTGAAGTCCACTGAGTGAGAATCCCATTCTCCTTTAGATAATCCAAGAATTCGGTGCTCAAGTATTCTCCCCCTTGATCCGATCAAAGAGCTTTAATACTTAGCCCCAATTGCTTTTCCACTTCACTCATATACTCTTTAAACATTTCAAAGGCTTCGGACTTGTTCTTTATAAAAAACACGTGTCCAAACCGACTATAGTCATCAGTGATGGTGATGAAGTAGGAATAGCCTCCTCTCCCACTAACTCTTAGTGGTCCACAAACTTTCGTATGGATCAAATACAAGAGACTTGTGAAGCGCTCCGTTTACCCTACAAAAGGAGCTTTGGTCATTTTTCAGTTTAAACAAGATTCACAAGTAGAAAGCTCCTCAATGCCACTAACATTTAGTACTTTGAGAGCTTCTAACTTGTTCATCCTATTCTTAGAGATATGGCCAAGTCTTGCACGCCAAAGAATGGCATCTTCTTGGATATCTAATTTTCTTTTACTTGATTAAATGTGCATTAGTGAAGGTTGAGAATCAAGTATGTATAATCCATTTGTCAATATACCTTGAGCAATCAAAGAACCATTCTTTAACGCCTTCAACTTCCCATTCAATATACAGAAGTCAAATCTTTCATTATCAAGAATGGAAATTGAAATAGTATTCTTTACACGATGAGGTACATAACAAATGGGATAAAGTATAATACAAGCACTCCCCAAGTCCAACTTGATAACGCCTTGGAAAGTGGCTGCAACTCTTGCTCCATTTCCTAAGCGAAGGATCATATCCCCTTCACAAAGACTCTTTCTTCTTTCCATCCCCTGTAACGAATTACAAAGGTGAGAACTGCATACGGTATCAAATACCCATGCGGAAGAATTAGTCGGCATGTGTACTTCAATAACGTACATACCCTTCTCAAGGGTTGCATGGTAAGCTTTGCAATTTCTTGCACAATGCCCCTTTTTACCACAGTGGAAACAATTAGCTTCAGTTCTAACATTCTTCTTAACCCTCCTGAAACTCTACTTCCCTTTTAAGGAAGAACTTTTCGTCCTCTCACATCCTTTTCTGGGACCCTTAGGGCCCTTCAACTTGGAGGAGGATGCAAGCATAAGGGGTTTCTCCTTTATTATAGTAGCCTCTGCAGTCACAAGCATATTGATCAATTCGTTAATCGTAACATCTTGCTTGCACATATTGAAATCATATGATGGTGGTAATGATTGTAGGATCAAATCCACATAAAGGTTATTTTCCATGACCACATCTAACTATCCAAGCTTCTCAATGAGTCCAGATCATCTTGGGGTTGTGATCATGGACATTGGACCTTTCACTCATCCTTGAGGCCATGATCATGGACATTATGGTTCAAAGGCTACTCAAGCCTATTTTTAGCTTAACTTTTGTGCACAAAAAAATGTAGAACACTTCCTAAATATTAAATCACACATTATGGCCCAATTTTCAAATCTAAAATTCCTTTTAAAACCAAAAATTAATGTGCTCAATCAAGCTTCAAAAATTCAAGTTTAAGTGAGAATCAAATTCTCTAAAAACCTCCAATCAAACACCAATCTCATTGGATCAAAAAATGACCAAAACACTTTTGATCAACCAACAACATGTTGTATCATCATATAACATCGATTAATGCCAAATCAACATTTAAGATTAACAACTATGAATTGAAACATACTAAAATATGAATCAACACTTAAATCACATAAAAGCATGCTTCAATTCATCAAGTAATAGAGCCACAAGCATTATGAACCAAACACTCCAATCCATTACTTAGATCAAGTATTTTGTGATATTGATCAATTTAACACATAAACCAATCAATCAATAATCCAAAACATAGCATGAAATAGGCTCTAATACCACTTTATAGTAAGAGTAGCATTAGGATCCATAAATCAAAACTTCCAAAGCTACTCAAGCATCCAAGGATCTAGACATGCTATAGATTTAGACTAGGAAGAAGAATTACCTCTTGTGGCTCAAAATAAGGAGAAAATCAACTATCTCTCTCAAATCTAGAAATTGTTTGGAATCGGCACAGTGGAAAGACGGTAACTTTTGCCTAGTTATACTGCTTCAAAAATCACCAAATTAAATTTGGAACACCTTCACAACTAAGGAAGCTACGATGAAAAAATTGGAGCAAAAAACCTTCTGGATTGCTCCAGAAAAATTCACCAATCTGGAGCTACTGCTGTAGATCTCCAAAATTAAGCAAGTCAAACACCTTACCTCTATTGATATGATCCATACCCCAAATCATTCTTCCAATTTCCCCTCACTAGAAGCTCAAGTTAGAGAGGAGAAAATAAGGTAGAGTAGGCTATTTTTAGGTTGGGAAGAAAAAATGCAAAGCTCAACACATGATGCAATGCATGGAGAGAGAATTTTTTTGAGGGAATGGAAAGAATCTAATCTTCACACTTTCAGCAATGAGTATATCCAAATTTTCTCACCCTCTATATCTATGTATAGAGGGTGGAAGGTGTGATGTTATTTGGCAATACACCTTCCTCAAGGTGACCGCCAAAGTGGCATGCCAAGTTGGCAAATTCAAATTCAAGTCTTACTTGAATTTCATGTGCATTTCAATTACATTTGGAATCTAATTACAAATTAATTAAGATGCTAATTTAAATGAACACTTCATTGGAATTTGTCCTCTAAAAATTATTCTTCCCATTAATTAAATTAAACACTTTAATTTAATTAATTATCCTTTGATTTAACTCTTAAGCTTAAACAAGTCAACTTAACTCTTTAAGTCAACTTGACCAATTGATGGTCAATATGGCACCAAATAATTAACTCCTTAATTATTGGTCTAATTTAACTCTTTAAATTAGTTGATTAAGTTAACACTTGAATTAATCAAACCAAAATTGGCCAATTACAGTAGTTCCTTGAAAATCGGTCACCAAACGGTGAAGTTTTCTAACATTTAGAAAATTGCTCTACTAATTTTGGAAGCTAATTGGTTTTGTGTGTAACCCAATAAGTTCTATCATTCATTGGACATGGGATCACAACTCTTTGTGATTTTTGAATATTTTATATTTATTTTAGTTTAAAACTACTTTTAAACTAATTGACTCAATTCAATTATTCTCATTAATCAAAGAATACCCAATCTCTATGGTTGATGTCCAACCTTAAGCCCATGGAGCTTAACTAATTGGCCAAAATGAATATTCCGAAGAACCATCACAGCTCTGCGCATACCATGCAAATACGGTCCTTTCGTCTCTTATCTCCCAAAAGAGGCCTTGGGCAACATATTTATTAGTGCCTAATAGCCTCGATACTATGTCTCTATTCTTAATGTTCGATTCCCTTATATGACCTCGCTTTGGAAAAATTCTTTTCCAAATTGTCACGCCACCTTGCGGAAGGATTTCTTAAAATCGATCATTATAGAACACATAGAAGATGCACTCGCCCTTCACAAAAGCGAGAAGTCGGATTCCATCTTCAATCTCACAGACCTCCATTCCAAGTAGCTCATACCCAATCTTAACCCAAAAGATCCGCTAGGTCATCAAGGAAGAGTCAAAGCATGAGGACCGAAACAAGATTGCCATGGATCCTCAGGTCAGAGGA
The DNA here is from genome assembly GCA_018894105.1 of Jacaranda mimosifolia. NCBI lineage: Eukaryota > Viridiplantae > Streptophyta > Magnoliopsida > Lamiales > Bignoniaceae > Jacaranda > Jacaranda mimosifolia. The sequence goes on from CM032119.1 coordinate 24,086,836, forward strand.
CTAATAATATGCACTAGCATAAGTGGGAGAATAAACTACTACCGACTTGCCACTATGGCTATCTAGTGGATTCTCCGGAGGGTTTTTAGTGTCATGTTCTCTAACAAGCACCTACTAATATGGATCTATATCTTATATAGTTGCTTATGGAATGGAGCAATATCCAACTCTTAGATTTATGCATTGTTAGTGCAAGCCTATCTGGATCTCAGATGCCCTATCTCATAAGATTCTACGACTTGGGAGATTTAAGATCACGATCGTGTGAGACTTATTTTATGGTCATCGAACTAAGTCCCATAGTCATAAGTGATCTAGGGCTTCATTCAAATACAAGTGAAGTAATAAAGAGTATAAGATAAAGATGGCCATATAAAGAATATCATTCAATCAATATTGTTTTACAAGGAAATAGCTTATACAAGGCCAATCTAATTGGCTTGTCGGGCACTATTCGAACAATATTTCACCAAGTGGGTAGAGGCCGAAGCAATTGTCAAAGTATACAACTCTACGATTCAAAGCTTCATTCGAAAGAACATTATATACAGCTTCGGCCCACCAATATCATTAATTTTTTAGAATGGCTCATTGTTTCATAGCAAGAGAGTGATTGAATGGTGTCAAAACCTTGGAATTTGACAACACTTTACGTCAAAACCTTGGAGACTAATGTCACCAATCGAACCATAGTCGACCACATCAAGAAAAGGCTGCAAGGCATACAAGGGAAATGGACGAATGATCTTACAAGGGTATTGTAGGCTTATCGGATGATTCCCTGAATGTTGATCAATGAGATACCATACAGTACGCTCCCCATCGAAGCTTTTGAAGAAATAGCAAAACTTCTAGCATATGACCCAACCACCAATAGAAAAACCCAACTATTTGAACTCGACCTCATTTAGGAAAAAATGCATCAATCATACCTCAAAATACAAAACTGCAAAGGTCTCATGGCCAGGGCATATAACAAGATAGTAAGGCCCCGAAGCTTTCAGGTCAGGGCTTAAAATGGTTGAGGTCTCGCGCCACGTCTGTGAACTTGACCTTAATTGGGAGAGGCCTTATAGAATTATCAAGGTCGTGGAGAACAATGCCCACCGACTTGCCGATGCCAAAGGGGTTAATTTGCCGTAGCCATGGAATGCCGTCAACCTTAAGAAATTCTATGTTTAGATTATGAACAAAATATTGCCTATTCACAATCAATGTAATCAAAGGTCAAATACAACCTAGCTGCTTATATAGTAGCAGTACCTAATTAAGTACAAGTCACTTATGAAGTGACCACCTTATTCGAATGAATTAATATTAGTTTTCATCTCTGTAGCAATGCATTACATTATTACCGACCTTAATAGCCTCTGTACCTATGCTTCATATTATTATCAATCTTATTTGTCTCTATAAGATCGCTTTTCATTATTTTCAACCATGACTAATCTGACCCCAAGCTTGGGACACAAACTATTAGATCCCATTCACCCGACGTGCCGACTGGAGTTGTACCTTTACTAAACTGCGGGGGGCAGAGAGGTTAGAGACACACATACCCTTTAAATAAATAAAATAAAAACATAAAAGCATTAAGGAGCATGTTGAAACTAAATAGGATGCGAAAGTGCAATGCCGAAACTAAAAAAGCTCAATCATAGATAAAAGTCGATATATGAAAAAAAGAGGAAATTCCATTACTAGCACCAATTACAAAGGAAAATTACATTAAGAACTTCATTGTTAACATTAATTAAAAAAGAAAGTTACATGAAGAACTTTCAACCATCGACGATCGATAAAATAAAAAAGTTATTTTTTAAAATTCAATCCCTAGGGATCAGGGGTAGTCAGGAGGTAGAGAGATTGGTAGGAACAACTAAGGTAGAAGGATTAGTAGAGGAGCTCAGAGGGGCGGCAGAGGTTGAAGGACCAGTAAAAAAACTCTAAATAAAAGCGGTCGAGGGTCCAATTATATCGATCCCGGTAGGGGTGGCTCAACCTATGGCAGACTATGATCCCCTAAGGTAGCGCTAGTTTTCTCTTAGATGATCGAGATTAGGAATTTGAATTGACAGTCAGCCTGACTCCAAAGAGTCGCGACCTCCTCTCCCTCAGCAGCAAAAGGTTGGGGGTTATCGTCCAGGCTTAAAATTAAGTTGGTCTCATCGAATTCAGCGCTTAAAGTCTTCAGCTGGGAAATGGCATGGTCAAACCTTGATTTCTGGTCATTGGCCCTTTGATGCAGCAACAATCGTCGAATACCGAGCTTTGAATAAACTTTTCCAGAATCTCTTCAATTAAGATGAGAAAAGCTTTTATCAGGTCATCATCAGTAGCCAACCTCCCATCTCTGAAACCCCTATGGTAGCTACTGGCTTAGACCCTAAGAAGCTTTTGTTGAAGCGCAAGCACCTTATCACTAAGGGCGTTATTTTTAACGGTCAGATCGGTCATCTTTTGGTCTGCAGTAGCCCTCAGATGGTCAATCTCCTACCTAAGTTCCTTGGCATGGGTTTCATAAAATTGTAAGTTTTTGACCTTCTCCCTTGAACTTTCGACAGTGTCCCTTTTGGTGCTCTCGAACATTTTCTTCCACAAGTTGTGGTCCAAGAAAGTGTACTTGTACCTATGATACAAGTTCCAACCCAATTAGCTCCTCTGGAAAAATGCAAGTCCAAAGGATTAATAGGCCAAAAGTACGTTATCTATGTTAAAAATAGAGATCAAGAAATGCCATATTGGCATGATAGCCCAAATGCTATAATTGACATCTTCCCTTGATCAACCTCAAAGATGCTGAATTACATAAGGGCCCAGGCTATCTTGCTTTGCTACCCCTCGTCCATGATCGAGACATCATTGGTAACCATGCTCTGCTTGGAATATAGTTTGTCAAACTCTGGCACGCCGAATAGGTTTGAAAAAAGGCTTTTTAGGGATCAGGGATATAGTGTGAAGTTGAGAGACAGGGGACCTCGAGCATGGTTGGAAAAGCTTTCTAATATAGATATGCCCTTACCTGAGGCCGCTCTACCTCTATGAAAGTAACGCTTTTCTCCTTAGCTTAGGCAGATAGTCTCTTTATGAATGGAGGGTGCCAACCCCATGCTTTATAGGGCTTTTTTAACCCTGCCGATGTTGCAAGTAGAGTAAGAGTTAGCTGAGCTTGTCTGGCAGTAGGAGGAGCTAGTGGGGCCACGGGTTGAGTAGCCTTGGTCTCACGAGTCAAGCAGTGACTCCAAGGTAGCTGAGTGGATGGTAACAAGCTTTTTGTCCCTTGCAGGTATGACTAGTGTTCGACCTGGGAAGATGAGAAAAAGCCAAATAATAAATATGAATTATGAAAAATAAAACAAGACAAAAAATAGAAAAATCTACTAAGCTGCCAGCCTAGAATCAAACTTGAACGGGCTAGAGAAAGATTGGCTAAAGTAAGTACTGGGTCAATCACAAACTTTGAGGCTCCAATTCCTCATCGACTAAGAGTTGAACGAACATATTATTCTACGAGGACAACCCTTGCCTGCTCATGTCTATTTTTCCCGAAGCCCATTACCTTGGAACTCTCAAAATCTTTCGCTCGGGGGCCCTCACATAGAACTATTTACTTTTCCACACCTTATCATGGGAAGAAGAGTTCGAGTTGAGAATTTTTCAACCTAGTCGAGCGGTGATATAATAAAACCCTACTTCTGAGGTAGTGGTCGATTTCCTCGATGAGGGGATATGGAAAAGAAAAGAGAAGTTGGTAAAAAAAGGTTTTTGTTGATAACATCTCACAAAGATAATGAAGGCATATACAAGTGAGAACGAGTTCCGGACTAGTTAGGTTAGATAGACCCCTATGCCATTTTGGATGGCCCTAAATTCACAAGCGATCAAAAACCTAAGTCTACAGTGCAATAAGGTAAGATGAATGGAAAGACAATTCTTAATAGCTTAGTGCATGCAATCGGTCACAAAAGGGAGTATCAGCTCGAATTGAGGGGGAATGTCAAACGGAGTTCATGCACCTTCAAACTCAGCCTCTGTTATTTTAGATTTGGTGTTTGTGTAGGGGCTTGGCTCTTATAAGAAGTTCATTTTTACTAGAGGACGAAGGCCCCACTTCCCAACCTTTCACAGAGGTTGGTTTACTCAAACTTATCAAATCCTCAGCTATCCTAAGGGACCCGATCCCAGGCTGATCAATGGAACCCATACCTCCCAAAACCATCAGTTCACCCTCACCCTCAGCAAGCTCATGACCTTTATCGACACCCTCTTCTAGCTACTCAATAAACTCTACCTAATTGCCATCGTCACCCTCAATGTCGACCTCAACATTGCTCATCTGGTTAGGACTGAAACTAGCTAAACTCTCAATCTCCAAACTAGAAGATTCCTCCACTCAGACTCCACTATCCCCACTAATTCATCTAACCTCGCTATCACTCTTAAAACTCACTACAATTTGACAAAAATAAAAGGGAAGACGAGGTCGAATATAAGGGAAATTAAGAATTACCTAAGATACTAGGAGCTCTAGAAACATAAATGTTTGAAGTTCGATGTCGTAGCTTATGGAATCAACTCGATATAAAGAGGAATGAGAGAATTTCAGAAGCACAGAGGAGAGAATAACTGTGCTCAGAATATATAGTGATGCCTTAATGTAAGCGTACTATTGTAGTTCATCGGCGGGCAGTACATTTAATAATTGATTGTTGGTTTCCTTGACGGTTCGCCTTTTAAAAAAACCAGATCACAAACTCTTCGAGCTTTCAACCTCTACACTATTGATCCTCACAAAGTTGGGGGACTCATGTTGTAGCATAAAATTGGACCTCTTAGGTTGGAGTTTTGGAAGAAGTCAGAAGGAGGGGCGAGGGTCCTAAGAGAAGTACGGGAACAACAACGAACCACAAGAACAACATATCTTGCATTAGGCACTAATCTTTGACCTCTTTTGGTTATTGTGATTACCTTGATTAGAACCATCGAAAAGAGCTATCCACTAACCAAGTCGACGGTCGAACATCGAGAACACCATATATAAGATATGTTTGACGTTAGTGAAAGTTGGAGATACACTAGGATCCATAAATTTCAACCAAAAAAGGCAAAATTAAACTAGTTATCTCCATCCCAAGGATTTACCTATATGCTTTAAATTAAGATTTAAAGGTTGCAAAATTACCTCTAAATAAGGAATCAAAGGATTCAACTAGATCTCTCAGTGGACACCTCCAAATGAAGATCAACAAGCTTCTCTACCTTGATCCGATTTCTCCACACCAAGGCCTCCAAAAACTAGTAACTTTTGCATACATAAACACCACCAATACAACCTATTATTGGCTCTAAATCAGAAAAAAAAAAACACAGCTCTAAGGTTGCCTAATCAAAGCAACAAAATTCAGCCTCTAGAGTTGTTCAATCACCAATCCTAAGCTTTCCAAGCGTGAAGCCTCTAATGCGAAGTCCACACACCTAGGAAGGTCTCTCAATCTACACTTTTTAATAGACAATAGAGAAGAAAGAAGATGATGGAGGTGGCAATTATCGGAGGAGAAGAAAAGGATAAAGGAATCAAGGAGGTAGTTATTCAAGACATGAATTTTTGTCCTTGGGCAAAAAAGCCTACTTTGAATTTTCTAACTTCTTAGAAAAATCCTTCTATCATATAAGAGTTTCCTTAGGCTTTTGTGTGTGACCTAGTAGGTTCATCCATTCATTGAACATTGGCTGACAATTCCTTTTGATATTTTGAATATTGAAATATTCTAATTAGTTTAAACTCATTTAAACTAATAACTCTTACAATTAATCTCTATTACGGAAGAGTACCCAATCTTTATGGTCGATGCCTAGCAACAAGCCCATATAGTCCTACTAATTAGATGAATGAATTATATCTTGATGAACCATTATAGCTTATGCCTACCATACAAAGGCAGTCCTTCCATCTCCTATCTCCCGTAAAAGACCTAGGGTAAGATATTTGTCATCTCTGTAACAGCCTCATTATCTGTGTCTCTACATCCAATGTTCAATTCCACTTTATGACCTCAACTTTGAAAAATAACTTTTCCAAATTTTCATACTACCTTACACTAGGATTTCTTAGAATCGGTCATTATAGAATACATAGGAGATACACTCGCTCTTCATAATAATGAGGAAATATATCATATTCTTGATCTCACAAACCTCTATGTTTGGGTAGCTCAAGTCCAATCTAAACCTTAGATGACGAGCTATGTGGTTAGGGCAAAGTCAAAGCATAAGGACCTAGACACAAGGTTACAATGGATTCTAAAGTCAAAGGACTAATTATATGCATTATTGTAAGCTTTGATAATTCTTCACTACCGACTTGCCACTACAACTACCTAGTGGATTCTCTAGGTGGGGCCTTTAGTGAACTTATTCTCTAACAAGCACCAACTAACATACATCTATGTCTAACATAGATTGCCTATGAAATGAGGTAATATCCAACCAGTTGGAGTATGTATCGTTAGAGGAAGTCTATCCAAATCTCAAATGCCCTTTCTCGTAAGATTATATGACTTGGAATGTTTAAAATCATGACCTCAGAGACTTGTTTCATGATTACCATCATATGCGTGTCCAAGTCTCGTAGTCATGTATGATTTAATAGCTTCAACCTAATGCGAGTAAAATATAAAAATCATAAGATGAAGATGACCATTTTATAAGATATCATTCAATCAAGATTATCTCACAATTTTAGTATTTACATGCCAATTCTAATTGGCTGTGGGGCGCTATTCCAAAGTAAGGCAAGATCCACCACATTTAATGTTGTTCCCTATTGTGACTCCCCTAGATCAAATGTTGCAGCGCACGTTGTGCCACCTCCTGCTACCTCTGAGTACTATTCATCAAAATTGTGTCAGGCCGGTCGGGGGACTAAATGGCCAATTTGCCTTTTTAAAAAGGGGGCAATTACTATTGAAGATTAAGGTAGAAAGGTTATTTCGACTAAAGGCATACCCCATATAAATACTCGTGGTCAACACCCAACAGAGGTAAGCGTAATCTAAACCATTCTGCTACTCTTAACCCCTTTTCAAAGCTTTAGCTTGGTATTGACTTAAGTATCAGAGGGTCTTAGTTGGGGGCCACCTCAGCAAGCCTAATGGTATTCCGTGTTGCAAGTCGACCACCCGTGCAAAACCATTCAACTTCCTAGCAAGATCTCGATGAGACGTTTCTTACATCATCAAAGCTTACTGAAGGCATATTTAGAAAATCCATGAGATAGCCATAGTGGCATATCGATAGTGGCAAGTTGTCTAGTTGATGATAGTGCATATAATTAGTTCTTCGACTTGAGGTTCCACAATTACATTGTATTTAGGTCATTGTGCTTTGATTTTGCTCCAACCACATAGCGGTGTTGCAATAGTATCCTGCAAACCAATTAGATTAGTATATAAAACTGCTCTACTTGTGATACAATCTTGCCTAAATGAAATTCCATAAAATAGCCATCTTTATCTTATGAATTTATGATTTCTTCACATGTACTTGGTTGAAGCCCTTAAATCATATAGGACTATGGGACGTAGTCATACACATGATGGTGATCATGAAATAAGTCTCTATGGTCATGATTTTAAATGTTTCAAGTCATAGAATCTTATGAGATGGCACATCTATGACTCGAATAGATTTGCACTAACGAAGCATACTCCAAGGAGTTGGATGTTGCCCTATTTCATAGGTAATCTATGTTAGACATGGATGCATGTTAGTGGGTGCTTGTTAGAGAACAAGTTCACTGAAGGCCTACTTAGAGAATCCAATAGATAGTGGTAGTGGCAAGTTCTCTAACTACGATAGTGCATATAATTAGTCTTTTGACTTGAGGTTCCACAGTAACCTTGTATGTGGGTTCCTTGTGCTTTGATATTTCTCTGACCACATAGCAGGTCACCTAGGGCTTAGGTTGGGCACAAGCTACTTAAGTATGAAGGGTGGTGAATTCTAAGATAGGATCCGTTTTGCCCATCTATGAAGAGCGAGTTGATATCCTACATATTTTAAGATGATCAATTCCAAGAAATTCTTGCACAAGGTGATATGAAAATTTGGAAAAAGGATTTTTTCAGATTTGAGGTCGTAATAGGAATCGAACATCAAGAATAGATACATAGTTATTGAGGCTATTAAGGAGCCAACAATTATCTTGCCCTATGCCTCTTTTAGGAGATAGGAAACGGAAGGACTGTATTTCCATGGCAATCCTAAGCAGTAATGGTTCACCCTTTAATTAATTCATCCAATTGGTTGGGCTCCATAGGCTTATGCTAGACTTCGACTATGGAGATTAGGTATTTTTCAATTAATAGAGATTAATTGATAAAGTGATAGTTTGAAAGAGTTTAGACTAATTAAAATATTCAATATTCAATAAATCAAAAAGAGTTGTGACCCCATGTCTAACTAATTGATGAATCTAAAGAGTCACACACAAAAGCCCGAAACATTCTCACTTGATTGAAAAAATTATCTAAGGAGTTAGAGAATTGAGGTGATCAAGTTTATTGGGATGAGGGAGAGAGAGAGAAACCAAATCTCTAATTATTAATTAGTCACTTAGGCATGATTAATTTAAGTGTTAAATTAATCAAAATAACTTAAAGAGTTAAATTAAACCAATTCAATTAAGGAGTTAATAATTTAATTAGTGCCATGGGGCAATTTTAATTAGTTCAAGTCAACTTAAAGGGTTAAGTTGATTTTATTGAATTAAGGAGTTAATCTAACTAAACAAAGAGTTAATTTAATTAGTAAGGAAATCAAATTTTGGAGAAAAAACTAAATAGAAGAGTCCATCTAATATTAGTGAGTTAGCATTTTAAATTTGAGAAATTAAAAATGCAACTTGACTAGCAAGTTGGCATCCTAGATAGCATAGTGAGGTGTATGTGATAGAAGTTTCCTTAAGCTTACAAATCACACTATATAACACCCTCATGGCTGACCATATGGAGCCCCATTTCCAGCTATAATTTCCCTCCCAATTGTCTTGGCGATCTCATGTGTTGAGAGAAACCATTCTTTAGATTCCCTCCAACAACTTTCTCTCTCCAATACTTCCTCACACTTTCTTCTTCATCCTCCTTACATCTCTAGCTAATTGAGAGAGACTTGGGAGTGATTTTATTTGTGAAAACTAGCTTTAGAGGCTTCACATTTGGGGAGCTTTGCAATGGTGAATCAAGATTTTCCAAGTTTGTGTCCGATTTTTGTATTGATTGTCAACCGATAGTTTTGCTTCAATATTTTCTATTTTGTTGCCTATCGAAGCATGTCTTGCAGGAGATTTTTCTAGCTAGAGTAGCTGGAGTTGCTGTCCATAAGAGAGGAGTTAGAGATCCTTGGAGAAAAAGGCGATTTCCTTGCTTGGAAAGTGTTCTATAATGAGATCTTTCAAGTTGCCTTTAATTTCGTGATTAAGGTAACTTTTTCTCCATCTTTTTGATGCAATTTTGAGGCGTAGAATAGATCAATGGGTAAAGGATATGTTGGTTAATTTTTCCCATATTGGCAAATTATTATGGATCCTAGCATGTCCTTCATCTTCAAGCGGTATCAAAGCCAATTTATGCACAACTTTAGATTTGTTAGATTGTTCATGTGATGAATTGATTCATGCCCAATTGAGGAGTTGATGTATGTGGCTCTTGATGTGTTGAATTAAAATATATAAATATATGCTTAATTGTGAATTACATGTGTTGGCATGAGTTTTAATTCAAATTTTATAATGTTAAATGTTGATTTAACATGTTGATAATTGCTTGAAAGTGTTATGGCAATCTTTTTAAGAATAGTGATTTTTTCTTAGATTTAATTTTTGAAACAATTTGAGCACTTTAATTTATAGCTTTACTGGTGTTTATAATTTGAAAATTTATCATAAAATGTATGGAATGGAGTTATGGAATTGTCCTAAAGGTTTGGGATTGCAAAACAGCAAAAATAGGGTAAAATAGTGGCCTAGGCGCCTTGTGGTAGGGCCCCTGCTGGCCGGCCAACCCCTCACTAGACAGCACAGGCACTGTAGTACCCGCGCAACCTGCCTAGGTCGGCTGGGCAACAAGCCTGCCATGGCTGCCTAGGCGTGACTGATTTGCCATTTTGTGCATTTTTCGCTCTTAAACTTGATTTTTCAATACACTTTTGATGCACAATTATTGTGTAAGTACTCAAGATTATGTTGGACATTTTTTCTTGCTTTTAAAGTCAAACTTAAGTTAATATTCAAGTTTGTGCAAAATTGAGATGCATAAGAGTTATACTTAATCTTACCTCAAATTAATTGTTTATGTGATGAGCACTTAATTGTTGGATTGAATATCAATTCTAGTAATTGTTCAGTTAATTGTTTAATGGATGATGGATGAGTAGGGATGAACACAAGCCTTTAATTTGGTCTTATTAAGGTTTAATGTTGATTGAATGAGTTATATTAAATGGGGCTTGCATGCCTCTTGATTTTCTACCTTGTAAATGTTACTAGAGTAAAACTCTAGGGGTGAAGTTTTCTTTACTCTCGTAAATTGTTGCAAGGAGGCAAAGGAGGCCAAGATGATCAAGGAGGCTTAAAGACCCATGAATGTATAGGATATATTCATGTAATAGGTAGGATCTATTTTTTTAATCAACCCACTTAAAATCAACTAAGTAGTGAACCTATGGCTCTAAGTGCACTACTTAGTTAAGGCTCATGATCATCCCAACCTTAGAAGCAAGCTAGGTTTATTTACTTATTTTTGCTTTCTTTATCCTATTAATATATGTGATGCATGGTTAGGATAGAGAACCAAAATAAGCAAAGATAAAAGTTGATAAGATCTTCTAAGCAAGAAAATCCCTCAACTTAGAGTTAAGTCAAACTAGATAAAATTAAACCGGGTTTAATAATCCAAGCCTTCTACTAATAAGCAAATGACATGAGATGCTACCTCAATTTTGTATTGGCTCACAAGCTGTGGAATGATCATGGTTGAATTTAAATTAATGATTGATTAGTAGGTTCAACTCAATACCTAGCAGTACGTATGTCACACAAGACGTGGGTCTATACAAAAAGTGATACAAAACACATCAAGGATTGCATAGAGATGCAATTAGCAATAGTTTCCCACCTTAGGATCATAAATCGATGTCTCACGAGTCGTAGGTACACAAGTGATGCCTTTGGACCTTGATTCTCACTAGGAAATATGATTTCCTGAATTCCTAAGAAGGTAAAGAATTTGAGAAAATAGTGGGAGAAAACATGTTTGAAACACCATAATCATGTTTTCAATGTCAAATTTAATTAAATGCTTATATTCTATCTTTGCTCATATATGTCTGAGAAATCTCAATAATGGCTAAAAATCCACTAAGCATTATATTGGAAACCAATAAACTAATTAGGCCGAACTACCACGATTGACTAAACCTCAAAATTGTTATATATTTCAAGAAACAAGTATATGTCTTATATCAAGGTGCTCCAAATCCCATAGGGATTAGTGTGGATCAAGAGAATAAAATGTTCTCGAAATGGATTGAGGGCCACCTCCTAGCCTATAGTCTTTGATCACAAGTAAGGCACTGGGATCTAAGAATAAAACTTCAAAAGCTTAAATAAACTAGTGCTATACAAGCTCAAAAGGATCAAATCATGATAGGGATTCAAATTTAGGTAGAGAGTTACCTTGAATAACAAATTTCCAAGGAGAAAATGGTGAACTCTTCACAAATCCAGAATCTACCAGATAGCAGCGCAGCAGAAGAGAGCAGTTTTTACCTCTGTTAAACTTCTCGAAAAATCACCAAAAAATTCTTATATCCTCTCAACACCATGAAGAAGATACTGTGAAAATTTTGGATCAAAACCCCTTCTGAATCTCTAGGAAAATTTTTTGTCAAAATGCTGCTCTGTTTCAGTGGATCTCCAAAGCTAGCAAACCAAGTGTTTTGCCTCTATTGTGATGATCCACACACCAATTGAACTTCCAATTTCTCCTAATTTTTAGTTGGAGTAAGAGAGCAGAAATACAATGGTGGAGGTCGATTTGACGTTTGGTAAGAAGAATGAAAGCAAAGCTTCAGCACATGATGCAATGATTGGAGAGAGTTTTGGAGGGAAATGTGAAAGATTCTAATCTTCACACCAATTATGCTTAGTGGCCGATCCTCTCTCACCTCTATATCTATATATAGAGAGAGGATGGTGTGATGAAAATGTGGCATCACACCTTTCTCAAGGGGGGTTGGCTACTTGCGTTGCCTAGGTGGCAAATTCAAATTCAAATCTTATTTGAATTTGTGTGCATTTCAATTGCATTTGAAATCTAATTTCAAATTAATTAAGATGCTAATCCAAATGAACCTTTCATTTGAATTTTCTCTCTAAAACGTATTATTCTATTTAATTAAATTGAACACTCTAATTTAATTAATTAACATTTGGCTTAACTCTTAAGTCAAACAAGCTTAACTTGTAAGCTTAGTTTTGTTAACTTAACTCTTTAAGTTATCTTGACCAATTGATGATCATTTGGCATCAAATAATTAATTTCTTAATTACTTGATTAATTTAACTCCTTAAATTAATTTATTAATTGAATATTTAAATTAATTAAGCCAAATTGACCTTAAAATTAGACACCTCAAAATCGGTTCCATGGAGCAATTCTCTAATACTTAGAAAATTCCTCCATCAACTAGGAAGCTAATTAGCTTTTGAGTATGACTCAATAGGTTCTACCATTCATTGGACATAGGCTCACAACTCCTTGTGACTTTAGAATATCTTATATTCATTTTAGTTTAAAACACTTTTAAACTAATCACTCAATTCAATTAATCTCATTAACTGAAGAGATGGTCGATGTCCAACCTCAAGCCTATCGAACCCAACTAATTGGCCAAAATGAATGCTTTTAGAACACCATTTTAGCTTTACACGTACCACGCAAATACGGTCCTTTCGTATCCCATCTCCCGCAAGAGACCTAGGGTAAGATATTTGTTAGCTCCCTAATAGTCTCGATACTATGTCTCTATTCTCAATGTTCGATTTCATTATATGACCTCACCTTTGGAAAAACTCCTTTTCCAAATTGTCACACCACCTTGCATAAGGATTTCTTGAAATTGATCATTATAGAACATATGTACTCACCCTTCACAAAAGCAAAGAGTCAAATTCCATCTTAGATCTCACAAACCTCCATGTTAGTAGCCTATGCTCGGCCTCAACCCGAGAGGTCCGCTAAGTGACCAAGGAAGAGTCAAAGCATAAGGAGAAAATACAAGGTTACCAAGGATCCTCAGGTTAGAGGACTAATAATATGCACTAGCATAAGTTGGGGAACTTGCCACTACCGATTTGCCACTTCAGCTATCTAGTGAATTCTCTCGGTGGGTCTTTAGTACCTTGTTCTCTAACAAGCACCCACTAACATGCACCCATATCTCATATGATTGCTCATGGAACAGAGCAATATCTAACTCTTGAATTTATGCATCATTAGTGTAAGTCTATCCAGATCTTAGATGCCTTGCCTCAAGAGGTCCTATAACTTGGAAGATTTAAGATCAGGACTATGTGAAACTTATTCCATGGCCACCGAACTAAGTTTCGTAGTCATGAGTGATCTAAAGGCTTCATCCAAATGCGAGTGAAGTAATAAAGAGTATAAGATGAAAATGGCCATATAAAGAATATCATTCAATCAAGATTGTTTTCCAAGGAAATAGTTTTACAAGGTCAATCTTATTGGCTTGCCTAGCACTATTGCAAGTCTCATTTGGCATCTATCAACTTCAAAAGTCTCACAAAAACATGAAGCATACCTCTGTCAATTGCTTGCGAGAGTTGTATAGCAAACAACGTATGAGAGGTTCATGTTGTCAAAGGAGAATTTTCAAGTTAGGATGATTGAGGGGTCATGTCACTACAAAAATAAAGGGCTTTACTGACTGATTAATCAGTCACTAAATAAGCAAAATCAGTTAATAAATGGATGTTGTGATCGAATTTTGCAATTAAAAAAACCCCATCACTAATGTTGTCAGCAACTAATTTTACTTCAATCATAAATTAGTGACCGAATATTCCGCCACAATCTTTTAAATTTCGGTCACAAGTTTGCTTTACATATTAAGCTAATTCTTGTAAATCGATCACAAATAGTGACCGAAATGTGATCGAATATTCAATCACACTTTGTGACAGAATATTTGGTCACTATTCGTGACTAATTTGTAACCAACTAACCATTTTGATAGTTGATTATTTTTTCACATTTCGTCACCGATCCGTTATTATTTAGTGACTAAAAGTTCAGTCACTAATTACTAACTGAATATTCAGTCAGCAATGCTTTCTCAAGGTTCAATCCTTGTTTGGTAATGGAATTTTTAGTCACTAATCTGTCACAAATCAATATAAACAATGCAAATATTATATCCATTTTCAAATAATTTGTTCACTTGATTACAATAGCATCAATCTAATAAAAAAAAGAGTGCAGTACAAAACAATTTTCTCTAACAAATTAATCTAACAAGATATGCATCCAATACCATATTCCATACATTTAAACCATAACAAAGATAATAAATTTGCAAGTCCCAAAACATAAATCAAGCATGAAAGAAGCATTTTCCTTAGCATCAATCACCATACTGCAATTTCATATACAACCTATTTCTTTCATCCACCATTTGCATCTTTGTTAATCTTTTCCATCAATTTTGTCAAAGTTTCCATTAAAACATCTTCTCTTTTCTTTGGGTCTGCAAGTAATTGTTCCTTCCTCTTTTTGACTCCTCAAACATCCTTCGTGATTCTTCAATTAAAGAAGTCTCTCTAACAGTTGCCGCTTCTCTTTCTCTTGTCATTTGTTCTCTTTTTGTGCCAATTGTTCATCAACAAGCTTCTTTAAAGCACTTTGCAAAACATCTTCATTAACTGAAAATGAGTTTACAAACACCCCAGATTAAGATGAAGTAGAACCACCTATTATTTCTCTTGCATGGAAAGTATTCCTAAACCCATATATTCTTCCTATGTTTGGATCACCACATGCTTCAACCCACATACTAGTATTGAACATTGCATCAGGAGTTGGATTAGAGCCATGAGTTTGAGAATATTTATCTTCATACGTTTCATATATATGGAAAGTAACATTACTAACCATTAAACTAGCACCAATAATTTTTCATGTCACATGAGAAAAAAAATATAAAGAGCTTACTTTAACCTTCTTAGATTTGTTATTCACGTAGTCACCCTCTCCTT
This sequence comes from Jacaranda mimosifolia, assembly GCA_018894105.1. Taxonomy (NCBI): domain Eukaryota; kingdom Viridiplantae; phylum Streptophyta; class Magnoliopsida; order Lamiales; family Bignoniaceae; genus Jacaranda; species Jacaranda mimosifolia. The sequence continues at coordinate 24,102,167 of CM032119.1, forward strand.
TTTTTCTTCTATGAACTCGGTCATGAAGCTCAAGTTGGCTTATCGGACTACCTTTCTCGATCTCCTACATATATAAGTTATAAATGCTAAAGGCAAGAGTAGCATTAGGATCTATAAATCAAAACTTCATAAGCTTGAAAATAACTAAGCTACTTGAGCTACCAAGGATCTAGTCATGCTATATATCTAGATTAGGATGAAGAATTACCTCTTGTAGCTCAAAAACAAGGAAAGGATCAACTATCTCTCACGAATCTAGAAACTGTCTGGAACCAACATGGTAGAGAGATGGCAACGTTTGCCCTAGCTATACTACTCCAAAAATCACGAAATTAAATTGAGAACACCTCCACACATAGGGGAAGCTACTGTAAAAAATTGGAGCCAAAAAGTTCACTCCAGAAAAATTTGCCAACCAGAAGCTGTAATAGGTAGATCTCCAAAATCGAGCAAGTCAAGTGCCTCTCCTTTGTTGATATGATCCACACACGAAAAAAGCTTCCAATTTTTCCTCACTAGAAGCTAGAGTTAGAGAGGAGAAAATGAGGTAGAGGAGGCTGATTTTTAGGTTGGGAAGAAGAAGAAATGCAAAGCTTCAACACATAATGCAATGCCTGAAGAGAGAGAATTATGGAGGGAATGCAAGAATCTAATTCTCACACTTTTCAGCAATGATAATTCCAATTTTGCTTGCACTCTATATCTATATATGGAAGGTGGAAGGTGTATGCTAGTTGGCATCACTCCTTCCTCGAGGGGACCTCCCAAGTGGCATAAATTCAAGTCTTACTTGAATTTCATGTGCATTTCAATTTCATTTGGAATCTAATTCGAAATTAATTAAGATGCTAATTTAAATGAACACTTTATTTAAATTTTCCTTCCAACAAGTATTCTTCCCATTAATTAAATTAAACACTTTAATTTAATTAATTAAGCTTCGATTTAACTCTTTAATCAAACAAGCTTAACTTTTAAGCTTAAATTAGTCAACTTAACTCTTTAAGTCAACTTGTCCAATTGATGGTTAATCATGGTACCAAATAATTAACTCCTTAATTATTGGTTTAATTTAACTCTCAAATTAGTTGATTAATTTAGCACTTAAATTAACCAAATCAAATTTGACCGTTAGATTGGAACCTTGAAAATCGATCACCAAAGGGTGATTTTTCTAACACTTAGAAAATTGCTTTACCAATTTTGGAAGCTATTTGGATTTTGTATGTAACCCAATAGGTTCTACCATTCATTAGATATGGGCTCACAACTCTTTGTGACTTTTGAATATCTTATATTCATTTTAGTTTAAAACTCCTTTTAAACAAATTGACTCAATTCAATTAATCTCATTAATTGAAGAGTACCCAATCTCCATGGTCGATGTTCAATGTCAATCCCATAGAGCCCAACTAATTGGCCAAAATGAATATTCTAGATAACCATCATAGCCTTACGCGTACCATGCAAATACGGCCATTCCATCTCCTATCTCCCAAAAGAGGCTTAGGGCAAGATATTTGCTGACTCTCTAATAGCCTCAATACTATGTCTCTATTCTCAATATTTGACTCCTTTATCTGACCTCACCTTTGGAAAACTCTTTTTCTAAATTGTCACACCATCCTACGCAAGGATTTCGTAGAATCGATCATTATAGAACCCATAGGAGATGCGCTCGCCCTTCACAATAGCGAGAAGTCGGATTCCATCTTAGATCTCACAAACCTCCATGTCAAGTAGCTCATATCCAACCTCAATCCGAAAGACCCACTAAGTGGTCAATGAAGAGTCAAAGCATGAGGGCCGAACATAAGATTACTATAGATCCTCATATCAAAGGACTAATAATATGCACTAGCATAAGAGAGATAATTGACCACTACCGACTTGCTACTATGACTATCTAGTAGATTCTATTAAGGGTCTTCAGTACCTTCTTCTCTAATAAGCACCCACTAATATTCACCCGTATCTCATATAGATTGCTCATAGAATAGAATAATATCCAACCCTTGGATTTATGCATCGTTAGTGCAAGTCTATCCGGATCTTAGATGCCCCATCTCATAAGATCCTATGACTTGGAAGATTTAATATCACGACCGTGTAAGACTTATTCGATGATCACCACCCAGTGAACTAACCAAGTCCCATAGTCATGTGTGATCTAAGGGCTTCATCCAAATGCAGGTGAAGTAATATAAAGCATAAGATAAAGGTGGCTATATAAAGAATATGATTTAATCAAGATTATTTTACAAGAAAATAGCTTGTACAAGGCCAATCTAATTAGCTTGCTGGGTACTATTCCAACAATCTCCCACTTGCCCTAATGCTAATGCCACGTGGCATTCAGACCCATCTTCTATAGATCTACTATATTCTCTTCCGAGGCTACCCTCTCCACTCAGATGTCGCCTCTATCAATGATCTCCTGAATCAAATGATATCACCTCAAAATGTTCTTGGATTTCTAATGAGATCTTGGCTCTTTAGCTTGCGCTACCATCTCAATATATTCTGCTTCAATGGTGGAATCGGCCATGGTGTCATATTTGGAACTCTTCCAACTCGCTGCGCCGCCATTGAGGCAAAATATAAATCCAGAACTAGATTTGAGGTCATTTACATTAGATTGGAAACTTGAATCTAAAAACCCCTCTAGTTTCAATTCTTGATTGATGTATACCAAAGAAGTCCTTAGTCATTCTCAAGTACTTATGGATTACTTTTATATCTATCCATTGACTCTTGTGGGAATTAGATTAGAACCTACTCGAAACAATTAGTGAGTGTGCCATATCCAGTCTTGTACATTGAACTGCATACATTATGTTATCGATACCAGAGGCATAAGATATGTGAGATATCGTTCATTTCTCTTCCTCAGCTATGGGAGTCATAGACTCTGAGAGACAAATGCCATGTCCCATGGGAAGAAATTTCTTCTTGGATTCTTCTATACTAAAGCACTTTAGTATCTTGTTAATGTACAGGGTTTGGGATAGCCCCAGCATCCTCTTTGATCTATTTCTATAGATATGTATTCCCAATACATAAGATACTTCTCCCAAATCCTTCATGAAAAATTGTGTAGATAACCATGCTTTAGTACATTCTAACATTCATACCTCATTCCCAATGAGAAGGATGTCATCGACATAAAGCACAATAAATTGTACTGAACTCCTACTAGCCTTCTTGTACACATATGGTTTGTACACATTTTTTGACAAAGACAAACAATTTGGTCGTTCTCTCAAAATGTATGTTCCAACTTTGGGATGCTTGTTTGAGTCCATAAATAGATCCCTAGAGTTTGCAAACATTTTACTCACTCCCCTTAGATGTAAAACATTGTGGTTGCTCTATATAGATTTCTTCTTCAATATCACCATTGAGGAAAGCAATTTTCACATCTATTTGCCATATCTCATAGTCATAATATGCGGCTATGGCAAGTAGAATCCGAATGGACTTAAGCATAGCGATCGGTGAAAAAGTTTCCTCAAAATCGATACTGGGTCTTTGAGTGTAACCTTTTCCCACTATTCACACCTTAAAAGTCCCCACTTCTCTATCTACTCCAAGCTTTCGCTTATAGGTCCACTTGCAACCAACGGGAACTATTCCCTTTGGTGGATCTACCAAAGTTCATACTTTGATTGAGTATATGGAGTCCATTTTGGATCTTATGGCTTCAAGCTCACGTCCCGAATCTATGCCCATCATAGTTTTCTCATAGGTCTTCAGATCATCATCCGATTGGTCCGTCTCATGAAGGAAACATTTTGGGTAGCTTCTTGATTCTGTTCGACCAACGTAGAGGTTGTGTACAAGGCTCCACTTGCTCGCTTGTTTCCACCTCTTGTAGGATTTCACGATCATCTTGAACTTTATCAAGTTCAAAAACAACATCATTTTTATCTAATAGAAATTACTTTTCCAAAAAATAGGTGTTCCTCGAGATAAACACCTTTTGTCGAGAGGGATCATAAAAGTAGTAACCCATAGACTCTCTAAGGTATCCCACAAACTTGCACAAGGTGGATCTACTATCCAACTTATCTCCCATTGTCCGTCTCACGTAGGCAGGAGATCCCCAAACCTTAAGAAATTGGTATGAGGGTGATTTGCCATATCATATCTCATATGGTGTTTTGGGCACCGACTTTGTAGGTACTATATTTAGTAGCTTTGCCGCCGTTAGTAAGGCGTATCCCCAAAAGGATATGGGCACATCGAAAAATCTCATCATGAAACATACCAAGTTAAATAAGGTACGATTTCTCCTTTCGGCTACTCCATTGTGTTGGGGTGTCTCGAGTGGAGTCCATTGAGAGAGAATCCCATTCTTCTTGAGATAATATAAGAATTCGGTGCGCAAGTATTCTCCTCATCGATCTGATTGAAGAGTTTTAATACCTAGCGCTAATTGCTTTTCTACTTCATTCATGTACTCTTTGAACTCTTCAAAGGCTTCGAACTTGTTCTTCATAAGAAATACGTGTCCGTACCGACTAAAGTCATCGGTGAAGGTGATGAAGTAAGAATAGCCTCATCTCCCACTAACTCTTAGTGGTCCAGAAATGTCCATATGGATCAAATCCAAGAGACTTGTGGAGCACTCCGTTTATCCTACAAAAGGAGCTTTGGTTATTTTTTCCTTTAAACAAGATTCACAAATAGGAAGGTCCTCAATGCTACTAACATAAAGTTCTTCGAGAGCTTCTAAGTCACTCATCATATTCTTAGAGATATGACCAAACCTTGCATGCCAAAGAATGGCATCATCTTGGATATATAATTTATTTTTTCTTGATCGAATGTGCATTAGTGAAGGTTAAGAATCAAGTATGTACAATCCATTTATTAATATACCTTGAGCAATCAAAGAACTATTCTTTAATGCCATCAACTTCCCATTCGATATAGAAAAATCAAATCCTTCATTATCTAGAACGGGAATTGAAATAATGTTCTTAACAAGGTCCGGTACATAATAAACTAGATCAAATACAATGCAAGCATTCCCTAAGTCCAACTTGATAATACCTTGGAAAGTGACCGCAACTCTTGCTCTATTTCCTAAATGGAGGATCATATCCCCTTCACAAAGACTCTTTCTTTCTTCCATCCCCTGTAACGAATTACAAAAGTGAGAACTGTATGCGGTATCAAATACCCATGTGGAAGAATTAGTTGTCATGCGTACTTCAATAAAGTACATACCCTTCTCATGGGTTGCAAGGTAAGCTTTGCAATTTCTTTTCTAATGCCCATTTTCGCCATAGTGGAAACAACTAGCTTTGGTTCTAATCTTTTTCTTAACCCCTCACCAAAAACTCTTCTCGAGTTGTTTCCCTTTTGAGGAAGAACTCTTCTTCCTTTTACCTCAATTTCTGGGACCCCTAGGGCCTTTCAACTTGGAGGAGGATGCAAGCATAAAGGGGTTTTCCTTTCTCATAGTCATCTCTGCGGTCACAAGCATATTGATCAATTCGTTAACCGTAACATCTTGCTTGGACAAATTGAAGTTCACAATGAATTGATAATATGACGGTGGCAATGACTGTAGGATCAAATCTACGGTGGTAACCACACCTAACTATCCAAGCTTCTCGATGATTCCTATCATCTTGAGGCCGTGATCATTGACACTGGACCCTTTGCTCATCTTTGCCCAGAAGAGCTCTTTAGACAATGCGGACCTTTCATGTCTACTTTGTGCACCATACAACTCTTGCAAGTGCACATATATCTCTCGAGCATGCTTTATGTGATCATGAGTCTTTTGGAGCTCATTGGACATGGATGCCATCATGACGCACCTCACTTGTAGATCATCATTTACAAATTTCATGAACATTTCACGTTGTGAATTGGTGGTGTCCTCACCAAGTATGTCTACAGGACTTTGATGAAGGACATAAGTCTATTTTTCAGAGTCAAAAATGATTTTAAGGTTTCTCAACCAATCTTGGAAGTTCGGCTTGATTAGTTTATTATTTTCCAAAATGCTTACGAGTGGATTTTTAGCCATTGTCATTGTAGATTTCAAAAATCTACAAAAGGCGAAAAAAGAGTATAAGCATGTGATTGATTTAATATTAAAAGCATATTTATGTTCTTTCAAGCATGTTTTTCTCCCACTATTTTATCAAATCCTTTACCCCCTAGAAGAATTTGGGAAATCGTATTTCCTAGTGAGAATCAAGATCCTAAAGACTTGCAATTAGATCTTTTTGACCGGATGTATATCCATGAGCAATCCAAAGGTAAGCAACTTTTGCTAATTGTATCTTATGCAATTCTTGATATATTTTGCCTCACCATTTCATGTAGATCCCCTAATGGACGACATGTACACTACCCATTATTAAGTCAAACCTGCTAATCAAATTTTGATTCAAGACGGGCACCATAACATCCCTCTGACCGAGTGTATAATGTGTGGGGGTTCCTAAATCAAACAAAGGTGGTAGCATCGTCACAAATTTTTATGTATAATGGTCACAAATTTTCACCTAAGTATGGCCCCTGTGACTGGATGTATATCACACAAAGGTGGTAGCATCGTCGTGCCATATACTATTCATATAAGGCTTGGATTAATTAAAACTCTTTTAATTTGTATCCATTTTGACTTAATATTTGAAAAGCACTTAGACATTCTAAGTGGAGGGCTTTTGCTTGCAAAAATCTCATCATTTTATGTTCTTACTTAGGTTTTCTATACCCGAAACATGCATCTCATACATAAATAGGATATGGAAAGTATAAATAAGTAAATAAGCCTAGCATGCTCCTGGGGTGGGATGACCATGAGCCTAACCACTTAGTTGATTTTAGGTGGGTTGATTAGATCTAGTTATTACATGATTGTATCCCATACATTCATGGGCCTTCAAAAGTCTCCATGCCTCCATTAGTCTCCATTGCTCTATGTAACATTTACAAGAATAAGAAATCCTCACTCCCAGTGGTTCTACTCTCATAACATTTACAAAGTACAAATTAAAAGGCATGCAAGCCTCAATTTAATACAATTCATTTCAACAACTTAAAACGATTAAAATCAATATTAAAGGCTCATGATCATCCACATTCATTCATCATCCATTCAATAATCAAATGAACAATAAATAAATTTAGAATTAACAATTAATTTATCAATCAAATGCTTATCTCATAAACAAATAATTGAACAAGCATAACATTTATACCATTATTGGAAGATAAACTTTAATCAATTTTCAAAGGCATTAAAAAATGTCAAACATAATTTTAAGAACTTGCACAATGTTCGTACATCTACTATGTGTGGTGCAAAAACATTTCAAGCACAAAAGTTGGAAAAAATCTCAAAACTCACCAAAACCACAAAACAGGGGTTGCCGCCCAGCTTGGGCACATGGTTGGGCAGGCCGAGCGCACGCTGTGCGCGCACAGCGCCTGACTGCTATTTGGCAGCCCCCTATTTTAGGGTTTCAAGGTGTGTCAAGCTATTTTCCACTCAACTTTCATGCACAATAGTTTTAGGAAATGTTCCCAACACTTAAACACAAATTATAGATGAATTTTTAGATTTACAGCCTCTAATGAAAAAGGAAATTCATGTGCTCAATCATCATGCCTTCAAAAATTACAGAAAGCTGGAATCATATTCTTCAAAATCTCCAATACAACTCCAATCAAATTGGATCCAAAGATGACCCAAACTCTTTTTATCAAATAGCAACATGCTATATGACCATATAACATTAATAAATGCTAAATCAACATTCAACATTTATCACTATGAATTGAAATATACTAAAACATGAATCAACACTTAAATCATATAATAGCATGCTTTCAATTCATCAAGCAATAGAGCCACAAGTATCATCAACCAAGCACTCCAATCTATCTCTTGGATCAAGTATTTGGTGATATTGATCAATTCATCACATGAGTCAATAGAACAATAATCCAAAATATAGCATGAAAAATGCTCAAATACTACTTGAAGACAAGAATAACATTAGGATCTATAAATCAAAACTTCATAAGCTTGAAAATAACTAAGCTACTTGAGCTACAAAGGATCCAGTCATCCTATAGATCTAGATTAGGATGAAGAATTATCTCTTGTAGCTCAAAAACAAGAAAAAGATCAACTATCTCTCACGAATTTAGAAATTATCTAGAACTAGCACAATAGAAAGACGACAATGTTTATCCTAGCTATACTGCTCCAAAAATCAAAAATTAAATTCGAAACACCTCCATACTTAGGGGACACTACTATAAAAAAATTGGAGCCAAAAGCCATCGAGATCTCTCCATAACAATTTGTCAACCAAAAGCTATTGTAGGAGGATCTCCAAAACTGAGCAAGTCAAGTGCCTTGCCTCTATTGATATAATCCACACACCAAAATATCTTCCAATTTCCCCTGACTAGAAGCTGGATTTTGATAGGAGAAAATGAGGTAGAGGAGGCCAATTTTCAGGTTGGGAAGAAGAAGAAATGCAAAGCTTCAACACATGATGTAATGCATGGATAAAGAGAGAGAATTTTGGAGGGAAAGCAAGAATCTAATTCTCACACTTTTCAGCAATGATAATTCCAATTTTTCTTGCACTCTATATCTATCTATAGAGGTTGGCATCACACCTTCCTCAAGGTGACTGCCCAAGTGGCATGCCAAGTTGGCAAAATTCAAATTCAAGTCTTACTTGAATTTCAAGTACATTTCAATTTCATTTGGAACTTAATTCCAAATTAATTAAGATGCTAATTTAAATGACACTTCATTTAAATTTTTCCTCCAAAAAGTATTCTTTCCATTAATTAAATTAAAAAAATTAATTTAATTAATTAATCTTTGATTTAACTCTTAAATCAAGCAAGCTTAACTCTTAAGTTTAAATTAGTCAACTTAACTATTTAAGTCAACTGTCCAATTGATGTTTAATCATGGTATCAAATAATTAACTCCTTAATTATTGGTCTAATTTAACTCTTAAATTAGTTGATTAATTTAACACTTAAATTAATCAAACCAAAATTGACCATTAGATTGGAACCTTGAAAATCGATCACCTAAGGGTGATTTTTCTGACACTTAGAAAATTGCTCTACCAATTTTTGAAGCTATTTGACTTTTGTGTGTGACCCAATAGGTTCTATCATTCATTAGACATGGGCTCACAACTTTTTGTGACTTTTGAATATCTTATATTCATTTTAGTTTAAAACTCCTTTCAAACTAATCGACTCAATTCAATTAATTTCATTAATTGAAGAGAATCCAATCACCATGATCGATGTCCAACCTCAAGCCCATGGAGCCCATCTAATTGGTGGAAATGAATATTCTGGAGAACCATCATAGCTCTATGCTTACCATGCAAATATGGTCCTCACGTCTCCTATCTCCTAAAAGAGGCCTAGGGCAAGATATTTATCGGCTCTCTAATAGCCTCAATACTATGTCTCTATTCTCAATGTTCAAATCCCTTGTGTGACCTCATCTTTGGAAAACTCCTTTTTCAAATTATCACACCACCTTGCGCAAGGATTTCTTGGAATGGAATCGATCATTATAGAAGACATAGGAGATGCACTCGACCATCACAAAAGTGAGGAGTCGGATTCTATCTTGGATCTCACAAACCTCCATGTCAAGTTGCTCATACCCAACCTCAACTCAAAAGACCCGCCAAGTGGTCAAGGAAGAGTCAAAGCATGTGGACAGGACACAAGATTACTGTGGATCCTCAAGTCAGAGGACTAATAATATGCACTAACATAAGCAAGGAATTGACCACTACCAACTTGTCATTACGGCTATCGAGTAGATTCTCCAGAGGGTCTTTAGTCCCTCGTTTCTAACAAGCACCCATTAACATACACATGTATCTCATACAGATTACTCATATAATGTAGCAATATCCAACTCCTAGATTTATGCATTGTTAGTGCAAGCCTATCCAGATCTTAGATTCCCCATCTCGTAAGATCCTATGACTTGGAAAGTTTAAGATCACGACCGTGTAAGACTTATTCCATGATCACCACCCAATGAACTAACCAAGTCTCGTAGTCATGTGTGATCTAAGGGCTTCATCCAAATGCAAGTGAAGTAATATAAAGCATAAGTTGAAGGTGGCCATATAAACAATATCATTCAATCAAGGTTGTTTTACAAGGAAATAGCTTTTACAAGGCTAATCTAATTGGTATGCCAGGTACTATTCCAACAAATATGAATGAGAAGTATTGTATAAAATAAAATAATAGTTTAAAATAAAAATAACTTAAGAAATATTCTTACCATCCTATGTCGATGCTCCTTAAATAAATAGAACTACCAGCATGGTTACTAATAGACCCTTCTTTCTCAGTAAGTGCTTCCCAAAATATTATGTCAAAATAGGTACAAATTAAAAGCAGTTCTAATTAATCTATGACTTCTACTAATAGTTTATGATATGATGATGCTACCATCTTTTGTGTGATGGCACTCGGTCATGGGGGCTACACTTAACTAGAAAGCTATGATCATATACTTAGCATATAATGCATCTTTGATTTGAGGCTTCTCACGTATTGGCACTCGGTCACAAGAGGATATCATAGAGCAGTCTCGAATCAAAGTTTGATTTGTAGGTCAGACTTAACACCTAGTAATGTAGATGACGCTTAACGCATGGGTCTATATGAAAAGTGAGGCAAAATATATCAACAATTGCACGAGATGCAATTAGCAAAAGTTGCTTACCTTTCGATTGTTTGTGGATGACACTTGATCATGGGGGTCGACTTACAAGTCCTTAGGGTCTTGATTGTCACTAGGAAATATGATTAACTAAATTCTTCTAGGGGTGAATAATTTGATAAAATAGTAGGAGAAAAACATGCTTGAAAGACCATGAACATGTTTTTAATATCAATATTCAATCACATGCTTATATTCTATTTTTCACCTTTGATGATTTGTGAAATCTCAAGAATGGCTAAAAAAATCCACTCAATATTATCTTGAAAACTAATAAGCCAAGTGGGCCTAATTTTCAGGTTTGACTTAACCTCAAAATCGTTCTAGATTCCAAGAAACAGATAAATTTCCTATATCATGGTGCTCCTAATCCCATGGGGATTAATGTACATCAAGAGATACTTGGAATGTTCATGGATTGGGTTGAGGATCGTCTTATCCCATAGTCTTATTTTGACATCTACAAACTTCAAAAGTCTCAGGGATACATGAATAGTACTTTGGTTAAAGTTTACAAGAGTTGTAAAGCAAACAAGGTATAAGAAGTTCATGCTGTCAAAGGATTATGATCTAACGATGATTAGACTTAGATAAGCTCTTTAACTTTGACATTGTGATGAACAATGATCTCCATGAGGATTTGATCCTCATATCCAAGCTGAGTTTCATTGATTAAAGCATTAGTCCAGATAGAGACTACCATGACAAGGACAAACCTCTGACACTTGTTTTCTCCTCCAAGTCTAAGGGCCCTAGGGGTGCTAGAAAGTGAGGTAAAATGAAGAAAAGTTCTTCATCTAAGAGAAAGCAGCCATTAAAGGCATTCGGTGGAGCAAGAAGATTATAGAGGATGTAGTCGATGTTACTTGTTTCTACTTTGGCAAGAAAGGCCATTAGAAGCAGTATTGCAAGGAATACCTTATAAGACTTGAGAAGGGTAAGTACTTTATTGAAGTGCATCTAAGGATAAATTCTTCCTCATGGATATATGATATCACATGTGGTTCTTATCTTTGTAATTTGTTACAAAGAATAGAAAGAAGAATAAAACTTAGTGATATGGATATGATCCACCGCCTTGGCAAATGAGTAAGAGTTGCAGCCAAAGCTGAAGGAATATGATAAGTTACACTTAAAGAACTCTATACTTGTATTGGATCTTTGTTATTATGTACCATATATTGTTGAGAAAATTATTTCAATTTCCATTTTGGATAACGAAGGGTTTGATCCTCTTATATCAAATGAAAGATTGAAGGCATTAAATAATGGGTTTCTTTAGTTGCTTATGGTACATTTAACAATGGATTGTACATATTGGATTCTCAACCATTGTTGTTGCACCTTCAATCAAGTAAAAGCAAATTGAATAACCAAGAAGATGCCATCTTGTAGCATGCAAGACTTGGACATATTTCTAAAAATAGGATGAACAAGTTAGAAGCTCTCAAAGTACTAATTGTTAGTGGCATTGAGAACCTTCCCACTTGTGAGTCTTGTTTAAAAGGAAAAATAACCAAGGCCATTTTGTAGGTCAATCGGAGCGAACCACAAGTCCTTTGGATTTTATCCATTCTGAAGTTTGTCGCCCACTAAAAGTTACTACGAGAAGAGGCTATTCTTACTTCATCACCTTCATAAATGATCATACTTGATTCGAGCATATGTATCTTATGAAGTAGAAGCCTGAAGGCTTTGAAAAGTTCAAAGGGTATAGGAATGAAGTAGAAAAAAAATAGAGACTAAGTATTAAAGCTCTTCAATCGGATCGAGGGGGAATACTTGAGCACCGAATTCTTGGATTATTTAAAGGATAATGGGATTCTCTCTCAATGGACTCCACTCAGCACACCTCAAAATAATGGAGTATTCGAGAGAAGTAATTGTGCCTTATTGGTCATGGTACGTTCCATGATAAGCTTTTTTGATGTGCTTATATCCTTTTAAGGTTACGCCTTATTTATGGCAGTGAAGTTACTAAATGTAGCACCTTCAAAGTCAGTGCCAAAGACACGACATGAGATGTGGTTTGGCAAAGCAAATTCTTATTCTTTCTTAAGAGTTTTGGGGTCTCCCGCTTACGTTAAGCAGCTAGTGAGAGACAAGCTGGATAATAGATCCACCTTTTGCAAGTTTGTAGGATACCCAAGAGAGTCTTCGGGTTATTACTTTTATGATCCCTCAGAATAAAAGGTGTTTGTTTTGAGGAATGCCCTCTTTTTAGGAAAAAAATTTCTATTAGATAGAAATGGCATTGCTGTTTAGATGATCATCAAATCCCACAAGCTATGGAAATAGGTGAACAACAAGAGCCTCACACATAACTTTTGAGAAGGTCAGATTGAATCAAGAAGCAAACTAAAAGGTTTGGATTCTTTTATGAGATAGGACAATCGGTTGCGATCTAAAGACCTATGAGGAAGCTATGTTGGACATAGATTTGGGATATTGGCTTGACGCCATGACATCCAAAATAGACTTCATATACCCCAACAAAGTACGGACTTTGTTAGATCCACCAAAGGGTATAGTACTCGTTGGTTGAAAGTGGATCTATAAGCGCAAGCTAAGAATCGGTGGAAAGGTAATGTCCTTTAAGGCGCGACTAGTGGCAAAAGGTTATATTCAAAGATCCGATGTTGATTTTAAGGAAACCTTTTCACTGGTCGCTATGCCTAAGTCTATTTGGATTTTACTTGCCATAGCTACATATTATGACTATGAGACATGGCAAATGGATGTGAAAATCACTTTCCTCAATGGAAATATTGAAGAAGAAATTAACATAGAGCAACCATAAGGTTTTACATCCAAAGGGAGTAAGCAAGAGGTTTGCAAACTCAGGAGATCCTTTTATGGACTCAAAGAGGCATCTCAAAGTTGGAACATATGTTTTGACAAGACAGTCAAATCATTTGGCTTTATCAAAAATGTGTATGAACCTTGTGTGAACAAAAAGGCTAGTGGGAATAGTATATAATTTATTGTGCTTTATGTCAGTGACATTCTTCTCAGTGGAAATAAAAGACCAATGTTAGTGTGTATTAAAGCATAGTTATCTACACAACTCTCCATGAAGAATTTGGGAGAAGCATCTTATGTATTGGGAATACATATATATAGAGATAGATTGAAGAGGATGATAGGACTTTCCCAAACACTGTATATTGACAAAAACTACAGAGGTTTAGTATGGAAGAATCTTGGAGGGGATTCCTCTCTATGGGATACAATCTTTGTCTCTCTAGGTTTATGGCCCCTAAGACTGACGATGAGAGATGTAGAATGTCCAACATACCTTATGTGTCCACCATAGAGAGCATAATGTATGTCATTCAATGTACAAAGTCGGATGTGGCACACGTTCTAAGTGTTATGAGCCGTTTCCAATTTGACCCCAATGAATGTCACTAGATGGCCGTTAAAACAATCCTTAAGTACTTGAGAATGACTAAGGACTTGTTTTAGGTATAAGGCAAGGAAGAATTGAAACTTGAGCGGTTTTTGAATTCTAATTTCCAATCCAATATAGATGACCTAAAATCCACTTCTGGATTTATATTTTGCCTAAATGACAGCACGTTGAATTGGAAAAGTTCCAAACAAGACACCACAGCTAATTCCACCACAAATGTTAAATGCATTGTGGTTTTGGAAACTACAAAGGTGTTGGAATAATACCCTGTAAGCTAATTAGATTGGCATGTATACTATTTCACTTGTGATACCATCTTGATTAAATGATATTCCTGAAATAGCCATCTTCATCTTATGCTTATATTTAACTTCATTGGCATTTAGTTGAAGCCCTTAGATCATACAATACTATGGGACTTGGTTAGTACACTCGATGAAGATCATGAAATAAGTCTTACACGTTCGTGATCTTAAATCTTCCAAGTCGTAGGATCTCACGAGACAAGGCATCTAAGATTCGAATAGACTTGCACTAATGATGCATAAATCCAAGGGTTGGATGTTGCTTCATTTCATGAGCAATACCATATGAGATATGGGTACATGTTAGTAGGTGCTTGTTAGAGAACAAAGCACTAAAGGCCAGCTCGGAGAATCTACTAGATAGTTAAGGAGATAAGTCGGTAGTAGCAAGCTCTCTAGCTTGCACGAGTGCAAATAATTAGGACTTTGTCCTGAGGATCTATGGTAACCTTGTGTTTAGGTCCTCATGCTTTGACTCTTCCTTGGCCACATAGCGGGTCGTTTAGGAGGAGATTGGGCATGAGCTACTTAGACATTGAGATTTGTGAGATCCAAGATGGGATCCGACTCCTCCTCGTTGTGAGGGCGCGTACATCTCCTATGTATTCTATAATGGTTGATTCTAAGAAATCCTTGCGCAAGGTAGTATGATTATTTGGAAAAGGAGTTTTCTAAAGATGATGTCATAAAGGGGAATCGAACATTGGAAATAGAAACATAGTATCGAGGCTATTAGGGAGTCGATAAATATCTTGCCCTAGGACTCTTTTGGAAGATAGGAGATGGAAGGACCATATTTGCATATATATGTAGAGCTAGAATAGTTCTCCAAAAGCATTCATTTCGACCAATTAGTTAGGCTCAATAGCCTGAGGTAGGACATTGACCATGGAGATTAGGTGCTCTTCAATTGATGGAAATTAATTTAATTGAGTCAATTAGTTTAAAGAAGTTTAAAGTAATGTGAATATTTGATATTCTAATGTCACAAAGAGTTGTGAGCCCCTATCCAATGAATGGTAGAACCTAATGGATCACTCACAAAAGCTAATTGCAAATCCTATTTGATGAAGAGGATTTTTCTAAGAGTTAGAAAAATTCCTATATGACTGAATTTAGAGGTAGACATTTGATGTCATTTTGGCTTGGTTAATGTAATTGTCAAATTGATCTAATTAATTTAAGGAGTTAAATTAAGACCAATTAATTAAGGAGTTAATTATTTGGTGCCACATGACTATCAATTGGTCAAGTTAACTTAAGGAGTTAAGCTAACAATTACTTACTTAAGGAGTTAAGCAAATTGACATAAGAGTTAAGTCAAAGGTTAATTAATTAAATTAAAGTGTTTAATTTAATTAAAATAAAGAATTAATTTTGGAGGGAAAATTCAAATAAAATGTTCATTTGGTGTGAATTATAATTTATTTGAATGATATTTTATGAGATGAAATGAAGATTTCCAATAAAATTCAAATTCACATGCCAACTTGCAAGGGCTAGTTGGCGCCATCCTTGAGGAAGGTGTGATGCCAAGCAAATTTTCTCTATATAGAGATATAGAGTACGGAGTGAGCATTCGCATGTGATTTGCAAGGTGGAGTTATATTCTCTTAATTTTCCCCCTAATTTCCCTAGTGTTGCCTTATTTGTTGAAGCTTCACTTTTCTTCATCTCCTACATCCAATCTTCATCTCCTACATCCAAATCAAGCCTTCATCCTTGCATTTATCTTCATTATTCTCCAACTAATATTGAGGAGAATTGGATTGTGCATTGGTGTGTGGATTTTTTCATTAAAGGTAAGACAATTGGATTGCTAGTCTTTGGAGAATCTTTATTCTGGGCAATGACTTTGGAGCATCCTTCATAGGACTTGCTAGATTTATTTTGAGCTAATTTTATTATTGAAGATACATCAAGGAGTTGGTGGTTTTTTCGTTCAAATTTCCCTCAAATAGGAATTTATTTGGCTAGGCAAAATTTGCTAAAAAGCTACTGTGTTGCTAGAGAGACAGTTTTCAAGGAGTTGAGATCTTCTTCCACCTTCCTTAGATTTTCTATAGCATGTTTAGATCCTTGGCTTCATATGTAGCCTACTTATTTTAGCATTTTTTAGCTTTGATAATTGGATCCTAGTGCTACATGTGACTTCCAAAGGAAGGTGATTAGATAGAAACTACATCCAAGAGTTGGATGTAGTGCCTAGCATGCAAGAGCCGATGGTTGTCTTTTGAAGATAATTTTTGTCTTAAGCCAAGATCTCATAAGTGATCCAAACACAGATATAATGCATTATCATTTGATATAAAGTATTAATTGATGGAGGTAACATTTGTGGAAACGGTTGCCTCATAAAAGATATAGCAGAACCACTGTCTAAACCCCTAAGATGTCCTTCACTAGCATTTGGTTGTATGATATTCATTATAAATGGCCATCCTCATCTTATGCTTATATTACTTAACTAGCATTTGGTTGAAGCCCTTAGATCACACAAGATTGTTAGACTTGGTCATGCACTAAGTGGTGATCATGAAAGAAGTCTTACACGATTGTAATCTTAAATATCCTAAGTTGTAGAATCTTATGAGATAGGGTATCTAAGATTTGAATAGGCTTGCACTAACAATGCATAAATCTAAGAGTTGGATATTGCTCTGTTTCATGAGCAAACCATGTGAGACATTGGTACATGTTAATGGGTGCATGTTAAAGAACAAGTTCACTAAAGGGTTGCCTGGAGAACCATTAGATAGCCATTATGGCAAGTTCTCCAGCTTACGCTAGTATATATAATTAGTCCTTCGACTTAAAAATCTATGGTAACCTTATGTTTAGATATTCATGCTTTGACTCTTCCTTGGCCACATAGTAGGTATTTCGGGTTGAGTTTGGGTATGAGCTACTTAAACATAGAGGTTTGTGAGATCCAAGATAGGATCTGACTCTTCTTCACTGTGAAGAGCAAGTGCATCTCCTATGTATTCTACAATGATCGATTCCAAGGAGTCCTTACGCAAGGCAGTATGACAATTTGAAAAAGGAGTTTTTCAAAGATAGGGTCATAAATTGAAATAAATATTGGGAATAGAAACATAGTATCGAGGCTATTAGGGAGCCGACAAATATCTTATTCTAGGTCTTTTTTGGGAGATGGGATATGGAAAGACCATATTTACATGGGAAGCATATAGCTAGAATAGTTCTCCAAGAGCATTCGATTCAGTTAATTAGTTGGGCTCCATGGGCTTGAAGTTGGACATCAACTATAGAGATTGGGTACTTTTCAATTAATAGAGATTAATTGAATTGAGTCAGTAGTCTAAAGGAGTTTAAACTAATGTGAATAATTTGACATTCTAAAGTCATAAGAGTTGTGAGCCTATGTTCAATGAATGGTAGAATCTAATAGGTCACAAATAAAAGCTAATTGGAAATCCTACATGATAAAGGGGAATTTTCTAAGAGTTAGAAAAAATCCACATTGATTGATTTTGGAGGGAAACCGTTGACATAATTTTTTGGTCATTTTGGCTTGATCAATTTAATTGTTAAATTGGTCTAAATAATTTAAGAAGTTAAATTAGACCAATTAAATTAAGGAGTTAATTTAATTGGTGCCACATGACTATCAATTGGTCAAGTTAACTTAAGGAGTTAAGTTAACACCTTCTAGCTTAAAGAGTTAAGCTAATTGCCTTAAAGAGTTAAGTCAAGGTTGATTACTAAATTTTAAGAGGTTAATTTAATTAATGTGAAGAATTAATTTGGAGAGAAATTAAAAATGAAAGACTTCATTTAGCATGCATTTGAATTTATTTGAATGACATTTCATGAGATGAAATGAAGATTCCAAATGAAATTCAAATGCAAGTGAAATGTGATTTCACATGCAACTTGCTTGCCTAGGTGGCACCTCAAAGGAGGTGTGATGCCAACTAGCATCACACCTTCCCTCTCTCTATATATAGATCTAGATATGGCCAACCACCACACACAAGTCTTGCAAAATCTAGATATAATTGTTAGATCTATTTTTTCCTCCAATTTTGTGATTCTCTCATGAGTTGAGGTTTCACATTTTTTTTCTTCACCTCCCTATCTGAAATTCAGCCTTCATCCTTCTCTCTTCTCTTCTTGATTTTCTAGCTAATTTAGGAGAGATTTGAATTGTCCATTCGTTGATGGATCTTGTCATTAGAGAGAAAACACTTAGATTGGTTGCCTTTTGGAGATCCTTTATTTGGGCAAAAACTTTGGAAAGTTTTTTGAAGACCTTATTGGATTGATCTTTGGCTGAATTTTTTACTAAAGGTTCATCAAGATGTTGGTGATCTTCTGTCCAAATTTCAACTGATTCTGATGTAATTTGGTTGGGTAAAGTTGCGTACACTACAGGAAAAAATGGATATAACCACATTTCAATGTGTGGCAATAAATAATCTATTGCCACACTTAATCAGATACCATGGTTTTCATTAGTGTGGCACTGTTTGCCATGGTCTAAGCTTAACACCATGCTTACAGGTGTGGTGTTTGTAAAAGCTACGGTTTCACACGCAAATGTAAGGATATGAATCTAATATCACACTTCTTTATGTGATCTAATATTTTGAGAAGTTGGTTAAGAACTTATTACTACAGAACCAATTGTCGTACTCTGCTCATAAATTACATTTCCTAACTTTAACATAAAATCAAAACCACCACACTTTTATTTGTCAACAGAACTACATTTAGTTACAATTCAAAGTGTAAATGCTAAATAATGTTACAGTTTTTAACTGTAGCATAAAGTGGAAATCCCTACGTCCTAATTTTCCACCAGAACCAGAATTAGTTACATATTAAAGTCTAATGCTAGGCATGTATTTTTACAATGCAAACCTTTTACCACATGTCAAACTGTAATACAAAGTATATATACCTACACTTCTTTAAAATACAAACATTTACTGCAAATTTTAAGTGTAATAACAAATGTTTATTCTTACAAAAAATATTACCACACAAAAATGTGTAACAATAGGCATGTATTGTTACAATTCTTACCTGTAACACAAATTTTGCATGCTTTTTTGTTGTACTTTTTTACTACAACCAAAATTTTGGTAACCTAAATGAACTACTTCAACTCATCAACATTCATATATACAAAACAAATTCTCAACTAGGGAATATAATTCATTTTGAACATCAAAACCATATTCTTTACATCTTCAATTCAAACTATAGCCCAAAGAATCTAGTCAATGTTGAGATATCTAAGTCATCCAAAAAAAGGACCACTAATCAAAAGATGCTAGTCTAAAATTACCATCAAAATTACTCGGCCCAGCACTTAGCATAATAATCCTACATGCTAGACAAAATAATATCGTAGTTGAAGATAGACAAGTGAAGTAAAGCCTCAAGTACACTTCTATGTGAAATCCAATTTCACCATATCAATTGTTGTCATCTCAAACCACCTTCATGCAAAGAAAAAAAGACCAATAGTTAAACATGTTGCAGAAATAACTTAAAACAACTATCTAAACGAAAAATAAAATCTAATACCATTTAAATCCACCCTAATTTTCTCAATCATAACAAAATTCAATAGATAATATTTGTCAAGCAATCACATTAATATTAGCCTAAGAATATAATAGAATATCAACATTATGATTATATAATGGAATAGGCTAATAATACTATAAGTAACAATATAAAATTTTCAAGTCGTTATTCTTATGTAATAGCTCAAGAAAGAAATCTAATTTTGATAAAATAAAAAAAGATCAAAAATATTGTGTATTTGAATGATCAAATAAATCATAGGTATGGCCACCTGTTGGCCATCTTATATCCTTACTTTCAGTAATCTTAGGAAAATGTACAACTGATCAAATTAAAAATTATGATACTTATAGGGCTAGGATATTTTAGCCGAATGAAGTCTTCTACTTTGGGCTCTGTTCTTCTATTTGAAAGCATTCCTAGACACACTCCAATAGTAGTAATTTTTCACTAAAAAGGACTGCACAAATCAAATTCAAGAACCTTTTCTTTTGCTCTCAACTAAGCATGAATACAAATCAGTTAGAATACAAATCAGTTACAAAAAAGTGCGTATTCCCCTATATTTAATTAAGTTGAATGGGGATGCTTACTTATAGATTAAAAACTTAGTTGTTCCAATTTCATTAGATGGAGAACTATACGAGTGATGTACCTGTTCTTCCTCCTATTGGTTAGCATGATGACACGTGTCTTCAATACTTGGATGCTTACTTCTTGTCCACTCCATTGGAAATAAATAAAAAATTACTAAGAAACACAACATCATTTATAACATACAAATAAACAAAAATTGAAACAAATGTAAACTAGCAAACAATTTTTGACAAGTTGAGAAGAAACAATAGAACTATCTAAGTTTTATCAAAATATAATAAAGATCATAATATACTAGGTGGTGGCGCTCATCCATTGTAACATCTCCAATTCTTTCTTTTGTCATAACAACTCTTGAATCTTTGATAATGACATATAAACTTTGGTTCCAATAATGTCCTGCCTCACAAACACAACATCTTCATTGTCATTAGATAGTTGTGTTGTACCCCATTGTTCCAAGTCAGGATCATTCTTTTCTTCCATGTTATTGCAATCTCTAGCTATTGTTTTCAACTCAAGTTGCCAATTACTTTCCATTAGCTATTCAACATAGAAATTTGTTTTGCTTGAGAAGTAATGATGAAAGGCTCATTATGACATTTGATATTTGTGAAGTTTGTCAATATAAATCTTTCCTCATTTTGCTTCAATCTTGAACCTTTCGATGAAGGTTAGTAAGCCACTAGGATACAATTATCAAACTTCAATAGCTCAAAATAACTAGTGCTTACAGCCTACCAAGGATCTAATCATGCTAGAAATTTAGATTTAGTAGGAGAATTGCCTCAAAAAGCAAATTTCCAAGGTTGTGATTGTGAACACTTCACCAATCTAAAATCTGGCAAGCTCTGGCATAGTGGATGAATAGAAACTTCCACCTCGATTAAAGTACTCCAAAAATCACAAAATAAAATTATGTAACACTCAACTCATTTGAGGAAAGTTTTTGAAAAAATTTAGAGCAAAACTCAATGTAGATCGCTTGGAAAAAATTCGGCAAATGACTACTCTGTTCTAGTGGATCTCCAAAGCTAGCAAATCAAATGCTTTGCCTCTATTGATATGATCCACACACCAATCAATCCTACAAATTCCACTCACTTTTAGCTGGAGAAGCAAGTAGAATTCTAGTGGTGAAGGCCAATTTTTGAGGTAGGAGAAGAAAAACTAAGCAAAGCTTCAACATATAATGCAATGCTTGAAGGAGGTTTTCGAGGGAATTGCAAAGAATCTAATTCTTCACACCTTTTTTGATATGGCCGATTCCTCTCTCATCTATATCTATACATAGATGCTGGATGGTGTGATGCCAAGGTGGCATCACACCTTCCATGAGGGGAGAGGGGGCAGGTGGGGTGCCAAGGTGGCAAATTTGAATTCAAATCTCATTTGAATTTCATGTGCATTTTAAATACATTTGAAATCTAATTTTAAGTTAATTAAGATACTTGATTAAAATGAACATTTCTTCTTAATCTTCCATCCAAAATGTATTCTTCTCATTAATTAAATTAAACACTTTAATTTAATTAATTATCATTTGACATAACTCTTAAATCAAATAAGCTTAACTCTTAAGCTCAATTTTGTTAAATTAACGCCTTAAATTAACTTAATTAATTAATTATCATTTGACATAACTCTTAAATCAAATAAGCTTAACTCTTAAGCTCAATTTTGTTAAATTAACGCCTTAAATTAACTTGACCAATTGTTGGTCACTTGGAACCATATAATTCACTCCTTAATTATTGGACTAATTTAACTCTTTAAATTAGTTGATTAATTTGGCACTTAAATTAATCAGGCCAAAATTTGACCTTCAAATTAGCACATCAAAATCTGTCACCTTGGAGTGATTCTCTAACTCTTAGAAAATTGTTCCAATAACTAAGAGGTTAATTTGCTTTTGTATGTGACCCAATAGGTTCTACCATTCATTGGATATGGGCTGACAACTCCTTCTGAATTTTGAATATCATATATTCATTTTAGTTTAAAACAACATTTAAACTAATCGACTCAATTCAATCAATCCCATTAATAGAAGAGTATCCAATCTCCATGGTCGATGTCCAACCTCAAGCCCATGGAGCCCAACTAATTGGCCAAAATGAATGATTTTAGAGAACCATTGTAGCTCTACGCGTACCATGCAAATATAGTCCTTCTTTTTCCTATCTCCTGAAAGAGGCCCGAGGCAAGATATTTGTTGGCTCCCTAATAGCCTCGACACTACATCGTTATTCCCAATGTTCAATTCCTTTGTGTGACTTTATCTTTGGAAAACTCCTTTTCCAAATTGTCACACAACCTTGTGCAAGGATTTCTTGGAATCAATCATTATAGAATACATAGGAGATACACTCGCCCTTCACAAAAGTGAGGAGTCGATTTTCATCTTGGATCTCAGAAACCTCCATGTCAAGTAGCGCATATCTAACCCCAACCCAAAATACTTGCTTAGTAGTCAAGGAAGAGTCAAAGCAAGAGTACCAGACGCAAGTTTACCGTAGATCCTCCGGTCAAAGGACTAATAATATGCATTAGCGTAAGTTAGAGAACTCGCCACAACCGACTTGCCACTACGGCTATCTAGTAGATTCTCCAATGGGCCTTTAGTGTCTTGTTCTCTAGCATACACCTATATCGCATACGGTTGCTCATGGAACGAAGCAATATCCAACTCTTAGATTTATGCAACATTAGTGCATGTTTATCCGGATCTTAGATGCCCTATCTCGTAGGATCCTATGACTTGGAAGATTTAAGATCACGATCGTGTGAAACTTATTCCATGTTCATCGAACCAAGTCCCATAGTCATGAGTGATCTAAGGGCTTCATCCAAATGCAAGTGAAGAAATAAAGAGCATAAGGTAAAGATGGCCATATAAAGAATATCATTCAATCAAGATTGTTTTACAAGGAAATAGCTTTACAAGGTCAATCTTATTGGCTTGTCGGGCACTATTCCAATAATCTTCTGCTTTCCCTAAAGCTAAGGCCCCATGGCCTTGAGACCCATCTTCCTAAGATGTCATTTAAAGATGTTTTGCGTTAGGGGTTTTATTAGTGGATTTGTTATATTCTCTTCCGAGGTAACTCTCTCCACTCGAATGTCACTTCTATCAATGATCTCCCATATCAAACGACATCACCTTAAAATGTGCTTGGATTTTTTATGAGATCCTAGCTCTTTGGCTTGTGCCACTGCCCAATTGTTGTCACAATAGACAACCACTACCTCAGCAATGCCAGGCACTATATTCAACTCTTAAATGAAGTTTTTCATTCAAACACATTTCTTTGTAGCTTCAAAAGCCGCAATATATTCTGCCTCTGTGGTAAAATCGGCTGTGGTATCTTGTTTGGAATCTTCCAACTCACCGCATCACCATTGAGGCAAAATATAAATCCATAAGTGGATTTTATGTCATCTGCATCAGATTGAAAACTTTAATCAAAAAAGCCCTCTAGTTTCAATTCTCCATTGCCGTATACCAAAATCAAGTCCTTAGTCCTTCTCAAGTAATAAAGGATTGCTTTAACGGCTATCAGTGACTCTTACTGGGATTGGATTGAAACCTATTTGTAACATTTAGCGAGTGTGCCACATTCAGTCTTGCCCACTGAACTGCATACATTATGCTATCAATAGTGGAGGTGTAAGCTATGTGGGACATCCTTTATCTCTCATTTTCAGTCTTAGAGGCCATAGACTTGGAAAGACAAATGCCATGTCCATGGGAATCAATCCCTTATTAAGTTTTTCCATACTAAACCTCTTTAGTATCTTATCAATGTACGGGGTTTGGGATAGCCCCAGCATCCTATTAGATCTATCTCTATAGATAGATATTTGCAATACATATGATGCTTCTCCCAAATCCTATAAGGAGAATTGTGTAGATAACCACATTTTAGTACACTCTAACATTCCTACCTTATTTCCAATGAGAAGGATGTCATCGATATAAAGCACAATAAACTGTATTGAACTTCCACTAGCTTTCTTATACACACATGGTTCATACACATTTTTGACAAAGCCAAACGATTTAACTGTTTTGTCGAAACATATGTTCCAACTTCAGGATGCTTGTTTGAGTCTATAAATAGATCTCTGGAATATACAAACCTTTTGCTCACTCCTCTTGGATGTAAAATCTTGTGGTTGCTCCATATAGATTTTTTCTTCAATATCTCCATTGAGGAAAATGATTTTTACATCCATTTGCCATATTTCACAGTCATAATATGCGGCTATGGCAAATAGAATTTGAATGGACTCAGGCATAGCGACCTGTGAAAAGGTTTCCTCAAAATTGATACTAGGTCTTTGAGTGTAACCATTTGCTATTAGTCGAGCCTTAAAAGTCACCACTTCTCTATCTACTCTAAGATTTTGCTTCTAAATCTACTTGCAACCAACGGGAACTACTCCCTTTGATGGATCAACAAAAGTCCACACTTTGTTTGAATGCATGGAGTCTATTTTGGATCTCATGGCTTCAAGCCAACATCCCGAATCTATGTTCGACATAGCTTCCTCATAGGTCTTCAGATGACTATTCGATTGCCCATCTCATAAAGGAATCCGAACCTTTTGGTTTGCTTTTTGATTCGGTCCAACCTTTTTAGAGGTTGTGTGTGAGGCACTAGTTGCTCATTTATCTCCACTACTTGTGGGATTTCTTGATCATCTCGAATTTCATCAAATTCAATGATAACACCATTTTTATCTAATAGAAATTTTTTTTCCAAAAAGTGGGCATTTCTTTAAACAAATACCTTTTGTTCCGAGGGATCATAGAAATAGTAACCCTTAGACTCTCTAGGGTATCCAACAAACTTGCACAAGGTGGATCTACTATCCAACTTATCTCCCACTATTCGTCTCACGTAGACGGGAGATCCCTAAACCTTGAGATATTGGTAAGAATGTGCTTTGCCATACCATATCTCATATGGTGTTTTGGGTATCGACTTTAAAGGTACTATATTTAGTAGCTTCTCCATCGTGTTTAAGGCGTGTCCCAAAAAGGATATGGGCACATTGGAAAATCTCATCATGGTGTGTACCATGTCTAACAAGGTACAATTTTTCCTTTCGGCAACTCCATTGTGTTGGGGTGTGCTGGGTGGAGTCCATTCAGAGAGAATCCTATTCTCCTTTAGATAATCCAAGAATTCAGTGCTCAAGTATTCTTCCCCTCGATTCGATCGAAGAGCTTTAATACTTAGCATCAATTGCTTTTCCACTTCATTCTTATACTCTTTGAACTTTTCAAAGGCTTCGGACTTGTTCTTCATAAGAAACATATGTTCGAACTGACTATAATCATCGGTGAAGGTTATGAAGTAGGAATAGCCTCCTCTCCCACTAACTCTTAGTGGTCCACAAACAACCGTATGGATAAAATCCAAAAGACTTGTGGAACGCTTCAATTGTCCCATAAAGGAGCTTTGGTCATTTTCCCCTTTAAACAAGATTCACAAGTAGTAAGATCCTTAGTGCCACTAACATTTAATGCTTTGAGAGCTTCTAACTTATTCATCATATTTATAAAAATATGTCAATTCTTGCACGCTATAATATGGCATCTTCTTGGTTAACTTTCTTTTACTTGATTAAATGTGCATTAGTGAAGGTTGAGAATCAACTATGTACAATCCATTCATTAATATACCTTGTGCAATTAAAGAATCATTCTTTAATGCTTTCAACATCCTATTCGATATAGAAAAATCAAATCATTCATTATTAAGAATGGGAATTGAAATAAGATTCTTAACAAGATTGGGTACATAATAAACTGGATCAAGTATAATGCAAGCCAACTTGATTATGCCTTGAAAAGTGGCCATAGCTCTTGCTTTATTTCCTAAGCAGAGGATCATATCCCCTTCACGAAGACTCCTTCTTTCCATCCCCTTTAACAAATTACAAAGATGATAACCGCTTGCGGTATCAAATACCCATGTGGAAGAATTAGTAATCATGTACAGTTCAATAAAGTACATAGCCTTCTCAAGGGTTACAAGGTAAGCTTTCTAATTTCTCTTTCAAATGCCCCTTCTCGGCATAATGGAAACAACTAGCTTTGATTTTAACCTTCTTCTTTACCCTCATGAAACTCTTCTCGGTTTACTTCCCTTTCGAGGAAGAATTTTTTCTCCTCTTCCTTTCTAGTACACCTAGGCCCTTCGACTTGGTGGAAGATGCAAACATAAGAGGCTTCTCCTTTCTCATAGTTGCCTCCATGGTCACAAGCATGATGACCAACTTGTTAATCGTAACTTCTCGCTTGGACATATTGAAGTTCATAACGAATTGGTCATACGATGGTGGTAATGCCTGTAGGATTAAATCCATGTAAAAGTCATTGTCCATGACCATATCTAAGTGTCCAAGCTCCTTGATGAGTCTAATCATCTTGAGGCCGTGATCATCGACATTAGACCCTTCACTCATCTTTGCCCTAAAGAGCTCTTTAGACAAAGTGAACCTTTCGTGTCTCTTTTGTACACCATACAACTCTTGCAAGTGTACATAGATTTCTCAAGCATGTTTCATGTGCTCACGAGTCTTTTAGAGCTCGTTGGATATGGAGGTCATCATGACGCATCTAACTTGTAGATCATCATCTACAAATTTCATGAACATTTCACGTTGTTAGTGTTGGAAATAGTGCCCAATAAGCCAATAGATTTGGCCCTATAAAGCTATTTTCTTGTAAAAACAATCTTGATTGAATGATATCTTGTATATGGCCACATTCATCTCACGCACCATATTACTTCACTGGCATTTGGATGAAGTCCTTAGATCACTTAAGACTACGGGACTTCGTCACGCACTAGGTGGTAATCATGAAATAAGTCTTACACAGTCATGATCTTAAAACATTCCAAGTTATAGGATCTTCAGAGACAAGACATCTAAGATCCGAATAGACTTGCACTAACGATGCATAAATCCAAGGGGTTGGATATTGCTCCATTCCATGAGCAACCGTATGTGATATGGGTTCGTGTTAGTGGGTGCTTGTTAGAGAACAAGGCATTGAAGACCAACTGGAGTCTCCACTAGGTAGCCGTAGTGGCAAGTCGGTAGTGGTTAGTTCTCCTGCTTATGCTAGTGCATATTATTAGTCCTCTAACCTGAGGATCCATGGTAACCTTGTGTTTGGTCCTCATGTTTTGACTCATCCTTGGTAACTTAGCAGGCCGTTCGAGGTGAGATTGGGTATATGCTACTTGGCATGGAGGTTTGTGAGATCCAAGAGGGAATCCGACTTCTCGCTTTTGTGAAGGGCGAGTACATCTCCTATGCATTCTATAATGATCGATTTCAAGAAATCCTTGCGCAAGGTGGTATGACAATTTGGCAAAGGAGTTTTCAAAAGTTGAGGTCATACAAAGGAATCGGACATTTAGAATATAAGCATAGAATCGAGGTTATTAGGGAGCCAACAAATATTTTGCCTTAGGCCTCTTTCGGGAGATAGAAGACGGAAGGACCGTATTTGCATGGACGCGTAGAGCTTTAAATGGTTCTCATATAGGCATTCATTTTGACCAATTAATTGGGCTCCATGGGCTTGAGGTTGTACATCGACCATGGAGATTAGGTACTCTTCAATTGATGAGATCGATTGAATCTAGTCGACTAGTTTAAAAGGAGTTTTAAACTCGAACGAATATTAAAAGCCAAAATTCAAAAGTTACAACGGGTTGTGAAGCTATGTCCAATGAATGGTAGAACCCAATGGATCACACACAAAATCCAAAAGACCTTCCTAATTGATGGAGGAATTTTTCTAAGTGTTAGAAAGATAACCTTTTTCCATGGCCGATTTTTGGGAGACTTTTGAAGATCAATTTTGGCTTGATTAATTTAAGTGTTAAATTAATCAATTAATTTAAGGAGTTAAATTAGGAAAATAATTAAAGAGTTAATTATTTGGTGCCACATTGATCATCAATTGATCAAAGTTAACTTAAGGGGTTAAGTTGACTAAAGTTAACTTAAAGAGTTAAGTTTACTTGACTTAATTGTTAAGTCAAGGTTATTTAATTAAATTAATTAGATTAATTTAATTAATGGAAGAACAAGGATTTTAAGAGCTAAAATTCAAATTGAATTTGAATTAATTTGGAATAAGATTCCAAGTTGCCAAGTTGGCAAGATGAAATTCAAATTCAATTGAAATTCAAATTGCCAACTTGCACACAACTAATTTTCGGTCCCCACATCCTCATGGGGCATCACACCTCACACACTCTATATATAGATATAGATTTGGACAAATTTTAGTGTAATTTTCAGCATTAGAAAATTAAATTCTAAATGATTTCCCTCCAAAAACCTTTCTAGGCAAGATATTCATGTGTTGAATTCTTCCTTTTCTTCCCTACCAAAACTCTCCAAAAATCGATCATACTCCATATCCATCTTCAGATCTAATCCAACTTAGGATATGGAGATTTAGGATCTCATCTTTGGTGTGTGGATCAACGTTGGAGGCGATTTCGCGTGAGATCGCTATTTCACAGTTTCCTACAGATCGTCTGACTTTTCAAATTTTTTATGTAATCTGTGATGCTATTTTTGATCAAAACTTTATACTGAAGATATACTAAGGTGTTAGGTATCTCCAAGATTTTTTTTTTCGAATTTATTGAGAGTTTTGGTTGGTCAAATTTGGAACTGTATCCGCTGCGCCAGATCCAGTCACGAATCTGCCAACACTTAGAGATTTGGTTTTCTTCCTTGGATCTTGCTTCTTGCTTCTAAAGGTAAGTATCTTCTTCTAATTCTGAATATATTGCATGTTATGACCCTGGTATGACCGATTGTCATTGGATTTGGTGTTTTAATATTGAATTATTGTGCATCCTAATGCCGATTGTTCCTTCAGTTGGTCAGTAGTGCATCACCAAATGTGTCCACGAGACTTTGATCAAAGACATAAGTCTGCTTTCTAGAGTCAAGAATTATTTTAAGATTTCTCAACCAATCTTGGAAGTTAGGCTCGATAAGTTTATTGGTTTCCAAAATTGATGCAAGTGGATTTTTAGCCATTTTGTTTGAAGATTTCGAAAATCTACAAGAGGCGAAAAAAGAGTATAAGCATATGATTGAATTTGATATTAAAAACATGTTCATGGTCTTTTAAGCATGTTTTTTTCCCACTATTTTTATCAAATTCTTCACCCCCAGAAGAATTCGTGAAATCATATTTCCTAATGAGAATCAAGATCTCAACAACTTGCAAGTAGACCCCCATACATGACAGCCATCCACAAGCAATCAAACAGTAAGCAACTTTCGATAATTGCTAATTCACATAGAGCCACGTACCCGTGTGCTGTCTATGGTACTAAGTGTTAAATCGTATCTACCAATCAATCTTTGACTCAAGACGGGCACCACATCATCCCCCGTGCACAAGTACCAATGTGTGAGCATTCCAAGTCAAAGTGCATGCTCACAACTTTCCTCCTAAGTGTGACCCCCGTACACAAGTGATATCACACAAAATTGGTAGCATCATCATAGCATATACTATTGGTAAAAGGCTTGGATTAATTAGAACTCTTTTAATTTCTATCCATTTCGACCTAATATTTGTAAAAGCACTAAGACATTCTAAGTGGAGGGTTTTTGCTTGCAAAGATATCATTATTTTATCTTCTTATTTAGGTTTTCCATATCCTAACCATGCATCTCATACATCAATAGGATATGGAAAGCATAAATAAGTAAATGCGCCTAGCATGCTCCTAGGGTGGGATGACCTTGAGCCAACCTAGTGGTGCACTTAGAGCCATAGGTGGACCACCTAGTTGATTTTAAGTGGGTTGATTAAATCTAGCTATTAAATAAGTGTATCTCATATATTCATGGGTCTTCAAAAGTCTCCAAGCCTCAATGATCTCCTTTACTCCATGTAACTTTTACATGAGAAAGAAATCCTCACTTCTAGTAATTCTACTCTCATAATATTTACAAGATAGAAATTAAGAGATATGCAAGCCCCAATTTAATACAACCCTTTTCAACAACTTGAAACAAATAAAATCGATATTAAAAGCTCATGATCATCCCCATTCATTCATCATCCATTTAACAATTAAATGAACAATAAACAAATCTAGAATTAACAATTAATTCCATCAATTAAATGCTAATCAGATTAACAAATAATTGACCATGCATAACATTTATGCAATATATTGGAGATTAACTTTAACAAGTTTTATGGAGCTTAGAAAAAATGTGAAACATTTTATTGAACACTTGCACAACACTTGTGCACCTACTATGTATGATGCAAAACTATTTTGAGCAAGGAATGAGACACAAAAAATAAGGCAAAACTTATCCTTAGGCCAAAAATGCCACTACCGCATGGGTTAGGTGTGTTGCCTAGGCAAGCACATGCACAACGTGCCCATGCTGCCTGGCTAGCGTTCGGCCATGTGCGGTAGGATGCATCTTCTAGCTTTAGGAGCGAATCGTCTTATTTTTTGCTCAACTTTTATACACCAAAAAATATAGGACACCTCCTAAACATGCCATCACACATTTTAAACAAAATTTTCAGATTCAAAATAGCTTTCAAAAGTGGAAATTCAAGTGTTCAATCAAGCTTCAAAAAACTAGTTTAAGTAAGAATCACATTCATCAAAAATCTCCAACAAAACTCCAATCAAATTTGATCCAAAGATGACCAAAACACATTAAGGTCAGATTTAACATGCTATATCAATATATAACAAAAATTAATGCTAAATCAACATTCAACATTAATAGCTATGAATTAAAACGTACAAATCATATGAATTAACACTTAAAATACATATTAGCATGCTTTCAATTCATCAAATAAAGAGCCACACACAACGACAACCAAACACTCCAATCCATCATAGGAATTAGAATTTGGTAATTTTGATCAATCTATCACATGAATCAATCATCAACAAAAAAAATACAAATCTAAGCATGATTTAGGCTCCAATACCACTTAAAAGTTGTGAGCCACTAGGATCTAATTATCAAATTTCAAAAGCTCAAAATAACTAGTGCTTACAGCCTACCAAGGATCTGACCATGCCACAAATTTAGATTTAGTTGGATAATTACCTCAAAAATCAAAATTCCAAGGTTGTGATGGTGAACACGTCACCAATCCAGAATCTAGAAGGCTCTGGCATAGCGGATGAACGATGACTTTTGCTACAGTTAAAATGCTCCAAAATCACAAAAAAAATTCAGGAACCTCTCAACTCCTTGAGGAAAGTACTATAAAAATTTAGAGAAAAACTCGATCTGGATCGCTAGGAAAAAATTTGGCAAGTGACTGCTCTATTCCAGTAGATCTCCAAAGTTAGCAAATCAAATGCTTTGCCTCTATTAATATGATCCACACACCAATCAATCCTCTAAATTCCATGCACTTTTAGGTGGACAAAGCAAGTAGAATTACAGTGGTGAAGGCCAATTTTTGAGGTAGGAGAAGAAAAGCTAAGCAAAGCTTGAACACATGATTCAATGCTTGAAGGAGGTTTTCGAGGGAATTGAAAAGAGTCTAATTCTGCACACATTTTTTAATGTGGCCGATTCCTCTCTCATCTATATCTATATATAGATGTTGGATGGTGCGATGCTAAGGTGGTGTCACACCTTCCATGAGGGGAGTGGCCATGTGGGGTGCCAAGGTGTCAAATTTGAATTCAAATCTCATTTGAATTTCATGTGCATTTTAATTATATCTGAAATCTAATTTCAAGTTAATTAAAATGCTTGATTCAAATGAACATTTCATTTGGATTTTTCCTCCAAAATGTATTCTTCCCATTAATTGCATTAAATACTTTAATTTAATTAATTATCCTTTGACTTAACTCTTGAGTCAAAAAGTTAACTCTTAAGCACATTTTTGTTAATTTAACTCCTTAAATTAACTTGACCAATTGATGGTCACTTGGCACCATATAATTAACTCCTTAATTATTAGTCTAATTTAACTCTTTAAACTAGTTGATTAATATAACACTTAAATTAATCAAGCCAAAATTTGACCTTCAAATTGGCAGCTCAAAATCAATCACCTTGGGGTGATTCCCTAACGTTTAGAAAATTGCTCTAATAACTAGGAGGTTAATTGGCTTTTGTGTGTGACCCAATAGGTTATACCATTCATTGGATATGGACTCACAACTCCTTGTGACATTTGAATATCATATATTCATTTTAGTTTAAAACAACTTTTAAACTAATCGACTCAATTCAATTAATCCCATTAATTGAAGATTATCCAATCTCTATCGTTGATTCCAACCTCAAGCCCATGGAGCCCAACTAATTGGCCGAAATGAATGCTTTTGAAAAATCATTGTAGCTTTATGCGTACCATGCAAATACGGTCTTTTCGTCTCCTATCTTTTGAAAGAGGCCTAGGACAAGATATTTGTTGGCTCTCTAATAGCCTCGATACTATGTCTCTATTCCCAATGTTCAATTCCCTTGTGTGACCTAATCTTTGGAAAGCTCCTTTTCTAAATTGTCACACCACCTTGCGCAAGGATTTCTTATAATCGATCATTATAGAATACATAGGAGATGCACTCGCCCTTCACAAAAACGAGAAGTCAAATTCCATCTTGGATCTCACAAACCTCCATGCCAAGTAGTTTATGCCCAAACTTAACCTAAAATACCTGCTAAGTGGTCAAGGAAGAGTTAAAGCATGAAGACCAGACACAGGGTTACCATTGATCCTCAGGTTAAAGGACTAGCATAAGTTGGAGAACTCGCTACTACAGACTTGCCACTATGGCTATCTAGTAGATTCTTCGGTGGGCCTTTAGTGCTTTGTTCTCTAATAAGCACCACTACCACGTACCCATATCTTACACGGTTGCTCATGGAACGAAGCAATATCCAACTCTTGGATTTATGCATCGTTAGTGCAAGTCTATTCAAATCTTAGATGCCCTGTCTCATAAAATCCTATGACTTGGAAGATTTAAGATCACGACTGTGTGAGATTTATTCCATGGTCATCAAACAAAGTCCCATAGTCATAAATGATCTAAAGGCTTCATCCAAATGCAAGTGAAGAAATAAAGAGCTCAAGATGAAAATGGACATATAAAGAAGATCATTCAATCAAGATTATTTTACAAGGAAATAGCTTTACAA
This sequence comes from Jacaranda mimosifolia, assembly GCA_018894105.1. Classification (NCBI taxonomy): domain Eukaryota; kingdom Viridiplantae; phylum Streptophyta; class Magnoliopsida; order Lamiales; family Bignoniaceae; genus Jacaranda; species Jacaranda mimosifolia. The sequence continues at coordinate 24,136,041 of CM032119.1, forward strand.
GGCCAATCTTATTAGCTTGTTGGGCACTATTCCAACATTCAAAACCCAATCACAATCAAACAATACTAGTTTTCATCCATCTAAATATTCTAACTCAATTGTGTCCTTTACAACTCCATAGTAATGCAACTTGCTTAGTATAGGACGAGTATCTCTCATACTTGCAAAACTCGAAGTCCACACTGTTACCATTAGCCAACTATTTTAAGTTTTTTTGTTTTTATCACGATCTTTTATGTGAAATCTGAATCCATTAACTATGAACCCACTAAATCATTTTCCAATCATATTTAGTCCTTTAGCTAACAACTTTAAACCCTTAGAAATGGCATCATTGTCATCCAATTGCATACCTTTGACCTATAGAGAAAATACCAAAAAATAAAATATAAACAAATCTTTTAGCTGAAAAAAGATTCTAACAAATAATTCAACATATAAAATCTTTAAAAACTTACACGATCTTTGAACCAAGACGCAAATGTTTCACTATAGATATGATGGATTTTCTGCTCTAATGAAGAAGGATTTTCATTGACAATTATAGTCTTCTGTTCACTACAAATATCAAACTATATATAAAAAAGATCAATTGGTCAAGTAAAATTAATCAAGCATTAAGATAACTTACTTAAAATATTGCTCAATGTCTTTGCAATTGAACAACATATATCTATGTGCTTGTGATAATGTGTTATTATCCAATCTCATAGTGCTTATCTTTCCAGCTGGCCTTTCTCCTATTGAAAAGACATCAAAGCTCTCTTTGCAAATTTCATTAATGAAATCATTCCTTCCAATTTGATTAAATCTTATCTTAATATTATTAGATAAATACATAGAACAAAAAGTGAGACATTCATCCCCTATATACCCTTTCTGCAATTGAACCCTCTAGGCGACTTTTGTTTTGAACATATGATTTTAAGGTAGATAAATACCTAGGGAATAATAAAACATATTAAAATGAAATTATTGAAAAAGAGAAGTACACTACTAATAGTAAATAAATCTTTATATGTACCTTTCAATTAGGTACATCCAACGATAATGAAATGGGCCTGCAATTCCAACTTCGGAAGCCAAATGAAAGGATAAGTGTACCATAATATCAAAAAATAAATGAGGAAAAATCCTTTGAAATTGACATAATATCTCTGGAATATCCTTTTCCCATTTTAATTAAATGACCAGGTCGAAGGACTTTACAACACAATTCTCTAAAGTATCTACACAATCGAGTAAGAGGAGGCCACACTGATTTTGGCAAAACTTTTCTCAAAGCTAATGGAAGTAGTTGTTGCATCAAGATATGATGATCATGACTTTTCAACCTAAATATTTTGAATGTATTTAGCTTAACACATCTTGATATGTTTGATGAATATCCATCTGGAACCTTTATTTTCTATAAGACTTTGAAAAAATATCTCTTTTTCTTTCTTATTCTTTGTAAATGAGGCAGCAGGTAAGAAACTTTTATTGGGCTCCCCTTCTTTTGGATAAAGACTTGGCCTGTCAAAATCAGTGCTTTGCCAAGAAGAACATATGGATAAATGAGGTAGCAGGTAAGAAACTTTTATTGGGCTCCCCTTCTTTTCAATATGCATGGCATCGAGATTATGGCAAACCAAGTTATCTTTCCAATATGGTTGTTTTCTCGAACCATTAGGCATTTCTGGATTATTAGTCACCAATTTTCCAAATTGACTGGGATCACAAAACGTTAACTCATCAAGTATCATAGAACTTGTTAATAGTGAAGGAGCACCTCTTACTGCTTCTTTACCATCAAAGGAACTTGAATCCTTCTGATAAGGATAACTGCAAGGCAAAAACCGATAATGGCCTATGTAGCATTCGTTATTTGAAAAATGCAACCATAAAGATGATACCTCTTTGTGACAAAGAGGACAGGCAAAATAACCCTTGGTGCTATGACCAAACAAGTAAGCATATGTAGGAAAAGCACTAATATTCCACATTAATGCAACCCGCATTATAAAATTTTGCTTCTTTGCTGCATCATATGTTACCATGCCAACATCCCATAATTCCTTCAACTCTTTTATCAAAGGCTACAAATACACATCAATATCATTTTCAGGTTGAGTTGGGCCAGGAATAATCAATGATAATGAGGTTTCTTCATACACATCCAAAGAGGTAGGTTATATGGTATCAAAACTACAGGCCATGACTATAATTTACATTCATAGTTCTAAATAGATTAAATCCATCTGAAGCCAACCCCAATCTTACATTGCAGTGACCTTTTACAAATTTAATATTTTTATAATCAAAATTATGCGAAGCGAAAGAGTCAGCTAGATGCCTTATATTTCCATCTTTTGGACAATTTTCAGTATGCCATGTCATAAAAGATGCTATTTTTGATGACATAAATAACTACTGCAATCTCGGCTTTAGAGGAAAATGCCGCATAGATTTGAATGGAACATTTTTACCTCCTACTTTATCAACCCACCTTGGTTGATGACATGTTTTACATTCATTTCTCCTCTCATTAGTATAACATACAATCATTTAGACAAGCATCTATTTTTTCATAATTCATCCCCAGTTCTTTTAATAGCTTCCTTGTATCATACCAAGATTTTGGTAGTTGGACACCCTCTGGGAATGCTTCATTTAATAAAGCAATCATCATGTTAAATGACTTATTAGTCCAATTGCGAAGACACTTTATATGAAGCATTCTTATAAGAAAGGAAAGTTCGGAGAATTTTTTACAGCCTGGGTATACATCTTGTTGAGAATCTTCTATCAACTTATAAAACCTCTCAGTCTCAACATTAGCACTTTCATTTGCAAAGTATCCCATATTCGATATGAGAAAGTCCTCATTTTGCTACCTAAATGCATCATTTAACAAACATTGCATATCATCTAGTGCATCCATGCCTCATGCATTAGAGGTACTATGCGATTATGATGAAGATAAACTAGGAAACTAAAGTTCACCATGTGCCACCCACTAAGTGTAGCCCCTTATGGAACCTTCACAAATTAAATGTTTTTTCACAATTTCTCTAGTTCTGCATACCCTATTCTTGCATTTTCTGCAATGACACAATATCATTCTTGAGATATTTGAGTTTCTAAATGCAAAATTTATAAATCCTTCAACTCTAACTCTGTATGCATTACTTGTCCTAGGCTGGTCCATCCAACTTTTATCCATTTTGAAGCGCAAGATATAAGTCACTATAAATATGCAATATCTCAAAATCTCAAGCCAACAAAGAAATTAGAGAGTCCAATGAAACTATGCTAGTCTGGTTAATTCACACAAATAGATGTTGTAATGATAAGAAAAAGTCAAATAATAGAAATCAAATTAGAAAAAACTAAAATGAAAATTAAAACTTATTGTATGAACTTAACAAAAATTTAGAAATAACCTATATGAAAAATATAAAATTTATAACTAAAATACCTTAAGAGTCAACTATGACATCTACAACTATAAATGTATAAAAGATTTAAATATCAATAGCTTTGTAACTTACTCGAAGTTTCATTAGATTGAGAATTTTTCAAGTGATGACTTAATGATTCTCTTGTAATGCCTGTTTGAGGTTTCAAATTCTCACCATCTCTAGTAAAATAAAATAATAAAAAGATAAGGTATCATTTATGCTTGTTTATGCCATAATATATAAAGACATACAAGAAATTGAGAAAAGATCTTTGTTCATGCAAGTGGTGAAATATAAAGGAGACAAGGTTTTTCAATTAATTTGCCCCCACTAATATAAATTTATTAAAATAAATTTCATAGCAAGATTTTCATAGTCCAGTTGATTAGAGAACTCATTTGGCCAGGAGGTTGTTTAGGGTTTGATTCTAGATGAAAGCAAATTGAATTTTTGGTTGGATTTTCATCTTTCTAATCTCTGACATAGAATTTTAATAGTCTGGCTAGTTAGAAAACTCATTTAGTGAGGAGGTAGGCTAGGGTTCGATTCTTGATGAAAGCATATTGCATTTTTGGTCGGATTTTCATGTTTCAAGCTAAGTTAATTTCTGCATTAAAGTTCACAGAATTTTCATAGGCCAGCTGGTTAGAGAACTCATTTACTGAGGAGGTGGTCTACCGTTCGATTCTAGATAAAACCATATTGTATTTTTGGTTGGATTTTCACCTTTCAGATTAAGTTAATTTATGTAGTAGAGTTCACCAAGGTCTCATAGTCCAACTGGTCAGAGAACCCATTTAGTGAGGAGGTGGCTTAGGGTTCGATTCTAGATGAAAGCAGATTGAACTTTTGGTTGGATTTTTACCTTTCAAGCTCATTTAACTTTCTGCAGTAAAGGTTCCAGAATGGACGATCCTACACAAGAGAAAAAAACAACAAAAGATGGAAAAGTATGAGTCTTGAAGCTATGAAATTATCTGTTGACATAAAAATAATGGATACAAAGAAATTTACATCATTAGGAAAAACTCATAAAATTGGTATTCTAAATTGTTTGTTACATTATTGCAGGCTATTTCCTTCCTCTCATGTCAATTGTTTACTCAACGTATGAATATGTTACATTTCAAACTATATTCAAAATATATTTAGGAAAATATAAGGAAAAAGTGATGACAAAGACAATGATAAATTAACAATACAAAATACATATTTCATAGAGAGGTATGAATAAGAAAAAGCACAAAAAAGAGATAGCAAAGATATTTCAGTGATACAATATTTGGTTTGACTGCCAACTTGCACAAATAAATTAAGGCCCTCAGTAAAATGTCCCATTTGCAGTAATCACTTTTGCAACACAGGGAAAGGGCACAGATTTTGTTCCTAAAGAAAGAAATTGATCAGAAAAATGGTTTCAGGCTTTGCCTGTTACCAAAACTAAGAGCATGGGAACGAATGAAAGTACAGAAGAAGATTAAAAGTACTGAGTTTGGAAATCTTAAGAAATCAACATGTGATATATACACTCAAAAAATGTCAATCCTGATTGATTATGTCTAGAAAAAAAAAAAATCCTGCTACAGATGCATGAGATGTGCATTTTCACCACTAAACAAATACCCTGGCCTTAGATTGTGGAGTCAGGAAAAACAAATACTCTTTTGAGAGTGTCTAAACTATGAGGATGTTCTTTAAGATGAAAGAAAAACATTAAAACAATAATTCAACTAGAATTGGACTATGGTACACAGATATTGTACACTGACATTAATAGACAAGAATGGAATATGTACGGGGGAACTCTGTAACCAACAAAGTGTAAAGTGCATATTAACGAGGGATGCTTAAGAAGTAGCTTAAATAATGTTCAAATAAATATTAAGCTCACTAATAACCAAATAACACGAATTGTCTTGCAACGAAAAATACTTGAAAATGATTAGTTCAGACATTCTCGTAAAAATAATCAACATCGAGTGAGATAAACGTGCAAAAGCATAAAGGTTTTGTGTATAAACCAGGCAGGAAAAGAGGTACCCCCAGCACTGAAGCAAACATTGTCAAACAATAAATAATTATGAAAATAACTTGCATCAAACGATCCTTTTCTTCTGAAATGCAGAGATTGTGGATGTATATTTAATTGTAAAGAAAGTTCCTAATATAACTTAGAAATCAAAAAGAAATAGAGCAAAAACGAAAGTGGAATCATCAAATATACCAGAAATTTATCTACTAATGACCAAATACAACAATATATTGTAGTACACTTGTATTTTCTTCATCAGATTATTTATATATAATACATCAATTACGAATTAGAAAGAAAACTTAAATAAATAAATTATATTGTCATTATGGTGAGATTAATTAGGGAAGAAAATTATATCCTTGGCATCCTCCATTTTGTTTGGGCTTCTTGTTAAAATTGTTCTCTACAATGTGCTAGTCCATATCCAAGTCATAAGAGAAACATAATTTGCAATCATTGAACTACGTTAGAACTTTTAGGCATAGTAGACCCAGTCTATAATAACGAATATTTCATATTATTGAGGTGAAATGTTAGATATAGGCTACCAATGAAGATGGAGGACAAGTCATGCTAAACAGCGACACTATACCAATTGAAGAAGAAAAACAACAATATTTATGGAAAAAGACTATAATAACACATTCATATTATTGAGGTGAAATGTTGGATATAGGCTACCAATAGAGAGGGGGGGGGGGAAGAGAGACAAAACAAGCACGAGTATCTTACTGATAGAGAAATTATATATCTCTTTTATACAAAATCTTTGTATATATGATTTAGCAAGAAAAATTTGTCAATCTTAAAGTCAAATGAAGATTACAAGACACCAAAACAGACATAATTATGGATATACATACCTCTATCCATAGAGCTTTTCCATTCTAGGATAGAACCTTTTGAACTCAAAAAGAATGGAGAAACAAAAACTCAATACCCAACATAAATATCTGTTAAAGAAAACAAAAAATAAGAACAAAAAGGAAAACAAAACAAGAAACATGAAAGTTATTCACAAACTTACCTTCCAACCATCAAGACATGCATATTCTGAAGAACCCTACCCTGGAGGTCACCACCCACAATAGATTAAATATAGCTTCCACTGATAATCACTCTCAGAAAGAAATGGAAAGTGACTATGTGTTATATAGAGAATGAAAAATTTAAGGATTTCTAAGAATTGAAAAATGAAATCAATTTAGAGCTAGGTAATTGAAGAGAGAAGATGAGAGAGAGATGTAAAGGTAAGAAAAGTGAGATTTGGGAATTTTAGGAACATAAGGATTTTTTGGCGGGGGAGCTGAAATTGTATAAGCCCTCTAGTGGGAAATTTTTTTATTTTTCATATTTAATTTTTTAAGCCAAATAACGACATCGTTTTCTAATAGAAAAGAAATATCAAAATGATCAATAGTACATACACCTACATTTTTTTAAAACTTTGACAATATTATACTTATGCTTACACTTGGAAAAGTGTAAGGAAAAATGTGTGGTTATATCCATATTTTCTTGTAGTGCTACAATCTGCTGCACTAGGAGAAGACTGCATTAAAAAGTTCAATCAAATCTTCATCTCTTTGGTTGGAATTTGCTATCTAGGTAATTTTCTTACCTAAATCCACTTTAGTAGCATGAATTAAGATCCTTAGGGAGGTGTAATCAAGTTTGATTTCAGTTTTTAATTATTTTATAATTAGATTCTTGGCTTACACCTTTTTTCAGTTGGAATAGTACCCAGAGCCAATTGGATTAGCATGTAAACTATTTCACTTGTGATACAATCTTGATTGAATGATATTCATATTCAATGGCTATCTTCATCTTATGTTTATTTTTACTTCACTAGCATTTGGTTGAATCCCCTTGATCACACAAGACTATAGGGAGTTGGTCACGCACTGGGTGGTGATCATGAAATAAGTCTTACACGATCGTGATCTTATAACATTCCAAGTCATAGAATCTTATGAGACAGGGATTTAAGATTCGGATAGACTTTCACTAACGATGCATAAATCCAAGGGATTGGATATTGCTCTATTTGATGAGCAATCTATGTTAGACATGGGTACATGTTAGTAGATACTTGTTAGAGAATAAGCTCCCTGAAGACCCGCCCAGAGAATCCACTAGATAGCCCAATGGCAAGTCAGTAGTGACAAATTCTCCTACTTACACTAGTGCATATTATTAGTCCTTAGACCTGAGGATCCATGGTAACCATATGTCTAGGTCCTCATACCTTGACTCTTCCTTGACCACATAGCGGGTCACCCAGGGTGAGATTAGGTATGAACTACTTAGACATAGAGGTTTGTGAGATATAATATGGGATCCATCTCCTTATCGTTGTGAAGGACGAATGCATCTCCTATGTATTCTATAATGATAGATTTCGAAAAACCCTTGCACAAGGTAGTATGATAATTTGGAAAAGAAGTTTTCCAAAGACGAAGTCATAAAGAGGAATCGAACATTGGGAATCGAAACATAGCTATCGAAGCTATTGAAAAGCTGGCAAATATCTTGTCCTTGGTTTCTTTCAGAAAATAGGAAACAGAAATACCGTATTTGCATAGTAAGCATAGAGCTAGAATGGTTCGCCAAAAGCATATTCATTTTGACCAATTAGTTGGGCTCCATATGTTGGAATAGTACCCTGAGACCAACTAGGTTGGTGTTGTAAACTATTTCACTTGTGATATAATATTAATTGAATAATATTCTTTAAATGGCCATCTTCATCTTATGCACATATTTACTTCGCTAGCATTTGGTTGAAGTCCTTAGATCACACAAGACTACGGGATTTGGTCGCGCACTAGGTAGAGATCATGACGTCCTGATCACGCACTAGGTGGTCATTATGAAATAAGTCTTACACCGTCGTGACCTTAAATACTTCCAAGTCATATGATCTTATGAGACCAAGGGTGTCTAAGATCTTGATAGACTAGCACTAACGATGCATTAATCCTAAGAGTTGGATGTTGCTCTATTTCATTAGCAATGTCATATAATATGTGGGTGCATGTTGTTGGGTGCTTATTAGAGAACAAAACACTAAAGACCTGCCTAGAAATCCACTAGATAGTCGTAGTAGCAAGTTTTCCAACTTATGCTAGGACATATAATTAGTCCTTTGACTTGAGGATCTATTGTAACCTTGTGTTTAGGTCCTTATGCTTTGACTCTTCCCTAGGGATATAGCGGGTCATTCAAGTGGAGATTGAGTATGAGCTACTTAGATATGGAGGTTTATAAGATCTAAGATGGGTCTGACTCCTCGTCATTATGAAGGGCGAGTACATCTCCTATGTATTCTATAATGATCGATTCCATGAAATCCTTGTGCAAGGTAGTGTGATAATTTGGAAAATGAGTTTTTCAAAGATGAGGTCAAGATAGAGAATCAAACATTGAGAATAGAAACATAGTATCGAGGCTATTGGGGAGCCGATAAATATCATGCCTTAAGCCTCTTTTAGGAGATAGATGACGGAAAGACTATATTTGCATGGCACTCATAGAACTAGAATGGGTCTCCAAAAGCCTTCATTTTGGCCAACTAGCTAGGCTCCATGGGCTTGAGGTTGGACATCAACCATGAAGATTGCGTACAATTCAATTAATGGAGATTAATTGAATTAAGTCAATTAGTTTAAATGAATTTAAACTAAAGTGAATATTTGATATTCCAAAGTCACAAAGACTTGTGAGCCATGTCCAATGAATGATAGAACCTAACGGGTCACACAGGAAAGCTAATTGCATATCATAGGCAATAAAGGAGAATTTTCTAAGAGTTAGAAATATTCTCACATGATCGATTTGGAGGTGGTTAATTGACACAAATGTTGTGGTCATTTTTTTGGCTTGATCAATTTAATTGTTAAATTGATCTAATTAATCTAAGAAGTTAAATTAAGACCAATAATTAAGGATTTAATTATTTGGTGCCACATGACTATCAATTGGTCAAGTAAAGGGATTAAGTTAGCAATTGCTAGCTAAAGGAGTTTAGCTAATTGACTTAAAGAGTTAAGTTAAGATGATTAATTAAATTAAAGGAGATTAATTTAATTAAAATGGAGAATTAATTTTAGGTGGAAAAATTCAAATGAAAGGTTCATTTGGTGTGGCATTAGAATTTATTGGGATGAGATTTCATAAGATGAAATGAAAATTTCAAATGAAATTCAAATGCACATAAAATTCACATTCATGCTAACTTGCAATGAAAGTGGCGGTCCTTCCCCTTGAGGAAGGTATGATGCCACCTTGGCATCACACCATCCTCCCTCTATATATAGATACAGAGTGGGGCGACCAAAAAGAGTTGCAAGACATCACATTTCATGTGAATTGGATTCTCTCAAATTTTCCCTCCAATTTTCAAGTGTTGCATCATGTGTTGAAACTTCACTTCTCTTCTTCTCCAACCTCGAATTCAAACCTTCATCCTTACATGTTCTTATCTTTATTCTCCAGCTGTTATTGAGGAGAATTGGTGTTGCATCAGTGTGTAGATCTTAACGTTAGAGGTAAGATAATTGGATTGTTGTGCTTTTTGGAGATCCAATTTCTGGCAGTAACTTTCGAGCCTCCTTTGGAGATTGAGCTGAATTTTAGATTGAAGATACATCAAAGAGTTAGTGATATTTTGGTGCGAGTTTCACTCAATCGGAGTTCATTTGCCTAGTCAAATGTTGATTGAAATTTGTTGTACCGCTGGAAGATAGCTTTTGAGTGCCAAAGGATTTCTTCTTGCTTCCTTATTTTTTAAGCAAAACAAGGTAATTCTCCATCTAAATTTGAATTAATGAAATGTTTAGATCCTTGTTATCATGTGTAGCCTAGTTAATTTTCATTTTTAATGTTTTGATTATTGGATCCTATGGCTACATGTGACTTCAAGTCATAGGCTTGAGGCTAAACATCAACCATGGAAATTGGGTACTCTTCAATTAATAGAAATTAATTGAAAGACTTGTTAGTTTAAAAGAGTTTAAACTAATATGAATATTTCAATATTCAATATATCATAAAAGTTGGGAGCCCATGTCCAATAAATGGAAAAACCTAATGGGTCACACACAAAAATCTAAAAGAAGTTCTATTTGATGGGAGGAATTTTCTAAGGAGTTAGAAAGTTCACCATTGTTGTTTTCGTGAAGAAATCAGTTGACTAAATTTTTGGTCATTTTGGCTTGATTAATTTAATTGTTAAATTAATTAAAATAATTTAAGGTGTTAAATTAGACCAATTAGATTAAGATTAATTTAATTGATGTCATATGGCTATTAATTAGTCAACTTAACTTAAAGAGTTAAGTTGACACTTTTTAACTTAAAGAGTTAAGTTAATTGACTTAAAGAGTTATGTCTAGTGGATTAATTAAATTAAGAGTTAATTTAATTAATATGAGGAATTAGTTTTGGAGGAAAAATTCAAATGAAAGAGTTCATTTGAAGTTAACTTGAAATTAATTTGAAAGACATTTCATCAGACAAAATGTAGATTCAAATTAAAACCTAGTCAAGTGAAATTCACATTTCACATGCAAGTAGATTGCCAACTTGGCATACCACCTCATGGAGGGTGTGATGCCAACTTGTATCACACCATGCACTCTATAAATAGAGAGAGGTGGCCGGCCATAGGGTGATTAACATGCTAGATTCCATTTTTCTCTCCAAAAGTGTGTTTCACTCATGTGTTGAAGTTTCACTGAAAGTAAGTAAGGTACTAGGATCCAATAATAAAACTTCAAAAGTTTAAATAAACAAGTGTTTTACAAGCAACCAAGGATCAAAACATGCTTTAGGATTTAGATTTGGATAGAGAATTACCTTGATTAGCAAAATTCAAAGGTAGATTGAAGAACTCTTTCTTCAAAATAGAATTTGCCAAGCAGTGGTGCAACTGGAAGAGAAAAACTTTTGCACGATCCAAAGGACTCCAAAAAATCCAAAAAAAAATTAGTAGATCCTCAACTCTTTGATGAAGCTAAAATTTCAAATCAAAACTCCTTCTAGATCTCCTAGAATAAAATTGCCAAGTGACTAGTCTTGCAGATGGATCTCCAAAGGTTTAACAAACCATTTGTTGTGCCTCTATCGAAATGATCCACACACCAATCCGATTCCCTACTACTCCTCACTTTTAGATGGAGAAAGAGAGAAGAGAAGAGAGTGAGATGGCCAATTTCGGGGTTGGAGAAGAAAAGAGAGGTGAACTTCAACACATGAGTGAACACCTTGAAAACGGAGGGAAAAAGTAAGAATCTAATTCTTCACTTGGATTGCAAGTGGCCGCCCACCCTCACCTCTATATTTATATATAGAGGGAGGATGGTGTGATTCCAAGTTGGCATTACACCTTCCTCAATGGGGGGTATTGGAATAGTGCCCAGCAAGCCAATTAGATGGGCATTGTAAACCATTTTACTTGTGATACAATCTTAATTGAATGATATTAATAATATGGCCATCTTTATCTCATGCTTATATTTTCTTCATTTTCATTTGGTTAAAGGTCTTAGATCACTTTAGACTATGGGACTTGGTCACGCACTAGGTGATGATCATGGAATAAATCTTATACGGTCGTGATCTTAAATCTTCCAAGTCAAAGGATCTTAAGAGATAGGGCATTTAAGATCCGGATAGACTAGCATTAATGATGTACAAATCCAAGGAGTTGGATATTGATCTATTCTATGGGCAATCCAATATAAGATATGGATCCATATTAGTAAATGCTTGTTTGGGGACAAGGCATCGAAGACCCACTGGAGAATCTACTAGATAGTCGGAGTAGTAAGACGGTAGTAGCAAATTCTCTCGCTTACGCAAGTGTATATAATTAGTCCTTTGACCTAAGGATCCATGGTAATGTTGTGTTTAGGTTCTTATGTATTGACACCTCCTTAGTCACTTAGCAGGCTGTTTAGGTAGTGACTGGCATAAGCTACTTAAACATAGAGATTTGTGAGATCCAAGATGGAATTTGACTCCTCGTCTTTGTGAAGGGCGACTACATCTTCTATGTAATCTATATTGATTGATTTCAAGAAATCCTTACGCAAAGTAGTTTGATAATTTGGAAAAGGAGTTTTCCAAAGATGGGGTCATAAAGTGGAATCGAATATTAGGAATAGAGACATAGTATCGAGGCTATTAAGGAGTCAGCAAATATCTTTCCCTAGGTCTCTTTCGAGAGATAGAAGACGGAAGAACCGTATTTGCATGGCATGCGTAGAGCAAAAGCATTCATTTTGGCCAATTAGTTGGGCTCCACGGGCTTGAGGTTGGACATCAACCATAGAGATTGGGTATTCTTCAATTAATGGAGATTAATTGAATTTAGTCAATTAGTTTAAAGGAGTTTAAACTAAAATGAATATACGATATTCAAAAGTCACAAGGAGTTGTGAGTCCATGTCCAATGAATGGTAGAACCTATTGGGTCACACACAAAAGCCAATTATGTTTCCTAAGTAATAGAGGAACTTTCTAAGTGTTAGAAAATTCTCTCCATGGAGGCCAATTTTTGGGTGATTGAAGTTGAGATCAATTTTGGCTTGATTAATTTAAGTGTTAAATTGATCAACTAATTTAAGGAGTTATATTAGACAAATAATTAAAGAGTTAATTATATTCTGCCATGTGACCATCAATTGGTCAAGTTAGCTTAAAGAGTTAAGTTGACAAAATTAAGTTTAAAGAGTTAAGCTAGTTGACTTAAAAGTTAAGTCAAGAATTAATCGATTAAATTAAATAATTTAATTTATTTAATGAGAAGAATATTCTTTGGAGGGAAAATTCAAATGATAGGATCATTTTAGTGTGGCATTTAATTATTTTGAAATTAAATTTTAAATGTAATTGAAATGCACACAAATTCAAATTAGATTTGAATTTACCAACTAAGCATGCATGGCATGCATGTTGGCGGTTCCCTCTCCTTGAGGAAGGTGTGATGCCACCTTGGCATCACACCATCCTCACTCTATATATATATATTCTATATATAGATATAGAGTGAGGGGGCGGCACACACAACTTAGCAAGTGAAGAATTAGATTCTCACTTTTCCCTCCATTTTCAAGGTATTCATTCATCTGTTGAAGATCACCTCTTTTCTTCTCCCTACCCTAAAATTGGCCATCTCCCTATCAACTCTCCTCTCTTTCTCCAGCAACAAGTGAGGAGTATTAGTATTTGGAATGGTGTTTGGATCATTTCAATAGAAGCAAAATACTTGGTTTGATAAGGCTTTCGAAATCCACCGGCAAGACCAGTCTCTTGTCGACTTTATTCCAAGAAATCTAGAAGGATTTTTGAGCTGATACAGTCTCTTGTCAGTGTGTTGAAGATGCTTGCAATGCATTCAAGTTGACAAATTCAAAATATAATTTGAATTTGTATGCATTTCAATTAAATTTGAAATCTAATTTCAAATTAATTAAATGCCACACTAAAATGATCTTATCATTTGAATTTTCCCTCCAATATATATTCTTCTCATTAATTAAATTAAATACTTTAATTTAATTAATTAATCCTTGACTTAACTCTTAAGTCAACAAGCTTAACTCTTTAAACTTAATTTTGCTAACTTAACTCTTTAAATTAACTTGACCAATTGATGGTCACATGGCACCAAGTAATTAACTATTTAATTATTGGTCTAATTTAACTCCTTAAATTAGTTGATCAATTTAACACTTAAATTAATCAAACCAAAATTGACCTCAATTTTGGTCACCCAAAAATCGGTCTCTATGGAGTGAATTTTGTAACACTTAGAAAGTTCATCCATTACTTAGGAAATGTAATTGGCTTTTGTGTGTGACCGATAAGTTCTACCATTCATTGGGCATAGACTCACAACTCTTTGTGACTTTTGAATATTCTATATTCCTTTTAGTTTAAACTCATTTAAACTAATCGACTCAATTCAATTAATCTCCATTAATTAAAGAGTACCCAATTTCCATGGTTGATGTCCAACCTCAGGCCCATGGAGCCCAACTAATTATGAATGCACTTGGAGAACCATTATAGCTTTATGCGTACCATGCAAATACGGTCCTTTCATTTTCTATCTCTCAAAAGAGGCATAGGGCAAGATATTTGATGGCTCCCTAGTAGCCTCGATACTATATCTCTATTCCCAATGTTCGATTCCAATTTATGACCTGATCTTTGGAAAACTTCTTTTCCAAATTGTTATACTACCTTGCACAAGGATTTCTTGGAATCAATCATTATAGAATACAGAATACTACCTTGCACAAGGATTTCTTGGAATCAATCATTATAGAATACATAGGAGATGTACTCACCCTTCACAAAGACTAGGAGTTGGATTCTATCTTGGATCTTACAAACTTCTATGTCTAAGTAGCTCATGCCAAATCACCACCCAAACAACCTGCTAGATGACCAAGGAGGAGTCAAAGCATGAGGACCTAAACACAAGGTTACCATGAATCATTAGGTTAAAGGGCTAATTATATGCACTAGCATAAGTAGGAGAACTTGCCACTTTGGCTATCTAGTGGATTCTCCGAGTGGGTCTTTAGTGCCTTGTTCCCTAACAAACACCCACAATATGCATCGATATCACATATGGAATTGCCCATGGAATGGAGCAATATCCAACTCCTTGGATCTAGGTACCATTAGTGCAAGTCTATTCGGATCTTAGATGCCCTGTCTCTTAAGATCCTATAACTTGGAAGATTTAAGATCATGATCATGTAAGACTTATTCCATGATCACCACTCAGTGCGTAACCAAGTCCTGTAGTCTTGTGTGATCTAAGGTCTTCAACCAAGTGCCGGTGAAGTAAATATAAGCATGAGATAAAGATGGCCATATTATTAATATCATTCAATTAGGATTGTATCACAAGTGAAATAGTTTACAATGCCAATCTAATTGGCTTGTGAGGCACTATTCCAATAATGTCTCACTTGTCCGAAAGCCAATATCTATAGTCTTAAAACCCATTTTCTCAAGATGTTCTTCAAAGACCTTTTGCACTAAGGGTTTAGTTAGTGGATCTGCTACTATATTCTCTTTCGAGGCAACTTTCTCCACTTAGATATCACATCTATCAATGATCTTCCGAATCAAATGATATTGGCTCAAAATGTGCTTGGATTTCTTATGAGATCTTGGCTCTTTAGCTCTCGCTACTGCCTCAATGTTGTCATAGAAGACAACAACTGGCTTAGCAATGCTAGACACTATATTCAACTTTTGAATGAAGTTTTTTATCCAAACACTTTCCTTTGCAGCTTTCGAAGCTGCAATATATTCTGCTTTAGTAGCAGAATCGGCTGTGGTCTCTTGTTTGCAACTCTTCCAACTCACCGCGCTGCCATTGAGGCAAAATATAAATCCAAAAGTGGATTTGAGGTCATCCATATTGGATTGGAAACCCAAATTCGAAAACCCCTCTAGTTTCAATTCTCTATTGATGTATACCAAAACCAAGTCCTTAGTCCTTCTCAAGTACTTAAGAATTGCTTTTACGGCTATCTAGTAACTCTCACTAGGATTGGATTAGAAAATACTCGTAATACTTAGCGAGCGTGCCACATCTGGTCTTGTACATTGAACTGCATACATTATGCTACCAATAGTGGAGTCATAAGGTATGTGAGACATCTTTCATTTCTCTTCCTTAGTCTTGGAGGCCATAGACTTTGAGAGACGAATGCCATGTCCCATGGGAAGAAATCTCTTCTTAGATTCTTCCATACAAAACCTTTTTAGTATCTTGTTAATGTACGGGATTTGGGATAGCCCTAGCATCCTTTTAGATCTATCTTTATAGATACGTATTCTCAATACTTAGGATGCTTCTCCCAAATCTTTCATGAAGAATTATGCAGATAACCATGCTTTAGTACACTCTAACATTCCTACATCATTCCTAATGAGAACAATGTCATCGACATAAAGCACAATAAATTGTACTAAACTCCCACTAGCCTTCTTGTACAAACATGGTTAATACACATTTTTGACAAAGCCAAACAATTTGACTATTTTGTCAAAACATATGTTCCAACTTTGGGATGCTTGTTTGGGCCCATAAATGGATCTCTGGAGTTTGCAAACCTTTTGCTCACTTTCCTTGGATATAAAACCTTGTGGTTGTTCTATATAGATTTCTTCTTCAATGTCACCATTGAGGAAAGCAGTTTTCACATCTATTTGCCATATCTCTAGTCATAATATGCGGCTATGGCAAGTTGAATCTGAATGGACTTAAGCATAACGACCAGTGAAAAGGTTTCCTTGAAATTAATACCGGGTCTTTTAGTGTAACCCTTTGCCATTAGTCGCGCTTTAAAAGTCACCACTTCTCCATCTACTCTAAGCTTTCGCTTATAGATCTACTTGCAATCAACAAGAACTATTCCCTTTGGTAGATATACCAAAGTCCATACTTTGTTTGAGTACATGGAGTCCATTTCGGATCTCCTGGCTTCAAGCTAACATCCCTAGTCTTGTCCAACACAGTTTCCTCATAGGTCTTTGGATTATCATCCGATTGGCCCATCTCATGAAGGAATTCGAACATTTTGGGTTGCTTCTTGATTCGGTCTGACCTATGTAGAGGTTGCATACAAGGCTTCACTTGCCCGCTTATTTCCACTGCTTGTGGGATTTCATGATCATCTTGAACTTCATCAAGTTTAATAACAACGCCATTTCTATTTAATAGAAATTTCTTTTCCAAAAAGTAGGCATTCCTTATGATAAATACATTTTGTTCTGAGGGATCATAAAAGTAGTAACCCATAGACTCTCTAGGGTATCCATAAACTTGCACAAGGTGGATCTACTATCCAACTTATCTCCCACTGTCCGTCTCACGCACTCGAGAGATCCCCAAACCTTAAGATAATGGTAAGAGGATACTTTGCCATGCCATATCTCATTTTGGGCACTAACTTTGAAGGTACTATATTTAATATCTTCGCTGTTGTTTGTAAAGCGTATCCCTAAAAGGATATAGGCATGTCAGAAAAGCTCATCATGGAATGTACCATGTCCAACAAGATATGATTTCTCTTCTCTGCTACTCCATTGTGTTGGGGTGTGCCTGGTGGAGTCCATTGAGAGAGAATCCCATTCTTCTTTAGATAATCCAAGAATTCAGTGCTCAAGTGCTCCCCCTTTAATACCTAGCCCCAATTGCTTTTCTATTTCATTCCTATACTCTTTGAACTTTTCAAAGGCTTTGGACTTGTTCTTTATAAGAAACACGTGTTCATACCGACTAAAATCATTGGTGAAAGTAATGAAGTAGGAATAGCCTCTTCTCCCACTAACCCTTAGTGATCCACAAATCCAAGAGACTTATGAAGTGCCCCATTTGTCCTATAAAAGGAGCTTTGGTTATATTTCCCCTTAAACAAGATTCACATGTAGGAAAGTCTTCAATATTACTAACATTTAGTACTTTGAGAGCTTCTAACTTGCTCATCCTATTCTTAGAGATATGACCAAGTTTTGCATGCCAAAGAATAACATCTTCCTGGATATCTAATTTTCTTTTACTTCATTGAATGTGCATTAGTGAAAGTTGAGAATCAAGTATGTATAATCCATTTATTAATATACCTTTAGCAATCAAAGAACCATTCTTTAATACTATCACATTCCCATTTGATATAGAAAAATCAAATCTTTCATTATCAAGAATAGGAATTGAAATAATATTCTTAATAAGATGGGGTACATAATAAACTGGATCAAGTACAATGCAAGCATTCCCCAAGTCCAACTTGATGACACCTTGGAAAGTGGCCACAACTTTTGCTCCATTTCCTAGGCGGAGGATAATATCCCCTCAACAAAGACTCTTCAATCTTTCCATCCCCTATAACGAATTACGAAGGTGAGAACCGCATGCGGTATCAAATACTTATGTGGAAGAATTAGTCATCATGTGCACTTCAATAAAATACATACCCTTATCAAGCATTGCAAGGTAAGCTTTGCAATTTCTTTTCCAATGCCCTTTTTCGCCACAGTGGAAACAACTAGCTTTGGCTCTAACCTTCTTCTTAACCCTCCTGGATCTTTTCTCTGATTGCTTTCCTTTTGAGGAATAACTCTTCTTCCTCTTACCTCCCTTTCTAGGACCTCTAGGGCCTTTGACTTAGAGGAAGATGCAAGCATAAGGGGCTTTTCCTTTCTTATAGTCGCATTCGCTGTCACAAGCATACTGATCAATTTTCTAATCATAACATCTTGCTTAGACGTATTGAAGTTCATAACAAATTGATCATATGACGGTGGTAATGATTGTAGGATCAAATCCACATAAAGGTCGTTGCCCATGACCACATCTAACTGTCCAAGTTTCTTGATGAGTCCTATCATCTTAAGGTCGTGATCATAGACATTGGACCCTTCACTCATCCTTGCCTTAAAGAGCTCTTTAGACAAAGCGAAACTTTTGTGTCAACTTTGTACACCATAAAACTTTTGCAAGTGCACATAGATCTCTCGAGTATGTTATGTGCTCATGAGTCTTTTGGAGCTCATTGGACATCGATGCCATCATGACACACCTCATTTGTAGATCATCATCTACAAATTTAGTGAACATTTCACATTGTGCTTTGGTGGCGTCATCACCAAGTATGTCCATAGGACTTTGATCAAGGACATAAGTCCATTTTTCAAGAGTCAATAATGATTTAAGGTTCCTTAACCAATCTTGGAAATTTGGCTCAATTACTTTATTGGTTTCCAAAATGCTTGCGAGTGGACTTTTAGCCATTTTGTTTGAAGATTTTGAAAATCTACAAGAGGCGAAAAAAGACTATAAGCATGTGATTAATTTGATATTAAAAACATGTTTATGGTCTTTCAAGTATGTTTTCCTCCCACTATTTTATCAAATCCTTCACCCCCTAGAAGAATTCGAGAAATCATATTTCCTAGTGAGAATCAAGTTCCTAAAGACTTGCAAGTGGACCGCCATTACTGGATGTATATCCACGAGCAATCCAAAGGTAAGCAACTTTTGCTAATTGCATCTCATGCAACTCTTGATATATTTTGCCTCACCATTTCATGTAGATCCCCTGATGGACGACCTATACATTACTCGGTGTTAAGTTAAACCTACCAATCAAACTTTAATTCAAGATGCGCGCCATGACATCCCCTGTGACCAAGTGTATAATGTGTAGGCATTCCCAAATCAAAGGTGTATCTCATGCAAAGTGTATGGTCACAGTTTTCCACCTAAGTTTGACCCCTGTGACCGGATGTATATCACACAAAGGTGGTAGCATAGTCATGCCATATACTATTGGTAGAAGGCTTGGATTAATTAAAACTCTTTTAATTTGTATCTAGTTTGACTTAATATTTAAAGAGCACTTAGACATTCTAAGTGGAGGGTTTTTGCTTGCAAAGATCTCATCATTTTATCTTCTTATTTAGGTTTTTTATATTCTAAACATGGATCTCATACATTAACAGGATATGGAAAGAATAATAAGTAAATGCGCCTAGCATGCTCCTAGGGTGGGATGACCATGAGCCTAACCAAGTGGTGCACCTCCTAGTTGATTTTAGGTGGGTTGACTAAATCTAACTATTACATGATTGTATCCCATACATTCATGGCCCTTCAAAAGTCTCTATGCCTCCATTGGCCTCCGTTGCTCCATGTAACATTTACATGAATAGGAAATCTTCACTCTTAGTGAATTCTACTCTTATAACATTTACAAGGTAGAAATCAAGAGGCATGCAAGCTTCAATTTAATACATCCCATTTCAACAACTTGAAATAATTAAAATCAATACTAAAGGCTCATGATCATTTCCATTCATTCATCATCCATTCAACAATTAAATGAACAATAAATAAATTTAGAATTAACAATTAATACCATCAATTAAGTGCTTATCTCATAAACAAATAATTGAACAGGCATAACATTTATGCCATTATTGGGAGATAAACTTTAACCAATTTTCAAAGGCATTCAAAAATGTAAAACATAATTTTTAGAACTTGCACAATGTTTGTGCATCTACCATGTGTGGTACAAAAACATTTCAAGCACAAAAGAAGTTGGAAAAAATACTCAAAACTTACCAAAACCACGAAATAGGGATTGCCGCCCAGCCTGGGTGCACGACTGGGCATGCTGTGCAATGCCCGACTGCTCCTCAGCAGCCCCCTATTTTGGGGCTTCAAAGTGAATCAAGTTGTTTTCCACTCAACTTTCATGTAACAATAGTTTTAGCACATGTTCCTAACACTTAAACACACATTATAGATGAATTTCTACATTTAAAACCACTATTAGAAAAGGAAATTCAAGTGCTCATGAGCCTTCAAAAATTAGAGAAAGCTAGAATCATATTCTTCAATATCTCCAATATAACTCCAATCAAGTTGGATCCAAAAATGATCAAAACTCTTTTGATCAAATATCAACATGCTATATCACCATATATCATTAATAAATGCTAAATCAACATTCAACATTCAACATTTATCACTATAAATTGAAACATACATGCTTTCAATCCATCAAGCAATAAAGCCACAAGCATCATCAACCAAATACCCCAATCCATTACTTGGATCAAGAATTTGGTGATATTGATCAATTCATCACATGAATCAATCAGACAATAATCCAAAACATAGCATGAAAAAGGCTTTGATACCACTTGATGGCAAGAGTAACGTTATAATCCATAAATCAAAACTTCATAAGCTTGAAATTAACTAAGCCACTCAAGCTCCCAAGGATCTAGTCATGCTATAGATCTGGATTAGGATGAACAATTACCTCTTATAGTTCAAAAATAAGGATAAGATCAACTACCTCTCACAAATCCAGAAACTGTCTAGAACTAGCACAATGGAAAGACAACAATGTTTTCCCAGGCTACATTGCTCAAAAATTCACAAAATTAAATTTGGAACACCTCCGCACACAAAGGAAGCTACTATGAATACTTGGAGCTAAAAAGCCCTCTGAATCGCTCCAGAAAAAATTGCCAACTGGAAGCTGCTACAGGTGGATCTCCAAAATCGAGCAAGTTAAGTACCTTGCCTCTATTGTTATGATCCACACACCAAACAATCTTCCAATCTCTCCTCACTAGAAACTGGAGTTAGAGAGGAGAAAATGAGGTAAAGGAGGCCAATTTTTAGGTTGGGAATGAGAAGAGATGCAAAGCTTCAACACATGATGCAATACACTGAGAGAGATTTTGGAAGAAATGCAAAAATCTAATTCTCACACTTTTCAGCACTACTTCATCGAATTTCGCATGCACTTTATATCTAATTCTCACATTTCAATTTCATTTGGAATCTAATTCCAAATTAATTAAGATGCTAATTTAAATGAATAATTCATTTAAATTTTCCCTCCAAAAAATATTCTTCCCATTAATTAAATTAAACACTTTAATTTAATTACTTAACCTTTAATTTATCTCTTAAATCAAACAAGCTTAACTCTTTAAGTTTAAATTAGCCGACTTAACTCTTTAAGTCAACTTGTGCAATTGATAGTTAACATGGTACCAAATAATTAACTCCCTAATTATTGGTCTAATTTAACTCTTAAATTAGTTGATTAATTTAACACTTAAACTAATTAAACCAAAATTAACCATTGGATTGGACCCTTGAAAATCAGTCACAAAACAGTGATTTTCTAACACTTGGAAAATTGCTCCACCAATTTTGGAAGCTATTTGGCTTTTGTGTGTGACCTAATAGGTTCTACCATTTATTGGACAGGGGCTCACAATTCTTTGTGACTTTTGAATATCTTATATTCATTTTAGTTTAAAACTCCTTTTAAACTAATCGACTTAATTCAATTAATCTCATTAATTGAAGAGTACCCAATCTCCATGGTCGATGTCCAACCTCAAGCATATGGAGCCCAACTAATTGGCCGAAATGAATATTCTAGAGAATCATCATAGCTCCATGCGAACTATGCAAATATGGTCCTTCTGTCTCCTATCTCCCGAAAGAGGCCTAGGAAAGATATTTGTTGGCTCCTTAATAGCCTCAATACTATGTCTCTATTCTCAATGTTCGATTCCCTTGTGTGACCTTACCTTTGGAACACTCCTTTTCCAAATTATCACACCACCTTGAGCAATGATTTCTTGAAATCGATCATCATAGAACACATAGGAGATACACTCGCCCTTCACAAAAGCGAAGAATTGGATTCCATCTTGAATCTCACAAACCTCCATGCTAAGTAGCTCATACCCAACCTCAACCCGAAAGACCCGCTAGGTGGTCAAAGAAGAGTCAAAGCGTGAAGACCGAACATAAAGTTACCATGGATCCTTAGGCCAAAGGACTAATAATATGCACTAGCATGAATAGGAGAATTGACGACTATCGACTTGCCACTTCGGCTATCTAGTGAATTCTCCTGTGGGTCTTTAGTGTCTTGCTCTCTAACAAGCACCCACTAACATGCACCTATATCTCCTACGGTTGCTCATGGAATAGAGCAATATCCAACTTTTGGATTTATGCATCGTCAATACAAGTCTATCAGGATCTTAGATGCCTCGTCTCTTAAGATCCTATGACTTGAAACATTTAAGATCACAACCGTGTAAGACTTATTCCATGGTCATCAAACCAAGTATCGTAGTTATGTATGATCTAAGGTTTCATCCAAATACAAGTGAAGTAATGTAAAGCATAAGATTAAGGTGTCCATCTAAAGAATATCACTTAACTAAGATTGTTTTACAAGGAAATAGCTTTTACAAGGCCAATCTAATTGGGTTGCCGGGCACTATTCCAACATTCGATAGAAAGCTTCCTCTAGCTAAGAGGAACACATCTATGCCAATGTTGACCAAAAACAACCGGTAAAACTACCAAAAAATAAGGGCCGACAGTGGAGCTCAATAGGGATGGCGGTTCTACCATCACTACAACAAATTACACTTTTAGTAACGAATAATTTCGTTACCATAAGGCTGAAATTTGTTACCCAAAATATTGGTAACGAATTTTTCGTTACTTAAGTTTAGTGCCCTAAAGCCCGTCGCAAAAAGTATTAGTAACTGAATTTATGGTTCGTTATGAAACTTATGGCGACGAAATGTATCGTTACCAAAGATATGATATTAGTAACAAAAAAGTGTATTAGTTACAATAGATGTTTATAGTGTAACAAAATATTTAGTTACTAAAATATTAGCAATTTTGTTGCATTTTATTTTTTCGTCACCAATGCTTAATATAATTTTTTGATCTCACTAGGCTGCTGGGCATGCAAATGCTGGGCCGACGAGCCGGGTTGGACCGACTGGGGCTCAGTATGGGCACGCTGGGCTTTGCTCTCTGGACTTCGGTGCGATGGGCTTAAGGCTAGCATCAGACCATTGCATTGGGCCCCGAGTTTTGGGCCACTTCTTCAAGCGTTAACACATTGGGCCATCCATTACACTACACTAAAGCCGGATGGACACCAGTCCATGGGCTACGCTAGGAACTGTTGGGCCCCCTTATTGGGCCTCGGGCTCAGGCTCCATACTTTAGCGCGCTGGGCAGAGCGCTTGGACCTGCAGGAAGGGGCCCAGTATCTTGGGCCTAGGCTCAATGGGCTGTTGTTGGCCTTGGAACTGCTGGGCCCCCTTATTGGGCCTTGGACTGGGGCTCTCTGCTTCAGCGACTGGGCTGAGGGCTTGGGCCAGCTGGTATGGGCCCGCCATCTTGGGCTTGGCCGCGATAGGCCACTTCATCACCGCTCCATGGGCTGGGCTGGGAACTGCTAGGCCTGTTCATTGGGCCTCAAACGCGGCTCTTTGCTTCGGCGCGCTGGGCTGAGCACTTGGGCCTGGCATCTTGGGCTTGGCCGCCATGGGCCACTTCATCACCGCTCCATGGGCTGGGCTGGGAACTGCTAGGCCTGTTCATTGGGCCTCAAACGCGGCTCTTTGCTTCGACCCGCTGGGCTGAGCTCTTGGGCTTGGCCGACATGGGCCGCTTCATCACCGATCAGTGGGCTGGGCTGGGAACTTCTAGGCCAGCTAATTGGGCCTCGAACGTGGGCTCTCTACTTCGGCGGGCTGGGCTGAGCACTTGGGCCTGCTGGAATGGCCCTGTATCTTGGGCCTGGGCGCGATGGACTGTAGTTGGCAGGAGAAATCTGGAGAGATTTGATTGAAGCGGGACTTGATCCCGCGCCTGCACCCATGTGAAGCAAGTTACTAACCATCTCGCCTGCAACAGATATAAACCTAAGCAGGCATGCGCATATATATTTATTCTCAAGCCTCCAAAACTTAATATGGTTCTCAAACCTCATCTCTTGTACTCTTTTGTTACTAAACTTAATATTGATTTTTTTGTTCACTTATGTTATTTATTTAAAACCATTACATTATTTTGTTCAAAATAATTTAAAAAAATATATTTATTTATATTTATTAAAATAATATTGTTAGGACAAAATTTTAGATTTTATTTTATTTAAATTATTTATTTTGATTAATAAATAAATTTATTTATTTTTATTTATATATACACACGTCAAGGTCTCACAGTGTTCAAACTCTAGATCTCACACATTTAGACTTATTTATTTTTTATTCATTAATAAATTTAATAAAATTAGTTTAAATTAGGGCTAGTTTGTTTATGAATTGGAGCATTTTGTCAAAATATTTTAGAAAAATTATATTTTGGAAGTGGGGTTGGAGAATGTGATGGTTATTGGTTTGTATTTTGGATGGTATATGGAAAATGAATTGAGATAAAATTATTTATTTATTTGTATTTTAGGAGGGACAAGATATATCAATAACTTTTTTATTGGGTTGGTAGGGTGAAATTGACATTTTAAAATTACTATTGTTAGGATGATATTTTTAGATCTTATTTTTATTTTTAAATTATTTATTTTAGTTAATAAATATTTTTTTTGTATTAAATAAATATATTCAACTTAATATAATTAAATTATTTTAAATATGATTATTTTTTAATATTGGTGAGATGTAATTTAAAAACAAAATCATATTTAATTAAGAGATGGATTTGATTTTTAATTTCCTTTTATAATTAATAAATATGTTTATTTAAATTTGATTAAATTACTTTAGATATGTTGATGATTTTAAATTTTTATTTTTTTAATCCAACTTCAATTAAAAGATTATTTAATATTTTAAAAAATTATTAATAAAATTATTTAAATTTATTCTGAGTAATTTAAATAATATTAAAGTTAAACCCCCCCATGTTAAAGTTACAAATAAGTCCAGGGGTATTTTTATCTGAAAAATAATAAAAACAACTTTTGAAGGATATTTTTGAATTTTAATATAAATTTTCAACCGATGTCTACAAATTTATAGAGAATGCTAACAGTTCTTCAAAAATTTAATTAAATATAAGGGGATAAAAAATAATTTTATTAAACTTATAACTATATTGCTAAGTTTATATTACAATGTCATGAGTATTTCAAAATAATTTCAAATTTTCAAACTATATTAAAGTTATACAAGTTGATCAATTTCAAAACAATTTGTGTTAATTAAGTGTAGAAAATTTTCAATAAATGCATGTTCAAATTGTCCACATCAATATACTATTAGTACAAAATATTTTAGTTTTTAAAATAAAATTAATTACACATAAAGACTAAAGTTTTTAGAATTTATAAATAATTTTTCTAAAATCCTTTTGTTCAAAAACAATTTCCTAATAAATAATAACAAATAATTGAATTAATTTTTTAGCCTCCATAATAATATGTCATAATTCATCTTATAATATCTGATAAAACAAATAATGTTTGTATATACTATTTATACACAAAATGGAGGGAGGAGCAAAAATTTGGAGGTAATAAAGAAAATAATAGGGGAATTCATTTTTGGAGGGAAACTTATTTTTTTGAAGGAAATATAATATGTAGACCAACTCATTCTTAAGAACAACTTGTTCAGGTCCATAAAAGTTAATAATCATTACATTTAATAATATACTTTAAGTTAATACTTTTTTTACACTATATTACACCGTGAAAGTTTTTTTCATTTTAGCAATTTATATAGTAAAACGTACACACAATTAACATATAGATATCTATAAGTTGTAAAAATCTTTAACTGACCAATACAACGATTAAAAAAACAAAATGTAACATTAACAACCCTAACTATATAGGTTGTTTTCTTTTCATTAAGTATTATGATAAACTAGATTTCTTTATTTTCTTTTGGTATTCAGGTATGTAACTTTTAACTATTTGTTTAAAGGAGTTTTTAGAATTTTTCTAAAAGAATATTGTAATAAATTATAATAAAAAAATTAAATTCTCAAGCATCAAAATTTATTAGTCCAAATTATATGTTATTTAACTATTTTAATTTTTAACTATAATAGAAAGTCGTTTAATAATTTAAAAAATTATATGTCAATTCATCATATAATCTAAGATAAAGGAAATTAAGTTTGCTATAAATTATTTATACCAAAAAAATGGAGGAGCTAAAATTTAGAGGAATAAAAAAAAAATGAAGAGAATTCATTATTACTAGATGGAATCAAATTTTTGGAAGAAATCAAGTTAAATTATTATGTCAAACTAATAATAAAAACGATTGTTAACACTTTTAATGGGCCAAATTTTGGAGGAATACAAAGTTGGAGGGAAACAAAATTGCATTGCCATCCAAATTCATTAACTAAATTTATACATATGTATAAAATAAGAATATATGAAATAATGAGAAATGATAAATAATGATAAATTTATATATGTATAAAATGAGAAATATATGATAAATCTTCTTTAAATTTTATTGAAATTTATATATGTGTGCGTGTATATATATACTATATATTTATATAAATATGAATAAAAAATTATATTATATATGTATTTTTATAAATATTAAATATTATTAATTTAGAATGAATAAATGTAAAAAAATAGATAAAAATAAAAGTAATTTAAATTTTATTGATAAATTTATATATATATATATATATTTATATTATATATGTGTGAATAAGTATAAATAGAAAAAATAAGTATACATGTATGAATAATTAGAATGAAAAAAGATAAAAATAAAAATTATTTAAAATTTTATAGATAAATATATATATAAATTTGTATGTATAAAATGAGAATATATGAAATAACGAGAAATGAGAAACAATGATAAATTTATATATATGTATAAAATGAGAAATATATGAAATAATGGAAGAGGAGAGAAATGAGAATAAAAAGAAAAGAATAGAATGAAAATAAAAATAAAAATAAAAATAAAATAAAATATGATAATAAAAATTTATTTAAATTGAATTGTATATATATATATATGAAATGATTAAGGGTACATTAATATTTTTATATTAAAATTATATTAAATGGGCAACAAATGTAGAGGAGGAGGCAGTGTGCGTGATTTTATAAAACATAAGAAAGTTATTTTGTATATATATATTTTTTCACATGAGAGTTTGATGCTTATTTCACAAATTACATGCGGGTAAATTGCAACTATCCCACTAAAATTATTACCATTTCAATGGAGCCCTTACTTTTCCTTTTTTTGCTAATGTAGTATTTGGTTATATTGGAAAAATTACATTTTTGGTTCCATTGAATGGGTTTGCACTTTTGGTACTTAAGTTGACACTTATAGGACCAAAACTCTAAATTTTTTAACACATTTGGGACAGCACCTCAACTTCGGTTAGTGTTAAGGTAAAACCATTAAATTAAAAAAAAATAATTACCCAACAGCCCCAAAAATTTAATTTATTTATAAAAATTCCACAAAATTTGAAATGCCCAATCAACCTTTATTAAAAAATTTAAAAAAATATAAAAAAATCCTCATAAAAGAAATTAAAAGTTTTATATATCAATAAAAAAATATCATATATATATAATATCAATATAAATATATATAAAATAAATATCATATAAATATATACATAAATTTTACATAAATATATCAGATTTGGCCGCTGGCTTGCCATGGCGCCCGGATTTGGCCCAGGCCAGCGGCCAGCGACTGCTGGCCACTAGCCACTGCCCAGCCATGGCCGTGCCTGGGGGTAGGGGGTGGAAGGAGGGTTGGTTGGAAAAGGTGGGTGGGGAAGGGGGGAGAAGGAGCAAATATATATATGTATATGTATGTGTGTATATATACATTTTTACTTATTTATTTATTATTAATTAATAAATTTTAATCAAATTAACCTAAATTAATTTTTTTTACTTATGTTATTTATTTAAAATCATTACATTATTTTGTTCAAAATAATTAAAAATATTTATTTATTTAAAATTATTAAAATTATATTGTTAGGGTAAAATTTTAGATTTTATTTTTATTTAAATTATTTATTTTGATTAGTAAATAAATTTAATTTTTTATTTATATATACACACATAAAGGTCTCATAGGGTTCAAACTCTAGATCTCACACATTTTGACTTACTTATTTTTCATTAATTAATAAATTTAATGAAATTAGTTTAAATTAGAGCTTGTTTGTTTATGAATTGGAGCATTTTGTCAAAATATTTTAGAAAAATAATTTTTCGGAAGTAGGGTTGGAGAATATGATGGTTGTTCGTTTGTATTTTGGGTGGTAGGTGAAAAATGAATTGAGAGAAAATTATTTATTTATTTGTATTTTAGAAGGGAACAAGATATATCAATAACTTTTTTAGTGGGTTGGTAGAGTGAAATTGACATTTTAAAATTATTATTGTTAGTATGATATTTTTAGATCTTATTTTTATTTTTAAATTATTTATTTTAGTTAATAAATAATTTTTTGAATTTAATAAATATATTCAACTTAATCTAATTAAATTATTTTAAGTATGATTATTTTTTAATATTAGTGAGATGTAATTTAAAAACAAAATCATATTTAATTAAGAGATGGATTTGATTTTTATTTTCCTTTTATAATTAATAAATATGTTTAATTAAATTTGATTAAATTACTTTAGATATGTTGATGATTTTAAATTTTTATTTTTTTAATCCAACTTCAATTAAAAGATTATTTAATATTTAAAAAAATTATTAATAAAATTATTTTAATTTATTCTGAGTAATTTAAATAATATTAAAGTTAAATCCCCCATGTTAAAGTTACAAACAAATCCAGGGGTAGTTTTATCTGAAAAATAATCAAAACAGCTTTTGAAAAATATTTTTGAATATTAATATAAATTTTCAACCTACATCTACAAATTTGTTAAGGATGCTAACAGTTCTTCAAATATTTAATTAAATATATAGGGATAAAAAATAATTTATTAAACTTAAAACTATATTACTAAGTTTATATTACAATGTCACGAGTATTTCAAAATAATTTCAAAATTTTCAACTATATTAAAGTTATACAAGTTGATCAATTTCAAAATAATTTGCGTTAATTAAGTGTAGAAAATTTTCAATAAATGCATGTTCAAATTGTCCACATCAATATATTATCAGTACCGAATATTTTAATTTTTAAAATGAAATTAATTACACGTAAAGACTAAAGTTTTTAGAATTTATAAACATTTTTTCTAAAATCTTTTTGTTAAAAGACAATGTAATAATAAATGAAAACAAAGAGTAGAATTAAATTTTTAACCCCCATAATAATATGTCATAATCCATTTTATAATATTTGATAAAAAAAATAATTTTTGTATATACTATTTATACACAAAATGGAGGGAGGAGCAAAACTTTGGAGGGAATAAAAAAATAATAGGGGAATTCATTTTTGGAGGGAAACTTATTTATTGAAAGAAATATAATATGTAGACCAACTAATTCTTAAGAACAACTTGCTTGACTTTTTTATAAAAATATTGTAAAAAAAAAAAAAATTACAAAAATATGGCACTATTCACGACTTTTACATTTTTATAGTAAGTTGCAGTCACAGACTGCAACTTTCAACAGTAATGAACAGTTACTGTTGAAAGTTGCAGTCTGTAACTGCAACTTTCAACAGTATCACTGTTCATTGCTACAGTAATGAACAGTGATACTGTTCAAAATAATTTTTTTTTTTTTTTTGTGTGTGTGTGTGTGCATAAATTATTTTAGGGTTTGTTCTCCTATATTTTGAAAAAATATTTTTTAGCCCCCAAAAATATTTTAAAATGCACTACATTCTTCAATTTTTTTTCCAAAATACTCTGATTTTTTATCAAAAAAATTCTATTATCTCATTTTTGGATGCATTCTATTATAATGCATCCAAAAATTCTACACCCCAAAAATCACACATATCATCTCATTTTCTGATTACATCTTGCATATCAACCATTCATTTCTTCACTTATATATACATATGTATACACACACACACATATATTTTACATATATAAAAATATTAAAATTTTGCCTTTTAAAAAATTCTAAGACTTATATTTACCGAAAAAATATTTAATGTAATAATTAATTAAAAATATTAAATGCCTTATTAATTTTTTTAAAAAGTTATTCTAAATTTTTTTTTCAAAAGAAATATTAGTTTAATAGTAATAAAAACCTTTGGTTCATTTTCATTTCATTTGATACGACTCAGGTAACTTTTCCTCCCTCTTCCTCCCTCTCCTCCTCCTCTCTTCTTCATTTTTTTTTCTTTTTTTATTCTTTTTTGGTGCGGCCGGCCGGCGGGGCACTTGCCGGCCGGCCGGCCGCACCAGCCAGTGCTGCTGGCCTGCTGGCCAGCACCAAGCGGCCAGCAGCACCAAGCAGCAGCAGCTGCTGCTGCTGGCCGCTTGGTGCTGCTGCTGCTGGCGCTGATGATGCTCATTCTTTTAGGTCAGGTGGTGTTAGTGACGTGGGAGGTCCTGTTCATAGGCTGCATAACTTGTTTGACGACAGAGACGAATGGCAACCCCCAGGAGATCCGGAATTAACGCCTATACCACCATATATGTCAACAAGAAGACAGTCTGTATCAGAACTAGTAGCTACTGATCTTGGTTTAGGATGGGGAACAACGGAGTATGATTATTCAACACCAGCACGCCACTCATTTCATATCTCGCCATTACCTTTTATAGATAGTACGGATCATCGTGATGACCATGAGGCTGGTCCGAGCCATCGTGAGTCACATGATGATACACATGATGAAAGGCCACGACGGCCAAGAAGGCATCGGCAACGCCGAGCATGTGGCACTGGAGGACATTATTAGGAATACCTTTTAGAATATTGTATATCAGTACTATTGATTCATAAAATACAAATTATAAAATTATATTTATATGCTTTGAATTAGGATCATGATAACGACAGTAAATAATGGTTCCACAAAATAAGTAACAAAGCATGCAAAATATGTAACAATGAACTTGCACAATAATAAGTACTAAAAAATAGACACATAAATTACAAAGACATCATACAAAAGCGCTAGGTATTGAGTCTTCCAGGGCCTTGTTGTGCATTTCAAACTTCATCAATGCGACGTGCTCGTTGTCTTCTCGTCTCATATGGTTATTGTTGAGAAGATAGTTTTAGTTAGTAAGATAGCTTTATTAGTTAGTGAGATAGCTTTATTGGTTAGTAAGATAGCTTTATTAGTTTGTGAGATATCTTTACTTAGTGAGATAGCTTTATTAGTTAGTGATATAGCTTTATTAGCTAGTGAGATAGCTTTATTAATTAGTGAGATAGCTTCATTACTTAGTGAGATAAATTTATTAATTAGTGAGATGGCTTTATTAGTTAGTGAGATAGCTTTGTTAGTTAGTGCGTTAGTTTTATTAATTAGTGATATAACTTTATTCGTTAGTGAGATAGTTTTATTAGTTAGTGAGATAGCTTTATTAGTTAGTGATGTACCTTTATAAAAATTTAGAATAACTTTTTAAAAAAATTAATAAGGCATTTAGTATTTTTAATTAATTATTACATTAAATATTTTTTCGGTAAATATAAGTCTTAGAATTTTTTAAAAGGCAAAATTTTAATATTTTTATATATGTAAAATATATGTGTGTGTATACATATGTATATATAAGCGAAGAAATGAATGGTTGATATGCAAGATGTAATCAGAAAATGAGATGATAGGTGTAATTTTTGGGGTGTAGGATTTTTGGATGCATTATAATAGAATTTTTTTGATAAAAAATCAGAGTATTTTGGAAAAAAAATTGAAGAATGTAGTGCATTTTAAAATATTTTTGGGGGCTAAAAAATATTTTTTCAAAATATAGGAGAACAAACCCTAAAATAATTTATGCACACACACACACACACACAAAAAAAAAAAAAAAAATTATTTTGAACAGTATCACTGTTCATTACTGTAGCAATGAACAATGATACTGTTGAAAGTTGCAGTTATAGACTGCAACTTTCAACAGTAACTGTTCATTACTGTTGAAAGTTGCAGTCTGTGACTGCAACTTACTATAAAAATGTAAAAGTCGTGAATAGTGCCATATTTTTGTAATTTTTTTTTTTTTTTACAATATTTTTATAAAAAAGTCCAACTTGCTTAGGTCCATGAAAGTTAATAATCATTATATTTAATAATATACTTTAAGTTAATATTTTTTTTACACTGTATTAAACCACGAAATCTTCATTTTAGCAATTTATATAGTAAAACATACACACAATTAACATATAGATATCTATAAGTTATAAAAACTTTTAACTGGTCAATACAACGATTAAAAAACAAAATGTAACATCAACAGACCTAATTTCAGAGACCGTTTTCTTTTCATTAAGTATTATGGTGAACTAGATTTCTTTCTTTTCTTTTGCTATTCAGGTATGTAACCTTTAACTATTTGTTTAAAGGAGTTTTTAGAATTTTTCTAAAAGAATATTGTAATAAATTATAATAAAAAATTAAATTCTCAAGCATCAAAATTTATAAGTCTAAATTATATGTTATTTAACTATTTTAATTTTTAACTATAATAGAAAGTCATTTAATAATTTAAAAAATTATATGTCAATTCATCATATAATCTAAGATAAAGGAAATTAAGTTTGATATAAATTATTTATACAAAAAAATGGAGGAGCTAAAATTTAGAGGAATCAAAAAAAAATGAAGAGAATTCATTATTATTAGATGGAATCAAATTTTTGGAAGAAATCAAGTTAAATTATTATGTCAAACTAATAATAAAAACAATTGTTAACATTTTTTATGGGCCAAATTTTGGAGGGAATACAAAGTTGGAGGGAAAGAAAATTGCATTGTCATCCAAATTCATTAAATAAATTTATACATATGTATAAAATAAGAATATATGAAATAATGATAAATTTATATATGTATAAAATGAGAAATATATGATGAATCTTCTTTAAATTTTATTGAAATTTATATATATGCATATATATAAGTATGAATAAAAAATTATATTATATATTCTTATAAATATTAAATATTATTTAATTCGGATTGAATAAATAGAAAAAAATAGATAAAATAAAAGTAATTTAAATTTTATTGATTAATTTATATATATGTATATTATATATATGTGAATAAGTGTAAATAGAAAAAATAAGTATACATGTATGAATAATTAGAAAGAAAGAAGATAAAAATAAAAATTATTTAAAATTTTATAGATAAATTTATATATATATGTGTGTGTGTGTGATATAAATTATTTATACAAAAAAATGGAGGAGCTAAAATTTAGAGGAATCAAAAAAAATGAAGAGAATTCATTATTATTAGATGGAATCAAATTTTTGGAAGAAATCAAGTTAAATTATTATGTCAAACTAATAATAAAAACAATTGTTAACATTTTTTATGGGCCAAATTTTGGAGGGAATACAAAGTTGGAGGGAAAGAAAATTGCATTGTCATCCAAATTCATTAAATAAATTTATACATATGTATAAAATAAGAATATATGAAATAATGATAAATTTATATATGTATAAAATGAGAAATATATGATGAATCTTCTTTAAATTTTATTGAAATTTATATATATGCATATATATAAGTATGAATAAAAAATTATATTATATATTCTTATAAATATTAAATATTATTTAATTCGGATTGAATAAATAGAAAAAAATAGATAAAATAAAAGTAATTTAAATTTTATTGATTAATTTATATATATGTATATTATATATATGTGAATAAGTGTAAATAGAAAAAATAAGTATACATGTATGAATAATTAGAAAGAAAGAAGATAAAAATAAAAATTATTTAAAATTTTATAGATAAATTTATATATATATGTGTGTGTGTGTGTGTGTGTGTGTGTGTGTGTGTGTGTGTGTGTATAAAATGAGAATACATGAAATAATGAGAAATGAGAAACAATGATAAATTTATATATATGTATAGAATGAGAAATATATGAAATAACGGAAGAAGAGAGAAATGAGAATGGAAAGAAAAGAAAAGAATGAAAAAAACAAAAAACAAAATAAAATATGATATTAAAAAGTTATTTAAATTAAATTGTATATATGCGAAATGGTTAAGGGTAAATTAATCTTTTTATATTAAAATTATATTAAATGGGCAACAAATGTTGAGGGGGAGGTGGTGTGCATGGTTTTATAAAACATAAGGAAGTTATTTTGTATATATATATATATATATATTTTTCATAGTAGGGTTTGAAATTAAAACAAATTTTTATATTAAAATTATATTAAATGGGCAACAAATGTGGAGGGGGAGGCAGTGTGCGTGGTTTTATAAAACATAAGGAAGTTATTTTCTATATATATATATATTCGCAGTAGGGTTTGAAATTAAAACAAATGTTTGAAATAATTATTTTAAATCATATTAGCAAGTTGGATTAGGTGGATTTGAGTTGGTGAGTTGACCAAACAAAAATTAGGTCGACTCGACTCGACCTTGACCTGATATGATTCATGTTGGGTTAATGTTGAACATTTTCAGGTTGTCATCAAGTTGGGTTGGGTTAGAGTTGAGAAAATTAATGTTATACTCCTACTTCAACCCAACTCGAACCCGCACGACCTAACCAAATTGCCACCCCTATATGACACCAATTCATTATAAAATTAGTGAAGCCCAATTAATAAAAAAGGAATTGCTAAAGCCCATTTAATCAACTTTGCAATTTGATATCAAACCTAATTCTTTACCAAATGACGTTAATTTACTAAAAAATCGGTGAACTGATATTAATAAAAGAAAAGTTGCAAAAACACAATTAATCAATTCTTTAAGTTAATGTCAGATCCAATTCATTTTGAAATCCAATTCACTAATTTACTAGAAGAATTATTGAAGCTCAATTAATAAAAAGAAAGTTGGTAAAGCCTAATTAACGAATTCTTCAAATTAGTATGAAGCCCAATTTGCCAATTCACTAAAATATTAGTTAAACCTAATTATTAAAAAAAAAAAAAAAGCTGGTCAACCCTAAGTAATCAATTATTTGAACTAATGTGAAGCTCAATTAATAAAAAATAAGCTCAGTTCCTTGAAGAAAGCCTAATTCATCATTTACCTCACTTCAAATTTGTTCAAGACCAACTCTTAAAATGAAGCCTAATTCACCACTTAATTTACTATAAATTGGGTCAAATCTATTTCATAAATGAAAACTCCCAATTCGTTGAATAATTCACCAAAAAGTTATAAAGCCCAATATTTTAAAGAAATTGGCCCAACTAATGGATTATTCACTTCAAATTTCTTCAAACTCAATCTTTTAAATAAAACTCAGTTCAGTAATAATTCATTAAAAAATTAGTTAAATCCAATTAACAAATTCTTTACATTATTGTGAAGTCCATTTCTTGAACAAAAGCCCAACCCACAGGTATTAGTAAAAATTTAATTTAATATTCATTTATAATTAGTAACGAAAATCATTGTTACCATATGCATACAATTGATATTTGGAGGGAATGAATTTTGGAGGGAAGTTAATTAAAGTTTAGTAACTAAAAACTTTGTTACAATATATTTTATTTGTAACAAATATTTTTTTGTTACAAAAGGTACCAAAATTTGTTACAAATATATCTTCTCATATGATGAAAAATGTTATATGTAACAAAATAACATTTTTCATAACGAATTATTATTTAGTTACGAATATAAAAAATTTAAGGTAACAAATTTGAGTTAAAGGTAACAAGACTTTTACTTTGTTACTAAAGAAAATGTTATTTGTAACAAAAAATCAATTTTGTTACAATAAATCTTACATATGTAACGAATTTTACCTTTGTTACCAAAATTTTTGTTACGTAAAGTGCAATTTGTTGTAGTGCATTTTCAATGGCAGAAAATGGCGGCATTTGGGTAGGTTTTGGTCGTGAGGTGGTAGGCAGTCAGTTGGTGAGGTTAATTTTGGGTTTCGATGTGCGGCGGTGGCATAATTAACAGTGGTGGTTAGCGGCAGAAGTTAGGGTTTGGCTACTGCTTTGAGCAGCCAATTGAACGGCCAAACGGTGGTCAATCTAGAAATTGTTTGGGAGTTTTGCTCTTTGTGGTGAGGCGCACCTCATGGTGGTGGCGGTCTTCATCTCCGATAGTGGCACATGGTGGTCCAGTGGTGGCATATGGTGGCCAGCAGTGGCACGTGACGGCGGCTTCAGAGCAGTTACCTCAATTTTGCGATTTGGATTCGACTGGCCCATTCCCGACTTGATATTGGATCTCAGTTCGGTCCAATTTGGGTAAATTTCTTACTCAAAATTTTAATTCGATTAATTTACTGAATGCGATTGGAGTTTGAGTTTAAACCTAATCCTAATATGACTTAGGATCGTTAAACCATAATTTATATCAATTTATAGATTAATCTTAAAATTTTTTATAGTCTTGAACTTAATCGACTTGAAAGGATTATCGGATTTCCATTGAAACTTTGAATAAGTTTTTAACAACTAGTTTACTGGCTTGTCGAATTAAGGGCCATGATGTATGATTATCTTTAATATTTGAGTGTAACATGGAATTTTAGAATTATTACTGAATTGTTAAAGGAACTGAGGAACTTGATAAGGATGTTTAAGTATATTAAGAATTGTGATTCAGAAATTAACACAATGTTGATTTAGATTATTTATTTTGAACTTTGAATTGAATAGGAAGCCAGGTCATGGACTTTCCAAACATTTAAGGATTATCGGGGCTGCGTCAGAATAACCTTCAATTTAATAAAGACGTTAGTTATATTTATATTGAAGGTTCAAAGGATTGATAAGAGAATGACTTGAGTTATCTTATGACAGTTCTCGGACTGACTAGGAAGCTAGGGTCTGAGTGTCCATACAACTAGGAATTCCTCTACATTTTCCAGGTAAGTTTATACTCATTAGTATGAGATTCCTTTGCTGGGGAAAAAACATATATGCTTGTTATTATATTTTGGTCGCTTGCTTCCTTCTAATCTATGTGTTGAAAATAGTACTCCATATCGCCCTTCTATACTAAGCGCTTTTATTAATTTTGATTGATATCACTTTATCTGAAATTGACAATTATGTTGAGAAAATTGAAATGTGACTTCAAAATATATATCACCATGCTTTCTTTAGAGTAAGCCTTGTGCTTGTTTAGCAGTTATTTGTTTATCATGGTGAAGTGATGTGTTATGTTATATGTTGTTGGATGTACTAAACGATATCAGTGATTATATACTCAATACCCTTAGGGGTGGGCCGTGGGATCATTTAGGAAAGACGGCTGGGTGGAATAGACCGCAGTGACAGATCTTTCAGTGGATACCCATGCACGATGCACATATAATCCTTAACCAGTAGGCTAGCTAGAGGTAGACGCCTCTGAGTGGGATCAGGCATGCGGCTAGCCATGTCTAGTGAATATTTAAATATCCAAGCCGATCACTCGGTACTTTGGAGGGATAAGGATTTTCATGTTTTTGAAAGTAGAGTGAACGGTAGGAGAACCACTAACTACTTAATAGTGAAAATGTTTTCTAAATTATATTTAGTTTATTTGATGTGCCTAATATTCTGCTTTAAAATTCAAATATTTGATAAAACCCAGTTGTTGTTCAAAAGGCATATCAACCTCCTCTTATCGTAATTGAGATTTAAACCTCTGTGGGAGATAGTGAACTTTGTGAAGTCACATCTTTGGTATGGGACAATGGTGAGATAGATCATCTGAAAATTTTGACTAAAACCTTTTCTCACTTCCTAGAACTTTAATATTTTTAATTACTTTCTTTATGATATATGTGAAAATGCCTCTCTTTTGTTACTGCCACATTATCTTACTAAGTCATTCGGACTTATGTTATTCCATGGTTATCTTCTGTTCTTTACTCCAGAAAAGAACAAGTGATGAAGATAGAGTAGCCCAGGCGACCCATAAGGTAATGAGGGTGATAGATGTGTTAAGTGTGATTTGTGATGTTTCGGTTCATAGCTGAACCTCTTCTAGACATTACTTGTGAAGATTAAATAATTTGGTTTTGAAGAAATGTATTTTCTCTAATTCATAAGATTTGTGGTATAGAGTGAGTAGTACCTCGGCATGAAGTAGGCACCTCCCAGTCGGGGTGTTACAATATATCAAATGATAATGCATTTACTGTGTTTGGATCACTAATGAGATCTTGGCTCAAGTCTTAAGTTGTCTTCAAAAGTCAAATGTAGGTTTATGCACGTTAGGCACTACTTCCAACTCTTGGATGAAGTTTTTATCCAAACACCTCCATTTCCAGTTTCCAAAACCACAAATTATTTCACCTCAGTGGAAATCTCGGCCATGGTATCTTGTTGGAACTCTTCTAACTCACTATGCCTCCATCAAGGTAAAATTTAAATCCAGAAATAGATTTTATGTTATCTACATCAGATTGGAAACTAGAATCCAAAAACCCATTGAGTTTCAATTCTCCATTGTTGTATACTAAAAATAAGTCCTTAGTGCTTCACAAGTACTTCAAAATTATTTTAATGGCCATCTAGTGACATTCACTGGGGTCGGATTGGAAACAACTCATAACACTTAGAATGTATGCCACATCCGATCTTGTACATTGAACGACGTACAATATGCTCCGTATAAAGTATGTGGGGGCATTCTGTGTCTTTCGTTGTTAGTCTTAGGGGTCATAGACTTGGAGAGATGAATGTCATGTCCCTTGGGAAGAAACAACTCTTGGATTCTTCCATAGTAAAACTCTTTAGTATCTTGTCAATGTATGATGTTTGGGAAAGCCCTAGCTTCTTCCCCGATCTATCTCTATAGATACATATTCCCAATACGTAGGATACTTTTTCTAAATCCTTCATGGAGAATTGTGTAGATAACCATACTTTAGTACACTTTCTCTCTCATTCTCAATGAGAAGAATGTCAGCGACATAAAGCATAATAAACTATATACAATTCCTACTATTCTTCTAAAACATATAAGGTTCATACATATTTTTGACAAAGCTAAATGATTTGACTTTCCAATCAAAAGGTATGTCCAAGTTTGGGATGCCTAATTGAGTCCATTCCTCTGGTGTTTACAAACCTCTTGCTTACTCCCCTTGGATGTAAAACCTTGCAATAGCTCCATATAGATTTCTTCTTCAATGTTTCCATTGAGGAAAATGGTTTTCACATCTATTTGCTATATCTCATAGTCATAATATGCAACTTTGGCATTAGGATAGGTGCAAAGGTTTTCTCGAAATCAAAATTAGGTCTTAGAGTGTAACCTCTTGCCACTAGTTGCACCTTAAAGGTTATTACTTCTCCATAGACTCCTAGCCTTCACTTATAGATCCACTTGCAACCAACGGGAATTATTGCCTTTAGTGGATCTATCAAAGTCCATGCGTTGTAGTTTATGGAGTCCATTTCAAATTTTATGGTGTTAATCCAATATCCCGAGTCTATGTGTCTAAGTTAACTTCCTCATAGGTTTTTAGATCACTATTCGGTTGGCCTATCTCATGAAGGAATCCCAACCTTTTGGCTTGCTTCTTAATTTGGTCCAACCTTCTTAGAGGTTGTGTGTGAGGCTTTTATTGATATTTATTTATTTATACCACTTGTCGGATTTGATGATCATCTTGAACCTCAAAAAGTTAAACAACAATGCCTTTTCTATCTTATAGAAATTACTTTTCCAAAAAGATAGCATTACTCAAAACAAACACCTTTTATTCTAAGGGATCATAGAAGTAATAACCTATAGACTTTCTTGGGTATCCCACAAACTTGCACAAAGTGGATCTACTATCCAACTTGTCTCCCACTAACCATCTCACATAGGCGGGAGACCCCCAAACTCTTTAAGTAATGATAAGATGGTGCTTTGCCGTACTACATCTCATGTAGCATTTTGGAACTAACTTTGAAGGTACTAAACTTAGTAACTTCGGCGCCGTCAATAAGGCATATCCCCAAAAGGATATATGCAAATTGAAAAAGCTTATCATGGAACATACTATGTCCAACAAGGTACAGTTTCTCCTATCAGCTACACCATTATGTTGGGGTGTGCTAAGTGGAGTCCATTGTGAGAGAATCCCATTCTCTTTTAGATAATCCAACAATCGGTGCTTAAGTATTCTCTTCTTCGATCCAATCGAAGAGCTTTAACACTATGTGCCAATACTTTTCCACTTAATTCCTATACTCTTTGAACTTTTCAAAGACTTTGGACTTGTACTTCATAAGATACATATATCTGAACCGACTATAATCATCAGTGAAAGTGATGAAGTAGGAATAACCTCTTCTTCCACTAACTCTTAGTAGGCCACAAACATCCATATGGATCAAATCCATGAAAGTAAGTAAGGCACTAGGATCCAATTATAAAACTAAAAAAGCTCAATAAACTAGTGCTTACATGATAACAAGGATCAAATCCTACCTACAATCCAAATTTAGATAGAGTGCCTAGCGTACATGAGCCTACGATTGTCTTTGGAAGAGAATTTTAGACTTGAGCCAAGATCTCATCAGTGATCCAAACTAGTAAATGCATTATCATTTGATATATGATATCATTTGATAGAGGCGACTACTGAGTGGACAAAGTTACCTTGGAAAAGAATTTGGCAGATCCACTGTACAAAACCCCTAATGCAAAAGAACTTTGAAGAATATCTTGAGAAGATGTGTCTCAAGGCCATAGGGCATTAGCTTTAGGGAAAGTAGAAAATTGTTGGAATAGTACCCGAAAAGCCAATTAGGTTGGCCTTGTAAAAGCTATTTCCCTATGAAACAGTTTTGATTGAATCATATTCTTTATATGACTATCTTCATTTTATGCTCTTTATTACTTCACTTGCATTGCGATGAAGCCTTTAGATCACTCATGGCTATGGGACTTGGTTTGATGACCATAGAATAAGTTTCACACGATCGTGATCTTAAATCTTGCAAGTCATAGGACATTAAGCGACGGGCCATCTAAGATCCGGATATACTTGCACTAACAATGCATAAATCCAAGAGTTGGATATTGCTCCGTTCCATAAGCAACCATATGAGATATTATAGGCGCATGTTAGTGGGTGCTTGTTAGAGAACAAGGTACTAAAAGCCCACTGGAGAATCCACTAGATAGCTGTTGTGGCAAGTCAGTAATGGCAAATTCTCCAACTTACGCTAGTGCATATTATTAGTCCTCTGTCTTGAGGATCCATGGTAACCTTGTGTCTGGTCTTCATGCTTTGACTCTTCCTTGACCACTTAGCGGGTGTTTCGGTTTGAGGTTGGGTATGAGTTACTTGGCATAGAGACTTGTGAGATCCAAGATAGAATCGGACTCCTCGCTTTTTAGAAAGGCTAGTGCATCTCCTATGTATTCTATAATGATCGATTTCAAAAAATCCTTGCGCAAGGTGGTCTGACAATTTGGAAAATGAGTTTTTCAAAGATGAGTTATACAAGGGAATTGAACATTGGGAATATAGGCATAGTATCGAGGCTAATAGGGAGCCAACAAATATCTTGTTCTAGGCCTCTTTTGGGAGATAGGAGATGAAAATACCATATTTGCATGGTAAGCAAGGGCTATAATGGTTTTCCAAAATATTCATTTCGGCCAATTAGTTGGGCTCTATAGGCTTGAGGTTGAACATCAACTATGGAGATTGGGTACTCTTCAATTAATGAGATTAATTGAATTGAGTCAAATAGTTTAAAGGTGTTTTAAACTAAAATAATTATATGATATTAAAAAAGTCACAAGGAGTTGTAAGCCCATGTCCAATGAATAGAAGAACCTATTGGGTCACACACAAAAGTCAATTAGCTTCCTAGATAATGGAGCAATTTTCTAAGAGTTAGAGAATTCCTCCTAGTTGACCGATTTTTGAGGTATCCAATTTAAAGGTCAATTTTGGCTTGATTAATTTAAGTGTTAAATTAATCAATTAATTTAAAAGGTTAAATTAGACCAATAATTA
This sequence comes from Jacaranda mimosifolia, assembly GCA_018894105.1. Lineage (NCBI taxonomy): Eukaryota > Viridiplantae > Streptophyta > Magnoliopsida > Lamiales > Bignoniaceae > Jacaranda > Jacaranda mimosifolia. Next base: position 24,179,012 of record CM032119.1, read on the forward strand.
AGAAGTTAATTATTTGATGCCAAAGTGACCATCAATTGGTCAAGTTAAATTAAAGAGTTAAGTTAACAAAATGAAGCTTAAGAGTTAAGCTTGTTTGACTTAAGAGTTAAAGTCGAAGGTTAATTAATTAAATTAATATGTTTAATTTAATTAATGAGAAGAATACATTTTGGAGAGAAAATTCAAATAAAATGTTCATTTGAATTAGTATCTTAATTATCTTGAAATTAGATTTCACATGTAATTACGATGCACATGAAATTCAAATTGAATTTGTATTTGCATTTGCCACCTTGGCAATGCAAGTTGGACGTCCACCTTGAGGAAGGTGTGATGACAACTTGGTATCACACCAACCTCACCCTATATATAGATATAGAAGGTGTGAGTATGGGTCATTGCTAAAAGTGTGAAAGAATTAGATTCCTTTCCACAATTCCTTCCAAATCTCCTTCTAAGAATTGCATTCATATGTTAAAAGCTTTGTTCTTTTCTTCTTCTTCCCTACCTCAAATCGGCCTCCACTATTATCATTCTCCTCTCTTATTCTAGCTTATAGTGAGAAGAGTTTGGAAGTTTCATTTGGTGTGTGGATCATATCAATAGAGGCAAACAACTTAGTTTGCTACGGTTTGGAGATCCACTTGAGCAGTATATCGATTTAGTGAATTTTTCTGTGGAGATCCAGAAAACTTTTTGATCCAAATTTTTTACTATGTTTCCTTGAAGGTGTTGAAAGTTTGCAGTATTTTTTTTTATTTTTGGAGGAGTTTTAATGAGGTTCAAAATTGCTCTTTTCCTGTTGTGTAGTTTCTGGCAGATTCTGGATTGGTTAAAGGTTGACCAATTTCTCCTTGGATATTAGCATTTCAAGGTTACATTCTATCTAAATCTAGATTTTAGGCATGATTTGATCCTAGTTAACATGTAAGCACTAGTTTATTTAGCTTATGAAGTTTTTATGATTGGATCCTAGTGCTTTACTTTCTTTCATAATTTAACAATTAATTTAATCTAGCCAAGATGACCCAAAAATTAGTCACTTGAATTCTTCTCCAAAACTGCCCAGGTGAATTTTCTAAGTCTTTAGAAAACTCCTCCCATCAAGTAGAACTTCCTTTAGGCAACTCATTAGGTTCATCCATTAATTAGACATAGGCTCACGACTCATTGCGATATTTTGAATATTGAAATATTCACATTAAAATCCTTTAAACTAATAGGTCTTTTAATTAATCTCCATTAATTGAAGAGTACCTAATCTTTATAGTCGATATCTAGCAACAAGCTCATGGAGCCTAACTAATTTGATGAAATGAATATGTCCTGATGAACCATTCTAATTCTATGCTTACCATGAAAATACTGTCCTTCCATCTCTTATCTCCCAAAAGAGGGCTAGGATAAGATATTTGTTGGCTCCTAAATAGCCTCGATAACTATGTTTCTAATTCCAATGTTCAATTTCCCTTTATGATCTCATCTTTGGAAAACTCCTTTTCCAAATTTTCATACTATCTTGCGCAAGGATTTTTAGGAATCAATCATTATAGAATACATAGGAGATGCACTTACCCTTCACAATAATGAGGAGATGGATCCCATCTTAGATCTCACAAACCTCCATATCTAAGTAGCTCATATCCAATCTCAACTCGGATGACCCGCTATGTGGTTGGTGAAGAGTTAAAGTATGAGGATCTAGACATAAGGTTATCATGGATCCTCATGTTAAAGGACTAATTATATACACTAGTAGAAGATGCAGAAATTGCCACTACCGACTTGCCACTCCGGCTATCTAGTGGATTCTTTGAGCAGGTCTTTAGTAAACTTGTTCTCTAATAAGCACACACTAACATGTATCCATATCTAACATGGATTGCTCATGAAATGGAGCAATAACCAACTCCTTGGATTTATGCATCATTAGTGGAAGTCTATCCGAATATTAGATGCCCCATCTCATAAGATTCTATGATTTGTAATATTTAAAATCATGACCATAGAGATATGTTTCACATTCACTATCATATCCATGACCAAGTCCTGTAGTCTTGTATGATTTAAGAGCTTTAACCAATCCATGTGAAGAAACCATAAATACAGAAGATGAAGATGGCCATTTTATTGAATATCATTCAATCAAGACTGTTACATGGAGTAGTTATATATGTTAATCTAATTTGGCTTACAGAACACTATTCCAACAATACAGAGTTTATACTCATGCACGGCTGGAGTAACAAGCAGTTTAGACTCATGCGTTAAGGAGCAACATGCAGTTTAGGCTCATGCATCAAGGAGTAAACTTCTTCATGGAAAATAGCATTTTAAGGACTTTCCATTTATGGGGCTAATGCGTAATCCATCTTTATCCACCAATTTGTAAGCATTGTTTGTGTAAGCTTGTTTAACAACATAAGGGCTATCCTATTTTGATATAAACTTGTTTCCCATCTATTCGGTGATGGTAATCGATCTCCTTATTGCTAGGACCAAATCCCCAACTTCAAATGATCCAATGCGGACTTCTTTGTTGAATGCTCTCTCCATGCGAGCTTGATAACACACTGAGTCAGACTTTTCATTAATTGCGACATGACAACATGAGCGCAGCTCATTATCTTCTTCATCATAAGACCGCATAGTATTTATGATTTCCACTATTTGGAATGCAACCTTATGTTGTAAAGCCCTTCCTATTTTCACAATGGGGATAAGTGTTGTTCTCTATCCATTATAGCTTGTTATTTGCACAAAACAACCTGCAACTAAACTATTGAACTCTTCAAGATACTGAGGGTTTGGCTTTTCTGTAACATTTGTATAATTAGATGATAGTAAACTTCATTCTCAGCTCTGTCATTCTCATTAGGAAAATATCTTATGATATGTTGCTTTACCTTAACTGGTCTATCTATGTTAATAATCAAAATTAAGGATTTGGCTTCATTTAGTTGAGGTAAGCAAAGAGTTTGACCTTCAATTTCCAACCCTATCATGTCGTTCTCATCATAATTACTTCTTTTTCTTATTTTTGTTCTATAGCATTACCTTCAATTCAATTGAACACTGAACCTTGTGGACGCCGACTTTTAATAGGCCCTCTACAATGTGGTGGATTTTGATTAGTGATACCAAATCTTGCAAAAATAAAAGAATGAATGGTAAGACGCTTAGTCGATCGAAATACAGAGATGTGATGATCACTTGGCTTTTAACTTCCATTATTTCCAGCTCTCTCAGTTACAATATATTGGATTCTAAGGTACTTATCTTTCCTCATCACATTTATATTCATTGACCCACTTGGTACAAATCCCAAGCTAGTCCTTGGCTAATTGACACAAAACCCTAGACTTCGTAATTTTTGTTCTGCTTTATTGAGGCTATGGATCTTTCCTCCGATCAACTCAGGTTTCAATTCCCTTAGCTCAATCAAATTGGAGAAGTCATAGCCAAACTTAACTAAGAGATAATATGGTTTTGGATCAAAGATTCCGCAAAACTTTTGAGGTTAGGTCCCGCTAGAAAAAAATTTAGCTAAGGCTCTTGAGTTCAAAACGTCAATAAACATGATCAACTCTTTTCTAATAACTTGGTGTTTATCTGATTCTACCCTATTCAATTGTTTTCTCCCATTGTTTAGTGAAGGAATGCATCATACTGATGATTTTCATCCTTCTTTCTGATGTGATCAAAGGGTATACCCAAATGTTGGTAGATCAGGCGTTTTATCAGATTCAATAACTTTGCTTGTCAAGGCTCCAGGAACAATCAACCTCTTAGAATTTTCATCATCAGACTCCAGAGTTATAGATTCCACCTACTTTCCCTTAATAGGATGGTTGCTAAGAGTTTTTGAAGGCAGTATTTCCTACATTAAACTTGAGTCTAGATATAATTTGGCATCCGCAAAAGAGCACTTCGCTTCAGTAAGTTGCTTTGTATCAACATCTAAAGTAAGGAATAGTTGAAGGATCCAATTATAAAACCAATAATAGGCTTAATAAAACTTGTCTTCTCCAAATCCAAGGATCTAATCATACTATAATAAGGATTAAATCTGGAAAAATATCTTGAATGTAAAAAATCGAAGGTATCTCAAAGATGACACCGATGAACACTTCAAAGTGCTAATCCGCGTACAACCAAATCAACCAACAATTTACCAACCAAATCAACTCCAAATTGGCTAAAAATTTGCAGAGAGCTCCACAACTCACTTTAGAACCTCCAGTTAAAATTTTAGCCAAATCCAAGCACGGAATGCCTCCAAATCTATCTCCAAAATTGCTAGACAACAGCAGACCTTCAAGAGCAAAAGCTCCCCAAATGTGAAGCCTCTAATGTTATGATCTTGTTGTAATAGTACCCCATAAGCTAAGTAGATTGGCTTTGTAAATTATTTCCTTGTAAGAAAATTTTGATTGAATGATATTCATTAGATGACCATCTTCATCTTATGCTATTTATTTACTTCACTAGCATTTGGAGAAAGCCCTTAGATCACATAAGACTACGGGACTTGATCACTCATTGGATGATGATCATGGGATAAGTCTTACACGATCGTGATCTTAAATCTTCCAAGTTATAGGATCTTATAAGATAGGGCATCTTAGATCTTGATAAACTTACACTATCTATTCATAAATCCAAGGGTTGGATGTTGCTCCATTCCATGAGTAATCCCATATGAGATATGGATGCATATTAGTAGGTGCTTGTTAGAAAACAAGGCACTAAAGGCCTGCTTAGAGAATCTACTAGATAGCCAAAGTGGCAAGTTGGTAGTGGCAGGTTCTTCAGCTTACGCTAGTGCATATTATTAGTCCTTTAACCTAAGGATCCATGGTAACCTTGTGTTTGGTCCTTACGATTTAACTCTTTCTTGGTCACTTAGTGGGCCACTCGGGTTGAGATTGGGCATGAGCTACTAGACATCAAGGTTTGTGAGATCTAAGATGGAATCTGACTCATCGCTTTTGTGAAGGGCGAGTCCATCTCCTATGTGTTCTATAATGATCGATTTCAAAAAATCCTTGCACAAGGTAATGTGACAATTTGGAAAGATGTTTCCAAAGATGAGGTCACTAAGGGAATCAAACATTGAGAATAGAAGCATAGCATCGAGGCTATTAGGGAGCTAACTAATATCTTGCCCTAGGTCTCTTTCATGTAGATAGGAGATGGAAGGACCGTGTTTGCATGGTAGGTGTAATACTAGAATAGTTCTCCAAGAGCATTCATTTCGGCTAATTAGTTGGGCTCTATGGGCTTGAGGTTGGACATCGACCATGGAGAGTAGGTACTCTTCAATTAATGAGATTAATTGAATTTAGTCGCTTAGTTTAAAAAGGTTTAAACTAATGTGAATATTTGATTTTCCATAAGTCACAAGGAGTTGTGAGCCCATATCTAATTAATGGTAGAACATAGTAGGTCACACACAAAAGCCAAATTGAATGACCTATTGAAGGAAGGATAATTTTCTAAGTGTCAGAAAATTCACTCTAGACCGAATTTAAAGGAAGTGAAAACTAGAGTCATTTTGGCTTGATTAATTTAAGAGTTAAATTGGTCAAATTAATTTAAGAGTTAAATTAAGATCAATTAATTAAGAGTTAATTAATTGATGCTACATGACTATCAATTGGTCAAATTAATTTAAGAGTTAAATTAATTTTGACTAGCTTAAAGAGTTAAGCACTTTGACTTAAGAGTTAAGTCAAAGGATTATTAATTAAATTAAAGTTTTTAATTTAATTAAATTAGAGAGGTAATTTTGGAGAATATTATTAAATGAAGGGTTCATTTATTATAGAATTAGAATTCATTTAGAAGACATTTCTTGAGATGAAATGTAAATTCCAAAGGACATTCAAATTCACATAACATTAATTGTTAGTGGCCACCTTAGCATAGACATGTGGCATCCCCTCTTTGAAGATGGTGTGTGACCACACACCTTCATCCTCCTATATATAGATATAGGGTGGGGTGTCCGCAAGGCATGTATTACGGAAGATGTGAATTATTCTCCAAACAACAAACTTTGTTAGTGGGCATCTAATAGTTAGATTCTCCACAAACCTCTCCAACCTTCTTCGTCCTCCCTATCCACACTTGGCCTTATTTCCTCAATTTCTATGTAACTATCTCTAGATATTTTTATAGAGAAAGGGTCTATCCATTTGGTGTGTGGACTATCTCGTTAGAGGCAAAACGTTTAGGTTGCTATTGCTCTTATTGAGGCAGTTTTTACCTGCCTCTTACAACGAGTTTTTGGGGGACTTATTCTATTTCGATTGAGCTAAATTTTTGGCTATAGGATCTTTAAGGTGTTGCGGACACTTAGTGAAATTTTTAGCTCAAAAGAAGAAGTTTAACTTGCAAAAATTGGTTGGTGTTTCTGTTGTGCCAATGAGGGGACAGTTTCAAGAGTTGAAGGGCATTTTCTCTTGTTCCTTGATTTTCTATTTTGTCAAGGTATTTTCTCTCTAAATCTCAATCTTATGCATGTCTAGATCCTTGTAGATGTGTGTGGGCTAGTTTTATTCAGTTTTTTTTAAAACAAAAATATTTGGATCCTAGTGCCACACAAACCTTGTAGTGGTATCAGAGCCTTATTCATGCATGGATTTGTATTTTGCTTGGATGATTATTTGTTGTGAAGAATTGATCAACATCACTATGTACTCAATCCATATGATGGGTTGGAGTGTACAGATGATCTTATTTGTGGCTCCTTGATTAATGGGTTAAATCATGCTATTATGTGCTTTAATTGTTAAATCATGTGATGAGTATGTTTTAGTTCATTTTTGCTAATGTTGAATTTTGATTTGACATTTATGGGTGGGTGTTATATGTTGATATAGCATGTTTTCAATGGCCTTAAGTTTTTTTGGTCATTTTTGGATCCAATAAGATTGGATATAATTGGAGATTTTTGAAGAATATGATTCTTCCTTAAACTTGTTTTTCAATAATCATTGAGCACTTGAGATTTAAATTTTTAAAATGAAATTTTCATCCATGTTATGTGTTTTGATGTTCAGAAGCTATTCTAAAATTCTTGGTGCACAAAAGTTGAGCTAAAAATGGCTTGACTCGCTCATGATCCCAAAATAGGGGAGCTGCTAGCACTTGGTAGTGCACAGTAGGGCAATGGCTGAGAGTTGCTGCCTAGTTGTGTGCAAGCCTCAGCCAACAGCGCCTGGTTGAGTTTGGGATGAGTTTTGATCTTTTCTTTTAGTTCCACCAAACTTATTTTGAAACACACACAATGGATGCATGAATGTTGTGCAAGTTCTCAAAATTGTGTTGGACATTTTTGATTGCTTTTAAAACTTGTTAAAGTTAATTTCCAATTGTGGCAAAAATATGATGCATAAATGTTATGCTTGTTTTTGCATGACCAATTTTTTGTTAATGTGATTAGCATTTAATTTATGGAATTGAATATCAATTCTTGATTTATTTATTGTTCATTTAAGTGTTGAATGGATTATGAATAAATGGAGATGATCATGAGCTTTTAATATTGATTTTATTTGTTTCAAGTTATTGAAAAAGGTTGTATTAAATTGGGCCTTGCATGCCTCTTAATTTCTATCTTGTAAATGTTATGAGAGTAGAATCACTAGGAGTGAGGATTTCTTTATCATGTAAATGCTACTAGGAGCAAAGAAGACCTTTGGAGGCATGAATACCTATGAATGTATAGGATACACTCATGTAATAGCTAGATTTAATCAACCTACTTAAAGTCAACTAGGTGGTGCACCTATGGCTTTAAGTGCATCACTTGGTTAGGCTCATGGTTATCCCACCCTAGAAGCATGCTAGGTGTATTTACTTATTTATGCTTTCTATATCCTATTGATGTATGAGAAGCATAGGATATAGAAGACCTAAACAAGAAGATAAGATGATGAGATCTTTGCAAGCAAAAACCTTCTGCTTGGAATGTCTAAGTGCTTCCAAATATTAAGTCAAGTGTTAGAAAATTCACTCCATAGAGACCGATTTTTGGGTGATCGAAATTGAGGTCAATTTTGGCTTGATTAATTTAAGTGTTAAATTAATCAACTAATTTAAGGAGTTAAATTAGACCAATAATTGAAGAGTTAATTACTTGGTGCCATGTGAGCATCAATTGGTCAAGTTAACTTAAAGAGTTAAGTTAGCAAAATTAAGCTTAAAGAGTTAAGCTTGTTGACTTAAGAGTTAAGTCAAGGATTAATTAATTAAATTAAAGTGTTAAATTTAATTAATGAGAAGAATATATTTTGGATGGAAAATTCAAATGATAGGATCATTTTAGTGTGGCATTTAATTAATTTGAAATTAGATTTCAAATGTAAGCATGAAGGCAGTCCCCCCCTCCTCCCCCCTGAGGAAGGTGTGATGCCCATCCTCCCTCTATATATATATAGAGGTGAGGGTGGGCAGCCACTTGTAATCCAGGTGAAGAATTAGATTATCACTTTTTCCCTCTATTTTCAAGGTGTTCACTCATATGTTGAAGTTCACCTCTCTGTTCTTCTCCAACCCAAAAACCAACTATCTCCCTCACTTCTCTTGACTCTTTCTCCAGCTAAACGTGAGGAGTAATAGGAAATCAGATTGGCGTGTGGATCATTTCAATCGAAGCAAAACAAATGGTTTGCTAAGCCTTTGGAGATCCACCTGCGACACCAGTCAATTGGCGATTTTATTCCAGGAGATCTAGGAGGAGTTTTAGTTTGAAATTTTCATAGTAGCTTCATCAAAGAGTTTAGGATCTACTAGAATTTGTTTTGGATTTTTTGGATTCCTCTGGATCACACAAAAGTTGCCCTCTTCCAGCTACATCACTGCTTGGCAGATTCTGTTTTGAAGAAAGAGTTCCTCAATCTACCTTTGGATTTTGCTAATCAAGGTAATTCTCCATCCAAATCTAAGTCCTAAAGCATGTTCAGATCCTTGGCTACTTGTAAAGCACTAGTTTATTTAAGCTTTTGAAATTTTATTATTGGACTCTAGTGCCTTACTTGCTTTCAAGCGGTATCGGAGCCTAATCATGCTTTGATTTAGATTATTTGATTAATTAATTCATGTGATGGATTGATCAAAATCACCAAATTTTTTATTCATATGATGTATTGGAGTGTTTGGATGATGTTATGTGTGGTTGCTTGATTGATGAATTGAAAGCATGCTAATATGTGTTTTAAGTGTTAATTCATATGATTAGTATGTTTTAATTCATAGCTATTAATGTTGAATGTTGATTTAGCATGAAGTGATGTGATATGTTGATATAGCACGTGTTGATCGGCCTTAAGTTGTTTTGGTCATTTTTGGATCCAATTTGATTGGAGTTTTGTTGGAGATTTTTTAATAATGTGATTCTTATTTTAACTTGTTTTTGAAAGCATGATTGAGGACTTGAAATTCTATTTTTGAAAGGAGTTTTGAATCTGGAATTTCATCTATAATGTGTATTTTAATGTTGAGGAAATGTCCTAAATTTTTTGGTGCACAAACGTTGAGCTAAAATGGACATAACTTGGTGCCGAAGTGAAAACAAGGCAAGCTGTCCTGCCTGGCTGGGCACTAGCTGAGCAGCGGGCACACCTAGTGTGCCCCTACTGTGCGGCAGTGCACCAAGCCTAGGCGGGCAATGGCACTTTTTCATTTGGCCTGAGTTTTTGTTATTTTTGGGCTCCTTTATGTGCCAAAAGAGTTTTGACTATACATGATAGATGCACAAGTGGTGTGCAAGGTCTTAAAATTATGTTTGATATTTTTGGATGCTTTTAAAAATTCATTAAAGTTAATTTTCAAATTATGGCATAATTGTTATGCTTCCTCTTGCTTGGCCAATTATTTGTTTATGAGATAAGTATTTAATTATTGGAATTAATTGTTAATTCTAGATTTGTTTATTGTTCATTTAATTATTGAATGAATGGGGATAATCATGAGCCTTTAATATTAATTTTACTTGTTCCAACAAAGGGTTGTATTAAATTAGAGCTTGCATGCCTCTTAATTCTATCTTGTAAATGTTATGAGAGTAGAATCACTAGAAGTGAGGATTTTTTCTCATATAAATGTTGCATAGAGCAAAGAAGACCATTGGAGGCATGAAGACTTTTGAAGACCTATGAATGTATGGGGATACACTCATATAATAGCTAGATTTAATCAACCCACTTAAAATTAACTAAGTGTTGCACTTATGGCTCTAAGTGCACCAGTTGGTTAGGCTAATGGTCATCCCACCTTAGGAGCATGCTAGGCACATTTACTAGTTTGTGTTTTTCATATCCTATTGATGTATGGGATGCATGGTTAGGATATAGAAAACCTAAATAAGAAGATAATGATAAGATCTTTGCAAGCAAAAACCATCAACTTAGAATGTCTAAGTATTTTACAAATATTAAGTCAAAATGGATACAAATTAAAAAGAGTTTTAATTAATCCATGCCTTCTACCAATAGTGTATGCCATGATGACGCTATGATTTTTTGTGATGGTACTTGATTACCGGGGTCACACTTAGGAGGAAAGCTGTGAACATACATTTAGCATGAGATGCATCTTTGAATTAAGAACACCCACATATTGGCACTTGGTTACGAGGGATGTTGTGGTAACCATCTTGAAACAAAGTTTGATTGATAGGTTGGACTTAACACTTAGTAACATAGATGACATACAGTTACGTGGGTCTATGTGAAATGTGAGGCAAAATACATCAAAAGTTGCATAAAATGCAATTAGAAAAAGTTGCTTACCCTTCAATTGTAAGTGGATAGCACTCAGTTATGGGGATCCGCTTGCAAGTCCTCGGGATCTTGATTCTCTCTAGGAAATGAAATTTCCCAAATTCTTCTTGGGGGTGAAGGATTTGATAAAATAGTGGGAGAAAAATATGCTTCAAAGACCATGAACATGTTTTCAATATCAAAATTCAATCATATGTTTACACTCTTTTTTTGCCTCTTGTGGATTTTTGAAATCTTCAAAAAGAAAATGGCTAAAAATCCACCCGCAAGCATAAACTCACCGGGCCTAATTTCCATGATTTGTTAAGGAACCTTAAAATCATTCTTGACTCCAAAAAGAGGACTTACGTACCTGATTAATTTCTACCTGACACATTAGGTGATGATGCCACCAATGAGGCATATAAAGTGTTTGATAAACTTGTGCATGACGATCTACAAGTAAGATGCCTCATGATGGCTTCCATGACTAATGAGCTTCAAAAGACTCAAAAGCATATGAGACATGCATATGAGATCTATAAATACCTGCAAGAGTTGTATGGTGTCCAAACTCAACACAAAAGGTTCACTTTCTCAACAGAGCTCTTTAGGACATCAATGGGTGATGATGATAATGTCCATGATCACGGCCTTAAGATGATATAGATCATCGAAAAGCTTGGACAACTAGATGTGGTCATGGACGATGACCTTTACATGGATTTGATCCTTCAATCATTGCTCCTATCGTTTGACCAATTTATTATGAACTTCAATATGTCCAAGCAAGAGGTCACGATTAATGAATTGGTGAACATACTTGTGACCTTCGAGGTGACAATGAAAAAGGAAAGACCTCTTATGCTTGCTTCAGCCTCTAAGTCAAATGGCCCTAGGGGTCCTAGAAAAGAGGTAAAAGGAAGAAGAATTCCTCCTCGAAACGGAAGCAACCCTTGAAAAGTTTGGGGGAGTTAAGAAAAAAAGAGGTAACAAGACCGATGCATCTTGTTTCTACTGTGGTGAAAAGGGGCATTGGAAAAAAAGTTACAAAGCAAACCTTGCCTTTCTTGGGAAGGGTATGTACTTCATTGAAATGCACTTAACGACTAGTTCTTCCTCACGAGTATTTAATACTGCATGTGGTTCTTGTTGGAATAGTGCTCTGCAAGGCCAATTAGATTGGTGTGTAAACTATTTCACTTGTGATACAATCTGGATTGAATGATATTCTTTATATGGTCATCTTCATCTTATGCTCTTTATTACTTCACTCGCATTTGGATGAAGCCCTTAGATCACACTAGACTATGGGACTTGGTTACGCATTAGATGGTAATCATGGAATAATTCTTACACGATCGTGATCTTAAATCTTTCAAGTCATAGGATCTTATGAGACAGGGAATCTAAAATCTGGATAGACTTGCACTAACAACGCATAAATCTAATAGTTGGATGTTACTCTCTTCCATGAGCAATCCCGTATGAGATATGGATGCAAGTTAGTGGCTGCTTGTTAGAGAATAAGGTACTAAAGACCAATCGAAGAATCCACTAGATAGCCGGAGTGGCAAGTCGGTAGTGGAATATTCTCTAGTTTACGCTAGTACATATAATTAGTCCTTTGACCTGTAGATCCATGGTAACCTTGTGTTTAGGTCCTCATGCTTTGACTCCTCCCTGGTCACCTAGCAGGCTATTTGGGTGGTGATTGGGCATGAGCTATATAGAAAATAGAGGTTTGTGAGATCCAAGAGGGAATCCGCTACTCGTCTTTGTGAAGAGTGAGTGCATTTCCTATATATTCTATAATGATCGATTCCAAGGAATCCTTGTGCAAGGCAGTATGACAATTTAGACAAGGAGTTTTTCAAAGATAAGGTCATGAAGTGGAATCAATCATTGGAAATAGCGACATAGTATTGAGGCTATTAGAGAGCCAACAAATATCTTGCCCTAAGCCTCTTTCGAGAGATATGAGACGGAAGGACCGTATTTGCATGGTACGTATAGAGCTATGATGATTCCCTAAAAGCAATCATTTTAGCCAATTAGTTGGGCTCCATGAGCTTGAGGTTGGACATCGACTATGGAGATTGGGTACTCTTCAATTAATGGAGATTAATTGAATTGAGTTGATTAGTTTAAAGGAGTTTAAACTAAAATGAATATACGATATTCTAAAGTCATAAGAAGTTGTGACCCCATGCCCAATAAATGGTAGAACCTATGGGGTCATACACAAAAGCCAATTACATTTCCTAAGAAATGGAAGAACTTTCTAAGTATTAGAAAATTCACTCCATGGAGACCGATTTTTGGGTGACCGAAAATTGAGGTCAATTTTGGCTTGATTAATTTAACTTTTAAATTGATCAAATGATTTAAGGAGTTAAATTAGACCAATAATTAAGAAGTTAATTATTTTGGTGCCATATGACCATCAATAGGTCAAGTTAACTTAAAGAGTTAAGTTAACAAAATTAAGCTTAAAGAGTTAAGCCATTTGACTTAAGAGTTAAGTCAATGATTAATTAATTAAATTAAATTATTTAATCTAATCGATGAGGAGAATATTTCTTCAAGGTAAAATTAAAACGATAGGATTATTTTAGTGTGGCATTTAATTAATTTAAAATTATATTTCAAATGTAATTGAAATGCACATAAATTCAAATTTGATTTAAATTTGCCAACTAAGCATGTAAGGCATGCATGTTGACGGTCTCCCCCTCCCCTTTAAGGAAGGTATGAGGCATCACACCATCCTTACTCTATATATATAGAGATATAAATTGAGGGTGGTGGTTACAAGCAATCTTGCAAGCGAAGAATTAAATTCTCATTTTTCCCTTCATTTTCAAGGTGTTCATTCATGTGTTGAAGATCACTTTCTTTTTTTTTCTCCCTACCCTAAAATCTGCCATCTCCCTCTCAACTCTCCTCTCTTTCTCCAGCAACAAGTGAGGAGTAATAAGATTTAGTTTGGTATGTGGATAATTTCGATAAAGGCAAAACAAGTGGGTTGCTAAGCCTTTGGAGATCCACATGCGAGACTAGTCTTTTGTCAATTTTATTCTAGGAGATACAGAAGAATCTTTGAGCTAAAATTTGTTCCAGTGGCTTCCTTAAGGAATTGAGCATGTACTAGAATTTTTCCAGTATTTTTGGAGAGTTTTGAATCGATCACAAATCACTTGCTTCCAACTACACAATTGTATGACAGATTCTGTTTGAAGAAAGAGTTTTTCAATCTACCTTTGGTTTTTGCTAATCAAGGTAACTCTATAACCAAATCTAAATTCTAAATCATGTTTGGATCCTTGGTTTCTTGTAAGCACTAGTTTATTTAAGCTTTTGAAGTTTTATTATTGGATAATGTACCTTACTTGCTTTCAAGTGGTATCAGAGCGTAATGCATGTTTTGATTTTGATTTTTTGATTAATTGATTCATGTGATGATTGATCAAGATCACCAAATTCTTGATTCATATGATGGATTGGAATGTTTGGATGATGTTGTGTGTGGCTCCTTAATTGATCAATTGAAATCATGCTAACATGCGTTTTAAATGTTAATTCATATAATTAATATGTTTTAATTCATAGCTATTAATGTTGAATGTTGATTTGGAATCAATTGATGTTATATGTTGATATAGCATGTGTTGATTAGCCTTAAGTTGTTTTGGTCATTTTTGGATCCAATTTGATTGGATTTAAATTGGAGATTTTTTTGAGAATGTGATTATGACTTTAACTTAATTTTTGAAGCATGTTTGAGCACTTGAAATTTTAATTTTAAAAGATGTTTTAGATCTAAAATTTCTTCTATAATGTGTTTTTTAATGTTTAGGAGGTGTCCTATATTTTTTGGTGTACAAAAGTTGAACCAAAAATGAGCTGACTCGGTCGAAACTCAAAAACAAGGCAGGCTCCCACGCCTGGTCAGGCACCGGCTAAGCAGCATACACACTTGCTGCCAGGCCGTGCAGTCGATCTAGGGCAACAACACCCAGTTTTGGGTTGGATGGATTTTAACAAACTTTTTGTGTTCCTTTAGTGACCAAAAGTATTTTATTTCACACATAATAGATACACAAGTGTTCTACAAGTTCTCAAAACTATGTTTAACATTTTTTATTGCTTTTAAAATCTTATTAAAATTGATCTCAAATTGTTGCAAAAATGATATGCATAGTGGTTATGCTTATTTTTTGCTTGGCTAATTATTTGTTTATGAGATAAGCATTTAATTGTTGGAATTGATTGTCAATTCTTGATTTATTTATTGTTTATTTAATTGTTGAATGGATGATGAATGAATGGGGATGATCATGAGCCCTTAATATTGATTTTATTTGTTTCAAGTTGTTGAAATGTGTTGTATTAAATTGGGGCTTGCATGCCTCTTATTTTCTACTTGTAAATGTTATAAGAGTAGAATCACTAGGAGTAAGGATTTCTTTCTCGTGTTAATGTTGCATGGAGTGAGGGAGACCATTAAAGGCATCTAAACTTTTTGAAGACCCATGAATGTATGGGATACACTCATGTAATAGCTAGATTTAATCAACCAATTTAAAATCAACTCGGTGGTGCACTTATGGCTTTAAGTACACCACTTGGTTAGGCTCATGGTCATGCCACCTTAGGAGCATGCTAGGCGCATTTACTCATTTATACTTTCCATGTCATATTGATGTATGAAATGCATGGTTAGGATATAAAAAACCTAAATAAGAAAATAAAAATGATGAGATCTTTGCAAGCAAAAACCATCCACTTAGAATGTCTAAGTGCTTTTCAAATCTTAAGTCAAAATTGATACAAATTAAAAAAGTTTTAACTAATCCATGCCTTATACCAATAGTATATGGCATAGTGATGCTACCATTATTTGTGTGATGTCTCACGAGTCGTGGGTCACACTTATTGTGGAAAGCTGTGACCATATACTTAGCATATGATGCACATTTGGTTTGGGAACGCCCATACATTGTCGCATGAGTCCTTGGATGTTATGGTGCTTGTCTCATATTGAAGTTTAAATTGTAAGTCCAACTTACCACCTACTAGTGTGGATGTCTCACGAGTCGCAGGTCTACATGAAAAATGAGGCAAAATATATCAAGAGTTGCATGAGATACAATTAGTAAAAGTTGCTTACCTTTCGATTGTTTGCGGATGTCTCATGAGTCATGGGTCTATTTGCAAGTCCTTAGGATCTTGATTCTCACAAGGAAATATGATTTCCCGAATTCTTCTTAGGGTGAAGGATTTGAAAAAATAGAGGGAGAAAAGCATGTTTGGAAAACCATGAACATGTTTTCAATATCAAAATTCAATCACATGCTAATATTCTCTTTTTTGCCTTTGAGGATTTGTGAAATCTCAAGAATGGCTTAATATTCCACTCAACATTATTTTAGAAACTAATAAACCAATTTGGCCAAACTTCCATGATTGACTTAACCTCAAAAATCATTCAAGATTCCTAGAAATGGATATATATGTCCTATATCAAGGAGCTCCTAATCCCATAGGGACCATAGTAGATCAAGAGATATGTGAAAAGTTCATGAATTATGTTTAGGATTGTCCTATCCCATAGTGTCATGATGGCATCTACAAACTTTAAAAGTCTCAAGGACATATGAATAGTACCCTGGTTAAAGTTTACAAAAGTTGTAAAGCATACAAGGTATAATAAGTTCATGTTGTCAAAGGAGATTTTTCAAGCTAAGATGGATTTTAACTCATATGTCAGCGACTATGGTCTAAAGATGATTTGGCTTGGAGAAGCTTTTTCTACTTGGACATAGTGATGGACAATGATATCCATGAGGATTTGATCGTCACATCCTCACCGAGTTTTATTGATCAAAGTGTTTTATTGAGTCAAGAAAATTATAAAGGATATAGTCAATATTATTTGTTTCTACTTTGGCTAGATAAGCCATTGGAAGTGATTTACAAGGAATACCTTGCAATCCCTAAAAAGGGTATATACTTTATTGAAGTGCATTTAAAGATAAATTCTTCCTCATAGATATATGATATCGCATGTAGTTCTTATCTTCATAAGTTGTTACAAAGAATGGAAAGAAAAATAAAACTAAGTGAAGTGGATATGATCCACCACCTTGGCTAAGGAGTAAGAGTTGGGGCCAAAGCCGAAGGCGTATAATAAATTGGACTTAGGGAACTCCATAATTGTATTGAACCATTGCTATTATGTGCTATATATTGTTGAGAACATTATTTCAATTCCCATTTTGGACAGTGAAGGATTTGATTCTTCTATATCAAATGGGAGATTGAAGGCATTAAAGAATAGATTCTTTAATTACCTATAGTACACTTAACAAAGGATTATACATGTTGGATTCTCAACCATCACTAATGAACTTTCAACAAAGTAAGAAAATTAGATATCCAAGAAAATGCCATATCATGACATGTAAGACTTGGACATATTTTGTAAAATAGGATGAACAAGTTAGAAGCTCTCAAAGCACTAATTGTTAGTGGCATTGAGGATTTCCTACCTGTGAATCTTGTTTAAAGAGAAAAATGACCAAGGCTCCTTTTGTAGAACAAACAGAGTGCACCATAAGTCCTTTGGATTGTTGGAATATTGCTCGGCAAGCCAATTAGATTGGCCTTGTAAAAGCAATTTCCTTGTGAAACAATCTTGATTGAATGATATTCTTTATATGGCCATCTTCATCTTATGCTCTTTATTAATTCACTTGCATTTGGATGAAGCCTTAGATCACTCATGACTACGGGACTTGTTTTGATGACCATGGAATAAGTCTCACACGGTTGTGATATTAAATTTTCCAAGTCATAGGATCTTACGAGAAGGGCATCTCAGATCCAGATAGACTTGCACTAACAATGCATAAATCCAAGAGTTGGATATTACTCTGTTCCATGAGCAACCGTATGAGGTATATGTGCATGTTAATGGGTGCTTATTAGAGAACAAGGCACTGAAGGCCCACTGAAGAATCCACTAGATAGGCATACTGGCAAGTCAGTAGTAACAAGTTAGCTAGCTTACGCTCGTGCATATTATTAGTCTTCTGACTTAAGGATCCATGGTAATCTTGTGTCTGCTCCTCATGCATTGACTCTTTCTTGACCACTTAGTGGGCCTTTCGAGTTGAGGTTGGGTATGAGCTACTTGGCATAGAGGTTTGTGAAATCCAAGATGGAATTCAACTCCTCATTTTTGTAAAGGGCGAGTGCATCTCCTATGTATTCTATAATGATCGATTCCAAAAAATCCTTGCACAAATTGGTGTGATAATTTGGAAAAAATGTATTCCAAAGATAAGATCACACATGGGAATTGAACATTGGGAATAGAGGTATAGTATCGAGGCTAATAGAGAGCCGATAAATATCTTGCCCTAGGCCACTTTTAGGAGATAAGAGACGGAAATATCATATTTGCATGGTAAGCGTGTTGGAATAGTGCCCTGCAAGCCAATTAGATTGGCCTTCTAAAAGCTATTTCCTCATGAAGCAATCTTGATTAAGTGATTTCTCTATATGGCCACATTCATCTTATGCTTTATAATACTCCACTTGCATTTGGATGAAGTCCTTAGATCACACATGACTACAAGACTTAGTTCGATGACCTTGGAATAAGTCTTACACGGCCGTGATCTTAAATCTTTCAAGTTATAAGATCTTAAGAGATGGGGTATCTAAGATTCGGATAGACTTGCACTAACAATGCATAAATCTAAGAGTTGGATATTGCTCTGTTCCATGAGCAACCGTATGAGATATACGTGCATGTTAGTGGGTGGATGTTAATGGGTGCATGTTAGTGGGTGCTTATTAGAGAACAAAGCACTGAAGACCCATCGAAGAATTCACTAGATAGCCTAAGTGGCAAGTCGGTAGTGGTCAATTCTCCCGCTTATGCTACTGCACATTATTAGTTCTTTAACTTGAGGATCTATGGTAACCTTGTGTTCGGTCCTCATGCTTTGACTCTTCCTTGACCACCTAGCGGGTCTTTCGGGTTGAGGTTGGGTATGAGCTACTTAGCATGAAGGTTTGTGAGATCCTCGCTTTTGTGAAGGGCAAGTTCATCTTCTGTGTGTTCTATAATGATCTATTCAAAGAAATCCTTGCACAAGGTGGTGTGATAATTTGGAAAATGAGTTTTCCAAAGGTGATGTCACACAAGGGAATCAAACATTGAGAATAGAAACATAGTATTGAGGCTATTAGAGAGCAGACAAATATCTTGCCCTAGGTTTCTTTTGGGAGATAGGAGATGGAAGGACCATATTTACATGGTACGCACAGAGCTATGATAGTTCTCCAGAATATTCATTTTGGCCAATTAGTTGGGCTCCATGGCTTGAGGTTGGACATCGACCATGAAGATTGGGTACTTTCAATTAATGAGATTAATTGAATTGAGTTGATTAGTTTAAAAGGAGTTTTAAACTAAAATGAATATAAGATGTTCAGAAGTCACAAAGAGTTGTGAGCCCATGTCCAATGAATGGTAGAACCTATTGGGGTCATACACAAAATCCAAATAGTTTCAAAAATTGGTAGAACAATTTTTTAAGTGTTAGAAAATCACCCTTTGGTGACCAATTTTCAAAGGTCCAATCTAACTGTCAATTTTGGTTTGATTAATTTAAGTGTTAAATTAACCAACTAATTTAAGAGTTAAATTAGACCAATAATTAAGGAGTTAATTATTTGGTATCATGTTGACCATCAATTGGACAAGTTGACTTAAAGAGTTAAGTCGTCCAATGAATAGTAGAACCTATTAGGTCACACACAAAAGCTAATTAGCTTGATTAATTTGAAGGCCAATTTTAGCTTGATTAATTTAAGTGTTAAATAAATCAATTAATTTAAAAGGTAAAATTAGACCAATAGTTAAGGAGTTAATTATTTGGTGCCAAAGTGACCATAAATTGGTCAACTTAAAGAGTTAAGTTAACAAAAATCAAGCTTAAGAGATGAGCCTGTTTAACTTAAGAGTTAAGTCTAAGGCTAATTAATTAAATTAAGGTGCTTAATTTAATTAATGGGAAGAATACATTTTGGACGGAAAACTCAAATGAAATGTTCATTTGAATTTGCATTTTAATTAGCTTGAAATTAGATTTTAAATATAATTAAGATGCACATGAAATTCTAATTGGATTTGAATTTGCATTTGCCAACTTGGCAATGCAAGTTGGCCACCCACCTTGAGGAAGGTGTGATGCCAACTTGGCATCACACCAACCTCACCTTATATATAGATATAGTGGATGTCAGGATAGGTCATTGCTAAAAGTGTGAAAGAATTAGATTCTTTTGCAATTCCCTCCAAAATACCTTGCAAGCATTGCGTTTATGTGTTGAAAGCTTTGCTCTCTTCCCTACCTCAAATTGGCCTCCACCATTATCATTATCCTCTCTTATTCCAGCTTATAGTGAGGATAATTTGGAAGTTTTGTTGGTGTGTGGATCATATCAATAGAGGCAAACAAGTTAGTTTGCTACGGTTTGGAGATCCACTTCAGCAGAGCAACGATTTGGTGAATTTTTCTATAGAGATCCAGAAATATTTTTGATCCAAATTTTTTACTGTGTTTCTTAAAAGGTGTTAAGAGGTTTCATTATTTTTTTAATGAATTTTGGAGGAGTTTAACCGAGGTTAAAAATCACTCCATTCCTGCTGTGCAGTTTTTGGCAGATTCTGGATTGGTGAAATGTTCACCATTCTCTCCTTGGATATTAGCATTTTAACATAACACTCTATCTAAATATGGATTTTAGGCATGATTTGATCCTAATTATCTTGTAAGAACTAGTTTATTGAGCTTTTGAAGTTTTATAATTGGATCCTAGTGCCTTACTTGCTTTCAAGTGGTATCGGAGTCTAAATCATGCTTAGATTTGGATTTTTTTGTTGATGATTGATTCATGTGATGGATTGGTCATTATCACCAAATTCTCAATTCATATGATAGATTGGAGTGTTTGGATGACATTGTGTGTGGCTCCTTGATTGATCAATTGAGAACATGTTGATATGTGTTTTATATGTTGATTCATATAATTAGTATGTTTTAATTCATAGCTATTAATGTTGAATGCTAATTTAGCATTAATTGATATTATATGTTGACATAGGTTGATGATTGATTAAAAAAGTTTTGGTCATTTTTGGATCCAATTTGATTGGAGTTTTATTGGAAGATTTTATGGAATATGATTCTAGTTTTTTCCTAATTTTGAAGGCATGTTTGAGCACTCAAATCTCCACTTTTAGAAGGTGTTTTGAATCTGAAAATCCATCTATTATGTGTGTTTAAATGTTGGGAACATGTGCTAAAATTATTAGTGCATGAAATTTGAGTAGAAAAATGGCTTGGCACACCTTGAAACCCCAAAACAGGGGTTGTCGGGTGCTGCTGCCCAGCTGTGCGCCTAGGCTGGGTAACAGCCCCATGCTTGGGATTTTGGTGAGCTTTGAGCCTATTTTCAGCTCCGTTTGTGCTTCAAATATTTTTGCACCGCACATATTAGATGCATAAATGTTGTGCAAGTCCTCATAACAATGTTTGAGATTTGTTAATGCTTTTAAAATTGGTTAAAGTTAATCTTCCAATTATGGCATAAATGTTATGCTTATTCAAATATTTGTTTATGAGATAAGCATTTAATTGTTAGAATTAATTGTTAATTCTAGATTTATTTATTATTCATTTAATTGTTGAATGGATGATGAATGTATGAGAATGATCCTAAGCCTTTAATATTGATTTTATTTGTTTCAAGTTGTTGAAATGGGTTGTATTAAATTGGGGCTTGCATGCCTCTTTATTTCTACCTTGTAAATGTTATGAGAATAGAATCACTAGGAGTGAAGATTTCTTTCTCATGTAAATGTCACATGGAGCAATGGAGACCATGGAGGCATGGAGACTTTTGAAGGCCCATGAATTTATGGGATACAATTATATAATAGCTAGATTTAATCAGCCCACCCAAAATCAACTAGGTGGTGCTCATATGGCTCTAAGTGCACTACTTGGTTAGGCTTATGGTCATCCCACCCTAGTAGCATGCTAGGCGCATTCACTTATTTGTGCTTTCCATATCCTATTGATGTATGAAATGCATGTTTAGAATATAGAAACCCTAAATAAGAAGATAAAATGGCAAGATCTTTGCAAGCAAAAATCCTCCACTTAGAATGTCTAAGTGCCTTTGAAATATTAAGTTAAAATAGATATAAATTAAAAGAGTTTTAATTAATCCAAGCCTTTTACCAATAGTGTGTGCCATGATGATTCTACCGATTTTGTGTGATGGCATCATGTATGGGAACACACTTAGGAGGAAAGCTTTGAGCATACACTTAGCATGAGATGTACTTTAACTTAGGAACACCCACATAGTGGCACTCGTGTATGAGGGATGATGTGGTGCCTGTATTGAGCCAAAGATTGATTAGTAGGTACAACTTAACACTTAGTACCATAGATGGCACACAGGAACGTAGGTCTATGTGAAAAATGAGGCAAAATATATCAAGTGTTGCATAAGATGCAATTAGCAAAAGTTGCTTACCATTCGATTGCTTGTGGATGACACTCATGTATAGGGGTCCACTTGCAAGTCCTTGGGATCTTGATTCTCACTAGGAAATATGATTTCCCAAGTTCTTCTAGGGGGTAAAGAATTTGATAAAATATGGAGAGGAAAACATGCTTGAAAGACCATACCAAATTCAATCAAATGCTTATATTCTTTTTCGCCTCTTGTAGATTTTTGAAATCTTCAAACAAAATGGCTAAGAATCCACTCACATCAATTTTAGAAACCAATAGACTCACTGGGCAAAACTTCTAAGATTGGTTGAGAAACCTTAAAATAATTTTTGACTCTGAAAATCAGACTTACGTTCTTGATCAAAGTCCCGTGGATGTACTTGGTGATGACACCATCGATGCACAACGTGAATTGTTCATGAAATTTGTAGATGATGATCTACAAGTGATGTGTGTCATAATGGCCTCTATGTCCAACGAGCTCCAAAAGGATGAGTGAAGGGTCTAATGTTAATGATCACAGCCTCAAATGATAGAACTCATCAAGAAGGATGGACAGTTAGATATGGTCATAGACAATGACCTTTACGTGGATTTGATCCTACAGTCATTGCCACCATCATTTGATCAATTCGTTATGAGCTTCAATATGTCCAAATAAGAAGTTACGATTAATGAGTTGACCAACATGTTTGTGACCATGGAGGCGACTATGAGAAATGAAAAGCCCCTTATGCTTGCATTCTCCTCCAAGTCAAAGGGCCCTAGGGGTCCTAGAAAGGGAGGTAAGAGGAAGAAAAGTTCTTTCTCGAAAGGCAAACAACCTGAGAAAAGTTCTAGAAGGGTTAAGAAAAAGGCTAAAACTGATGCTAGTTGTTTCTATCGTGGCAAAAAGGAGGCATTGGAAGAGAAATTGCAAAGCTTACCTTGCAACTCTTGAGAAGGGTATGTACTTTATTGAAGTGCACATGATGACTAATTCTTCCACATAGGTATTGATACCACATGCGGTTCTCACCTTTGTAATTCATTACAGGGGATGAAAAGAAGAAAAAGTCTTTGTGAAGGGGATATGATCCTCCGCTTAGGAAATGGAGCAAGAGTTGGGGCCACTTTCCAAGACGTTATCAAGTTGGGCTTGGGGAATGCTTGCATTATACTTGATCCAGTTTATTATGTACCCCATCTTGTAAAGAATATTATTTCAATTCTCATTCTTGATAATGAAGGATACGATTTTATTATATTGAATGGGAAGTTGGAAGCATTAAAGAATAGTTCTCTGATTGCTCAAGGTACATTAATAAATGGATTATACATACTTGATTCCCAACCTTCACTGATGCACATTCAATCAAGTAAAAGAAAGATAACCAAAAAGATGCCATTTTATGGCATGTAAGATTTGGACATATTTTTAAAAATAGGATGAACAAGTTAGAAGCTCTCAAAGTACTAAATGTTAGCAGCATTGAGGATCTTCCTAATTGTGAATCTTGTTCAAAGGGAAAATGACCAAAGCTCCTTTTGTAGGACAAATGGAGCACTCCACAACTCTTTTGGATTTGAACCATATGGATGTTTGTGGACTACTAAGAGTTATTGGGAGAGGAGGCTATTCCTACTTCATCACCTTCACCGATGACTATAGTCTGTTTGGACATGTATTTTTTATGAAGAACAAGTCCAAAGCCTTTGAAAAGTTTAAAGAGTACATGAGTGAAGTGGAAAAGCAACTAGGGCTAAGTATTAAAGCTCTTTGATCGGATCGAGGGGCAGAATATTTGAGCATTGAATTCTTAGATTATCTAAAGGAGAATGAAATTCTCTCTCAACGGACTCCACCCGGCATACCCCAACACAATGGAGTAGCCGAAAGGAAAAATTGTACCTTATTAGACATGATGTGTTCCATGATGATTTTTTTCGATGTGCCCATACCCTTTTGGGGATACACCTTAAACACGGCGGCAATGTTACTAAATATAGTACCATCAAAGTCGGTGCTAAAAAAAGCATAGGATATATGGCCTAGCAAAGCACCCTCTTACAATTATCTTAAAGTTTGGGGACCTCCCGCCTATGTGAGGCGGACAGTGGGAGATAAGTTGGATAGTAGATCTACCTTGTGCAAGTTTGTGGGATACTCAAGAGAGTTTTTGGGTTACTATTTCTATGATCCCTCGGAATAAAAGGTGTTTGTTTCAAGCAACGCCCACTTTTTGGAAAAGAAATTTCTATTAGATAGAAATGGCGTTGTTGTTGAACTTGATGAAATTCAAGATGATCATGAAATCCCCAAAGTGGTGGAAACAAATAAGCAACAAGAGCCTCACAGACAACCTCTGAGAAGGTCAGACCGAATCAAGAAGCAACCCGAAAGGTTCGAATTTCTTCATGAGATGGGCCAATCGGATAATGATCCGAAGACCTATCAGGAAGCTATGTTGGACATAGATTCAGGATGTTGGCTTGAAGCCATGAGATCCAAAATGGACTCCATATACTCAAACAAAGTATGGACTTTGGTAAATCCACCAAAAGGAATCGTTTCTGTTGGTGGCAAGTGGGGTCTATAAGCGAATGGCTTAGAGTAGATAGAGAAGTGGTGACTTTTAGGTGCGACTAGTGGCAAATGGTTACACTCATAGACCCTATATCAATTTCTAGAAAACCTTTTCACCGGTCATAATGCTTAAGTCAATTTGAATTCTACTTGCCATAGCCGAATATTATGACTGAGATATGGAAAATGGATGTTAAAGCTATTTTCCTCAATGGAGATATTGAAGAACAAATCTATATGGAGCAACCACAATGTTTTACATTGAAGGTAAGTGAGAAAAAAAATTGCAAACTCCAGATATCCATTTATGGACTCAAATAAGCATCCTAAAGTTGCAATATATGTTTTGACAAAATGGTCAAATTGTTTGGCTTTGTAAAAAATGTGTATGAGCCATGTGTGTATAAGAAGACTAGTGGGAATAATGTCCAGTTTATTATGCTTTATATCGATGACATCCTTCTCATTGGGAATGAGGTAGGAATGTTAGAGTGTACTAAAGTGTAATTACCTGCACAATTGTCCATGAAGGATTTGGAAGAAGCATCATACGTATTGGAAATACATATCTATAGAGATGAATCTAAGAGGATGCTGGGGCTATCCCAGACCCAGTACATTGACAAGATACTAAAGAGGTTTAGTATGGAAGAATCTAAGAAGAGATTTCTTCCCATAGGAGACGACATTCGTCTCTCCAAGTTTATGGTCTCCAAGACAGAGGAAGAGAAACCAAGGATATCCTACATACCTTATGCCTCTGCTATTAGTAGCATAATATATACAGTTTAATGTACAAGATCGGATGTGGCATATTAGTCAAGTGTTACAAGTAGGTTCCAATCCAATTCCAGTGGGAATCACTGGATAGTGGTTAAAGTAATCCTTAAGTACTTGAGAAAGACTAAGGACTTATTTTTGGTATATGGCAATGGAAAATTGAAACTAGAGGGGTTTTTGGATTCAAGTTTCTAATTCGATACAGATGACCTAAATTCCACCTCTGGATTTATATTTTGCCTCAATGGTAGAACGGTGAATTGGAAGAGTTTCAAACAAGACACCAAAGCTGATTCTACCATGGAGGTAGAATATATTATGGCTTCGGAAGCTGCAAAAAAAGGTGTTTGGATAAAAGACTTCATTCAATATTTAAATGTAGTGTCTAGCATTACTAAGCCAGTTGTTATCTTTTGTGACAACAACAGGGTAGTGGAATACGCCAAAGAGCCAAGATCTCATTAGAAATCCAACATTTTAAGGTGATATCATTTGATCTGGGAAATCATTAACAGAGATGACATTCGAGTGGAGAGAGTTGCCTCAGAAGAAATTATAGTAGATCTACTGACAAAACTCCTAACGCAAAAGGTCTTTGAAGAACATCTTAAGAAGATGGGTCTCAAGGCCATGGGGCATTGGCTTTAAGGCAAGAAGGAGATTGTTGGAATAGTGCCCGGCAAGCTGAATAGATTGGCCTTGTAAAGCTATTTCCTTGTAAAACAATCTTGATTGAATGATATTCATTATATGGCCATCTTCATCTTTTGCTCTTTAATACGCCACTTGCATTTGGATGAACCCCTTAGATCATTCTTGACTGCGAGAGTTGGTTTGATGACCATGGAATAAGCCTCATATGGTCATGATCTTAAATATTCCAAGTCATAGGAACTTACAAGATGGGGCATCTAAGATTCGGATAAACTTGCACTAACGATGCATAAATTCAAGAGTTGGATTTTGCTCTGTTCCATGAGCAACCGTATGATATGGGTGCATGTTAGTGGATGCTTGTTAGAGAAAAAGGTACTGAAGGCCCACCGGAGAATCCACTAGATAGCTGTAGTGGCACATCAGCAGTAGTAAGTTTCCAGCTTACGCTGGTCCATATTATTAGTCCTCTGACTTGAGGATCCATGTTAACCTTTTCTCTGGTCCTCATGCTTTGACTCTTCCTTGACCACTTAGCGGGTCTTTCGGTTGAGGTTGGCTATAAGCTACTTGGCATAGAGGTTTGTGAAATCCAAGATGGGATCTAACTCATCACTTTTGTGAAGGGCGAGTACTTCTCCTATGTATTCTATAATGATCGATTCCAAGAAATCCTTATACAAGGTGGTGTGACAATTTGGAAAAGGAGTTTTCCAAGGATGAGGTCACATAAAGGAATCGATCATTGGGAATAGAGATATAGTATCGAGGCTATTAGGAAGCCGACAAATATCTTATCCTAGGCCTCTTTTAGAAGATATGAGATGGAAGGACCGTATTTACATGGTAAGTGTAGAGCTATAATGGTTCTCTAAAACATTCATTTCAGCCAATTACTTGAGCTCCATGGGCTTGAGGTTGGACATCAACTATGGAAATTGGGTACTCTTCAATTAATGAGATTAATTGAATTGAGTTGATTAGTTTAAAAGTATTTTAAAGTAAAATGAATATATGATATTCAAAAGTCACAAGGAGTTGTGAACCCATGTCCAATGAATAGTAGAACCTATTGGGTCACACACGAAAGCCAATTAGCTTTCGAATTAAAGGGGGAAATTTTCTAAGTGTTCAAAAATATCTCCTAGTGGACCGATTTTAAGGTATCAACTTTGAAGGTCAATTTTAGCTTGATTAATTTAAGTGTTAAATTAATCAATTAATTTAAGGAGTTAAATTTCAACAATAATTAAGGACTTAATTATTTGATGCCAACATGACCATAAATTGGTCAAGTTAAAGAGTTAAGTTAACAAAAATAAAGTTTAGGAGTTGAATTTGCTTGACTTAAGAGTTAAGTTAAAGGTTAATAAATTAAATTAAAGTGTTTAATTTAATTAATGGGAAGAATACATTTTGGAGGGAAAATTCAAATGAAATGTTCATTTGCATTAGCATTTTAATTAGCTTGAAATAAGATTTCAAATGTAATTAAGATACATATGAAATTCAAATTGGATTTGAATTTGCATTTGCCACCTTGGCAATGCAAGTTGGCGGCGTGTGATGCCAACTTGGCATCACACCAACCTCACCCTATATATAGATATGGTGGGTGTGAGGATAGGTCATTGCTGAAAGTGTGAAAGAATTAAATTTTTTTGCAATTCCGTCCATAACACTTTGCAAGCATTGCATTCATGTGTTGAAAGCTTTGCTCTCTTCTTCTTCTTCCCTACCTCAAATCGGCCTCCACCATTATCATTCTCCTCTCTTATTCCAGCTTATAGTGAGGAGAATTTAAAAGTTTTGTTGGTGTGTGGATCATATCAATGGAGGCGAACAAGTTAGTTTGCTACGGTTTGGAGATCCACTTAATCAGAGCATCGATTTGGTGAATTTTACCAAGGAGATCTAGAAATCTTTTTTATCCGAATTTTTTATGTTTCTTCCAAGGTGTTGAGAGGTTGTAGTATTTTTTTTATGAATTGTGGAGGAGTTTTAACGAGGTTAAAAATTGCTCCATTCTTACTGTGCGGTTTCTGGCAGATTCTAGATTGGTGAAAAGTTCACCACTTTCTCCTCAAATATTAGCATTTCATGGTATACATCCAACTTTCGCATGGAGTTTTTATACAAACACCGTATTTTGCGATCTCCAAAACCATAAATTATTTGACTTCTGTAGTGATCTTAGCCATGGTGTCTTATTGGAACGCTTCCATGTCACAATACCACCATCAAGGTAAAATATAAATCCATAAGTCGATTTTAGGTCATCTACATCGAATTGGAAACTTAAATCCGAAAACCCCTAGAATTTCAATTCTCCATTACTGTATACCAAAAGCAAGTCCTTAGGGATTGCGTTTATGGCTATCCAGAAACTTTTACCGGGATTGGATTAGAACATAATCGTAACACTTAGCGAGTGTGCCACATCCGGTCTTGTACATTGAACTGCATACATTATACTACCAATAGCAGAGGCATGAGGTATGCGGGACATCCTTTGTCTCTCATTTTCAGTCTTAGGGCCCATAGACTTAGAAAAATGAATGCCATGTCCCATAGGAATGAATCGCTTCTTGGATTCCTCTATACTAAATCTTTTTCGTATTTTGTCAATGTACGAGGTTTGGGATAACCTTCATCTTAGATCTATCTTTATAGATATGTATTCCTAATATGTAGGATGCTTCTCCCAAATCCTTTCATGGAGAATTGTGTACATAACTATACTTTAGTACACTCTAACATTCCTACCTCATTCCCAATGAGAAAGATGCTATTGACATAAAGCACAATAACTGTACACTATTCCCACTAGCTTTCTTATACACACATGGTTCAAACTCATTTTTAACAAAGCCAAATGATTTGACTGCTTTGTAAAAATGTATTTTCCATGTTTAGGATACTCGTTTGAGTCCATAAATAGATCTCTGGAGTTTGCAAACCTTTTGCTCACTCCCCTTGGATATAAAACCTTGTGGTTGCTCCATATAGATTTCTTCTTCAATGTCACCATTGAGGAAAGTAGTTTTCACATCCATTTGCAATATCTCATAGTCATAATTTGTCGCTATGGTAAGTAGGATTCAAATGCACTTAGGCATTACGACCGATGAAAAGGTTTCCTTAAAATCGATAACGGGTCTTTAAGTGTAACCTTTTACTACTAGTCGTGCCTTAAAACTCATCACTTCTCTATCTGCTTCAAGCTTTTGCTTATAGATCCACTTGCAACCAATGGGAACTATTCCCTTTGGTGGATCTACCAAAGTCCATACTTTGTTGGAGTACATGGAGTCTATTTCGGATCTCTTGGCTTCAAGCCGACGTCCCGAGTCTATATCCAATATAGCTTCCTCATAGGTCTTCGGATCACTATTCGATTGGCCCATCTCATAAGGAATCTGAACTTTTCGGGTTGCTTCTCGATTCAGTCCAACTTTCTCAGAGGTTATGTGTTAGGCTCTTTGATATTTATTTGTTTCTATTGCTTATGGGAATTGATGATTATCTTGAACTTCACCAAGTTCAACAACGCCTTTTTCTATCTTATAGAAATTCCTTTTCTGAAAAGGTGGCATTCCTTGAAACAAACACCTTTTGCTTCGAGGGATCATAGAAGTAATAACCCATAAACTCACTTGGGTATCCCACAAACTTGCACAAGGTAGATCTACTATCCAACTTATCTCCTACTGTCCATCTCACGTAGGCAGGAGATCCCCAAACCTTGAGATATTGCCAAGAGGGTGCTTTGACATGCCATACATCATATGGTATTTTGGGCAATGACTTTGAAGGTACTACACTTAGTAACTTCACCGCCATGACTAAGGCATATCCCCAAAAGGATATGGGCACATAAAAAAAGCTCATCATGGAACGTACCATGTCCAATAAGGGTTTCTCCTCTTAGCTACTCCATTATGAGAGAACCCTATTCTCATTTAGATAATCCAAGAATTCGGCGCTCAAGTATTCACCCCCTCAATCCGATCTAAGAGTTTTAATACTTAGCCCCAATTGCTTTTCTACTTCACTCTTATCTCTTTGAACTTTTCAAAGGCTTCGGACTTGTTCTTCATAAGAAACACGTGTCCGAACTGACTATTGTCATCGGTGAAGGTGATGAAGTAGGAATAGCCTCCTTTCCCACTAACTTATAGTGGTTTACTAACATCCGTATAAATCAAATCCAAGAGACTTGTGGAGCGCTCTGTTTGTCCTACAAAGAAAGCTTTAGTCATTTTTCTTCTCAAACAAGATTCACAAGTAGGAAGATCCTCAATGCCACTAACATTTAGCGCTTTGAGAGATTCTAACTAGTTCATCCAATTTTTAGAAATATGTCCAAGTCTTGCTTGCCATAACATGGCATTTTCTTGGATATCTAATTTTCTTACATTGTTGAAAGTACATTAGTGATGGTTGAGAATCTAATATGTATAATCCTTTGTTAAGTATAACATAAGCAATTAAAGAACCCATTCTTTAATGCTTTTAATCTCCCATTTCTAGGAAGATCAAATCCTTCGCTATCCTAAATAGGGATTGAAATAATGTTCTGAACAATATATGGCACATAATAGCAAGGGTTCAATACAATTATGGAGTTCCCTAAGTCCAATTTATTATACGCCTTCGGCTTTGGTCACAACTCTTGCTCTTTAGCTAAGGCGGTGGATCATATCCACATCACTTAGATTTATTCTTCTTTCTTATTCTTTGTAACCACTTACAAAGATAAGAACCACATGCGGTATCACATATTCATGAGGAAGAATTTATCCTTAAATGCACTTCAATAAAGTGCGTACCCTTCTAAAGGGTTGCAAGGTATTCCTTGCTAAAAATGGCTTCCAATGGCCTATCTAGCCAAAGTAGAAACAAATAATATCGATCGACTATATGCTCTATAATCTTCTAGACTCCTCCGGCTGCCTTTAATAGTTGTTTTCCCTTAGAAGAAGAACTTTTCTTCCTTTCACCTCCCTTTCTAGCACCCATAGGGCCCATAGACTTGGAGGAGGAAACAAGTGTCAAAGGTTTGCCCTTGTCATTGAAGTCTCCTTCTAGATCAACACTTTAGTCATTGAAACTCGGTGAGTTTGTGAGGATCAAATCCTAACGGAGATCATTGTCGATCATGACGTCAAAATAGAAAAGGCTTCTCCAAGCCTAATCATCTTTAGACCATAGTTGATGACATATGACTTCACATCCATCCTTGCTTGAAAAATCTCTTTTGACGATATGAACTTCTCATACCTTGTTTGCTTTACAACTTTTGTAAACTTTAACCAAGGTATTATTCACGTGTCTTTAAGTCAAGCTAGATTTAGGGAATAAAAGCATTGTACTTGATCCTGTTTTCTATGTACCGAATCTTGTCAAAAACATTATTTCAATTCCCATTCTAGATAATGAAGGATTTAATTTTCAATATCGAATGGGAAATTGTTTTCATCTAAGAATGGTTCTTTTGTTGCACAAGGTACATTGACTAACGGATTGTACATACTTGATTCCCAACCTTCACTAATGCAGATTCAAACAAACAAAAGGAAGCAAGATATCCAAGAAAATGCCATGCTTTGGCATGCAAGACTTGGCCATATATCCAAAAATAGGATGAGCAAGTTAGAAGCTCTCAAAGCACTAAATGTTAGTGGCATTGAGGAACTTCCAACTTGTGAATCTTGTTTAAAAGGAAAAATGACCAAAGCTCCGTTTGTAGGACAATCGGAGCTCTCCATAAATCTTTTGGATTTCATCCATGCAGATGTTTGTGGACCACTAAAAGTTAGTGGGAGAGGAGGCTATTCTTACTTCATCACCTTTACAGATGATCATAGTCGATTCGGACATTTGTATCTTATGAAGTACAATCCGAAGCTTTTGAAAAGTTCAAAGAGTATAGAAATGAAGTAGAGAAGCAATTAGGGCTAAGTATTAAAACTCTACGATCGGATCGAGGAAGAGAATACTTAAGCACCGAATTCTTGGATTATCTAATGGATAATGAGATTTTCTCACAATGGACTCCACCCGGCACACCCCAACTCAATGGAGTAGCCGAGAGGAGAAACCGCACATTGTTAGACATAGTGCGTTCCATGATGAGCTTCTCCGTTGTACCAATATCCTTTTGGGGATACGCCTTAGAAACGACAGCGAAGTTACTAAACCTAGTACCTTCAAAGTCGGTGCAAAAAACACCATATGAGATATGGCATGGCAAAGCACCCTCTTACCATTATTTAAAAGTTTGGGGATCTCCCGCCTACGTAAGACGGACAGTGGGAGATAAGTTGGATAGTAGATCCATCTTGTGCAAGTTTGTGGGATACCCAAGAGAGTCTATAGGTTATTAATTTTATGATCCCTCAGAACAAAAGGTGTTTGTCTCGAGGAATGCCTACTTTCTAGAAAAGCAATTTCTATTGGATAGAAATGGCGTTGTTATAGAACCTGATGAAGTTCAAAACGATCAACAAATCCCACAGGCGGTGGAAATAATTGAATCACAAAAGCCTGATGCACAAACTCTAAGAAGGTCAGACCGAGTCAAGAAGTAACCCGAAAGGTTTGGATTTCTTCATGAAACGGGACAGTCGGATAGTGATCCGAGGACCTATGAGGAAGCTATGTTGGACATAGATTTGGGACGCTAGCTTGAAGCCATGAGATTCGAAATGGACTCCATGTACTCAAACAAAGTATGGACTTTGGTAGATCCACCAAAGGGAATGGTTCCCATTGGTTGCAAGTGGATCTATAAGCGAAAGCTTGGAGTAGATGGAGAAGTAACAACTTTTAAGGCGCGACTAGTGGCTAAAGGTTATACTCAGAGACTCGATATTGACTTCGAGGAAACCTTTTCACCGGTCGCAATGCCTAAGTCCCTTCGGATTCTACTTTCCATTGCCGCATATTACAACTATGAGATATGGCAAATGGATGTGAAAACCGCCTTTCTCAATGGCAACATTGAAGAGGAAATTTACATGGAACAACCGCAAGGTTTCACACCCAAAGGGAGTGAGCAAATGGTTTGCAAACTCCAAAGGTCCATCTATGGGCTTAAACAAGCGTCTCAAAGTTGGAATTTGCATTTTGGCAAAAAGTCAAATCGTTTCACTTTGTCAAAAATGTATATGAACCCTGTGTATATCAAAAGGCCAGTGGGAGTTCTGTACAGTTTATTGTGCTCTATGTCGATGACATCCTTCTCATTGGGAATGAGATTGGAATGTTAGAGTACACTAAAGCATGGTTATCTACACAATTCTCCATGATGGATTTGGGAGAAAGCGTCCTACGTATTGGGAATACGTATCTATAGAGATTGATCAAAAATGATGCTAGGGCTATACCAAACCCAGTACATTGACAAAATAGTAAAAAGGTTTGGTAAGGAAGAATCCAAGAAAGGATTCCTTCCTATGGGGCATGGCATTTGTCTCTCAAAGTCTATGGCCCCTAAAACTGAGCAAGAGAAACGAAAGATGTCCCAAACACCCTGTGTCTCTGCCATAGGGAGCATAATGTATGCAGTTCAATGTACAAGACTGGATGTGGCACACTCGCTAAGTGTTACGAGTAGGTTCCAATCCAATCCCGGTGAAAGTCACTGGTTGGCCATAAAGACAATCCTCAAGTACTTGAGAAGAACAAAGGATTTATTTTTAGTATACGGTAATGGAGAATTGAAACTTGAAGGGTTTTCAGATTCAAGTTTCCAATCCAATGTAGATGACCTCAAATCCACTTCTGGATTCATATGTTGCCTCAATGGCGACGAAGTAAATTGGAAAAGTTCCAAACAAGACACCATGGCCGACTCGACCACAGAGGCAGAATATATTGCAACTTTTGAAGCTGCAAAGGAAGGTGTTTGGATGAAAAACTTCAATCAAGAGTTGAATGTAGTGCCTAGCATAGCTGAGCCATTTGTTGTCTTCTGTGACAACACCGGAGCGATAGCACAAGCTAAGGAGCCAAGATCTCATCAGCGATCCAAGCACATATTGAGGCGATATCATTTGATCCAAGAGATCATTGATAGAGGCGACGTCCGGGTGGAGAGAGTTTCCTCAGAAGAGAATATAGCAGATCCACTAACTAAGCCCCTAGGACAAAAGGTCTTTGAAGGACATCTTCAAAAGATGGGTCTCAAGGCCGTAGGGCATTGGCTTTAAGGCAAGTGGGAGATTATTGGAAATAGTGCCCGGCAAGCCAATAGATTTGGCCTTGTAAAGCTATTTTCTTGTAAAAACAATCTTGATTGAATGATATTTTGTATATGGCCATATTCATATCATGCACCATATTACTTCACTGGCATTTGGATGAAGTCCTTAGATCACTTAAGACTACGGGACTTGGTCACGCACTAGGTGGTATCATGGAATAAGTCTTACACGGTCGTGATCTTAAAACATTCCAAGTCATAGGATCTTCAGAGACAGGACATCTAAGATCCGGATAGACTTGCACTAACGATGCATAAATCCAAAGGGTTGGATATTGCTTCATTCCATGAGCAGCCGTATGTGATACGAGTGCATGTTAGTGGGTGCTTTTTAGAGAACAAGGCACTGAAGACCCACCGGAGACTCCACTAGGTAGCCATAGTGGCAAGCCGGTAGTGGTTAGTTCTCCTGCTTACGCTAGTGCATATTATTAGTCCTCTGACCTGAGGATCCATGGAAACCTTGTGTCCGATCCTCATGCTTTGACTCATCCTTGGTCACTTAGCAGGCCGTTCGAGGTGAGATTAGGTATGAGCTACTTGGCATGGAGGTTTGTGAGATCCAAGAGGGACTCCGACTCCTCGCTTTTGTGAAGGGCGAGTACATCTCTTATGCATTCTATAATGATCGATTTCAAGAAATCCTTGCGCAAGGTGGTATGACAATTTGGGAAAGGAGTTTTCCAAAGTTGAGGTCATACGAAGGAATCGGACATTTAGAATAGAAGCATAGAATTGAGACTATTAGGGTGCCGACAAAAATCTTGCCCTAGGCCTCTTTCGGGAGATAGGAGACGGAAGGACCGTATTTGCATGGAACGCGTAGAGCTTTAAACGGTTTTCATATAGACATTTATTTTGACCAATTAATTGGGCTCCATAGGCTTGAGGTTGGACATCGACCATGGAGATTAGGTACTCTTCAATTGAATCGAGTCGACTAGTTTAAAAGGAGTTTTAAACTAGAATGAATATTAAATATTCAAAAGTCACAACGGGTTGTGAGCTTATGTCCAATGAATAGTAGAACCCAATGGGTCACACACAAAAGCCGAAAGACCTTCCTAATTGATGGAGAAATTTTTCTAAGTGTTAGAAATATAACCTTCTTCCATGGCCGATTTTTGGAAGACTTTTGAAGATCAATTTTGGCTTGATTAATTTAATTGTTAAATTAATCAATTAATTTAAGGAGTTAAATTAGGCAAATAATTAAACAGTTAATTATTTGGTGCCTCATTGATTATCAATTGATCAAAGTTAACTTAAGGGGTTAAGTTAACTAAAGTGAACTTAAAGAGTTAAGTTTAATTAACTTAATTGTTAAGTCAAGGTTAATTAATTAAATTAATTTAATTAATGAAAGAACAAGGATTTTAAGAGGGAAAATTCAAATTGGATTTGAATTAATTTGGAATAAGATTCCAAGTTGGCAAGATGAAATTCAAATTCAATTGAAATTCAAATTGCCAACTTGCACACAACTAATTTTCGGTCCCCACATCCTCATGGGAGGTGTGATGCCACCTTGGCATGACACCTCACACACTCTATATATAGATATAGGGCTGGATGAATTTTAGTGTAAACTTTCAGCATTAGAAAATCAAATTCTAAATGCTTTCCCTCCAAAAACCTTTCCAAGCAAGATATTCATGTGTTGAATTCATCCTTTTCTTCCCTACCAAAACTCTCCAAAAACCGATCATACTCCTTCTCCATCTTCAGATCTAATCCAACTTAGGATCTGGAGATTTATGATCTCATCTTTGGTGTGTGGATCAATGTTGGAGGCGATTTCACGTGAGATCGCTATTTCACAGTTTCCTGCAGATCATCTGACTTTACGAATTTTTTCTGGAAGCTGTGATGCGTTTTTTGATCCACATTTTCTACTGAAGATAGCCTAAGGTGTTAGGTATCTCTCAGATATTTGTTTTTGAATTGATTGAGAGTTTTGGTTGGTCAAATTCGGATCTGAATCTGCTGCGCCAGATCCAATCGCGAATCTGCCAACACTTCGAGATTTTGTTTTCTTCCTTGGATCTTGCTTCTAAAGGTAAGTATCTTCTTCTAATTCTGAATATACTGCATGGTATGACCCTGGGATGAACGATTGGCTTTGGATTTGGTGTTTTAATTTTGAATTATTGTGCATCCTAATGCCGATTGTTCCTTTAAATGCGACCATTGTTTGTGTGATGTCTCACGAGTCGTGAGTCACAGTTATAGTGGAAAGCTGTGACCACATACTCAACATATGATGCACCTTTGATTTGAGAATTCCCATGCATTGTCACACAAGTCGTGGGATGTCATGGTGCTCATCTCGAATCAAAGTGTGATTAGTAGGTCTGACTTAACACCTAGTAGTGTGGATGTCTCACGAGTCGTGGGTGCATATGAAAAGTGAGGCAAAATATATCACGAGTTTCATGAGATGCAATTAGCAAAAGTTACTTACCTTTTGATTGTTTGTGGATATCTTACGAATCCTGGGTCCACTCACAAGTCCTTAGAATCTTGATTCTCACTAGAAACTGTGATTTTTTGAATTCTTTTAAGGGGTAAAGGATTTGACAAAATAGTAAAACATGCTTGAAAGACCATGAACATGTTTTTGTAATATCAATCTTTCAATCATATGCTTATACTCTTTTTTTGCCTCTTGTAGATTTTTGAAATCTTCAAGCAAAGAAAATGGCAAAAAATCCACTCACAAGTATTTCGGAAACTAATATGCTCACCGGGCCTAACTTCCATGATTGGTTAAGGAACCTCAAAATCATTCTTGACTTCGAAAAGAGAACTTACGTCCTTGATCAATGTCCGCCGAACACATTGTGTGACGATGCCACCAATGAGGCACTTAAAGTGTCCGCTAAACTTGTGGATGATGATCTACAAGTAAGATGACTCATGATGGCTTCAATGACTAATGAGCTTCAAAAGACTCACGAGCATATGAGACATGCATGTGAGATTCATAACACCTACAAGAGTTGTACGGTGTCCAAACTCGACACGAAAGGTTCGCTTTATCGAAGGAGCTCTTTAGAACACAGATGGCTGAAGGTGCTAATGTCCATGATCACGGCCCCAAGATAATAGGGATCATCAAGAAGCTTGGACAACTTGATGTGGTCATGGACAATGACATTTGCGTGGATTTTCATCCTCCAATCACTGCCCTCTTCATTCAACCAATTCGTTATGAACTTCAATATGTCCAAGCAAGAGATTACGATTAACGAATTAGTAAGCATGTTTGTGACCACCGTGGTGACTATGAAAAAAGAAAAGCCTCTTATGCTTGCTTCCG
Organism: Jacaranda mimosifolia; assembly: GCA_018894105.1. Taxonomy (NCBI): domain Eukaryota; kingdom Viridiplantae; phylum Streptophyta; class Magnoliopsida; order Lamiales; family Bignoniaceae; genus Jacaranda; species Jacaranda mimosifolia. Next base: position 24,216,981 of record CM032119.1, read on the forward strand.
CCTCTAAGTCAAATGGCCCTAGGGGTTCAAGAAAGAAAGGTAAGAGGAAGAAAAGCTCATCCTCAAAAGGGAAGCAACCCTTGAACGGTTCAAGGGGAGTTACAAAAAAGAAAGGTGACAAGACCGATGCATCTTGTTTCTACTATGGCGAAAAAGGGCATTGGGAAAGAAATTTCAAATAGTACCTTGCCCTCCAAGGGAAGGGTATATACTTTATTGAAATGTATTTAACGACTAATTCTTCCTCATGGATATTTGATACCACATGTTGTAATATGTTATAGGGGATGAAAAGAAGAAAAAGTCTGTATGAAGGGGATATGATCCTCTGTATCGAAAACAGGGGAAAAGTCACTGCCACTGTCCAAGACTTAGGGAATGCTTGTATTGAGTTAAATCCTTGTTATTATGTACCCCAACTTGTTAAGAACATTGTTTCAATACCTATTCTTGATAATGAAGGATTTGATTTTTCTATATTGAATGGTATATTGAAAGCATTAAAGAACAGTTCTTTAATTGCACAAGGTACATTGAATAACGGATTATACATACTAGATTCCCAACCCTTACTAATGCATATTCAATTAAGTAAAAGGAAATTAGATAACTAAGAACATGTCATTCTTTGGCAAGCAAAACTTGGGCATATTTCTAAAAATAGGATGAACAAGTTAGAAGCTCTCAAAGCACTAAATCTTAGTGACATTGAGGAACTTCCGACTTGTGAATCTTGTTTAAAGGGAAAAATGACCAAGGTTCCTTTTGAAGGACAAACGAAGCATACCACAAGTCCTTTAGATTTGCTCCATACGAATGTTTGTGGACCACTAAGTGTTAGTGCGAGAGGAGGCTATTCCTACTTCATCAACTTTACTGATGATTATAGTCGGTTCAGATACGTGTATCTTAGGAAGTACAATTTCGAAGCAAAAGTACTAGCAAGCCAACTAGATTAGCATTGTAAACTATTTCACTTGTGATACAATCTTGATTGAATGATATTAATAATATGGTCATCTTCATCTTATGCTTATATTCACTTCACTAGCATTTGGTTGAAGCCCTTAGATCACTCTAGACTATGAGACTTGATCACGCACTGGGTGGTGATCATGGAATAAGTCTTACACGGCCGTGATTTTAAATCTTCCAAGTCATAGAATCTCATGAGATAGAGCATCTAAGATTCGAATAGACTTGCACTGACAATGCATAGATCTAAGGAGTTGGATATTGCTCCGTTCCATGGGCAATCCCATATAAGATATGGATGCATGTCAGTGGGTGCTTATTAGGGAATAAGCCACTGAAGACCCATCGGAGAATCCAGTAGATAGCTAAAGTAGCAAGTCGGTAGTAGTAAATTCTTCTGCTTATGCTCGTGTATATAATTAGTCCTTTGACCTGAAGATCCATCGTAACCTTGTGCTTACGTCCTTATGCTTTGCCTCCTCGCTAGTCACTTAGCAGGCCATTCGAGTGGTGATTGGGAATGAGCTACTTAGACATAGATGTTTGTGAGATCTAAGATGGAATCCGACTCCTCGTCTTTGTGAAGAGTAAATCTCCTATGTGTTCCATAATGATCAATTCGCAAGGTAGTATGAAAATATTGAAAGGAGTTTTCTAAAGTTGAGGTCATAAAGTGGAATCAAACAATGGGAATAGAGACATAGAATCGAGGCTATTAGGGAGCCGACAAATATCTTGCCCTGAGCCTCTTTCGGGAGATAGAAGACGGAAAGACCGTATTTGCATGGTATGCGTAGAGCTATGATGGTTCTCCAAGAGTATTCATTTCAGCCGATTAGTTAGGCTCCATGGGCTTGAGGTTTGAGATCAACCATGGAGATTATGTAGTCTTCAATTAATGAAGATTAAGTGAATTGAGCTATTTAGTTTAAAATGAGCTTAAACTAAAATGAATATACAATATTCAAAAGTCACAAGGAGTTGTGAGCCCATATCCAATGAATGGTAGAACCTATCGGGTCACACACAAAAGCCAATTACATTTCCTAAATAATAGATGAACTTTCTAAGTATTAGAAAATTCTCTCCATGGAGACCCATTTTTGGGTGATTGATATTGAGATCAATTTTGGCTTGATTAATTTAAGTGTTAAATTGATCAACTAATTTAAGGAGTTAAATTAGACCAATAATTAAAGAGTTAATTATATGATGCCATGTGACCATCAATTGGTCAAGTTAACTTAAAGAGTTAAGTTAACAAAATTAAGCTTAAAAAGTTAAGCTAGTTGACTTAAAAGTTAAGTCAAGGATTGATCAATTAAATTAAATTGTTTAATTTAATTAATGAGGAAAATATTCTTTGGAGGGAAAATTTAAGTGATAGGATCATTTTGGTGTGGCATTTAATTAATTTGAAATTAGATTTCAAATGTAATTCAAATGCACACAAATTCAAATTATTTGAATTTGCCCACTAAGCATATATGGTTGGCGGTCCCCCCATCCTTGAGAAAGGTGTGATGACATCCCCACTCTGTACATAGAAATAGAGTGAGGGGCGGCACACACATATCTTACAAGTGAAGAATTAGATTCTCACTTTTCCCTCTATTTTCAAAGGTGTTAATTCATGTGTTGAAAATCACCTACTCCTTCTTCTTCTTCCTACCCTAAAATCAGCCACTTCTCAAATCTTCTCTCTTTCCCTAGCTAAAAGTGAGAAGTAGTAAAATTTTTGGATTGGTGTGTGGATCATTTCGATAGAGGCAAAACAAATGGTTTGCTAAGCCTTTGGAGATCCACCTGCAAGACCAGTCTTTTGTCAATTTTTTTTGAGGAGATCCAAAAGAAGTTTCGAGCTGAAACTTATTTCAGCAACTTTCTCAAGGTGTTGAGCATCTAATGGAATTTTTTAAGCATTTTTGGAGAGTTTTGAATCGATCAAAAATCACTTGTTTCCAGCTACGCCACTGTCTGGCAGATTCTATTTGAAGAAGGAGTTCTTCAATCAACCTTTGGATTTAAGCTCTCAAGGTAACTCTTCAACCAAATTTGAATCCTAAAGCATGTTTAGATCCTTGGTTGCTTGTAAGCACTAGTTTGCTTAAGCTTTTGAAGTTTTGTTATTGGATCCTAGTGCCTTACTTGCCTTTAAGGGGTAGCGTCAAAAAAGAATATAGCAGATCCACCGACTAGACCCTGAACGCAAAAAATCTTTGAAGGACATCTTGAGAAGAATGGCTTTAGGGAATTGGCTTTGTTGGAATAGTACCCCGTAGCCAATTACATTGGCACGTAAACTATTTCACTTGTGATACAATCTTAATTGAATGAAATTTTTATAAAAATGGCCATCTTCATCTTATGCTTATTTTACTTCACTGGAATTTGGTTGAAGCCCCTAAATCACACATGATTATAGGGCTTGGTCATGCGCATGGTGGTGATCATGAAATAAGTCTTACACAGTCGTTATTTTAAATATTCCAAGTCATAGAATATTATAAGACGGGGTATTTAAGATTTGGATAAACTTGCACTAACAATGCATAAATCCGAGGAGTTGGATATTACTCCATTTCATGAGCAATCTATGTTAGACATGGATGCATGTTAGCAGGTGCTTGTTAGAGAACAAGTTCATTGAAGACCCACCTGGAGTATCCACTAGATAGTCGAAATCACAAGTCGATAGTAGCAAATTCTCCAGCTTACACTAGTGTATATAATTAGTCATTTGACTTGAAGATCCATTGTAACCTTGTGTTTAGGTCCTCATACTTTGACTCTTCACCAACCATCCCAATTGAGATTGGGTATAAGCTAGTTAGACATGGAGATTTATGAGATCCAAGATAGGATCCATCTCCTCGTCATTGTGAAGGGCGAGTACGTCTCCTACGTATTGTATAATGATCGATTCCTAAAATCCTTGCGCAAGATAGTATGACAATTTGGAAAAGGAGTTTTCAAAAGATGAGGTCATCAAGGGAAATCGAACATTGAAATTAGAAACATAGTTATCAAAGCGATTAGGGAGCCGACAAATATCTTGCCCTAGGCATCTTTCGGGAGGCAGGTGATAGAAGGACCGTATTTGCATGGTAAGCGTAGAGCTAGAATTGTTCATCAAGATATATTTATTTTATCCAATTAGTTGGGTTCCATGGGCTTATTGCTAGACATCAACTATGGAGATTGGGTACTCTTCGATTAATGAAGATTCAGAGAAAGAGTTATTAGTTTAAAGGAGTTTAAACTAATGTGAATATTTCAATATTTAAAATATCACTAAAAAGATTTGTACAAACCATTGAAGTAACTCCATCCCTGACGGTCCATAGATGAAAATCTTTGTAATATTCTTAACCATTCATGAACATCACAGCAAAAATGATTAAAACATTTATATCTCCAGCAAGTACAAAAATGAGTAATAACCCCAATAGAGACATTTTGTTCATTCAATTCAATATTTTGTTCATTCGGGTTTGATTATGTCAAGTTGTGAGCCCATGTCCAATGAATGGTAGAACTTATTGGGTCATACACAAAAGCCAATTACATTTCCTAAGTAATGGAGGAACTTTCTAAGTGTTAGAAAATTCTCTCCATGGAGACCCATTTCGAGATGACCGAAAATTGAGGTCTATGTTGGCTTGATTAATTTAAATGCTAAATTGATCAACTAATTTGAGGAGTTAAATTAGACCAATAATTAAGAAGTTAATTATTAGGTGCCACATGACCATCAATAGATCAAGTTAAAGAGTTAGCAAAATTAAATTTAAAAAGTTAAGCTAGTTGACTTAAAGAGTTAAGTTAAGGATTGATTAATTAAATTAAATTGTTTAATTTAATTAATAAGAAGAATATATTTTGGAGGAAAAATTCAAATGATAGGACATTTTAGGGGTGGCATTTAATTAATTTGAAATTAGATTTCAAATGTAATTCAAATGCACACAAATTCAAAATAGTTTTGAATTTGCCAACTAAGCATGCAAAGCATGCATGTAGGAAGGTGTGATGCCACCTTGGAATCACACCATCCACACTCTATATATAGAGATAGAGTGAGGGGGGTGAAATCTAGCAATTTTGCAAGTGAAGAATTAGTTCTCATTTTTCCCTCCATTTTCAAGGTGTTCATTCATATGTTGAAGATCACCTTCCTCTTCCTCTCCCTAACCTAAAATCAACCATATCCCTATCAACTCTCCTCTATTTATCCAGATAAAAGTGAGGAGTATTAATAGTTGGATTGGTGTGTGGATAATTTTAATAGAGGCAAAACAAATGTGTAGCTAAGCCTTTGCAGATCCACCTGCGAGATCAATCTCTTGTGGATTTTATTCCAAGAGATCTATAATGAGTTTCAAGCTAAAATTTATTCCAGAAGCTTTTTAAAGGAGTTGAGCATCTACTATATTTTTTTCAGTATTTTTGGAGAGTTTTGAATTGGTCAAAAATTGCTTGCTTCCAGCTGCGCTACTGTTTGGCAGATTCTGTTGAAGGAGTTCTTCAATCTACCTTTGGATTTTGCTTTTGAAGGTAACTCTTCAACAAAATCTAAATCCTAAAGCATGTTTAGATCCTTGATTGCTATTAAGCACTAGTTTATTTAAGCTTTTGAAGTTTTATTATTGGATCCTAGTGCCTTACTTGCTTTCAAGTGGTATCGGAACCTAATTCATGCTCTGATTTAGATTTTTTGATTGATTGATTCACATGATGGATTGATCAAAATCACCAAATTCTCAATTCATATGATGGATTGGAGTGTTTGGATGATGTTGTGTGTGGCTCCTTGATTGATGAATTGAAAGCATGCTAATATATGTTTTAAGTGTTGATTCATATGATTAGTTTGTTTTAATTCATAGCTATTAATGTTGAATGTTGATTTGACATTAATTGATGTCATATGTTGTTATAGCATGTGTTTATTTTCCTTAAGTTGTTTTGGTCATTTTTGGATCCAATTTGATTGGAGATATGTTGGAGTTTTTTGAAGAATTAATATGATTCTTACTTGAACTTGGAGTTTAAAGCATGTTTGAGCACTTGAAATTCCATGTTTGAAAGGTGTTTTAAATCTAAAATTTTATCTAAAATGTGTGGTTTGATGTTTAGGATGTGTCCTAAAATTGTTGGTGTACCCAAAATAGGGGTGTTGCTGCCACGTGGCAACACACAGACAGGGGAGATAGTGCATCTGCCTCCCAGCCGCGCCCACTACCTGAGCAGCAGTGACCAGTTTTGGTTGGCATAAGTTTTGAGCTTATTATTGTTTTCCTTAAGTGACCAAAAATGATTCAAATTATGCTAGATAGGTGCACAAGTGTTGTGGAAGTTCTCAAAATAATGTTTGACATTTTTAATTGCTTTTAGAAACTTGTTCAAGTTAATCTCCAAGTTTGTGCAAAAATGAGATGCATAACTGTGATGTTTATTTTTACTTGACCAATTACTTGTTTATGAGATAAGCATTTAATTGTTGGAATTAATTGTCAATTCTATATTTATTTATTGTTCATTTAATTGTTGAATGAATGATGAATGAATGGGGGTGATCATGAGCCTTTAATATGAATTCTATTTGTTTCAAGCTGCTCAAAAAAGGTTGTATTAAATTGGGGCTTGCATGCCTCTTAATTTCTATCTTGTAAATGTTATGAGAGTAAAATCACTAGAAGTGAGGATTTCTTTCTTATGTAAATGTTACGAGGAGTAAAGAAGACCACTGGAGGTATGGAGACCCAAGAAGACCCATGAATGTATAGGGATACACTCATGTAATAACTAGATTTAGTCCACCCACTTAAAATCAACTAGGTGGTGCACCTATGGCTTTAAATGAACCACTTTGTTAAGCTCATGGTCATCCCGCCTTAGGAGCTTGCTAGACGCATTTACTTATTTATGCTTTTCAAATCCTTTTGATGTATAAGATGCATGGTTAGAATATAGAAAACCTAAATAAGAAGATAAAATGATGAGATCTTTCTAAGCAAAAACCCTTTACTTAGAATGTCTAAGTACTTTCCAAATATTAAGTCAAAAATGGATATAAATTAAAAGGAGTTTTAATTAATCCATGCCTTCTACTAATAGTGTATGGCATGACGACGCTACGAATTTTGTTTGATGCCACTCAGTTACGAGGGTTACACTTAGAAGGAAAGCAGTAAGCATGAGGAAAGCTATAAGCATGAGAAAGCTGTGAGCATACACTTAGCATAAGATGCATATTTGAATCAAGAATGCCCACACATTGGCACTGATTACGAGGGATGTTGTGGTGCCCTTCTTGAATCAAAGTTTGATTGGTAGGTTGGACTTAACACCTAGTAACATAAACGGTGCACGGTTCATGGGTCTGTGTGAAAAGTGAGGCAAAATACATCAAGAGTTGCATGAGATGCAATTAGCAAAAGTTTCTTACCCTTCGATTGCTTGTGGATAGCACTCAGTTACAGGGGTCCATTTGCAAGTCCTTAGGATCTTGATTCTCGCTAGGAAATGAGATTTCCCAAACTCTTTCGGGGGTGAAGGATTTGATAAAATAGCGGGAGAAATACATGCTTGAAAGACCATGAACATGTTTTCAATATCAAAATTCAATCACATGCTTATATTCTCTTTTTTGCCTTTGAGGATTTGTCAAATCTCAAGAGAATGACTAAAAATCCACTCCACGTTATTAAGAAACCAATAAGCTAATGGGCCAAACTTCCACAATTGACTTAACCTCAAAAATTATTCTAGACTCCTAGAAGTGGATATATGTCCTATATCAAGGTGTTTCTAATCGCATGGGGATTACAATAGATCAAGAGACACGTGAAAAGTTCTCAAATTGGGTTAAGGATCGTCCCATCCTATAGTCTCATGATGGCACCTACAAACTTCAAAAGTCACAAGGACACATGAATTATACCTCGGTTAAAGTTTACAAGAGTTGTAAAGCAAACAAGGTATGAGAAATTCATGTTGTTAAAGGAGATTTTTCAAGCTAGGGTGGATGCGAAGTCATGTGTCATCAACTACGGTCTAAAGATGATTAAGCTTGGAGTAGCTTTTTTCAACTTGCACGTAGTGATGGACAATGATCTCCAGGAGGATTTGATCCTCATATCCTTGCCGAGTTTTTTTGATCAAAGTGTTGATCTAGATGGAGATTACAATGATAAGGGCATACCATTAATACTTACTTCCTCCACCAAGTCTATGGGCCCTATGGGTGTTAGAAAGGGAGGTAAAAGAAAGAAAAGGTCTTCCTCTAAGGGGAAAGCAACCATTAAAGGCATTCGAAGGAGTTAAGAATGTTATAGAGGATATAGTTGATATTACTTGTTTCTACTTTGGCGAGATAGGCCATTGAAAGCATAATTGCAAGGGATACCTTGCAACCCTTGAGAAGGGTATGTACTTTATTGAAATGCATTCAAGGATAAATTTTTCCTCATGGATATATATCACATGTGGTTCTTATCTTTGTAAGTTGTTACAAAGAATAGAAAGAAGAATAAGACCTAGTGATGGCGATATGATCCACCGCTTTGGCTAAGGAGCAAAAGTTGTGGCCAAAGCTAAAGGTGTATAATAAGTTAGACTTAGGGAACACCATAATTGTATTGAACCCTTTTTAATATGTACAATATATTGTTGAGAACATTATTTCAATTTTCATTTTAGATAGCGAAGGATTTGATCCTTCTATGTCAAATGGGAGATAGGAGACATTAAAGAATGGGTTCTTTAGATGCTTATGGTACACTTAACAAAGGATTATTCATTTTTAGATTCTAAACCATCACTAATGCACATTCAACAAAGTAAGATATCCAAGCAAATGCAATGTTTTGAAATACAAAACTTGGACATATTTCTAAAAATAGGATGAGCAACTTAAAAACTCTCAAAGCACTAAATGTTAGTGGCATTGAGAACCTTCCTATTTGTGAATCCTATTTAAAGGGAAAATGACCAAAGCTTTTTTTGTAGAACAAACGGAGCGCACTACAAGTTTTTTAGATTTGATCTATACAGATGTTTGTGGCCCACTGAGAGTTAGTTCGAGAGGAGGCTATTCCTACTTCATCTCTTTCATCGATGATAATAGTCAGTTCAGACATGTGTATCTTATGAAGTACAAATCCGAAGCCTTTGAAAAGTTCAAAGAGTGTATCTATAAAATCCAAAACCATGTGTATCTTATGACATTGAATTTTATGGAGTCCACTTCCCTCAATGAAAATATTGAAGAAGAAATCTATATGGAGCAACCGCAAGGTTTTACATCCAAGTGGAGTAAGCAAAAGGTTTGTAAACTCTAGAGATCCATTTATGGACTCAAACAAGCATCCCAAACTTGGAACATATGTTTTGATTAGAAAGTCAAATCGTTTGGCTTTGTCAAAAATGTGTATGAAACTTATGTGTTCTAGAAGGCTAGTGGGAACAGTACACAGTTCATTATGCTTTATGTTGATGACATTTTTCTCATTGAGAATGAGAGAGAAATGTTAGAATGTACTAAAGTATGGTTATCTACACAATTCTTTATGAAGGATTTGGGATAAGCATCCTACGTGTTGGAAATATGTATCTATAGAGATAGATCGGGGAGGGTACTGGGGTTTTCCCAAACAATGTACATTGACAAGATATTAAAGAGTTTCATTATGGAAGAATCCTCATGTGGTTTCTTCCTATGGGGCATGGCATTCGTCTCTCCAAGTCTATGGCCCCTAAGACTGACAACAAGAGACATAGAATGTCCCACATACTTTATACGAAGGCATATTATATACCATTCAATGTACAAGATCAGATGTGGCACATGTTCTAAGTATTACGAGTAGTTTCCAATCTGACCCTAGTGAGTGTCACTGGATGGCCGCTAAAATAATCTAAAGTACTTGAGAAGCATAAGGACTTATTTTTGGTATACGACAATGGAGAATTGAAACTCAAGAGGTTTTTGGATTCTAGTTTCCAATCTGATGTAGATGACCTAAAACCCACTTGTAGATTTAAAATTTTACCTTTATGGTAGCATGCTGAGTTGGAATTGTTCCAAACAAAACACCACGGCCGAGATTACCACTGAGGTGAAAAAATTTGTGGTTTTAGAAACCGTAAAGGAATGTGTTTGGATAAAACTTTATGCAAGAGTTGGTTATAGTACCTAGCGTGCATGAGCCTACAATTATCTTTTGAAGACAACTTAGGTCAAAAGCGAAGATCTCATTAATGATCCAAACTCAGATAAATGCGTTATCATTTGATATATATGATATCATTTGATAGAGGCGATAACTGAGTGTAAATAGTTATCTCAGAAGAGAATATAACAAAACCACTATTTTGACTGCTAAATGCAAAAGGTCTTTGATAGACATCTTGAAAATATAGGCCTTAAAGCTATGGGGAATTAGCTTTAGGGCAAGTGGGAAATTGTTGGAATAGTGCCCCGCAAGCCAATTGGATTGGCATTGTAAATTATTTCACTTGTGATACAATCTTGATTGAACGGTATTCATTATATAGCCATCTTCATCTTATGCTTATATTTACTTCACTGGCATTTGGTTGAAGCCCTTAGATCACATAAGAATATGGGTGGTGATCATGGAATAAGTCTTACACAATCGTCATCTTAAATCTTTCAAGTCATAGGATCTTACGAGACAGGGCATCTAAGATCCGGATAAACTTGCACTAACAATGCATAGATCCAAGAAGTTAGATATTCCTCCATTCCATGAGCAATCCCATATGAGATATAGATACATGTTAGTGGGTGCTTGTTAGGGAACAAGGCACTGAAGGCTCACTAGAAGAGCCCACTAGATAGCCAAAGTAGCAAATTGGTAGTGGCAACTTCTCCCACTTACGCTAATGCATATAATTAGTCCTTTGACCTGAGGATCCATGGTAACCTTGTGTTTAAGTCCTCATGTATTGACTCCTTCTTGGTCACTTAGCGGGCCGTTCAGGTAGTGATTGGGCATGAGCCACTTAAACATAGAGGTTTGTGAGATCCAAGATAGAATCCGACTCCTCGTATTTATGAAGGGCGATTGCATTTCCTATGTATTCTATAATGATCGATTCCACGAAGCCCTTGTGCAAGGCAATATGACAATTTCGAAAAGGAGTTTTCCAAAGATAAGGTCATAAAGTGGAATCGAACATTGGGAATAGAGACAGAGTATCGAGGCTATTAGGGAGTCGACAAATATCTTGCCCTAGGTCTCTTTCGGGAGATAGGAGATGGATGGACCGTATTTGCATAGTACATACATGTAGATTGATGATAGTTCTCCAGAAGTAGTCATTTCGGCCAATTAGTTGGGCTCCATGGGCTAGTAGTTGGACATCGACCATGGAGATTGGGTACTCTTCAATTAATAGAGATTAATTAAATTGAGTCAATTAGTTTAAAGGAGTTTAAACTAACGTGAATATTTGATATTCTAAGTCACAAGAGTTGTGTGCCCATGTCCAATAAATGATATAACCTAATAGGTCACACACAAAAGCCAATTGAAAATCCTACTTGATGAAGGAAATTTTCTAAGTGTTAGAAAGATTCCTAGTGACCAAAAATTGAGGGTTATGGTTGATGCAATTTTTAGTCATCTTGGCTTGATCAATTTAATTGTTAAATTCTTCTAATTAATTTAAGGAGTTAAATCATGACCAATTAGATTAAGTGTTAATTTAATTTGGTGCCACATGACTATCAATTAGTTAAGTTAACTTAAAGAGTTACGTTAACAAATACTAGGTTAAAGAGTTAAGCTAATTGACTTAAAAGTTAAGTCAAAGTTTAACAAAATTAAAGTGTTTAATTTAATTAAAGTGAAGAAATATTTTTGGAGGGAAAATTCAAATGAATGGTTCATTTGGTGTGAATTTAGAATTTATTTGGATGACATTTCATATGATGAAATGAATATTCCAAATAAAATTCAAATTCACAAGAAATGCATTGTGTTTAGGTCATAGGTCCTTTGATCTAAGGATCCATGGTAATCTTGTATTTAGGTCCTCATGTATTGACTCCTCCTTGGTCACTTAGCAGGTCGTTCAGGTGGTGATTGGGCATGAGCTACTTCAACATGGAGGTTTGTGAGATCTAAGATGGAATCTGACTCCTCGTCATTATGAAGGGCGAGTGCATCTACTATATATTCTATAATAATTGATTTAAAGAAGTCCTTGCGCAAGGAAGTAGAACAATTTAGAAAAGGAGTTTTCCAAAGATGATGTCATAAGATGGAATCAAACATTGGGAGCAAAAACATAATATCAAGGCTATTAGAGAGCCGATAAATATCTTGTCCTAGGCTTCTTTTGGGAGATAGGAGACAGAAGGACCGTATTTGCATGGTACACATAGATCTATGATGGTTCTCCAAAATCATTTATTTCAGTCAATTAGTTGGGCTCTATGGGCTTGAAGTTGGACATCGACCATAGCGATTGGGTACTCTTCAATTAATGGAGATTAATTTAATTCAGTTAATTAGTTTAAAAGAGTTTAAACTAAAAGGAATATTAGATCTTCAAAAGTCACAAGGAGTTGTGAGCCCATGTCCAATGAATGGTAGAACCTATCTAGTCACACATAAAAGCTAATTACATTTCCTAAGTTATGAAGGAATTTTCTAAGTGTTAGAAAATTCTCTCCGTGGAGACTGATTTTGGGATGACCGAAAATTGAGGTCTATGTTGGCTTGAATAATTTAAGTATTAAATTGATCAATTAATTTAAAGAGTTAAATTAGACCAATAATTAAGAAGTTAATTAGTTGACACCACATGACCATCAATAGGTCAAGTTAACTTAAAGAGTTAATGAAATTAAGCTTAAAGAGTTAAGCTAGTTTGAAGAGTTAAGTCAATAATTAATTGATTAAATTAAATTGTTTAATTTAATTAATGAGAAGAATATATTTTGGAGGAAAAATTCAAATGATAGGATCATTTTAGGTGTGGCATTTAATTAATTTGAAATTAGATTTCAAAAGTAATCCATATGCACACAAATTCAAATAGATTTGAATTTGCCAACTAAGCATGCAAGGTATGCATATTGAAGCCCCTTGTTCCCCCTTTAAGGAAGGTGTATGCCAGGGCATCCATGCTCTATATATAGACATAGAGTGAAGAGAGGCAAAATCTAGCAATTTTGCAAGTAAAAAATTAGATTCTCACATTTCCCTCCATTTTCAAGGTGTTCATTCATGTGTTGAAGATCACCTTTCTCTTCTTCTCCCTACCCTAAAATCAGCCATCTCCCACTTAACTCTCCTCTCTTTCTCCAGCTAAAAGTGAGGAGTAGTAGGATTTGGATTGTTGGGTGGATCATTTCGATAGAGGCAAAACAAATGGGTTGCTAAGCCTTTAGAGATCCACCTGCGAGGCTAGTCTCTTCTCGATTTTATTCCAAGAGATTTAGAAGGCGTTTACAAGCTAAAATTCATTCCAACAACTTCCTTAAGGATTTGAGCATCTATGGGAATTTTTTCAGTATTTTTGGAGAGTTATGAATTGGTAAAAAATCACTTGCTTCCAGCTGTGCCACTGTCGGGCAAATTCTGTTTGAAAAAGGAGTTCTTCAATCTACCTTTAGATTTTGCTTTTCAAGGTAACTCTTCAACCAAATATGAATCCTAAAGCATGTTTAAATCCTTGGTTTCTTGTAAGCACTAGTTTATTTAAGCTTTTGAAGTTTTATTATTGGATCTTAGTGCCTTACTAGCTTTCATTGGAGTTGTGGAAGGCGTTCAAAAGTTTAGTGCTTCTGATGTGTGTGAGTTGATCCATTAAAGAGTTCATTGGAGTCTTCTTCCTCTTACTTTTGGATTTAGCATTCAAGGTAAATCTTCTGGACTTAAATCCTTATTAAATGCATAATTAGATCCTTGGAGTAGAGCATCTAAGTTATATTTAGCCTTTCATGGTTTTATATTATGGATCCTTAGTGTACTCTTGCTTTCAGCACTTACCTCTCCTAAGTGTTGACCGTGAGTATTTATATGGGATGTGCCACTGGTTGAAATAACCTCTATACCCTAATCTTCAATAGTAATTACCCTCTTTTCAAAAGGGCAAATTAGTCATTAAGTCCCATGACGGCCTCACACGATTCTGATAAATAGTACTCATAAGTGGCAGGAGGTGGTGCGGTGTGCACTGCAGCATTTAATAAAGGGGAGTCACAATGGGCAACAACATTAAAAATGTGGTGGATCTTGCCTTACGTTAACCCTATCTTATATCTAGTGTTCTCGATATCTGATCGCCGACTTGGTTAGCGAGCAACTTCACTCGATGGTTCAACTCGAGGCGGAAGCAATAACCAAAAGAGGTTAGAGGTTGGTACCTAACACGAGATCTATTGTTCTCACAATTCGTTGTTGTTCCCTCATTTCGCTTAGAGCCTTCGCCCCTCCTTCCAACTTCTTCCAAAACTCTAACTTGAGAGGTTGAGTTTTATGCTACAGTAGTAAAAGTCTAGGTCAGATCCAATTTAAAGCACTTGAAAACTAAAAATAACTTGAATTACACCACCACAAGGGTCTAATTCATGCCTATAAAATGGATCTAGGTCAGATTGTTACCTTATAAGCAAAATCCAACCAAAACTTGAAGATGAGCTTCCATACTCGGAAACAAATTGTCCAATCAAATGGACCAAAATTTTGCCAACTTCTTGGAGAATGTTCAATAAAAGATTCAACTCCAACAACTCCAGCGAGGCAATGAACAGAGTCCATAAATTCGCTGCTGGAATAGAGGATCACCAAAAACCAAGCAATCCAAACGTCTTACCTCTAATGCGAAAGTCCACACACCAATGGACAATCCTTTTCTTCTTAGTTCAGCTGGAGAAACTAAGAAGAAAACAAGAGCTAGATAAACGCCAAAATGTGAGGGGGGGAGGTGAAGAAGGTGTGAAGCCTCAATTCATGAGAGAATCACAAAATTGGAGGGGAATTTGGATCTAACAATTAGATCTTTATGCTTGCAAATCCATCTTGTTGGCCGCCCCCTTCTATATATATATATAGATGGAGGATGGTGTGATGCCAAGTCCTCAAGGAGGGGCGCCACATGTGCATGCCAACTTGGAAGCAAGTTGCAAGTTGCATGTGCATTTCTTGTGAATTTGAATTTCATTTGGAATCTTCATTTCATCATATGAAATGTCATCCAAATAAATTCTAAATTCACACCAAATGAACCATTCATTTGAATTTTTCCTCCAAAAATATTTCTTCACTTTAATTAAATTAATTAAACTAAACACTTTAATTTAATTAAACTTTGAATTAACTTTTAAGTCAATTAGCTTAACTCTTTAAGCTAGTATTTGTTAACTTAACTCTTTAATTTAACTTGACCAATTGATATTCATGTGGCATCAAATTAAATTAACACTTAATTTAATTGGTCTTGATTTAACTCCTTAAATTAATTAGATCAATTTAACAATTAAATTGATCAAGCCATGATGACTAAAAATTGCATCAGTTATAACCCTTAATTTTCGGTCACTAGGAATCTTTCTAACACTTAGAAAATTCCCTACATCAAGTAGGATTTTCAATTGGCTTTTGTGTGTGACCCATTAGATTTTACTGTTCATTGGACATGGGCACACAACTCTTGTGACTTTAGCATATCAAATATTCACAGTAGTTTAAACTCCTTTAAACTAATCCACTCAATTTAATTAATCTCTATTAATTGAAAAGTATCCAATCTCCATGGTCGATATCCAACCCTAAGCCTATGGAGCCCAACAATTGGCTGAATGAATGCTTTTGGTGAACTATTCTAGCTCTATGCATAACATGCAAATATGGTCATTCCGTCTCCTATCTCCGTGAAAGAGGCCTAGGGCAAGATATTTTCGACTCCCTAGTAGCCTTGATACTATGTATCTATTATCAATGTTTGATTCTAATTTATGACCTCATCTTCGGATAACTTTTTTTTCCTAATTGTCATACTGTCTTGGCCAAGGACATCAATCATTATAGAATACATAGGAGATGCGCTCGCCCTTCACAAAGACGAGGAGTCGGATCCCATCTTGGATCTCATAAACCTCCATGTTTAAGTAGCTCATACACAATCACAACCTGAACGGCCTGCTAGGTGACCAGGGATGAGTCAAAGTATGAGACCTAAACACAAGGTTATAATAGATCCTCAGGTCAAAGGACTAATTATATATACTAGCGTAAGATAGAGAACTTGTCACTACCAACTTACCACTACGGATACCTAGTGGATTCTCCGAAAAGGTCTCTAGTGCCTTGTTCTCTAACAAGCACCCACTAACATGCACCCACTAACATGCACCCATATCATATATGGATTGCTCATGGAACGGATCAACATCCAACCCTTGGAATGTGCATCGTTAATGCAAGTTTATCTGAATCTTAGATGCCATGTCTTTTCAGATTCTATAACTTGAGATGTTTAAGATCACGACTATGTAAGACTTATTCCATGATCACCACCTAGTGTGTGACCAAGTCCCATAGTCTTGTGTGATCTAAGGGTTTCAACCAAATGCCAGCGAAGTAACATAAGCATAAGATAAAAATGGCCATTTATAAAGAATATCATTCAATCAAGATTGTATCACTAGAGAAATAGTTTACATGTTAATCTTATTGGTTACAGAGAACTATTCCAACAAATAGAACACATAAGAAAAATTACAACAACAAGAAAATATGTTCAATGGAATGGGCCACCAAGCGTAATGGGTCGACCCAACAAGGATTCTATTAATATAAATATCAATATTCATAGCCCCAAAAATCATTAAATCGTATATTAATTGACTCGAACACTGTCTCTAGGCGAGTGCATTCTCGAAGTAGAGGCCTATTATTTCATAATTCCCAAAAAAGGTTTTTGAATCCAATTTAATACAACATCATCTGATCTATTTAGCTGAAAAGCTTTTCTAACTCACTAAATGTTGAGAATATAGATGAGATCCAAAGCCCAAGACTCCAGCGCTCCAAGCAGAGGATCCCACAAGCAACCAACCTGGCATATAGCCCTACTAGTGACCTAGCAAGCACTGATGCACCCCTTAGCGGAAGAAGCCTCAATGCAAAGACAACAAACATGATAGCCTTATATGTCGCACAATGGTCTCGTAGGGAAACCCCCTATCCTAGAAGGAGCGACCCCATGGTCTCACACCACGATCTAAAGTATTGTTGGGATTACAACATATATTTTTTCTGGTTTTGCTAATACATTTGAAAGTGACACTTTAGAGATGTATAGCAAATATGTAGCTTCAAGCACATATACTATTGGTAAAGTTACCATAACATCAAAATTAGAACAAAAATACCTTGCCAAAAAATCAAAAATTGTTATGTTATCAGATGGAGTTAAATACCCTAATTCATAAAAAATGGTAAGGAACATTTTAGCTATTTTAATTTCTACTGCTGCATCTGTATTTGGTTTTGTGTGCATTTGAATTTCATTTGGAATCTTCATTTCATCTCATGAAATGTCGTCCAAGTAAATTCTAATGCCACACCAAATGATCATTTCATTTGAATTTTCCCTCCAAATTAATTCTTTATTTTAATTAAACTAAACACTTTAATTTAATTAATTATCCTTTATATTAACTCTTAAGTTAATTTGCTTAACTCTTTAAGTAAGTCATTGTAACTTAACTCCTTAAGTTAACTTGACCAATTGATAATCATGTAGCACCAAATAATTAACTTATTGATTAATTTATCTTAATTTAACTCCATAAATTAATTAGATCAATTTAACAATTAAATTGGTCAAGCTAAAATGACTACAAACCATCCACCTCCAAAATCGGTTATCAAGGAATTTCTAACTCTTAGAAAATTCCATTTCATCAAGTAGAACTTGCTATTGGCTTTTATGTGTGATCCATTAGGTTCTACCATTCATTGAACATAGGCTCACAACTCTTTGTGACCTATAAAATATCAAATATTCACATTAGTTTAAACTCCTTTAAACTAATGACTCAATTCAATTAATCTCTATTAATTGAAGAATACTCAATCTCCGTGGTTGATATCCAACCTCAAGCCCATGGAGCCTAACTAATTGGCTGAAATGAACGCTTTTGGAAAACCATTCTAGCTCTACGCGTACCATCCAAATACGGTCATTTCATCTCTTATTTTCCAAAAGAGGCCTAGGGCAAGATATTTATCGGCTCCCTAATAGCCTCGATTCTATGCTTCTATTCCTAATGTTCAATTCTCCTTTATGAACTCATCTTTGGAAAACTCTTTTTTTCAAATTATCATACTACCTTGCATAAGGATTTCTTAGAATCGATCATCATAGAATACATAGGAGATGTACGTGCCCTTCACAATGATGAGGAACAAATCCCATCTTAGATCTCACAAACCTCCATATCTAATTAGCTCATACCCAACCTCCACCCGAGAGACCCACTAAGTGGTCAAGGAAGAGTCAAAGCATGAGGACCTAAATAGAAGGTTACCACGGATCTTCAGGTCAAAGTACTAACTATATGCACTGGCATAAGCTAGAGAACTTGCCACTACCAACTTATCTCTTTGGCTATCTAGTGGATTCTCTGGGCGGGCCTTCAGTGAACTTGTTCTCTGGCAAGCCTCTACTAATATGTTCCCATATCTCATATGGCCTTTCTCATGAAACAGAGCAATATCCGACCCATGGATTTTTGCATCGTTAGTGGAAGTTTATCCAAATCTTAGATGCCCTGTCTCATAAGATCCTACAACTTGAAAGATTTAAGATCACGACCGTATAAAACTTGTTTCATGATCACCACCCAATGCAAGACCAAGTCCCGTAGTCAAGTGTGATCTAAAGGCTTCAATCAAATGCCAATGAAGTAAATATAAGCATAAGATGAAGATGGCCATTTAAAGAATATCATTCAATCAAGATTATATCACAAGTGAAATAGTATACAAGCCAATCTAATTGGCTTGCGTGGTACTATTCCAATAATCTCACATTTACCATAAAGTTAATTCCCCATATTCTTAAGACCCATCTTCTCAAGATGTTCTTCAAAGACTATATTCTCAGTGGATCTACTATATTCTCTTCCAAGGCAACTCTCTCCACTCGGATGTCTCATCTATCAATGATCTTCCGAATCAAGTGACATCGCCCAAAATGTGCTTAGATCGCTGATGAGATCTTGGCTCTTTGGCTTGTGCTATCACCCCATTGTTGTCACAGAAGATAACAACTCGCTCAGCAATGCTAGGCACTACATGCAACTCTTAGATGAAGTTTTTCATCCAAAAACCATCATTTGCAACTTTTGAAGCCACAATATACTTCATCTCTACAGTTGAATCAACCATAGTATCTTGTTTGGAGCTCTCCCAGCTCACTGTGACACCATTGAGGCAAAATATAAGTCTAAAAGTAGATTTTAGGTCATCTACATTGGATTAAAAACTAATATCCCAAAACACCTCGAGTTTCAATTCTCCATTACTGTATACTAAAAACAAGTCCTTAGTCTTTCTCAAATACTTAAGGATTATTTTAACGGCTATCCAGTGATATTTACAAGCATTAGATTGGAAATGGCTTGTAACACTTAGAGCATTTGCCACATCCGGTTTTGTACATTGAACGGCGTACATTATGCTCCCAATAGCGGACTCATAAAGTATGTGGAACATTCATTATCTCTCATCATTAATTTTAGGGGCTATAGACTTGGAGAGATGAATGCTATGTCCCATAGGGAGGAATCCCCTCTTAGATTCTTTCATATTAAACCTCTTTAATATCTCCCCAGCATCCTCCTCGATCTATCTTTACAGATACATATTCCTAACATAGGATACTTTTCCCAAATCCATCATGGAGAATTGAGTAGATAACCATGTTTTAGTACAATCTGACATTTATCTCTCATTCCCAATGAGAAAAATGTCATTGACATAAAGTATAACAAATTGTACAATACTCCCACTAGCCTTCTTATACACATAAGGTTCATACACATTTTTTACAAAGCCAAACAATTTGACTGTCTTATGAAAACATATGTTCCAGCTTTGAGATGCCTGTTTGAGTCTATAAATGGATCTCTGGAGTTTCCAAACCTTTTGCTTACTCTCTTTGGATGTAAAACTTTGTGGTTACTTCGTATAAATTTCTTCTTCAATGTTCTATAGAGGAAAGCAATTTTCACATCCATTTTCCAGATCTCATAGTCATAATATGCTGCTATGGCAAGTAAAATCCGAATAGGCTTAGGCATTGCAACCAGTGAAAAGGTTTTCTCAAAATTGATACTAGGTCTTTGAGTGTAACCTTTTGCCACTAGTCATGCTTTAAAGGTCATTACCTCTTCATCGACTCCCAGCTTTCTCTTATAGATCCACTTGCAACCAATAGAAACTATTCCCTCCGATAGATCTACCAAAGTTCATACTTTATTGGAGTACATGGAGTCCATTTCGAATTTCATTATGTCTAGCCAATGACCCGAGTCTATGTCCAGCATAGCTTCCTCGTAGGTCTTCGGATCACTATCCAATTGGCCCATCTCATGAAAGAATCCAAACCTTTCGGGTTACTTCTTAATTTGGTCCGACCTTCTTAGAGGTCGTGTGTAAAGCTCTTGTTGCTTATTTGTTTCCATCACTTGTGGGATTTAATAATCATCTTGAACTTCATCAAGTTCAACAACAATGCCATTTCTCTCTTATAGAAATTGCTTTTCCAAAAAGTAGGTGTTCCTCGAAACAAACATCTTTTGTTCCGAGGGATCATAAAAGTAATAACCCAAAGACTTTCTTGGGTATCCCACAAACTTGCACAAGGCAGATCTATTATCTAACTTGTTTTCCACTAACTGCTTGACGTAAGCAGAAGACCCCTAAACCACAAGATAATGGTAAGAGGGTGCCTTGTCATATCACATCTCATTCGGCATTTTTGGCACCAACTTTGAAGATATTACATTTAGTAACTTCACCGCCATTTCTAAAGCATATCTCCAAAAGGATATAGGTACATCGAAAAAGCTAATCATGGAATACACCATGTCCAACATAGTATAGTTTCTCCTTTCAGCTACTCAATTGTGTTAGGGCATGCCAAGTAGAGTCCATTGAGAGAGAATCACATTCTCCTTTAGATAACCTTAGAATTGAGTACTTAAGTATTCTCTCCCTCGATCTGATCGAAGAGCTTTAATACTAAGTCTATTTTGCTTTTCTACTTCATTCCTATACTCTTTGAACTTTTCAAAGGCTTCAAACTTGGACTTCATAAGATACACATGTCCAAACCGACTATAATCAACGGTAAAGGTGATAAAGCATGAATAGCCTTCTCTCGCACTAGCTCTTAGTGGGCCACATGTATCTATATAGATCAAATCCAAATAAGTTGTGGTTCACTCTGTTTGTCCCACAAAAGGAGCCTTGGTCATTTTTCCTTCAAACAAGATTCATATATAAGAAGGTCCTCAATGCCACTAACATTTAGTGCTTTGAGAGCTTCTAACTTATTCATCCCATTTTAGAGATATGTCCAAGTCTTGCATGCCACAGGATGGCATCTTCTTGGTTATCTAATTTTCTTTTACTTGATTAAATGTGTATTAATGAAGGATGAATATCAAGTATGTATAATCTATTATTCAATGTACCTTGTGCAATAAAAGAACCATTATTTAATGCTTTCAATATCCCATTCGATATAGAAAAATAATATTCTTCATTGTCAAGAACGGGAATAGAAAAAATGCTCTTAATGAGATTGGGTACATAATAACAAGAATTTAATATAATGTAAGCATTCTCCAAGTCTAACTTGACAATGCGTTGGACCATGGCAGCAACTCTTGCTCTATTTCCTAGGTAGAGGATCATATCCCCTTCATTAAGACACTTTCTTCTTTCTATCCCCTGTAATGAATTTCGAAGGTGAGAACAACACACGGTATCAAATATCCATGAGGAAGAATTAGTCGTTAAATATACTTCAATAAAGCACATTCCCTCAAATGTTGCAAGGTAAGCTTTGCAATTCCTTTTCCAATGGCTCTTTTCACTGTAATGGAAACAAGTAGCATCAATCTTAGCCTCTTTCTTTTTCTTGACTCCCCCCAAACTCTTCAAGGGTTGCTTCTCTTGGAGAAAGAACCCTTCTTCCTTTTACCTCCCTTTTTAGAACCCCTAGGGCCCCTAGACTTAGAGGAGGAAACAAGCATAAGAGGCTTTTCCTTTTTCATGGTTGCCTCGGCGATCACCAACATGTTCACCAATTCGTTAATCATCACCTCTTGCTTAGACATATTAAAATTCATAATAAATTGGTCAAACGATGAGGGCAATGACTGTAAGATCAAACCCATGTAGAAGTCGTTGTCCAAGATCACATCAAGTTTTCCAAGCTTTTCGATAAGTTTAATCATCTTGAGCCTGTGATCATGGGCACTCGAACCCTCAACCTAAAGAGCACTCTTGACAAAGCGAACATTTCATGTCTTAGTTGAATACCATACAACTCTTGTAGATATGTATAGATCTCACTAGCACGTTTCATATGCTCATAATTCTTTTGGAGCTCATTGGTCATGCAAGACATCATGAGGCATCTCGTTTGTAGATCATCATCAACTAACTTAGTGAATAATTCACGAGCCTCATTGGTGGCATCATCGACCAAGGTGTCTGGCGGACTTTGATCAAGGACACAGGTCCTCTTTTTGAAGTTTAGAATTATCTTGAGGTTTCTCAACCAATCGCAAAAGTTAGGCCCGATGAGCTTGTTAGTTTCCAAAATAGTGTGGAATAGGTTCTTAGCCATATGATTGAATATTGATATAGAAAACATGTGCATGGTCTTTCAAGCATGTTTTCTCCTACTATTTTATCATATCCTTCATTTGGAAATCTCATTTCCTAGTGAGAATCAAGACTCTAAAGACTTGTAAGTAGACCCCTGTATCTGGATATAAATCCATAAACAATCCAAAGCTAAGCAACTTTTGCCAATTGCATCTCTATGCAACTCTTGACATATTTTGCCTCACTTTTCATGTAAATCCCCTAATTAGATTATCTTTACATTACTAATTGTTAAGTTAAACCTACCAATCAAACTTTGATTCGAGAACACTCCACAGCATCCCCTGGATTCGAATGTGACCCCTGTGTCCGGATGTATATCACACAAAGATGGAGAATTTGACCTAGGAAAATGAGGAAATATGGAAATACTACTTGAACAACCTTGTAAATCTAAGTCAGACTTTGGGGAACAAATTCTTTTAAGGGGGGAGAGATATAATGTCCCATATTTTTCTTGTTTATAAACCATAGTTAATTAAGATTAGTAAATTATTTAAGAAATAATTAAATTTTATATATTATAATTAATTTGTTTTTAAAAAATTGAATTGAAAAAAAAAAAAAGAAATAACAAACTAGCACCTAAGTAGATAATGATAAAATTTTCAGCACTTCTGGTCCTTGTAGAATACCTAATTTATTAGGTCTCTTTCTCCGTATCACATTCAAAAAACTTCTCCTCTCTCCAATGTATATTCAAACCTTCAAATTTCCAGCAAAATAAATTTCCTTTGAAAGTTCTCAATCTATTCCTCTCCATTGAAGAAATCCCAAACGGTATGGTAAGAAAAAGATTACCAAGAAATCTCAACATTGTCAACTCTTATTCTCCCTTCTTCATAGGTATGATCCCATATTTAAATTATGATATAAACATAAGTTTTGGTTAAACTATATCTCATCATATTTGTATTTTATATGCATTTGATAATTGTAAAATTCAATAGTTGATGTTGTTAGATTTTCATTTTCTCGAAAATAGATATTTGTGACAGCTTTACTACTTCTTCCCAATAGAATTAAGAAAAATGATCAACATACAAATTTTAGGTTTGTATCTTAGGTTTCTAATGCATCCTAAATCACCTCAATTCGATTTATATAGAAAACGTTATGATCAAAATACTAAGATATGTGTTAGTTGATACTATTAATGTTACTGTTAGTTGGATCCAACTTGGTCTAGGTGTGTGAGGGACTTCACCAAGCAACAGTGAGCTTGTCGGATAAACCCTAAGCCCCTATGCCTAATCCCCCTCAGCACACAACAAAAGTTGTTTGTGGCTAAGGTGAGACATAGGATTTCCCAAGAACCTACGCTCGGGCACTATTCGGTAAGGTTGCACCTTACCCGAAGTGAGAAGGGACTGTTATAATGGGAGTCATAAAGTTGACTGGCCACAGCAAATACTAGTTCGATCATCGCATTTAATTGCTGGCCTATTAAAAATTCTTACTGTTATATTCTTATTTTATTACTATATAATGCATAACAGATTTTCACTGGCTTCTCAAATGTTTATAACTATTTTTTTTGCACTAATATTTAAGTGTTTATAACTATTTCTCACTATTTTTTCAAGTATTTATCACTAAGCATCTTTTGATCATAATATATTCTTGAACTCATATTGCACATACTTAGCATTCATTGAGTCTTTTACTCACACTCTATTCTTCTTTAACTTCCTTCTGGCAGACATAGACTCTAAATCTAATGAGGAGGTGGACCCGCTTTCGATGAGAATCAAAACTGAAGTATTTTGGGACTTTTATAGTAGTATTAGTATTTGTTGATGTTAGCTTATTAGTTCCCTTATGGATTTTAATTGAGGTTAGTGTATTGTTATTTGAGTTTTATGTTTCAAGATTTATTAAATTTATTTTGAATACTCAGTGTTCTTTTGTTTAAAATTATGATTTTGGGTTAGGTGACCCCTATTTTTGGGATTAAGTTTCACGCCTTGAGACTAAACTGCATGGTTTGATTTTGGGGCATGACAGATTGGTATCAGAGCCTAGGTTTTGAGCTTTAACTATGCCAGGATAAGATCTTTAGACTATGAAATTTGGGTATAGAACTCTTAGGACCTAATTTGAGTATTTAGGTTCAACCACTGAGATGATTGATTGAATTTCATTTAGTATCAAAGTTGTGAGGGATTGTTATTAGGTATGCCAATTGATACGATTGAACACGTTTGGTACTTGATGATAGGATCATGGTAGATTATGAGACTTAGATGGGAAATACTTTAAGATTTAACAGTTTTCTCCCATCTGATAATTGTGAATGCTTAGCTATCTTTTTTTTGAAACGACTACTTAGATTTTTCTGATCTAGACGTATTTTGGTAAGATCATGAGTCAAAGCCCACATAAGTCAGTTCATTATTTAGATACTTCACCCTACATGATCAAGGTTAGAGGAAATAAATGATACACCCCTAGCTGTAAGTGACCCATTTCCAAGAAATAAATTCAGTACGCCTTGAAATGATTACCGAACCTTAATTGTATATTAGTTTGAGGATGATAGAGATCACAATAAAAGAGACCATCTTCAATATAAGAAGAGATGTGAAAAGTAAAGACAACAGCTAAAAGTCTACGGGCAAAAGTTAGATCACCAAAATAATAAGTTGAAAGATCAACGTCGTCAAGGACAAAATGTGTTTAAGATAACCATGAGAGGCCTTAGAGAAACCAAACATTTGTTAGCTTGTTTTATCGATGAGACAGAGAAAGAGGATTCAGAAGAACTAGTTTTGGAAGAGCCTCGTGGGAGAATAAAGAGAACCTTGAGAAAGACCTTGAAGAAGTGGGCTTGAATGAGGATATTGAAGAGATATAACCAAATGAGGGGAATGATAAAGATTAGAATATGAGAATTATCATTTAGAATTGGATGGCATTTTTATTTTGAAATTTTTAATTGCGTTATTTTAATAGATTAGGTTTTCTACTTGGTAGTTGCTTTAGTTTAAAATTTATATTTGGTAATAGTTAGTTTGTGTGATCCTGTAAACAAATAATTAAACTAATTGAGGAATAAAAGTCAACTGGAATGACTTTGATTTCAAGGCATTGAGAATGAGTAAGATAGGACTAGCCTACCTAATCAATAGATCTAAGGACAAGATTAAGATCGATGAAGTCCTCGTAGTTGCAAATTTTTCTAATATATTCTCTAAGGAATTAACTTCTCTAACCCTAATCGCGAAGTCGAATTTACCATTGAATTTCTTTTAGGGACAACCCCAATATCTAAGGCACAATATAGGATGGCACTAGCAGAACTTTAGTTAAAGGTACATTAGCAAGAGTTACTCGAAAGTAGGTATATTTGGTCATTTATCTGATTGCGGAACCCTAATGCCTTTCTTTTTATAAAGAAGAAGGATGTGAATTTGAGGATGTGTCCAGACTACTAAGGCTTGAATAATAGTACAATTAAGAATAAATAGCCCATGCCCAAATAGAGAAACTTTTGATCAATTATGAGGATCTTAGGTTTATTTCAAAATGGATATCAGACAAGGGTACTGAAGGCAAGTATGGCACTAGGATCCAATTATAAAATTTCAAAAGCTTAAATAAACTAGTGCTTACAAGCTAACAAGGATCAAATTATGCCTAAAATCTAGATTTAGATAGAGTGTTACCTTGAAATTTTAATATCCAAAGAGAAAGTAATGAACCTTTCACCAATCCAGAATCTGTCAAAAACCGCGCAGCAGGAAAAAAGTGATTTTTAAACTCATTAAAACTCCTCCAAAATTCACAAAACAATTACTGCAACCTCTTAACACCTTGTACAAAACCCATTAAAAAATTCAGATCAAAAAGCTTTCTGGGTCTCCCTAGAAAAAATTTCCAAATTGCTGCTCTGCTCAAGTGGATCTCCAAACCGTAGCAAACTAACTTGTTTGCCTCTATTGATATGATCTACACACCAATTGAAACTTCCAAACTCTCCTCACTATATTCTGGAGTAAGGGAGAAGAATGACAATGGCGGAGGCGGATTTAAGATAGGGAAGAACAAGAAGAATGCAAAGCTTTCAACACATGAATGCAATACTTGCAAGGAGTTTTGGAGGGAATTGTGAAAAGAATCTAATTCTTTCACTTTTTTAGCAATAGCCTATCCTCACACCCTCAGATCTATATATAGAGTTAGGTTGGTATGATGCCAAGTTGGCATCACACCTTCCTCGAGGTGGGTGGCCAACTTGCATTGCCAAGGTGGCAAATGCAAATTCAAATCCAATTTGAATTTCATGTGCATCTTAATTACATTTGAAATCTAATTTCAAGCTAATTTATATGCTAATTCAAATGAACATTTCATTTGGATATTCCCTCCAAAATGTGTTCTTTCCATTAATTAAATTAAACACTTTAATCTAATTAATTAACCTTTGACTTAAGTCAAGCAAGCTTAACTCTTAAGCTTAATTTTTTTAACTTCACTCTTTAAGTTAACTTGACCAATTGATGGTCACTTTGGCATCAAATAATTAACTCCTTAATTATTGGTCTAATTTAACCTTTTAAATTAATTGAGTAATTAGCACTTAAATTAATCAAGCTAAAATTGACCTCTAAATTGGATACCTAAAAAATCGGTCCATTGGGAGAAATTCTCTAATTCTTAGAAAATTGCTCCATCAACTAAAAAGCTAATTGGCTTTTGTGTCTGACCCAATAGGTTCTACCATTCATTGGACATGGGCTCACAACTCCTTGTGACTTTTGAATATCATATATTCATTTTAATTTAAAATACTTTTAAACTAATCGACTTAATTCAATTAATCTCATTAATTGAAGAGTACCCAATCTCCATGGTTGATGTCCAACCTCAAGCCCATGGAGCCCAACTAATTGGCCGAAATGAATGTTTTGGAGAACCATTATAGTTCTAAGCTTACCATGCAAATACGGTCTTTTCGTCTCCTATCTCCCAAAAGAGGCCTAAGGCAAGATATTTATCGGCTCCCTAGCCTCGATACTATGTCTCTATTCCCAATGTTCGATTCCTTTGTGTGACCTCATCTTTGAAAAACTACTTTTCCAAATTGTCACACCACCTTGTGCAAGGATTTCTTGGAATCGATCATTACAAAATACATAGGAGATGCACTCGCCCTTCACAAAATAGCGGAGTCAGATTTCATCTTGGATCTCACAAACCTCTATGCCAAGTAGCTCATGCCTAATCTCAACTCGAAAGACCAACTAAGTGGTCAAGGAAGAGTCAAAGCATAAGGACCAGACATAAGGTTACCATGGATCCTCAGGTGAGAGGACTAATAATATGGACTGGCGTAAGATAGAGAATTTGCCACTACAACTATCTAGTGAATTCTCCAGTAGGTATTCAATGCCTTGTTCTCTAACAAGCACCCACTAACATGCACCCATATCGCATACGGTTGCTCATGGAATGGAGCAATATCCAACTCTTGGATTTATGCATCGTTAGTGCAAGTCTATCTAGATCTTAGATGCCCCATCTCGTAAGATCCTATGATTTGGAAGATTTAAGATCACGACTATGTGAGACTTATTCCATGGTCATCAAACCAAGTCTCGCAGTCAAGATTGATCTATAGGCTTCATCCAAATGCAAGTGAAGTATTAAAGAGCATAAGATAAAGATGGCCATATAAAGAATATCAATCAATCAAGATTGTGTCTTTTTTACAAGGAATAGCTTTTACAAGGCCAATCTAATTGGCTTGCTGGGTACTATTCCAACAACTACTACCAAATAAAGATTAGAGAGAAAGATATGTCCAAGATGACATAAAACACTCAATGTGGTCATTTTGAGTTCATGGTAATGCCATTTGGATTAACTAATGTACCTAGGGCATTTATAGATTTAGTGCGCTGTGTGTTTAAGCTATATCTAGACCAGATTGTGGTTATTTTGTTGATAACATTATGGTCTATTCAAAGAGTTAAAAGGAACAGGACGAACACTTCTAGAACGTAAACATTATGCTAAGTTAAATAAGTACGAGTTTTGGCTTGATAAGGTAGCCCTTTTGGGTCATATCATTTCTAAAAATGAGAACATGGTTGACCTATCCAAAAGTAAAGCAACACTAGAACAAAAAAGGCCAAAATGGTATTTGTGATGAGAAATTTCTTGTGGTTGGTAGGTTACCATAGGAGTTTTTGGAATTTCTCCAAAATAACAGCTCCACAATGGACTAACACAGAAGAAACTGTCATTTAAGTGCACTGAGAAATATGAGGTTAGTTTTCAAGACCTTAAGATTACATCAACACTAATATAGGCACCACAAGATGACATTGATAATTTTTTGTATACACTAATGTAACTAAAGAAGGCTTAGGATATATGCTGATACAAAATGATAAGGCAATAGCCTATACCTCAAGAAAAGTAGAACTACAAGAGTAAAATTGTCCAACTCATGAGTTAAGTAGATGATAGAAAAAGATTTTTTGCAAAATTAGTGTTGAGAATATGGAGTTTCTGAATTGTCACTCAGAAAAAGATCTACGAGGATTGGAGCAATAGCGCATCAACTTATTTCACTAACAAACTTTATGGGAATACATAATATCTTCAATGTATCACAACTATGTAAGTATCAAGAGAATCCTTAGCATATCACATAATATAAGGATTTGTCATTTCAAGAAGACTAGACGTACGAAGAGCGACTAGTCCAATTCCTAGATTAAGAATACAATAATTATGCACCCAAGAGTATACTAGTGGTAAAAATTCTATGAAGGTGTCATAATATAGAGAATGTGACCTGGAAAAATAAGGAGGAAATATGGAAATACTACTTGCATGTCCTTGCAAATCCAAGTTAGAATTTGGGGACCAAATTCTTTTGGGGGATGAGGGATGTAATGTCCCATATTTTTCTTGTTTATAAACCTTAATTAATCAAGATTAGTGAATTATTTAAGAAATAATTAAATTTTATATTTTTTTAAAAAACTGAATTTAAAAAAGAAAGAAATAACAAACTAGCAACTAAGTAGATAATGATAAAAAATTTAGCACTTCTAGTCCTTATAGAATACTAATTTATTAGGTCTCTTTCTCCACGTCACATTCAAACAGCTTTTCCTCTCTACAATTTACATTCAAGCCTTCAAATTTCCAGCAAAATAATTTTCCTTCAAAATTTCTCAATCCATTCCTCTCAATTGAAGAAATCCCAAATAGTAGGGCAAGAAAAAGATAGCCAAGAAATCTCAACGTTGTCGACTCTGGTTCTCCCTTATGCATAGGTATGATCCCATATTTAAATTATGATATAAACATAAGTTTTGGTTAAACTATATCTCATAATATTTGTATTTTGTATGCATTTGATAATTGCGAAATTCAAGAGTTGATGCTGTTAGGTTTTGATTTTCTCAAAAATAGATATTTGTGACAACTTTATGATTTCTTCTCAACCAAATTAAGCAAAATAATCAACATGGAAGTTTAGTTCTATGTCTTAGGTTTTTAGTGCGTCCTAAATCACCTGAATCCGATTTATATAGAGAATGTTATAATCAAAATACTAAAATATGTCAAGTCTGGAAATATAGGATTTTGATTTTTCAAAAATAGATAATTTTGACTCTTTTACTTCTTGACCTCGATAGAATTAAGAATGGGATAAACATAATATTTGTAAATATATCTCTTAGGTATTTATGTCCATCTTAATCATTTCAATCCGATATATAGGGAGCAAGTTATGACTAAAATACAAAGGTGTGGCAAGACAAAAAATACAGCGCTTCGATTTTCCTAGAATAGAATATTGTGACACCTTCTACTAATTGATTTAAATTTAATTTGGAAATATGGTGAACATAAGAACTGAAGATCTATCTCTCAGGTTTTTACATCCATTTGAATCATTTTAATCTAATGCATAGGGATAAAGTTAGGGGTGGCAATTTTTGACATGACACGATAACATGACATAAACCAACACGATATTATTGGGTTTGGATTGGGGGTTATTGGGTTGGGTCGATATTGGGTTGACCCGATAAGCAACACGAAAATTATGGGTTGGTTTGGGTTGGGTTTCGAGTTACACGATAACAACCCGATAGCACGATAATAACCCTATGTCTTCTGCATTTTTAAGTAATGACTTATTATTTTTAAACAATTTAACTCTAGATTGATTTTTAAGAATTAATGATTATTATTTACTACGTAAATCTTGACTATTTGATGATGTTGGGTGATTATTAATCATTGAATGGGATGAATTATACTTCTTTGCTAGAATTAGACTTCATTGTTGTTAAAATTAAGTTGTGTAAAACTTTTGGTTTAACATGAAAATTTGTATATTATTGATGTTGTAGAGAAAATTAAATGAAGTCTAGTATCAATCACTCTATGGTATAAAAGTTGAGCTGCTAGAGTATAATGTTGACTTTTTTTATAAAAAAAAATTAGCATGAGTTGACTTTTCTCGAAATTTTGGTATAAATTGATTATTTTATTAAAATTCTAGTTGATCATAAAATGTATAAGTTTTTTAGATAAATTATTAATGAAAAATAATCATATGCTGAAACGGGTTAGGTTCGGGTTGACACGAAAACTTTCAGGTTGGGTTCGGGTTGAGGCTTATTGGGTTGAGTGCTCATTGGATTGGGTTCGGGTTGAGCAAAATTTTGTGATATCCCCCCTCAACCCGACATGAAACAACCCAACACGACACAATTGACACCCCTAGATAACGTTAAGGCTAAATACTATGGTGTGGCAATATAAAAAATACAGGACTTTGATTTTTCTCAAACAGAATATTGTGACAACTTTTACTACTCAATTCTGATTTAATTGGGTAATAAGTTCAACGTATTAATTGTAGATCTATATCTTATTTTTTTACAAAATTTTGAATCACTTTCATCCGAAGCCTGTAGTAAATGTTATAGCTTAGATACAACCAAGTGTCACATTGAAAAATTTCCTAAAAATTGGAAATTGGCGTTTGCACCACTGCTGCATCTTGAACTCAATTTATCTCTCTCATATTAAAATTTAGACAACTTCATTGGCATAAAAGTTTTACTTCTCTTTCGTAGCTTTGTAATGCCACCAGAATCATGCCAATCAGATATCTAGAAAGAAAGTGATGAGCGAATCAACAAAGTACGTATGAAAGGATAAATTCTAACGACATATAGAAAATTTTTGTTAGTATTTATTTTAGAGTTTCATTAATCATTGTCCTAATTTCTTGGATGAATTTGTGATTAGAATTTATGGCTCAAATTAGAATGTTAATTGAAACTTGTTTCACCAAAGTTTTGGGACTTAAGATGTTAGTGTCAGCCCTTAATCCTATTGATAAGTATAGTGAGTGCCAAAACTTATATATTATATAATACCTTTCAAAACCCAGAAGGTTATATACTATAATGCATTCCATGAAACGCTTCTTCAATTTACACTGCACTATATTTATATTCCACTATACACATAAAGTTTTCTTATTTTGTTACAAGTTAAAAGAAATCATGTTCTTTTATGATCTCTTTTTATTTAATAATGTTTCTACACTAGCAGTTAAATTCGATGATCAATTGATGACTGAATTTACTATTGTTGTTACTGTTAGTTGAATTCAATTTAGTCTGGGTGTGCGAAGGGCTTCACCAAGCAGCAGCGGGCTTGCCGGATAAACCCTAAGCCCCTATGGCCTAATCCTCTGTAGCACACAATAGAAGTTGTTTGTGGCTGAGGTAGGTCAAAAGATTTCCCAAGGACGTAAGCTCAGGCACTGTTTGTCAAGGTCGCACCTTGCTCGAAGTGATAAGAGATTGTTACAGTGGGAGTTATAAGGTTGACTGGCTACAACAAACACTGATTCGAATATTCCATTTAATTGTTGGCCTATTAAAAATGTTTACCGTTATATTCTTGTTTTACTACTATATAATGCATAACTATTTTTCATTGTCTTCTTAAATGTTTATAACTATTTTTTTCACTATTATTTAAGTGTTTGTAACTGTTTCTCACTATTTTTCTAAGTATTTATCATTGAGCATCTTTTAATCATGATATATTCTTGAACTCACATTGCACACACTTAGCATTCACTGAGGCCTTTACTCAGACTCTATTCTTCTTTAACTTCTTTCTAGCAAACCTAGACCCTAACTCTAGTGAGGAAGTGGACCCATTTTCGATGAGAATTGGAACTGAAGTATTTTGGGACATTTGCAGTAGTCTTAGCATTTTTTAATGTTAGCTTATTAGTTTTCTTATGGATTTTAATTGAGGTTAGAATATTGTTATTTGAGTTTTATGTTTCAAGATTTATTGAATTTATTTTGAATACTCGGTGTTCTTTTGTTTAAGATTATGATTTTGGTTAAGATAACCTCTATTTTTGGGATTATGTTTCACACCTCAAAATTAGAATACATGGTTTGATTTTGGGGTGTGACAACATGAGCGCATCCCCATACATTCATAGGTCTTCATCCCTCCAATGGTCTTCTTTGCTCCTTGTAACACTTACATGAGAAAAAAATCCTCACTCCTAGTAATTCTGTTCTCATAACATTTACAAGATAGAAATTAAGAGGCATGTAAGCCCCAATTTAATACAATCCTTTTCAACAACTTGAAACAAATAAAATCAATATTAAAGGCTCGTGATCATCCTTATTCATTCATCATACATTCAACAATTAAATGAACAATAAATAAATCTAGAATTGAAGTTCATTTCCAACAATTAAATGCTCATCTCATAAACAAATCGTTGGCCAAGCAAGAGGAAGCATAACAATTATGCATCATTATTGAAGATTAAAAAGTTTTTAAAAGCAATAAAAAAAAGGGATTTTTACAAATAACCCCTCTGTGTTAAAAAAAAAAAGGCAAATTACTTCCCTATGAAAAAAAAAATAGACAAAGAACACCCTCATATTTTAAAAAATCATGCAACGAACCCCCCTGAGAGTGTGGGTGTAGGACACGCGCCCGTGCATGCATCTAGGCTTCAATTTTTCTATATAAAAAAGATAATTATGCCCTTATTCATCAATCGTTGGATCTTCTTTTAAAAATTCAACGGTCTAGATCAAATCGTATTATTTTTTTAAAATATATATATAGAAAATATTTTATATATAATATAATATATTATTATATATATAATGTGGATATATATTATATATGTGTATATATATATTATATACAAGTATATATATGTGTATATATATTATATATATCACTATCCTCCCACCGGCGACCACCGCCAACAACTGCCCGCAGAGACGGCCTCCATGGCCGCGTTTGCAGCTGCCATGGAAGCCTGGCCGCTCGGCCCCTACGAGTGGCGGCCATGGGCACTGCTCATAGGGGCGGCCTCCATGGCCGCTCAGCCTGTGCGAGCGACGCCACGTTCGCAGCGGCCATAGAAGCTTGGCCGCTCTCAGAGGCAGCCTCCATGGCTGCTCAACCCCTGCGAGCAGCGGCCATGGAGGCGCCGCTCGTAGAGGGGGCCGTTGGCGGGTAAGATGGGGTGGGGGTGGGGGTGGGAGTGGGGTAGGGGTATAAAATATAATATAAAAGTGTATATTTATAAATATATACATAAATATATTTATGTATTTATATATTTATGTTTATTATATTATATATTTTATATTTATTGTATAATATATATAAATAAAAAAAAGAATAAATTGGAAGGATGAAAATAAAATAAAAAAAAGAGTTTTAAAATTTAAAAATAAAAAAACTTGTATAAAGCAGATGAATATAATTGATAAAATAAAAATAAAAGTGATTTTAATTTTATAAATAAATTTATATATGTATAAAATGAGACTATATGAAATAATGATCAATTTATATATATGTATAAAATGAGAAATATATGAAATAATGGAAGAAAAGAGAAATGAGAAATAAAAAGAAAAGAAAAGAATGAAACCAAAAAAAATGATAATAAAAGGTTATTTAACTTGAATTGAAAATATATTAAGTGATTAAAGGTAAATTAGTCTTTTCATATTAAAATTATGTTAAATGGACAGCAAATGAGAAGGAAGAGGTGTTGTGCGTAGTTTTTTAAAACATAGGGAGGTATATTGAACATTGATTTTTCATATGGGGTAAATTGTCTATTTTTTAAAACACAGCCGCTCTCAGAGGCAGCCTCCATGGCTGCTCGACCCCTGCGAGCAGCGGCCATGGAGGCGCCGTTCGTAGAGGGGGCCGTTGGCGGGTAAGATGGGGTGGGGGTGGGGGTGGGGGTGTGGGTGGGGGTGGGGGTGGGAGTGGGGTAGGGTTATAAAATATAATATAAAAGTGTATATTTATAAATATATACATAAATATATTTATGTATTTATATATTTATGTTTATTATATTATATATTTTATATTTATTGTATAATATATATATAAATAAATAAAAGAATAAATTGGAAGGATGAAAATAAAAAAAAAAAAGAGTTTTAAAATTTAAAAATAAAAAAACTTGTATAAAGGAGATGAATATAATTGATAAAATAAAAATAAAAGTGATTTTAATTTTATAAATAAATTTATATATGTATAAAATGAGACTATATGAAATAATGATCAATTTATATAGATGTATAAAATGAGAAATATATGAAATAATGGAAGAAAAGAGAAATGAGAAATAAAAAGAAAAGAAAAGAATGAAACCAAAAAAAATGATAATAAAAGGTTGTTTAACTTGAATTGAAAATATATTAAGTGATTAAAGGTAAATTAGTCTTTTCATATTAAAATTATGTTAAATGGACAGCAAATGAGAAGGAAAAGGTGTTGTGTGTAGTTTTTTAAAATATAGGGAGGTATATTGAACATTGATTTTTTATAGGGGGTAAATTGTCTATTTTTTAAAACACAGAGGGGTAAATTGCTATTCGCCCCAATAAAAAATGTTAAAAATAATTTTGAGAACTTGTAGAACACTTGTGCATCTATTATATGTGAAATAAAATACTTTTGGTCACTAAAGGAACCAAAAATAACACTCAAAACCCCTTTAAACCAAAACCATCTGCTGCCGGCATAGCTTAGGTGCACGGCCGTACGGCAAGCTCGCACATTGCCTAGCTAGTGCCTGGCCAGGGCTGACTATAGCCTTGTTTCACGATTTTGAGAAAGTCAAGTGAATTTTTATTCAACTTTTGTGCACCCAGAAATTTAGGACACGTCCTAAACAATCATTCACACAATATAGATGAAATTTCATATCTAAAACACCTTTTAAAAATGAAATTTCAAGTGCTCAATCATGCTTTTAAAAGTAAGTTTAAATAAGAATCACATTCTTCAAAAATCTCCAATAAGCTCCAATCAAATTAGATCTAAAAATGACCAAAACACCTTAAGGTCAAATTTAACATTCTATATCAACATATAACATCAACTAATGTCAAATCAAAATTCAACATTAGCAACTGTGAACTAAAACATACTAATCATAAGAATTAACACTTAAAACACATATTAGCATGCTTTCAACTCATCAAGCAAAAGAGTCACATACAACATTATCCAAACACTCCAATCCATAAGTTGGATCGAGTATTTGGAGATTTTGATCAATCCATCACATGAATCAATCAATCAAAAAATCCAAATCATAGCATGAATTAGGCTCCAATACCACTTGAAGTCACATGTAGCACTAGGATCCAATTGTCAAAGAATAAAAACTGCCAAACTAACTAGGCTAAATATGAGGCCAAGGATCTAAACATGCCATAGATTCATATTTGGTATGAGGATTGCCTTGATTTTCACAAAATCAAAGAAGCTTGGAAGAAGATCTCAACTCCTTGGAAGCTGTCTCCCAGCGGCACAGCAAAATCCAAGCAACTTTTGCCCAACCAAATGATCTTCGAATTGAGTGAAACTTAGACTAGTAGATCTCCAACATCTTAATGATGATTCAATAAAGAGTTCCGACAAGGTCTCCAATGGATGCTCCAAAGATTCTGCCTGAATAGAGGATTTCCAAAAGGTTAGCAATCGAATTATCTTACCTCTAATGGTAAGATCCACACCAATGCACAATCATTTTCTTCTCAATGTTAGTTGGAGAACAAAGAGAAATGCAAAGATGAAAGCTTGATTTGGAGATAGGAGATGAAGAAAAGCGCAGCATCAACAAATGAGGCAACACTTGGGAAATTGGAGGGAAAATGAGAGAATCTAAAATTGGATCAAGATTGCTTGCTTCCACATGTGTGACTGGCCCCTCCTATATATATATATATATAGAGAGAGAGAGAGAGAGAGAGGGTGGATGATGTGATGCCAAGGTGGCATCACACCTTCCTCAAGTTGGCAAGCATGTGGCATGTGAATTTTGCATGTATTTGAATTTCATTTGGAATCTTCATTTCATCTCATGAAATGTCATCCAAATAAATTCTAATGCCACACTAAATGATCATTTCATTTGAATTTTCCCTTACAAATTAATTCTTCATTTTAATTAAATTACACACTTTAATTTAAGTAATTATCCTTTGACTTAACGCTTAAGTCAATTTGCTTAACACTTTAAGCAAGTTATTGTTAACTTAACTCCTTATATTAACATGACCAATTAATAATCATGTGGCACCAAATAATTGACTCATTAATTAGTTGGTCTTAATTTAAAAACTTAAATTAATTAGATAAATTTAACAATTAAATTGGTCAAGCCAAAACGACTATGAACCATCTACCTCCAAAATCGGTCATCCAGAAATTTTTCAAGCTCTTAGAAAATTTTCCTTCATCAAGCAGGATTTGCAATTGGCTTTTGTGTTTGACCCATTAGGTTCTATCATTCATTGGACATGGGCTCACAACTTTTTATGACTTATAGAATATCAAATATTTACATTGCTTTAAACTTCTTTAAACTAATGACTTAATTTAATTAATCTCCATTAATCGAAGAGCACCCAATCTCCATGGTCGATGTCCAACCTCAAGCCTATGGAGTCCAACAAATTAGCTGAAATGAATGCTTTTCGAGAATCATTATAGCTATATGCGTACTATGCAAATACGATCCTTCCGTCTCCTATCTCCCCGAAAGAGGCCTAGGGCAAGATATTTGTTGGCTCCCTAATAGCCTCGATTCTATGTTTCTATTCCCAATGTTCAATTCCTCTTTATGACCTCATCTTTGGAACACTCTTTTTCCAAATTGTCATACTTCCATGCGCAAGGATTTCTTGGAATTAATCATTATAGAATACGTAGGAGATGTGCTCACCTATCACAACGACGAGGAGTCGAATCCCATCTTGGACCTCACAAACCTTCATGTCTAATAGCTCATAGCCAACCTCTACCCAAAAAAATCGCTAAGTGGTCAAGGAAGAGTCAAAGCACGAGAACGTAAATACAAGGTTACCATGGATCCTCAGTGAAATCACATGTAGCACTAGGATCTAATTATCAAAGCATAAAAATGCCAAAATAACTAAGCTACGTATGAATCCAAGGATCTAATCATGCCATAGAGTAACATTTGGTATGAGGATTACCTTGATTTTCAAAAATTTGAAGGAAACTAGAAGAAAGATTTCAAATACCTGAATTTGCCTCCCAGCAGCACAGCGATTTCCAAGCAACTTTTTCCCAACCAAACAAACTTTGAATTGAGTAAAACTTAGACCATTGGATCACCAATGTGTCGATGATGCTCCAATGAAAATTTCAACTCAAAAGGATTCCGGCAAGGACTACAATAGATGCTCAAAATATTCTACCTAAACAGAGGATCTCCAAAAAGTCTTGCAATCCAATTATCCTACCTCTAATGAAAAAATGCTCACATCAATGCACAATCCAGGTCTTCTCAATGTTAGTTGGAGAACAAAGAGAAGAAATGCAAGGATGAAGGCTTGATTTGAGTTAGGAGATGAAGCAAAGTGAAGCTTCAACACAAGAGGCAACACTTGGGAAATTGGAGAGAAAATGAGAGAATCTAAAATTAGATCAAGATTGCTTGCTTTCACATGTGAGTTGGCCACCCCTCCTATATCTATATATAGAGGAAGGATGGTGTGATGCCAAAGTAGCGTCACACCTTCCTCAAGTTGGTGCAAGTTGGCAAGCAAGTGGCGTGTAAATTTTGTTTACATTTAAATTTCATTTAGAATCTTCATTTCATCTCATGAAATGGCATCCAAATAAATTCTAATGCCACACCAAATGAACTCTTCATTTGAATTTTTCCTCCAAAAATAATTCTTCATTTTAACTAAATTAAACACTTTAATTTAAGTAATTATCCTTTGACTTAACTCTTAAGTTAATATGCTTAACACTTTAAGCAAGTTATTGTTAACTTAACTCCTTAAGTTGACTAATTGGTAGCTATGTGGCACCAAATAATTAACTCATTAATTAATTGGTCTTAATTTAACAACTTAAATTAATTAGATCAATTTAACAATTAAATTGATCAAGTTAAAATGACTACAAATTGTGTATCTCCAAAATCGGTCATCAAGAAATTTTTCGAACTTTTAGAAAATTTTCCTTCATCAAGTAGGATTTGCAATTAGCTTTTGTGTATGGCCCATTAGGTTCTTCCATTCATTGGACATGGGCTCACAACTCTTTCTAACTTATAGAATCTCAAATATTCATGTTAGTTTAAACTCATTTAAACTAATGACTCAATTCAATTAATCTCCATTAATTGAAGAGAACCCAATCTCCATGGTTGATGTCCAACCTCATGCCCATAGAGCCCAACTAATTAGCCGAAATGAATACTTTTAGAAAACCATTCTAGCTATATACATACCATGTGAATACGGTCCTTTCGTCTCATATCTCCCAAAAGAGGCCTAGGGCAAGATATTTGTTGGCTCCCTAATAGCCTCGATACTATGTTTCTATTCCCAATGTTCGATTCCCCTTTATGACCTCATCTTTGAAAAACTTCTTTTCCAAATTGTCATACTACCTTATACAAGAATTTCTCGAAATCGATCATTATAGAATACATAGAAGATGTACTCACCCCTTTGAACGACGAGGAGTAGGATCCCATTTTAGATCTCACAAACCTCTATTTCTAAGTAGCTCATACCCAATCTCCACCCGAAAGACCCACTAAGTGGTCAAGAAAGATTGAAAACATGTGGACCTAAACACAAGGTTACCATGAATTCTCAGGTCAAAGGACTAATTATATGCACTAGCGTAAGCTGGAGAACTTGCCAATGCTGACTTCCCTCTTTGGCTATCTAGTGGATTCTCCGGGTGAGCCTTCAGTGAACTTGTTATTTAACAAACACCCATATCTCATATGGCCTTGCTCATCAAACGAAGCAATATCCAACTCTTGAATTTATACATCGTTAGCACAAGTCTATCCAGATCTTAGATACCTTATCTCATAAGATTCTATAACTTGGAAGATTTAAGATCATGACCATGTGAGACTTATTTCAAGATCATCACCCAGTGCGTGACCCAGTCCCATAGTCTTGTGTGATCTAAAGACTTCAACTAAATACCAGTGAAGTAAATATAAGCATAAGATAAAGATGGCCATTTAATGAATATCATTCAATCAAGATTGTATCACAAGTGAAATAGTTTACATGCTAATCAAATTAGATTGTGGGGCACTATTCCAAAAATCTCCCGTTTGCCCTAAAGCCAATATCCCATAGTTTTAAGACCCATCTTCTCAAAATATCCTTCAAAGACCTTTTACGATCAGGGTTAAGATAGTGGTTCTGCTATATTCTCTTCTGAGGTAGCCATTTCCACTCAGACATCGCCTCTATCAAATGATAACGCATTTATCTGTGTTTGGATTACTTATGAGATCTTGGCTCAAGTCCAAAGTTGTCTTCAAAAGACAACCATAGGTTCAAGCACATTATATCCAACTCTTGAATGAAGTTTCTATCCAAACACCTTCTTTTGTGATTTCCAAGACCGCAATATATTCCGCCTCTATGGTAGAATCGGCCGTGGTGTCTTATTTGGAACTATTCCAACTCACATCGCCACCATTGAGCAAAATATGAATCTAGAAATGGATTTCAAGCTATCTACATTGGATTGAAAACTAAAATTCAAAAACCTTCAAGTTTTAATTCTCCGTTGATGTATAACAAAAATAAGTCCGTAGTCCTTCTCAAGTACTTAAAGATTGTTTTAACGTCCATCCAGTGACATTCACGGGGGTTAGATTTGAAATAGCTCATAACACTTAGAGTGTGTGCCACATCCGGTATTGTACATTGAATGGCATATATTATGCTCCCAATAATCGGATGCATAAGGCATGTGGGATATTCTTTGTCTCTCGTCATTAGTTTTAAGGCCCATAGACTTGGAAAGACGAATGCAATGTCGCATAGGGAGGAATCCACTCTTGGATTTTTACATACTAAATCTCTTTAGTATCTTGTCAATGTATGGGGTTTGGGAAAGCCACTACATCCTCCTCGATCTATTTCTATATATATGTATTCCTAATATGTAGGATACTTCTCCCAAATCCTTCATGGAGAATTGATTAGATAATCATATTTTAGTACACTCTAACATTTCTCTCTCATTCCTAATGGGAAGAATGTCATCGACATAAAGCACAATAAACTGCATGCTACTCCACTAGCCTTTCTTGTAAAGTTCATACACATTTTTGAGAAAGCCAAATGATTTGACTATCTTATCAAAATGTATGTTCTAAGTTTAGGATGCCTGTTTGAGTCCATAAATGGATCTCTAGAGTTTGCAAACCTTTTGCTCGCTCCCTTTGGATGTAAAACCTTGTTGTTGCTCCAAATAAATTTCTTTTTCAATGTTTTCATTAAGGAAAGCAGTTTTTATACCCATTTGTCATGTCTCATAATCATAATATGCGGCTATAGCAAGTAAAATCCGAATAAACTTAGGTATTGCAATCGGTGAAAAGGTATTCTCGAAATCAGTACCAAGTCTTTGAGTGTAACCTTTTGCCACTAGTCGCACCTTAAAGGTCATTACCTCTCCATCGACTCCTAGTTTTCACTTATAGATTCACTTGCAACCAAAGGGAATTATTTCCTCCGATGGATCTACCAAAGTCCATACTTTGTTGGAGTTCATGAAGTCCATTTCAAATTTCATGGCGCCAAGTCAATATCTTGAGTCTATGTCCAACATAGCTTTCTCATAAGTCTTCGAATCGCTATTAGATTGAGCTATCTCATGAAGGAATCCAAACCATTCAGGTTGCTTCTTGATTATGTCCAACCTTTTTAGAAATTATGTATAAGGCTCTTGATGCTCACTTGTTTCCACCACTTGTGGGATTCGATGATCATCTTGAACTTCATCTAGTTCAACAACAATGCCATTTCTATCCAATAGAAATTCCTTTTCCAAAAAGGCGGTGTTCCTTAAAATAAACATCCTTTGTTCCGAGGGATCACATAAGTAATAACCCAAAGACTCTCTTGGGTATCCCACAAACTTGGACAAAGTAGATCTACTATCCAACTTGTCTCCCACTAACCGCTTGACATAAGCGGGAGACCCCCAAACCTTAAGATAATGGTAAAATGGTGCTTTGCCAGACCACATCTCATACAACATTTTTGGCACTGACTTTGAAGGTACTACATTTAGTAACTTCACTGTCGTTTCTAAGGCAAATCCCCAAAATGATATAGGCACCTCCAAAAGAATATAAGCACATCAAAAAAGCTCATCATAGAATGTACCATGTCCAACAAGGTATGATTTTTCCTCTTGGCTACTCCACTGTGTTGGGTTGTGCCATGTGGAGTCCATTGAAAGAGAATCTCATTCTCCTTTAGATAATTCAAGAATTCGGTACTTAAGTATTCTCTCCCTCGATCCGATCAAAGAGCATTAATACTAAACCTCTTTTTGCTTTTCTACTTCATTCACGTACACTTTGAATTTTTCAAAGGCTTCGGATTTGTATTTTATAAGATACACATGTCCGAACTGACTATAATCATCGGTGAAGGTGATGAAGTAAGAATGGCCTCCTCTTGCACTAACTCTTAGTGGGCCACAAATATCCGTATGGATTAAATCCAAATAACTTGTGGTTCGTTCCTTTTGTCCCACAAAAGGAGCCTTGGTCATTTTTTCCTTTAAACAAGATTCATAAGTAAGAAGTTCCTCAATGCCACTAACATTTAGTACTTTGAGAGCTTCTAACTTGTTCATCCTATTTTCAGAGATATGTCCAAGTCTTGCATGCCACAAGATGGCATCTTCTTGGTTATCTAATTTTCTTTTACTTGATTGAATATGCATCAGTGCTGTCTGAGAATCTAAAAATGTATAATCCATTATTAAGTGTACCATGAGCAACTAAATAACCCATTCTTTAATGCCTTTTATCTCCCATTTGATGCAGAAGGATCAAATCCCTTGCTATCTAAAACGAGAATTGAAATAATGTTCTCAACAATATATGGCACAAAATAACAAAGATTCAATACAAGTTTGGAATACCCTAAGTTTAACTTATAATATGCCTTTGGTTTTGGCCGCAACTCTTGCTCCTTTGCCAAAGCAGTGGATCATATTCCCATCACTTAGTCTTATTCTTTCTATTCTTTGTAACAAATTACAAAGATAAAAACCACATATGATATCATATATCCATGAGAAAGAATTTTTCTTTAAATGTACTTCAATAAAGTACATACCCTTCTTAAGGGCTGCAAGGTATTCCTTGCAATACCGCTTCCGATGGCCTTTCTTGCCAAAGTAGAAACAAGTAATATCGACTATATCCTCAAGAATCTTTTTCACTTCTCTGGATGCCTTTAATGGTTGCCTTCCCTTAGAGGAAG
Organism: Jacaranda mimosifolia; assembly: GCA_018894105.1. NCBI lineage: Eukaryota > Viridiplantae > Streptophyta > Magnoliopsida > Lamiales > Bignoniaceae > Jacaranda > Jacaranda mimosifolia. The sequence goes on from CM032119.1 coordinate 24,260,809, forward strand.
AACTTTTCTTCTTGTTACCTCCCTTTCTAGCACCCCCTAGGGCCCATAGACTTGGAGAAGGAAGCAAGCATTAATGTTATGCCCTTGTTGTGGTAGTCTCCTTCTACATCAATACTTTGATCAATGAAACTCGGGGAGGATGTAAGGATTAAATCCTCATGGAGATCATTGTCCATCACTACGTCAAAGTTGAAAAAACTTCTTCAAGCTTAATCATCTTTAGACCTTAGTCGATGACACATAACTTCACATCCATCCTAGCTTGAAAATTCTCCTTTGACAATATGAACTTCTCATACCTTGTTTACTTTACAACTCTTGTAAATTTTAACCAAGGTACTATTCATGTGTCCTAGAGACTTTTGAAGTTTATAGATACCATCATGAGATTATGGGATAGGACAATCCTTAACCCAATCCATGAACTTTTCACGTATCTCTTGATCTATATTAATCCCTATAGGAGTAGGAGCACCATGATGTAAGATATTTATCCATTTCTTGGAATCTAGAACAATTTTTTAGGTTAAATCAATCGTGGAAGTTTGGCCAGGCTGGTTTATTGGTTTCTAAAATAACGTTGAGTGGAGTTTTAGCCATTTTGAGATTTCGCAAATCATTAAAGGTGAAAAAGAGAATATAAGCATGTGATTGAATATTGATATTAAAAGCATGTTCATGGTCTTTCAAGCATATTTTTCCCCTAATATTTTATCAAATTCTTCACCCCCTAGAAGAATTCGAGAAATCTCATTTTCTAGTAAGAATCAAGGCCCCAAGGACTTGTAGCAAACCCACGACTCATGAGACATCCACAAACAATCGAAAGGTAAACAACTTTTGCTAATTGCATCTCTATGCAACCCTTGATATATTTTGCCTCACTTTTCATGCAGACCCATGACTCGTGCGACGTCTACACTACTAAGGTTAAGTCATACCTACTAATCAAAATTTGATTCAAGACTGCTCTACGTCATCCCTCGACTCGTATGCCAATGAATGGGACGCTTCAAATCAAAGATGCACCATGTGCTAAGTATACGATCACATCTTTCCACTATAAGCATGACCCACGACTCGTGAGACATCAAACAAATGATGGTAGCGTCATCATGCCACATACTGTTGGTAGAAGGCATGGATTAATTAAAACTCCTTTTAATTTGTATCCATTTTGACTTAATATTTGGAAGCACTTAGACATTCTAAATGAAGGGTTTTCTTACTTACAAAGATCTTATCAATTTATCTTCTTATTTAGGTTTTCTACATCCTAACCATACATCGCATACATCAATAGGATATGAAAAGCATAAGTAAGTAAATGTGCCTAGCATGCTCCTAAGGTAGGATGACCATGAGCCTAACCAAGTGCTGCACTAAGAGTCATAGGTACACCACTTAGTTGATTTTAAGTAGGTTGATTAAATCTCGCTATTACAAAATTATATCCCATACATTCATAGGTCTTCATACCTCCAATGGCTTTTTTGCTTCATGCAATATTTACAAGAGACAGAAATCTTCACTCCTAGTGACTCTACTCTCATAACATTTATAAGATAGAAATTAAAAGGCATGCAGGCCCCAATTTAATACAACTCTTTTCAACAACTTGAAACAAATAAAATCAATATTAAAGGCTCATAATTATCCCCATTCATTCATCATCCATTCAACAATTAAATGAACAATATATAAATTAAGAATTGACATTCAATTCTAACAATTAAATGCTTATCTCGTAAATAATTAATTGATCAAGCAAAAATAAGCATAACATTTATGCACCCCATTTTTGCACCTAATTGAAGATTAACTTTAACTAAATTTTAAAAGCAACCAAAAATATCAAACATAATTTTGAGAACTTACACAATACTTATGCATCTATCTAGTATGATTGAGGTCACTTTTGGTCACCAAAGGAACATAAAACAAGGCTCAAAACTCCCCAAACCCATGACTGGGTGCTGCTGCCCTGCCTGGAAGCATGACCGTGCGGCAGGGTGTGCACGTTACTCTGCCGCTGCTTGGCCAGGCATGGTAGCTTGCCTTGTTTTAAGGTTTGGTCCAAGTCGAGTCAATTTTGGCTCAACTTTTGTGCACCAAAAAATTTAGGACACCTCCTAAACACTAAATCACACATTATAGATGAATTTTATAATCCAAAACACCTTTTAAAAATGGAAATTCAACTTCTCAAACATGCTTCAAAAATCAAGTTTAAGTGAAAATCTTTATTCTCCAAAAATCTCCAATAAACTCAAATCAAATTGGATCTAAAAAAGACCAGAACATCTTAAGGCCAAATTTAACATGCTATAACATCAACTAATGCCAAATCAAAATTCAGCATTAGCAACTAAGAATTAAAACATACTAATCATATGAATTAACACTTAAAACACATATTAGCATGCTTTCAATTCATCAAGCTAAGGTGCCACATACAACATCATCCAAACACTCCAATCCATAAGCTGGATCAAGCATTTGGAGATTTAGTTTAATTCATCACATGAGTCAATCAAACAAAAAATCAAAATCATAGCATGAATTAGGCTCCGATACCACTTAAAGTCACATGTAGCACTAGGATCAAATTATCAAAGCATAAAAATGCCAAAATAATGAGGCTACATATAAAGCCAAGATCTAAACATGTCACAAATTCAGATTTGGTATGAAAATTACCTTGATTTTCAGAAAATTGAAGGAACCAAGAAGGAAGACTTCAACTCCTTGAATCTACCTCCGAGCGCCAGCGGTTTCCAAGCAACTTTTGCCCAACCAAACGAACTCCAAATTGAATGAAACTTGGACCAGTGGTTCACCAACTTCTTTCACCTCAAAATAATTCTAGCAAGGTCTCCAATAGATGCTCCTAAGTTTCTGCCTGAAAAGAAGATCTCCGGAAAAGCTAGCAAATGTAATTGTCTTACCTCTAATGAAAATATCCACACACCAATGCACAATCCAATTCTTCTCAATGTTAGTTGGAGAACAAAGAGAAGAAATGCAAGGATGAAGGCTTGATTTGGAGGTAGGAGACGAAGAAAAGTGAAGCTTCAACACATAAGGCAACACTTGAGAAATTGGAGGGAAAATGAGAGAATCTAAAACTAGATCTAGATTGCTTGCTTTCACATGTGATTTGGCCACCCCTCCTATATCTATATATAGAGGGAGGATGGTGTGATGCCAAGGTGGCATCACACCTTCCTCAAGTTGATTTTGGCATCACACCTTCCTCAAGTTGGAAATCACTGCATGTGATTTTGTTTACATTTAAATTTCATTTGGAATCTTCATTTCATCTCATGAAATGTCATCCAAATAAATTCTAATAACACACCAAATGAAATCTTCATTTGAATTTTTCTTCCAAAAATAATTCTTCATTTTAATTAAATTAAATACTTTAATTTAAGTAATTATCCTTTGACTTAATTCTTAAGTCAATTTGCTTAACACTTTAAGCAAGTCATTATCAACTTAACTCCTTAAGTTAACTTGACCAATTAATAGTCATGTGGCAACAAATAATTAACTCCTTAATTAATTGAACTTAATTTAACTCCTTAAATTACCTTAAATTAATTAGATCAATTTAACAATTAAATTGATTAAGCCAAAATGACTACAAACCGTCTACCTCCAAAATCAGTCATCAAGAATTTTTCTAACTCTTAGAAAATTTCCCTTCATCAAGTAAAATTTGCAATTGGCTTTTGTGTGTGGCCTATTAGGTTCTACCATTCATTAGATATGGACTCACAACTCTTTGTGACTTATAGAATATCAAATATTCACGTCAATTTAAACTCCTTTAAAATAATGACTTAATTCAATTAATCTCCATTAATTGAAGAGTACCCAATCTCCATGGTCGATGTCCAACCTCGAGCCCATGGAGCCCAACTAATTGGCCGAAATGAATGCTTTTGGAGAACCACTCTAGCTTTAGACGTACCACACAAATACGGTCTTTTTGTCTCTATCTCCCGAAAGAGGCCTAAGGCAAGATATTTGTCGGCTCCCTAATAACCTCAATACTTTGTTTCTATTCTCAATGTTTGGTTCCCCATTATGAAACCATCTTTAGAAAACTCCTTTTTCCAAATTATCATACTACCTTGCACAAGGATTTCTCATAGTCGGTCATTATAAAATACATAAGAGATGCACTCGCCCTTCACAATGATGAGTCGGATCCCATCTCGGATCTCACAAACCTGCATACATACTCAATCTTCACCCAAAAGACCTGCTAAGTAGTCCATGAAGAGTCAAAACATAAGAACCTAAACATAAAGTTACCGTAGATCCTCAGGTCAAAGGACTAATTACATGCACTAGCATAAGCTGGAGAACTTGCCATTACCGACTTCCCTCTTTAGCTATATAGTGGATTCTCCGGGTGGGCCTTCAGTGGACTTGTTCTTTAACAAGCACCCCCTAATATGCACCTATATCTCATATGGCCTTGCTCATGAAATGGAGCAATATACAACTCTTGGATTTATGCATCATTAGTGCAAGTCTATCCGGATCTTATATGCCCTATCTCAAAAGATTATATGACTTGAAAGATTTGAGATCACGATTGTGTAAGACTTATTTCATGATCACCACCCAGTCTGTGACCAAGTCCCGAAGTGTTATGTGATCTAAGGGCTTCAACCAAATGCCAGTGAAGTAAATATATGCATAAGATAAAGATGGTCATTTAATGAATATTATTCAATCAATATTGTATGACAAGTGAAATAGTTTACATGCCAATCTAATTGGCTTGTGGGGCATTATTCCAACACTCAAGTCAAATGACCAATTATATGCACTTGCGTAAGTTAGAGAACTTGCCAATACTGACTTGCCTCTTCTACAATCTAGTGGATTCTCTGGGCAAGCCTTTAGTGAACTTGTTCTCTAACGAGCTCCCACTAACCTACACCCATATGTCATATGGCCTTGCTCATGAAACGAAGCAATATCCAACCCTTGGATTTATGCATCGTTAGTGCAAGTCTATCCAAATCTTAGATGCCCTGTCTCATAAGATCCTATGTCTTAGAAGATTTAAAATCACGACCGTATAAGACTTGTTTCATGATCATCACCCAGTGCGTGACCAAGTCCCATAGTCATGTGTGATCTAAGGGCTTCAACCAAATGCTAGTGAAGTAGATCTAAGCATAAGATGAAGATGGTCATTTAATGAATGTCATTCAATCAAGATTTTATCACAAGTGAAATAGTTTACTTGCCAATCTTATTGGCTTGAGGGGCATTATTCCAACAGTGTAGTCACTAGTCGTGGAATGAGGTGAAAGGTAAACAAACTTTTTGCTATACTCTATCATTATATACTAAACTATAACATTTAACAACGTTTAACTTATTTTTTGTTTATTCTAATATATTCTTGTTCATCAGCTACTAGTTTATCAAGTTGCCTTACAATACTTGACAAGGAAGAAGGTGATTTTGAAGAATTTGGTAATGAGATAGTTAATAGGTAATTTGATTTTAGTAATTTGTATAGGAGTTGAACAATAAATGCTGATTTGTATCAATTTGAAAGTTGTGTGATATCAAACTTATATTATAAGTTTTTAGATGTCTTCAATCAATCTTAGTTAATACTAGTAACAATAAGATGATGATGATTTATTTTAATGTTGTTACACTGATGTTTTGTCATTCATCATTTGATTCTTTAGTTTGCATGATTGTGTGTAATTTGATGTTTGCTGAAAAACATATTTTTATAGAGAAAATATTCATGAGCTTTTTAGTATTTGCTTTAATGTTCTTGAAGTAGCTTTTTTTCTGAATGAATTATGCAGGTCTAACCTGCTGGGTTTGAATACGACAAGGTGAGTTTGAAGCTAAACTCAAGTGAGTTGGGAATGGATCTTAGATCTATTTAATCCTTCATGGGATAGATTTCAGGCTTGACCAGACTTACTCTGTATCTGCCCCATTGTCATTTCTAATAAAAATTCTGTAAGTTGCTTGCATTATGTATTTGGGTGACCACTTGATCAATTAAGTACATCTCTTACTAAAATTTTACTTTCGGATAACTGTTTTTTGTTTTTACTTGGTAGGATTATAATTGCAAGAAAAAACGATCACACTAGACTGTAATGTATTAAAGAAAATCAACATTGAAAGCCCAAGTCAAGAAATGTAAACCCTATTAATTAGTCATCATCAACTTTCCTCAGAAAACTTATTTACTGCAACACACAGCTAAAACATGATCAACATGCAAATAAATGCGAAGAGAAAGGGTCAATTAATAAATTGCAGCATGATACCATAAGTAATAAATTGCATATATTACAAACAAATTCTGATTTTTTCAATTGCTTTGAAAATTAACCTATATATTCAATTAGGAGTTATTTGTGAAAACAAAAGAAATTGATTTCACTAATTGACGAAACTCAATTTAGAGAGTACCAAATATCTGCATTAATCAAACAATATAAGGCGATAGGTAAATAAATTGATATATTTTTTCTACACTTATAGTAAGTTCAAGTGATTTTTTTTCCCCCTCTCTCTTTCATTCCCGATTAATCCGCCCAAAATGAGAAAACCAAGTAAAATAAAATTAACCCAAGGTAAATCGCACCCAGATTTTTTTTAAGGAAAAAAGATTAAGTGAAATTAATGATTGATTAAAATGTTAGAAGAAAAATTATTTTGCATTAATTAATAATTAAAGCGCAAGCATGGAGAGAGCAACCAAACTGTCCTCGCCGGAGGCGGTGGATTGTGCATGCCTGGCATGGATTACCCTTTGGTAGAGTAACCGGAGAACCCTCTGCCACCGCACAGCACTGGCGGCGCCGCCACTGTGATCAAATGCTATCTGGCGCATCTGAAAGAAGAAGAGTCTTAAGCTGTGCATCATATCCGCGCAGCCTTGCTGAAGTGGCCGGAAACTGAAGGAAAATTTGAGCAGAAAAGGCCATAACAAGGCCGTCACCAGTGGGGTTAGGCCGTTATGGGCAGCGGCGATGAGGCTGAGCTTTGCTAGCGCCACCATTGGCAAAGCCATCTGCGTTTCTAATAATTAATTAGTACAAGTGGAGCTGATCAGCTGAGACTAGTCACTAGTGATTGAGAGGACGTGCGGGCGGGGGGTTTATTTTTCTTTGAAGCAATGAGCCATAGTCCATCACTCCATTGGGGTGTATGACAGACATGTTTCAAGCCTATTGGCTTTTCGGGAATGTGTATTACTGTACAAGACCATCACTTTTCACAACTATTTGGCTACTTTTGGTGGTAATTTATTTTTATTACTCTCCAGTACTCTCCACCTTCTTATAACTAACTAATTTTGTTTCAACATCTTCTCGTGCTAATTAGCAGTTATTAAAAATTGATATGTTAACCGAAGTTAGTTGCTTTGTTTGAAATTATGAATTTTTTTTTAAAAAAAATAATTCAAAATATACTCTTATTGTTAAGATATATTTATTATTTCTTAAAACATATTTGTTTCTCAAAATTATGATTTCATTTAAATTAATATTGTGATGTATAGAACTTCCAAATACTATTTTTTAGAATAGTAGTGTAAGAGTAATGTACAAATTAAGTTTTCATTTATTTTTCTATTTTGAACTAAAGCTTTGTGTCAACTAAAATTATAACATTGAGTTACATCTTATAGCAAGAAAATTTAACTTGAATTTATTTTTGTCAAATAAAGTTAATTATAGGATAAGAGAATTACATTATATTATCTAATTAATTGATAATAATAATAAATCACTTGACAGGAACGGATTTAAGTCAATAAGAAAATTTATTTTATAATACAACTCAAAAATATATTTGAGACCTTGGCAACATCCAAAATCACATCTGCATCGTGGTTTATAAACCACACCTGAAGCATCAGAGATCAGCCTCTTCCTCCAATTTTTTGCAAGCCATTTAATTTCCCAGACCTTCAAAATGAGAATATAATATATATATATATATATATATATATAAGTAATAATAAAGAATGTTGGGGATGATCACATCACAGCGAAAATAGAAAAAAATGAAAAATTATTTTTGCTAGCTATATTTGCAAGTCAGATTGGATATTTGGACAAGAAAAAATGTGGACTTTTTTAGAATTTAAAAGAATCACGCGACGTAGTAGACAAAATTGGTGGCCCTAACATGTTGGTGGGGGAAATTTCGTTGCAGCTTCATAAAAAGAGGACTTTTGTGATGCAATAATGTTGGCAACAGTTATTATTGATTTTTTTGATGGAACATATGAAAAATTAAAGTAATTTATTATATCAGATAGGAACTCAAATCAATATCAGAGCTGAAATGAAATGGTTGGTGAATATGGACAAATTAATATCGTAAGCAAACAGATCATTAAGATGAAGAATTAATGCTACAGTGGTTTTAATGGAAAAAGGCCAATGTTCTCAAAACCGGATCGGACAAAGAACCGGCGACGCTACCGGTTACTGGTTCAACCGGTTGAACCATCGGTTCGACCGGTGTGATGTCATAATGGCGTAATAATTATTTTTAATTTTATAAATATATATAATATAATTAATATATTGTAAAAAATAGAAAAATTCCAACAATATTGAAAAATAAAAAAAAGTTCTCCATAATTTAGCCATATTTTCCCTTCAAATGGTTCTTTAGAAAATACCATTTCTCTATTAATCAATTATAAATATATAATCTAATTCAAATAGTAACACACAACTATTTAATATTAATACAAATGGTCATCCCTTTAAGTTTCAAGTTTAATATTTAACAAAATAAAACATATTTTTTTACGCTAAATGTCCAATATATTACCATTTTCTTGTTCAAATGTTGAAGATAATGAACTATGGAATGAAGATCTTGCAATTCGCAGCAGAGAATAGTAGCAGGAGCACTGTAGCAGCAGCCGGCAGGAACCAAGAAGTGAAGAAGAGGAAGAAAGGCAAGGAAAAGGAAAGGAAATGGAAGGAAACTTAGGAAGGAAAGGAAAGGAGTAAAGGACCGGTCCGAAGGTATAAGGTATTAGTCAATTAGCCAATTAGTTTTCATTTTTTAAAATTGGTCAAACGGTCAAAATTGGTAGGTAAATTTAAAAAATCAAAAAATCATAAAAAAAAAAAAAAAATTTGAACCGGTCAAGAATCGGTCGAACCGGGACCGGTTCGACCAGTTCCCAACCGGTCCGAGCCCGACCGGTTTTGGGGAGCAATTCATACCGGACCAGTCGCCGGTTACCGATCGAACCAGCCAGTCCGGTCCGATTTTTAAAACCTTGGGGTATTACGAGGATTCAAAAAAGTCATTCTTCAACAGATCAGGTTTAATATTTTTATTTTATTATATTGGTCATTATTTATTTCAAAATGTAACTACTTTCCTTAATTAATTCAATGACCGATGGCTATTAGTCACTTGATTCGTGTTGGAAAATATAATCAAAATCTACCTTGACGACTGCAAGCTTTTATTTAGCATAAATTTTTGAGTTAAATTCAGGCTAAATAAACTTGATTTAGACGAAGATCAGATAGGATGCATAAGAACAAGTTTGGGAAAATGAATAAGAAAATCAAGGGAATGTTTGTTTTTATTTCCTCAAAATATTTTCCTTTTGAGAAAAATAAAAATAAATATAATTGTTTTTTTTTTTCCAAAATACTCAAAATAATCTCGAAATATCCTAAAATACCCTTTCTCCACTATTTCCCAAGAAAGACATGATTATTATATATATATATAATCTCACATTATAATTATACATACATAAAATAATAACACGAAATTACATTTTCACCCTACTAACCAAACAAAAGATACTAATTAGACATTTACAGTACAATTTGTCTACTACTAAAATAAAACCAAATATACCATTTCAATTCAAAATAATTTCTAACAAATTTTCAAAATACAACCAAACATACATCACATTCTCCCAATCCACTCTCCAAAATATTTTTCTCAAAACATTCTCTCCAAGATACCCAAAATAAAACCAAACCCTACCCCAGTTTCGACTTATTTTCTTCTCTTTCTTTCAAATCAAGGCTAGACATCGTTAACCTCTCAAACTAATACACTTTAATAATTTCCATCATTATTAGTATTTTAAATTATATATTTCAAATCAACATTTCATCTTTTTACTCCACTTCATATGCATATGTCAAACATACTTAAGTGTTTTTTTAAGAAAATATTTTATAAACTTAGTATGTGTGCATGTAATGTACTAAAAGATAAAATAATAATCAATGATCCAAACTGAGAAATAAAACATTTAGTTTAACTACTATCAACTATTTAAAATTCTCAAATTAATGGTCACTAATAGTTTTACTTTAGAAAGTTTAAATAGTTGAGATTGCAAGCTACGGATCAAGAGCATTCATCATACACTATAATTAAGTATTGATAATCCTCAGTATTCAAATCTAGGTGTGCCCATACTCGCCCGACCAACCTATACCACTTTACCAACCACCCTCGCAAAATGGAATGTTAGGACTGTCGAGAGGCAAATTTTAGCATAAAGCCTCCGATATTCAAGTCAGAATTTGAAACATGATTAAAGAAATCGAAAAAGTGTTGATATATATGTACATGATATGATGATATGATGAGCTTGTCCTAACTGTGTTTTTCCTCTATCAATTTGACAATGTATTTTTGGCAAACCTTCTTACGGCCGAGATAAAATCCTTAATTTCTCAAGATTATTACTAGCTTCAATCATTTCATTTCTTTGGCAACCTATTCCCAAGTTATACCACATATCTGATTTGTCATGTAAACAAGCTATCATGTATTTGAGCTGTCACATATAATAATTAAATACACTAATGCATACAAAAAATAACGAGATCAAGCCCTATTAGCTATGATACTACTGTTAAATGGCATGCAAGATTGGGACACATAGGGAAGAAAAGGATGACTAGGTTAGCTCGAGCAGGCCTATTGGGGCCCTCACTAAAGTCAATCTCCCTATGTGTGAACCATGTCTGACAGGAAAAGCTTGTCGGAAGCCTTTTGGAAAGGCTAAGAGGGCTATTCATTCCCTAGAGTTAGTCCACTCAGACATATGCGGACCCATGAATGTAAGGGCATGACACGGTGCATACTATTTCCTCACTTTCCTTGATGATTATTCACACTATGGGTCAATGTCTCTTATCTCATCGGTCAAAAGCGCTTGATTGTTTTAAGCATGTTCTTGGCAGAGGTTGAGAATCAATGGGATAAACAACTTAGGATTTCACATACTAACATAAGGCGAGAATATTTGTCTGATCAATTTAGACAAATGTGTGAGGAAAAAAGTATAATAAGATAATTAACGATTCTACACACTCCGCAACAAAATGGAGTTGCAGAAAGGAGGAATCGAACACTTTTGGATATGGACAGATCAATGATGGCGCAAGCAAATCTTCCAATATTGTTTTGGCGAGATGCACTTTTGACTGCCGCCTACATTTTAAACCGTGTGCCATCCAAATCAGTTCCTTCAACACCCTATGAACTTTGGCATGAGAGAAAATCCAATTTAGAGGGTTACGACCCTAGGAGTCGGTAGGGTTTTTTCATAGTACTTCTCACAAACATGGGAAGCTTGGTCCTAGAGCAAGTAAATACATCTTTATAAGATATTGTGAACACTCAAAAGGATATATTATGTACGGTAAACACCCTGATGGAGGTATGACTGAGATTGAGTCCCGTGATGTGGGTTTCCTCAAGGAGGATTTCCTAACTATAGGAGAAGTAAAAGGAGATCTTGAACTATACGAGTTACAAGATCCTCATGTAAAAGGTGTAAGATTAAGGATCCAATTTGAAACATTTAAAAACTGAAATCTAACTTAGTTTACACCACCAAAAGGATCTAAATCATGCCAATATAATGGATTAAGGTCAGATTGTTACCTCTCAAGCAAAATCCAACAAAAACTTGAAGTTGTGCTTCCTTTCCCGAAAGCAGACAGCTTCTGGTGCAGCAAGGTCTGATCAACTTTTGATCAGGCAAATCACCTCGGATTCAAGCCAAATCTGGATCAAAATTTCTCCAACTCAATGGAGAATGTCCAGTAAAAAATGCAACCCCAAACACCACCGGAAAGACCAAGAACAGAATCCACAAAGTCACTGCTGGAACAGAGGATCACCAAAAACAAGTAATCCGAAATCATCTTGCCTCTAATGCCAAAGTCCACAGACCAATGGACAATCCTTTTTCTCCTTAATTCAGATGAAAAAACTAAGAAGAAAGAGAGCTTGGTTGGAGGCCGAAAATGGTGAGGGAGGTGAAGAAGAGAGTGAAGCCTCAACTCATGAGAAAATCACAATTTAGGAGGAAAATTTTAGATCAACCCTTAGATGCACAAAATGTGTGATTTCTATATGCATGTGGCCACCCCCTCCATCCATATCTATATATAGAGGGAGGATGGTGTGATGCCAAGGTGGCATCACACCATTCCTCAAGGAGGGCGCCACCGAAGCATGCCAACTTGCAAGCATCTTACAAGTTGCATGTGAATTTGTGTTGAATTTGAATTTCATTTGGAATCTACATTTCATCTTATGAAATGTCTACCAAACAAATTCTAATTCCACACCAAATGAACATTTCATTTGAATTTTCCCTCTAAAATCATTTCTTCACTTTAATTAAATTAAAGACTTTAACTTAATTAAACTTTGACTTAACCGTTAAGTCAACTAACTTAACTCTTTAAGCTAGTTTTAGTTAACTTAACTCTTTAAGTTAACTTGACCAATTGATAGTCATGTGGCATCAAATTAAATTAACAATTAATTTAATTGGTCTTAATTTAACTCCTTACATTAATTAGATCAATTTAACAATTAAATTGATCAAGCCGAAATGACTAAAAATTGCGTCAACCAAATCCCTTAATTTTTGGCCACATTGGAATTATTCTAACAATTGGAAACTTTTCCTCATCAAGTAGGATTACAACTTCGCTTTTGTGTGTGACCCATTATGTTCTACTACTCATTGGACATTGGCTCACAACATTTGTGACTTTAGAATATCATATATTAACGTTAGTTTAAACTCCTTTAAACTAATCGACTCAATTCAATTAATCTCTATTAATTGAAGAGTACCCAATCTTCATGGTCAATGTCCAACCTCAAGCCCATGGAACCTAACAATTGACCGAATGAGTGCTTATGGTGAACCATTCTAGCTTTACGCGTACCATGTAAATATGATCCTTCCGTTTCTATCTCCATAAAAGAGGCCTAAGACAAGATATTTGTTGGCTCCCTAATAGCCTTGATACTATGCATCTATTCTCAATGTTTGATTCCTATTTGTGACCTCATCTTTGGAAAACCCTTTTCCAAATTATCACATTACCATGGTCAAGGATTCCTTGGAATCAATCATTATAGAACACATAGGAGATGCACTCGCCTTTCACAAAGATAAGGAGTCGGATCCTATCTTAGATCTCATAACCCTCTATATCTAAGTAGCTCATACCCAAGCACAACCCAAACGGCCCGCTAGGTGACTAGGGATGAGTCAAAGTATAAGGACCTAAATACAAGGTTACAATGGATCCTCAGGTCAAAGGACTAATTATATACACTAGCGTAAGATGGAGAACTTGCTACTACGGTTACCAAGTGGATTCTCTGGGCGGGTCTTCAGTACTTTGTTCTCTAACAAGCACTCACTAACATGTACCCATATCTCATGTGGTTTGCTCATGGAATGAAGCAACATCCACCCTTGAATTATGCATCGTTAATGTAAGTTTATCCGAATCTTAAAAAGCCCTGTCTCATAAGATTTTATGACTTGGGATGTCCAAGATCACGACCATTATTCCATCATTATCACCTAGTGCATGACCAAGTCCTGTAGTCTTGTGTGATCTAAGGGCTTCAACCAAATGCCAGTAATATAAGCATAAGATGAAGATGGTCATTTATAAAGAATATCATTCAATCAAAATTGTATCACAAGTGAAATAATTTACATGCCAATCTTATTGACTTACGGGGCACTATTCCAATAATCTTCCACTTTTCCTAAAGCCAATTCCCTATAGTCTTAAGACTCATCTTCTCAAGATGTCCTTCAAAGACCTTTTGTGATAAGGGTTTTATTAGTGGATCTGCTAGATTCTCTTTTGAGGCAACTCTTTTTACTCGAATGTTGCATCTACCTACAATATTCTGAATCAAATGGTATCACCTCAAAATGTGCTTAAACCACTGATGAGATCTTGGCTTCTTAACTTGTGCAACTGCATCATTTTTGTCACAGAAGACAACCACGGGCTTTGATATGCTAGGCACCACATCCAACTATTGGATGAAGTTTTTGATCCAAACACCTTCATTTGCAACTTCCGAAGCCGCAATATATTATGCCTCAATGGTTGAGTCAGCTGTGGTGTCTTGTTTGGAATTCTTCTAACTCCGCTTCGCCATTAAGGCAAAATATAAATCAAAAGGTGGATTTTAGGTCATCTATATCAGATTGGAAACTTGAATCCAAAAACACCTTAGGTTTCAATTCTGCGTTGCCATAAACTAAAAATAAGTCCTTAGTCCTTCTCAAGTACTTAAGGATCGTTTTAACAAACATCCAGTAACATTCATCGAGATTGGATTGAAAACGGCTCGTGACACTCAGAGCAGGTGCTACATTCGGTCTTGTACATTAGACTGCATACATTATGCTTCTTATAGTGGATGCATAAGGTATTCGGGACATCTTTTGTCTCTCTACCTCAGTCTTAGTGGCCATAGACTTGGAGAGACAAATAGCATGTCCCATGTGAAGGAATCCCATCTTGAATTCTTCCATACCAAATCACTTTAGTATTTTGTCAATGTACGGGGTTTGGGATAGCCCCAACATCTTCTTAGATCTATTTCTATGGATAAGTACTCCTAATATGTAGGATGCCTCTCCCAAATCCTTCATGGAGAATTGAGTAGATAACCACGCTTTAATATACTCTAACATGCCTAACTCATTCCAAATGAGAATGATGTCATCGACATAAAGTACAATAAACTACATATTATTTCAACTCGCCTTCTTGTATATACAAGGTTTATACACATTTTTGATAAAGCTAAATGATTTGACTGCATTATCAAAATATATGTTCCAACTTCGAGATGCTTGATTGATTCCATAATGGATCTCTAGAGTTTGTAAACCTTTTGCTCACTCCCCTTGGATGTAAAACCTTGTGGTTGCTCCATATAGATTTCTTCTTCAATATTACCATAGAGAAAAGTGGTTTTCACATTCATTTGCATAGCTCATAGTCATAATATGCGGCTATGGCAAGTAGAATCCGAATGGACTTAGGCATTGCAACCAGTGAAAAGGTTTTCTCAAAATCAATACCGAGTCTTTGAGTATAACCTTTTGCCATTAGTCGTGCCTTAAAGGTCGTTACCTCTCCATCGAATCCTAGCTTTAACTTATAGATCCACTTGCAACCAATGGGTACAATACCCTCTAGTAGATCTACCAAAGTCCATACTTTGTTGGAGTACATAGAGTCCATTTCAGATCTCATGGCATCAAGCCAATGTCCCGAGTCTATGTCTAATATAGCTTTCTAGTAGGTCTTCGGATCTAGATTCAATTAGCCCATCTCATGAAGAAGTCTGAACCTTTTGGGTTACTTCTTGATTCGGTCCGACCTACGTAGAGGTTGTGTGTAAGGCTTACTACTTGTTTCCACCGCTTGTGAGATTTGTTGATCGTCTTAAACTTCTCAAGTTCAACAATAATGCCTTTTCTATCTAATAGAAACTCTTTTTCCAAATAGGTGGTGTTCCTCAAGACAAACACCTTTTGTTTCGAGGGATCATAAAAATAATTACCCATAAACTCTCTAGACTATCTCACAAATTTGCACAAGGAGGATCAACTATCCAACTTGTCTCCCACTAACCTTGAGATAATGGTAAGATGGTGCTTTTCCATATATCTCATGTGGTGTCTTTGGCACGGCCTTTGAGGGTACTGCATTTAGTAGCCTCACCGTTGTTTCTAAGGCGCAACCCTAAAAGGATATAAGCACATCGAAAAAGCTCATCATGGAACGTATCATTCCAACAAGGTACAGTTTCTCCTCTCGGCTACTCCATTGAGTTAAGGTATGCCGGGTGGAGTCTATTAAGGGATAATTCCATTCTCTTTTAGATAATTCGAGAACTTGATACTTAAGTATTGTCCTCCTCGATCTGATTGAAGAGCTTTAATACAAGTCCCTTTTGCTTTTCTACTTCACACCTATACTCTTTGAACTTTTCAAAAGCTTTAGACTTGTACTTTATAAGATACACATGTCCGAACCAAGTGTGATCATCGGTGAAGGTAATGAAGTAAGAATAGCTTCCTCGTGCACTAACTCTTAGTGGGCTGCACACATCAGTATAGATCAAATCCAAATGACTTGTGCTTCACTTTGATTGTCCTACAAAATGAGCCTTGGTCATTTTTCCCGTCAAACAAGACTCACACATTGAATGCCACTAACATTTAGTGTTTTGAGAACTTTTATCTTGTTCATCCTATTTTTAGAGATATTGCCGACTCTTGCATGCTATAGAATGGCATCTTCTTGGATATCTCACTTTCTTTTACTTGATTGAATCTACATTAAAGCATTTAGAGAATCTAATATGTAGATTCATTATTCAATTTGCCTTTAGCAATTAAAGAACCGTTCTTTAATGCCTTCGATTTCCCATTAGATATAGAAAAATCATATCCTTCATTATCCAAAATGGGAATTGAAATTATATTCTTCATAAGATTTAGTACTTAAAAACAAAAATCAAGTACAGTCATAGAATCTCCAAAGTCCAACTTGATTATGCCTTGGATTGTGGCAGCAACTCTTACTCTATTTTCAAGGCGAAGGATAATATTACTTTCATTAAGACTTTTTCTTCTTTCCATCTCCTATAACGAATTAGAAAGGTGGGAACCACATACGGTATCAAATGCCTATGAGGAAGAACTAGTCATTAAATGCACTTCAATAAAGTACATACCCTTCTCAAGGATTGCAAGGTAAGCTTTGTAATTCCTTCTCCAATTCCCTTTTTCGCCACAGTAGAAACATATAGCATCGGTTTTAGCCTTTTTCTTCTTCTTAACTCCCCCTTAACCTATCAAGGGTTGCTTCCCTTTCAATGAAGAGCTTTTCTTCTTCTTACCCCCTTTCCTATGACCCCTTAGGCCATTGGACTTGGATGAGGATGCAAGAATAAGGGTTTTTTCCTTTTTCATAGTTGCATCAGCAGTAACCAACATGTTCACCAATTCATTAATCGTTATTTCTTTCTTGGACATGTTAAAGTTCATAACGAATTGGTCAAACAAACTTAGCAATGACTGTAGGATCAAATCTACATAGAGGTCATTGTCAATGATCACATCAAGTTGTCTAAGTTTTTCAATGAGTCCAATCATTTTAAGCTCGTGATCATGGACACTCATGCCCTCAGTCATTCTATCTCTAAAGACCTCTCTAGACAAAGCAAATCGTTCGTGTCTAGTTTGGATACCATACAACTCTTGTAGGTGTGCATAGATCTCACTTGCATGCTTCATATGCTCATGAGTCTTTTGCAACTTATTAGACATAGTTGCCATCATAAGATACCTAGTTTGTAGATCATCATCCACAAACCTCATGAACAATTCACGGGCCTCATTGGTGGCTTCATCGCCAATGGTTTCCGGCAGACTTTGATCAAGTACATAAGTCCTATTTTTGGAGTCAAGCACTATTTTTAGGTTTTTCAACCAATCGCGAAAATTGGGCCCAATTAGTTTATTGGTTTCCAAAATTGTTGTGAGTGGATTCTTAGCCATTTTGAGTTTAAAGATTTCACAAATCTACAAAAAGCGATAAAAGAAAATATGATCATGTTATGGATTTTTGATATTTTGAAAATATGTTTATGGTTTTTCAAGCATATTTTTCTTCCACTATTTTATCAAATCCTTCACCCTTAGAAGAACTTAAGAAATCATATTTTCTAGTGAGAATCAAGACTCCAAAAACTTGTAAGTGAACCCCCGTGACCGAGTGCCATCCTCAAACAATCCAAGGATAAGCAACACTTGCTAATTGCATCATATGCAACTCTGATATATTTTGCCTCACCTTTCATATAGACCCACGACTCATGCGACATCTACACTACTAAATGTGAAGTCGAACCCACCAATCAAACTTTGATTCAAAACCGCTCCACAACATCCCCCGTGACCGAGTGCCAATATGTGGGAAGCCTTAAATCAAAGGTACATCGTTTGCTAAGTATATGCCCACAGCTTTCCTCATAAGTGTGACCCTCGTGACCTAGTGCCATCACATAAAATCGGTAGCATTATCATGGCATATACTATTGGTAGAAGACATAGATTAATTAAGACTCCTTTTAATTTATATCCATTTTGACTTAATATTTGAAAGCACTTAAATATTCTAAGTGGAGGGATTTTTAACTTGCTTGCCAAGATCTCACCAATTTTTTATCTTCTTATTTAGGTTTTCTATATCCTAATTCATGCATCACATACATCAATAGGATATGGAAAGCATAATTAAGTAAATGCGCCTAGCATGCTCCTAGGGTGGGATGACTATGAGCCTAACCAAGTGATGCACTTTAGAGCCAAGGTGCATCACTTAGTTATTTTAAGTGGGTTGATTAAATCTAGCTATTACAAAAATGTATCCCATACGTTCATGGGTCTTCATGCCTCCAATGGTTTCTTTGCTCCTTGCAACAATTACATGAGAAAAAAAAAAACCTCAGTCTTAGTGATTCTATACTCATAACATTTACAAAATAGAAATTAAGAGGCATGCAAGCCCCAATTTAATACAACTCATTTCATCAACTTGAAACAAATAAAATCAATATTAAGAGCTCATAATTATCCCCATCCATTCATCATCCATTCAACAATTAAATGAATAATAAATAAATCAAGAATTGACATTCAATTCCAACAATTAAATGCTTATCGTATAAACAATTAATTAGCCAATCAAAAACAAGCACAATATTTATACATCCTATTTTTGCAACAATTGGAGATTAACTTAACAAGATTTAAGAAAGCATAAAAATTGTCAAACATAATTTTGAGAATTTGCACAACACTTGTGCATCTATTACATGTGAAATAATACATCTTTGATCACAAAAGGGAGCCAAAATCAAGCCAAACCAGTAACTAGCACAGTGCCCGCTCGTGCTAGGCGCACAGTAGTGCAATAGGCATACCCACTGCCGGCTAGCGCTCAGTCACATGGTTCAAGGCATCTTACTCTATTTTGCTTAACCTCTTTGTGCACAAAACATTTAGAACAACTTCTAAACAACATTTCCACATAATATAGATGAAATTTCATATCTAAAACACCTTTTAACACTGAAAATTCAAGTGCTCAAACATGATTCAAAAATCAAGTTCAAGTGAGAATCACATTTTTCTAAAAATCTCCAATTAAATTCAATCCAATTGGATTAAAAAATGACTAAAACAACTTAAGGCCAAATATAACATGCTATATCAACATATAACATCATCTAATGCTAAATCAAAATTTAACATTAGCTAATCATGAATCAAATTACATTAACATGTGAATTAATAGTTAAAACACATTAGCATAATATCTATTCATCATCAAAGGAGCCACAAGCATCATCATCCAAACATTCCAATCCATGATTGGGATCAAGCGTTTGAAGATTTAGATCAATTCATCACATGAATCAATCAAAAGAGAATCCAAAATATAGCATGAAATTAGGCTCTGATACCACTTGTAAGAGGTATAAGTCTAAGGATCCAATTTAAAACATTTAAAAACTGAAATCTAACTTAGTTTACACCACCTCAAGGATCTAAATCATGTCAATATAATGGATCAAGGTCAAATTGTTACCTCTCAAGCAAAATCCAACAAAAACCTAAAGTTGTGCTTTCTTTCCCGAAAGCATATGGCTTCTGGCGCAACAAGGCATGATCAACTTTTAATCGAGAAAATCACCTCATATTCAAGCCAAATTTTTTCAACTCAATGGAGAATGTCCAGTAAAAAATTCAGCACCAAATTCCTTCGACAAGACCTCGAACAGAGTCCAGAAATTCACTATTGGAACAAAGGATCACCAAAGCAAGCAATCCGAAATTCGTCTTGCCTCTAATGCCAAAGTCCACACACCAATGAACTATCATTTCCTCCTTAATTCAGTGGGAAAAACTAAGAAGAAAGCGAGCATGGTTGGAGGCTGAAAATGGTGAGGGAGAGAGGTGAAGAAGAGAGTGAAACTTCAACTCATGAGAGAATCACAATTTTGGAGGGACTTTTGGATCTAATTTTTAGATGCACAAAATGTGTGAATGAATCATTAGTTTGTGGTTGCCCCCTCTATATCTATATATCGAGGGAGGATTGTTGGACATAGTGCCCGGCAAGCCAATAGATTTGGCCTTGTAAAGCTATTTTCTTGTAAAAACAATCTTGATTGAATGATATTTTGTATACGGCCATATTCATCTCATGCACCATATTACTTCACTGGCATTTGGATGAAGTCCTTAGATCACTTAAGACTACGGGACTTGGTCACGCACTAGGTGGTGATCATGGAATAAGTCTTACACGGTCGTGATCTTAAAACATTCCAAGTCATAGGATCTTCAGAGACAAGACATCTAAGATCCGGATAGACCTGCACTAACGATGCATAAATCCAAGGGGTTGG
The DNA here is from genome assembly GCA_018894105.1 of Jacaranda mimosifolia. Classification (NCBI taxonomy): domain Eukaryota; kingdom Viridiplantae; phylum Streptophyta; class Magnoliopsida; order Lamiales; family Bignoniaceae; genus Jacaranda; species Jacaranda mimosifolia. The sequence goes on from CM032119.1 coordinate 24,281,683, forward strand.
ATATTGTTCTGTTCCATGAGAAACCGTATGTGATACGGGTGCGTGTTAGTGGGTGCTTGTTAGAGAACAAGGCACTGAAGACCCACCGAAAACTCCACTAGGTAGCCATAGTGGCAAGTTGGTAGTGGTTAGTTCTCCTGCTTAAACTAGTGCATATTATTAGTCCTCTGACCTGAGGATCCATGGTAACCTTGTGTCCGGTCCTCATGCTTTGACTCATCCTTGGTCACTTAGCGAGCCGTTCGAGGTGAGATTGGGTATGAGCTACTTTGCATGGAGGTTTGTGAGATCCAAGAGGGAATTCGACTCCTCGCTTTTGTAAAGGGCGAGTACATCACCTATGCATTCTATAATGATCGATTTCAAGAAATCCTTGCGCAAGGTGGTATGACAATTTGGGAAAGAAGTTTTCCAAAACTGAGATCATACAAAGGAATCGAACATTTAGAGTAGAAGCATAGGATCGAGGTTATTAGGGAGCTGACAAATATCTTGCCCTAGGCCTCTTTCGGGAGATAGGAGTCGGAAGGACCGTATTTGCATGGAACGCGTAGAGCTTTAAACAGTTCTCATATAGACATTCATTTCGACCAATTAATTGGGCTCCATGGGCTTGAGGTTGGACATCGACCATGGAGATTATGTACTCTTCAATTGATGAGATTGATTGAATCGAGTCGACTAGTTTAAAAGGAGTTTTAGACTAGAATGAATATTAAATATTTAAAAGTCACAACGGGTTGTGAGCCTATATCCAATGAATGGTAGAACCCAATGGGTCACACACAAAAGCCAAAAGACCTTCCTAATTGATGGAGAAATTTTTCTAAGTGTTAGAAAGACAAGCTTTTTCCATGGCCCATTTTTGGGAGACTTTTGAAGATCAATTTTGGCTTGATTAATTTAAATTTTAAATTAATCAATTAATTTAAGGAGTTAAATTAGGCAAATAATTAAAGAGTTAATTATTTGGTGCCACATTGATAATCAATTGATCAAAGTTAACTTAAGGGGTTAAAGAGTTAAGTTTACTTGACTTAATTGTTAAGTCAAGGTTAATTAATTAAATTAATTAGATTAATTTAATAAATGGAAGAACAAGGATTTTAAGAGGAAAAATTCAAATTGAATTTGAATTAATTTGGAATAAGATTCCAAGTTGGCAAGATGAAATTCAAATTCAATTGAAATTCAAATTGCCAACTTGCACACAACTAATTTTCGGTCCCCACATTGGCTTCACACCTCACACACTCTATATATAGATATAGATCTGGATGAATTTTAGTGTAATTTTCAGCATTAGAAAATCAAATTCTAAATGTTTTCCCTCCAAAAAACCTTTCTATGCAAGATATTCATGTGTTGAATTCTTCCTTTTCTTCCCTACCAAAACTCTCCACAAACCGATCATAGTCCATCTACATATTCAGATCTAATCCAACTTAGGATCTGGAGATTTAGGATCTCATCTTTGGTGTGTGGATCAACGTTGGAGGCGATTTCGCGTGAGATCGCTATTTCACAGTTTCCTACAAATCATCTTACTTTGCGAATTTTTTATGGAATATGTGATGCGATTTTTGTTCCAAATTTTCTAATGAATATAGATTATGGTTTTAGGTATCTCCCAGATTTTTTTTTCGAATTTATTGAGAGTTTTGTTTGGTCAAATTCGGATCTGAATCCACTGCGCCAGATCCAGTTGCGAATCTGCCAACACTTGGAGATTTGGTTTTCTTCCTTGGATCTTGATTCTAAAGGTAAGTATCTTCTTCTAATTTTGAATATAATTCAAGTTATGACTCTGGGATGATCGATTGGCATTGGATTTGGTGTTTTAATTTTGAATTATTTTGCATCCTAATGCCGATTGTTCCTTCAAGTGGTATCGGAGCCAATATCATGCACTTATTTGGATTTTTTGTGGACAATTGGATCATGTGATGATCTGATTGAATTTACCACATACTTGATTCATTGATGAATTGGAGTGTGTGTATTGAAGATGCTTGTGATTCTTATCCTTGATGAGTTGAAAGCATGTTATTATGTGATTTAATTGTTGATTCATATAACTAGCATGTTTTAATTCATACTTGTTAATGTTGAATTTTGATTTGGCATTAATTGATGTTATATGTTGATATAGCATGTTTATGAATGACTGAAAGTGTTTTGGTCATTTTTGGATCCAATTGGATTGGAGTTTGTTTGGAGTTTTTTGAAGAATATGATTCTTACTTGGACTAGTTTTTTTGAAGCATGATTGAGCACCTTATTTTTCAGCTTTAGAAGCAGTTTTGAATTTGAAAAATGGACAGAAATGTGTGTTAATATGTTAGGAACATATGCTAGATTTATTGGTACATAAAAGTTGAACTTTTGGGGCTTGAATTTCCCCCTAGAGGCGAACGGCCAACAGCGGCCGGCCGTGGTCGGGCGCTGCCTAGCTAGCGTCCGCACGTGGTGCGCGCACGCTGCCCGGACATGCGCCCAGCCTGGCCAGAAGCTGCATGGTGTTGCCTTGGGGGCGATTTTTGAGCTCACAAAATGTTTGTTGCTCAAAAGTCTTTTGCATCACACATGACTCATGTACAAGTGTTGTGCAAGGTCTCAAGTTTATGTTTGACATTTTTAAGTGCTTCTTAAAATTAGTTAAAGTTAACCTCCAAGTTAGTTGCATTATTGTTATGCATAACCAATTATTTGTTTATGGGATGAGCATTTAATTGATAGAATTAGTTGTTAATTCTAGTTTATTTATTATTCATTTAATTGTTGAATGGATGATGAATGAATGGGGATGATCATGAGCCTTTAATATTGATTTTATTTATTTTCAAGTTGTTGAAAAACAGTTTTATTAAATTGTGGCTTGCATGCCTCTTAAATTCATCTTGTAATTGTTATGAGAGTAGAATCACTAGAAGTGAGGATTTCTTTCTCATGTAAATGTTACAAGGAGCAAAGGAGTCCATTGGAGGCATGAACACTTTTTGAAGGCCCATGAATGTATGGGATACAATCATGTAATAGCTAGATTTAATCAATCCACTTAAAATCAACTAAGTGATGCACCTATGGCTCTAAGTGCATCACTTGGTTAAGGCTCATGGTCATCCCACCGTAGATGTATCCTAGGCGCATTTACTTATTTATGCTTTCCACATCCTATTATTGTATGCGATGCAAGACTAGGATATAGAGAACCTAAATAAGAAGATAAAATGATGAGATCTTTACAAGCTAAAATCCCCCCACTTGGAAAGTCTAAGTTTTCAAATGTTAAGTTAAAATGAATTTCAAATTAAAAGGAGTTTTAATTAATCCAAGCCTTCTACCAATAGCATATGGCATGATGACGCTACCATTTTTGTGTGATATACATCCGGTCACGGGGGTCACACTTAAGTGGAAAGTTGTGACCATATATTGAGCATACGATGCATCTTGGAATTAAGAACGCCCACACATTATACACTCGGTCATGGGGGATGATGTGGTGCCCGTCTTGAATCAAAGAATGATTGGTAGGTTTGACTTAACGCCAAGTAATGTAGAGGTCGTCCTATTATGGGGATCTACATGGAATGGTGAGGCAAAATATATCAAGAATTGTATAAGATGCAATTAGAAAAAGTTGCTTACCTTTCAATTGCTAGTAGATATACATCCGGTCACGGGGGTCTATTTGCAAGTCCTTGGGAACTTGATTCTCACTAGGAAATATAATTTCCCGAATGCTTTTTGGGGGTAAAGTATTTGATAAAATAGTGGGAGAAAAACATGCTTGAAAGACCATAAAACATGTTTTCTGTATCAAGTTCAATCACATGCTTATACTCTTTTTTTTCCCCTCTTGTAGATTTTCGAAATCTTCAACTCAAATGGCCAAAAATCCACTCTCAAGCATTTTGGAAACCAATAAACTAATCGGGCTTAACTTCCAAGACTGGCTTAGGAACCTTAAAATAATTCTTGACTCTGATAAGAGGACTTATGTCCTAGATCAATGTCCTGTGGACACATTGGGCGATGACGCATCTAATGAGGACCGCGAACTGTTAGCGCAATTTGTAGATAATGATCTACAAGTTTGATGCCTCATGATGGCATCCATGACTAATGAGCTCCAAAAGACTCATGAGCATATGAAGCATGCTTATGAAATCTATAAGCACCTGCAAGAGTTGTATGGTGTGCAAACAAGGCACGAAAGGTTCGCGCTCTCTAAAGAACTCTTTAGATCACGGATGAGTGAAGGCTCCAATGTCCATGATCACGGTCTCAAAATGATTAGTCTTATTGAGAAGCTTGAACGACTCGATGTGATCATGCACAATGACCTTTACATAGATTTGATCTTACAGTCATTGCCGCCATCGTTCGACCAGTTTGTTATGAACTTCAACATGTCCAAGCAAAAAGTTACGATTAACGAACTGGTGAACATGCTTGTGACCGCAGAGGCCACGTTGAAAAAGGAGAAACCTCTTATGCTTTCTTTCATCTCTAGGTCGAAGGGCCCTAAAGGCCCCAAGAAGGGAGGAAAAATGAAGAAAAGTTCTTCCTCTAAAGGGAAGCAACTCGAGGGAGAGCCAAGAAAAAGGCTAAGACTGATGCAAATTGTTTCCACTGTGGTGAGAAGGGTCATAGGAGGAGAAATTGTAAAGCTTACCTTGCTACTCTTGAGAACGGTATGTTTTTCATTGAAGTGCATTTAACGACAAATTCTTCCACATAGGTATTCGATACCGCATGCGGTTCTCACCTCTGTAACTCATTTCAAGGGATGGAAAGAAGAAGGAGTCTGTGTGAAGGGGATATGATCCTCCACCTAGGAAATGGAGCAACTGTTGCTACCACATTCCAAGGAATAATCAAGCTAGATTTAGGGAATAAAAGCATTGTACTTGATCCTATTTTCTATGTACCGAATCTTGTCAAAAACATTATTTCAATTCCCATTCTAGATAATGAAGGATTTGATTTTTCAATATCGAATGGGAAATTGTTAGCATCAAAGAATGGTTCTTTTGTTGCATAAGGTACATTGACTAATGGATTGTACATACTTGATTCCCAACCTTCGTTAATGCACATTCAAACAAACAAAAGGAAGCAAGATATCCAAGAAAATGCCATGCTTTGGCATGCAATACTTGGTCATATATCCAAAAATAGGATGAGCAAGTTAGAAGCTCTCAAAGCACTAAATGTTAGTGGCATTGAGGAACTTCCAACTTGTGAATCTTGTTTAAAAAGGAAAAATGAACAAAGCTCCGTTTGTAGGATAATCGGAGCACTCCACAAATCTTTTGGATTTGATCCATATAGATGTTTGTGGACCACTAAGAGTTAGTAGGAGGGGAGGCTATTCTTACTTCATCACCGTTACAGATGATCATAGTCGATTCGGACACTTGTATCTTATGAAGTACAAATCCAAAGCCTTTGAAAAGTTCAAAGAGTATAGGAATGAAGTAGAGAAGCAATTAGGGCTAAGTATTAAAACACTACGATCGGATCGAGGAGGAGAATACTTAAGCACCGAATTCTTGGATTATCTAAATGAGAATGGGATTCTCTCACAATGGACTCCACCCGGCACACCTCAACTCAATGGAGTAGCCGAGAGGAGAAACCGCACGTTGTTAGACATGGTGCATTCCATGATGAGCTTCTCCAATGTACCAATATCCTTTTGGGGATACGCTTTAGAAACGGCAGTGAAGTTACTAAACCTAGTACCTTCAAAGTCGGTGCCAAAAACACCATATGAGATATGGCATGGTAAAGCACCCTCTTACCATTATTTAAAGGTTTGGGGATCTCCCGCCGACGTAAGACAGACAGTGAGAGATAAGTTGGATAATAGATCCATCTTGTGCAAGTTTTTGGTATACCCAAGAGAGTTTATGGGTTATTACTTTTATGATCCCTCAGAACAAAAGGTATTTGTTTCGAGGAACGCCTACTTTCTAGAAAAGCAATTTTTACTGGATAGAAATGGCGTTGTTATAGAACTTGATGAAGTTCAAAATGATCAACAAATCCCACAGGCGGTGGAAATAATTGAATCACAAAAGCCTGATGCACAAACTCTGAGAAGGTCAGATCGGGTCAAGAAACAACCCGAAAGGTTCGGATTTCTTCATGAAATGGGACAGTCGAATAATGATCTGAGGACCTATGAGGAAGCTATGTTGGACATAAATTCGGGACGCTAGCTTGAAGCCATGAGATCCAAAATGGACTCCATGTACTCAAACAAAGTATGGACTTTGGTAGATCCACCAAAGGGAATGGTTCCCGTTGGTTGCAAGTAGATCTATAAGCGAAAGCTTGGAGTAGATGGAGAAGTAACAACTTTTAAGGCATGACTAGTGGCTAAAGGTTATACTCAGAGACCCGATATTGACTTTGAGGAAACCTTTTCACCGGCCACAATGCCTAAGTCCATTCGGATTCTACTTGCCATAGTCGTATATTACGACTATGAGATATGGCAAATGGATGTGAAAACTGCCTTTCTCAATGGAAACACTGAAGAGGAAATTTACATGGAGCAACCGCAAAGTTTCACACTCAAAGGGAGTGAGTAAATGGTTTGCAAACTCCAAAGGTCCATCTATAGGCTTAAACAAGCGTCTCGAAGTTGGAATTTGCATTTTGACAAAATAGTCAAATCGTTTGGCTTTGTCAAAAACGTATATGAACCCTGTGTATATCAAAAGGCCAATGGGAGTTCTGTACAGTTTATTTTGCTTTATGTCAATGACATCCTTTTCATTGGGAATGAGATTGGAATGTTAGAGTACACTAAAGCATGGTTATCTACACAATTCTCCATGAAGGATTTAGGAGAAGCGTCCTACGTATTGGGAATACATATCTATAGAGATAGATCAAAAAGGATGCTAGGGATATCCCAAACCTAGTACACTGACAAAATACTAAAAAGGTTTAGTATGGAAGAATCCAAGAAAGGATTCCTTCCTATGGGGCATGGCATTCGTCTCTCAAAGTCTATGGCCCCTAAGACTGAGCAAGAGAAACGAAAGATGTCCCAAACACCCTATGCCACTGCCATAGGGAGCATAATGTATGCAGTTCAATGTACAAGACCGGATGTGGCACACTCGCTAAGTGTTACGAGTAGGTTCCAATCCAATCCCGGTGAAAGTCACTGGTTGGCCGTAAAGACAATCCTCAAGTACTTGACAAGAACAAAGGATTTATTTTTAGTATACAGCAATGGAGAATTGAAACTTGAAGGGTTTTCGGATTCAAGTTTCCAATCCAATGTAGATGACCTCAGATCCACTTCTGGATTCATATTTTGCCTAAATGGCAGCACGGTAAGTTGGAAAAGTTCCAAACAAGACACCACGGCCGACTCGACGACAGAGGCAGTATATTGTAGCTTCTGAAGCTGCAAAGGAAGGTGTTTGGATGAAAAACTTCATTCAAGAGTTGAATGTAGTGCCTAGCATAGCTGAGCTAATTGTTGTCTTTTGTGACAACACCAGGGCGGTAGCACAAGCTAAGGAGCATAGATCTCATCAGCGACGCAAGCACATATTGAGGCGATATCATTTGATTTGAGAGATCATTGATAGAAGCGACATCCGAGTCGAGAGAGTTGCCTCAGAAGAGAATATAACAGATCCACTGACTAAGCCTCTAGGACAAAAGGTCTTTGAAAGACACCTTGAGAAAATAGGTCTCAAGGCCATAGGGCAAGTAGGAGATTGTTGGAAATAGTACCCAGCAAGCCAATAGATTTGGCCTTATAAAGCTATTTTCTTGTAAAAACAATCTTGATTGAATGATATCTTGTATATGGCCACATTCATCTCATGCACCATATTACTTCACTAGCATCTGGATGAAGTCCTTAGATCACTTAAGACTACGGGACTTGGTCACGCACTAGGTGGTGATCATAGAATAAGTCTTACACGGTCGTGATCTTAAAACATTCCAAGTCATAGGATCTTCAGAGACAGGACATCTAAGATCCGGATAGACTTGCACTAACGATGCATAAATCCAAGGGGTTGGATATTACTCCGTTCCATGAGAAACCATATGTGATACGGGTGCGTGTTAGTGGGTGCTTGTTAGAGAACAAGGCACTGAAGACCCACCGAAGACTCCACTAAGTAGCCATAGTGGCAAGTCGGTAGTGGTTAGTTCTCTTGCTTACGCTAGTGCATATTATTAGTCCTCTAACCTGAGGATCCATGGTAACCTTGTGTCCGGTCCTCATGCTTTGACTCATTCTTGGCACTTAGCAAGCCATTTGGGGTGAGATTGGGTATGAGCTACTTCGCATGGAGGTTTGTGAGATCCAAGAGGGAATCCGACTCCTCACTTTTGCGAAGGGCGAGTACATCTCTTATGCATTCTATAATGATCGATTTCAATAAATCCTTGCGCAAGGTGGTATGATAATTTGGGAAAGGAGTTTTCCAAAGCCGAGGTCATACAAAGGAATCGGACATTTAGACTAGAAGCATAGGATCGAAGCTATTAGGGAGCCGACAAATATCTTGCCCTAGGCCTCTTTCGGGAGATAGGAGTCGGAAGGACCGTATTTGCATAGAACGCGTAGAGCTTTAAACGGTTCTCATATAGACATTCATTTCGACCAATTAATTGGGCTCCATGAGCTTGAGGTTGGACATCGACCATGGAGATTATGTACTCTTCAATTGATGAGATCGATTGAATCGAGTTGACTAGTTTGAAAGGAGTTTTAAACTAGAATGAATATTAAATATTCAAAAGTCACAACGGGTTGTGAGCCTATGTCCAATGAATGGTAGAACCTAATGGGTCACACATAAAAGTCAAAAGACCTTCCTAATTGATTGAGATATTTTTCTAAGTGTTAGAAAGATAACCTTTTTCCATGGCCCATTTTTAGGAGACTTTTGAAGATCAATTTTGGCTTGATTAATTTAAGTTTTAAATTAATCAATTAATTTAAGGAGTTAAATTAGGCAAATAATTAAAGAGTTAATTATTTGGTGCCACATTGATCATCAATTGATCAAAGTTAACTTAAGGGGTTAAGTTGTTAAGTCAAGGTTAATTAATTAAATTAATTAGATTAATTTAATTAATGGAAGAACAAGGATTTTAAGAGGAAAAATTCAAATTGGATTTGAATTATTTTGGAATAAGATTCCAAGTTGGCAAGATGAAATTCAAATTGTCAACTTGCACACAACTAATTTTCAGTCCCCATATGGCATCACACCTCACACACTCTATATATAGATATAGAGCTGTGATGCGATTTTTGATCCAAATTTTCTACTGAAGATATCCTAAGGTGTTATATATCTCCCAGATTTTTTGTTCTAATTTATTGAGAGTTTTGGTTGGTCAAATTCGGATCTGAATCCTCTGCGCCAAATCCAGTCGCGAATCTACCTACACTTGGAGATTTGGTTTTCTTCCTTGGATCTTGCTTCTAAAGGTAAGTATTTTCTTCTAATTCTGAATATATTGCATGGTATGACCCTTGGATGACCGATTGGCATTGGATTTGGTGTTTTAATTTTGAATTATTGTGCATCCTAATGCTGATTGTTCCTTCAAGGATGGTGTGATGTCAAGGTGGCATCACACCTTCCTCAAATGGGGGGTTCCACCTAAGCATGCCAACTACAAGCATTTTGCAAGTTGCATGTTAATTTGAATTTGAATTTAATTTGGAATCAACATTTCATTTCATGAAATGTCTACTAATTAAATTCTAATTCATCAAATGAACATTTCATTTGAATTTTCTCTCCAAAATTACTTCTTCAATTTAATTAAATTAAACACTTTAATTTAATTAAACTATGACTTAACCTTTAAGTCAACAAACTTAACTTTTTAAGTTTACTTGACCAATTGGTAATCATATGGCACCAAATTAAATTAACATTTAATTTAATTGGTCTTAATTTAACTCCTTAAATTAATTAGGCTGAAATGACTAAAAGTTGCGTCAAACTGAATCCCTCAATTTTTGGCCTCCATGAAACTATTCTAACACTTAGAAAACTCCACTCATTATATAAGATATCCAATTGGCTTTTGTGTGTGACCCATTAGATTCTATCTCTCATTGGACATGGGCTCACAACCTTTGTGACTTTAGAATATCATATATTCACGTTAGTTGAAAATCCTTTTAAACTAACCGACTCAATTCAATTAACCTCTATTAATTGAAGAATACTCAATCTCCATGGTCGATGTCCAACCTCAAGCCCATGGAGCCCAACAATTGGCCGAATAAATGCTTATGGTGAACTATTCTAGCTCTACGTGTACCATGCAAATACGGTCCTTCCGTCTCCTATCTCCATGAAAGAGGCCTACGATAAGATATTCGTCAGCTCCCTAATAGCCTCAATACTATGCATCTATTCTCTATGTTCGATTCCTATTTGTGACCTCATCTTTGGAAAATCCTTTTCCACATTATCACACTGTCTTGACCAAGGACTCCTTGGAATCAATCATTATAGAATGCATAGGAGATACATTCGCCCTTCACAAAGACAAGGAGTCGGATTCCATCTTAGATCTCATAAACTTCCATGTCTAAGTAGCTCATGTCCAATCACCACCAAAATGCCCACTAAGTAGCCAAGGAAGAGTCAAAGCATGAGGACTTAAACACAAGGTTACAATGAATTCTCAGGTCAAATGACTAATTATATGAACTAGAGTACTAGCGTAAGCTAAAGAACTTGCCACTATCGACATGCCACTACAACTACCTAGTGGATTCTCCAACCAGGTCTACAGTGCCTTGTTAGTTCTCTAACAAGCACCCATTAGCATGCACCCATGTCTCATATGGGTTGTTCCTTGAACGGAGCAATATCCAACCCTTGGATTATGCATCTTTAGTGCAAGTTTATCCAAATCTTAGATGTCCTGTCTCATATGATTCTATGACTTTGGATGTTTAAGATCACGACCATGTAAGACTTATTCCATAATCATCACCGAGTGTACTAACCAAGTCCCATAGTCTAGTGTGATTAAGGGCTTCAACCAAATGCCAGTGAAGTAATATAAGCATAAGATGAAGATGGTCATTTGTAAATAATATCAGTCAATCAAGATTATATCACAAGTGAAATAGTTTATGTGCCAATCTAATTGGCTTGCGGGGTACTATTCCAACAATCTTACACTTGCCCTAAAGCCGATTCCTCCTAGTCTTAAGACCCATCTTCACAAGAAGTCTTTCAAAGACCTTTTGCGATAGAGGCTTAGTCAGTGGATCTACTATATTTTCTTCCTAAGGAACTCTTTCCACTCGATTGTCGCCTCTACCTATGATCTCCCAGATCAAATGGTATCACCTCAAAATGTGCTTGGATCGCTGATGAAATCTTGGCTCCTTAGCTTGTGCAATCGCACCATTGTTGTCACATAAAACAACTACATGCTCAAACATGCTAGGTACTATATCTAACTCTTGGATGAAGTTTTTGATCCAAACACCTTTCTTTATAACTTTCAAATCCTCAATATATTCCACCTCAATGGTGGAATCAGCCGTGGTGTCTTGTTTGGAACTTTTCCAACTCACCGCACTGCCATTAAGGCAAAATATAAATCCAGAGGTAGATTTTAGATCATTTACGTCGGATTGGAAACTTGAATCCAAAAACCCCTCGAGTTTCTATTCTCCATTGTCGTATACCAAATACAAGTCCTTAGTCCTTCTCAAGTACCTAAGGATTGCTTTTACGTCCATCCAATGACATTCATGGGGATTGGATTGAAAACAACTCATGACACTCAGAACGTGCGCTACATCCGATCTTGTACATTAAACTGCACATATTATGCTCCATATAGCGAACGTATAAGGTATATAGGACATCTTTTGTCTTTCTGTCTCAGTTTTAGGGGCCATAGGCTTAGATAGACAAATACCATATCCCATAGGAAGGAATCCCTTCTTGCATTCTTCCATACTAAATCAATTTAGTATTTTTGCCAATGTATTGGGTTTGAGATAGCCCCAGCATCCTCTTCGATCTATCTCTATAGATACATATTCCTAATATATAGGATGCCTCTCATAAATCCTTCATGGAAAATTGAGTAGATAACCACAATTTAGTATACTCTAACATACCTATCTTATTCCCAATGAGAAGGATGTCATCGACATAAAGCACAATAAATTGCACACTATTTCCACTCACCTTCTTGTACAGACATGGTTCATACACATTTTTTATAAAGCCAAACAATTTGACTGCATTATCAAAGTGTATTTCCAAGTACGAGACACTTGCTTGAGCCATAAATAGACCTCTAGAGTTTGCAAAGTTTTTGCTCACTCCTCTTGGATGTAAAACCTTGCAGTTGCTCCATATAAGTTTCTTCTTCAATGCTGACATTAAGGAAAGTGATTTTCATTTCTATTTTCCATATCTCGTGGTCATAATATGCGGGTATGGCAAGTAAAATCCGAATAGACTTAGGCAATGTAATCGGTGAAAAGGTTTCCTCGAAATAAATACTGGGTCTTTAAGTATAACCTTTTGCTACTAGTCGCGCCTTAAAGGTTGTTAGCTCTCCATCGACTCCTAGCTTTCGCTTATAGATCCACTTGCAACCAATGGGTATGATACCCTCTGGTGGATCTACCAAAGTCCATACTTTGTTGGAGTTCATGGAGTCCATTTTTAATATCATAGCAGCAAGCTAATGTCCAGAGTCTATGTCCAACATAGCTTTCTCATAGGTCTTCGGATCTATATATGATTGGCCCATCTCATGAAGAAATCCGAACCTTTCGGGTTGCTTCTTGATTCGATCTAGCCTACATAGAGGATGTGTGCAAAGCTCACTACTTTTTCCACCGCTTGTGGGATTTTGTGATCATCTTGAACTTCATCAAGTTCAACAACAACACATTTTCTATCTAATAGAAATTCCTTTTCCAAAAAAGTGGCATTCCTCGAGATAAACACTTTTTGTTCCGAGGGATCATAAAAGTAATAACCCATATACTTTCTAGGGTATCTCACAAACTTGCACAAAGAGGATCGACTATCCAACTTGTCTCCCATAAACCTCTTTACGTAGGCAGAAGACCCCCAAACCTTTAGATAATGGTAAGAGGGTGCTTTGCCATACCACATCTCATGTGGCATTTTTGGCACGACCTTTGAGGGTACTACATTTAGTAGGCTCGCCGTAGTAAGACGTATCCCCAAAAAGATATAAGCACATCCAAAAAGCTCATCATGGGATGCACCATGTCCAACAAAGTGCGGTTGCTCCTCTTACCTACTCTATTGAGTTGGGTAATGCCAGGTGGAGTCCATTGAGAGAGAATCTCATTCTCTTTTAAATAATCCAGGAATTTAGTACTTAAGTATTCTCCTCCTCAGTCCAATCGAAGAGTTTTAATACTAAGTCCCTTTTGCTTTTCTACTTCACAACTATACTCTTTGAACTTTTCAAAGGTTTCGGACTTGTACTTCATAAGATACACATATCTGAATCGAGTGTGATCATCGATGAAGGTAATGAAGTAAGAATAGCCTCCTCGTATACTAACTCTTAGTAGGCGGCAAACGTCCATATGGATCAAATCCAAAGGACTTGTGTTTCGCTCCAATTATTCTACAAAAGGAGCTTTGGTCATTTTTTCCTTTAAACAAGACTCACAAGTTGAAAGTTCCTCAATGCCACTAACATTTAGTGCTTTGAGAGCTTCCATCTTGTTCATCCTATTTTTAGAGATATGCCCAAGTCTTGCATGCCACAAAATGGTATCTTATTGGATATCTAATTTTCTTTTACTTGATTGAATGTGCATCAATGAAGGTTGGGAATTCAATATGTACAATCCATTGTTTAATATACCTTGTGCAATTAAAAAACCATTCTTTAATGTTTTCAATTTCCTATTATATTATCCTTCTTTATCAAATTCAAGAATTGAAACAATGTTCTTAACAAGATTAGGTACATAATAACAAGGATCAAGTACAATTTGGGAGTTCCCCAAGTCTAACTTGATTACGCCTTAGACCATGGCCGCAACTTGCTCCATTCCTAAGCGTAGGATCATATCCCATTCATTGAGACTCTTTCTTCTTTCTAACCCTTGTAACGAATTACAAATGTGAGAACCGCATACAGTATCAAATACCTATATGGAAGAATTAGTCGTTAAGTGCACTTCAATAAAGTACATACCCTTCCCAAAGGTTGCAAGATAAGCTTTGCAATTTCTTCTCCAATGCCTTTTTTCACCATAATGGAAATATATAGCTCTAATTTTAGCCTCTTCGTTATTCTCAATTCCCCTTGAACTTTTCAAGGTTTGTTTCCCTTTGGAGGGAGAACTTTTTTTCCCTTTACCTTTCTTTCTAGCACCCCTAGTGCCAATAGACTTGAAGGAAGAAACAAGTGTAAGAGGCTTGTCTTTATTTATAATCTCCTCCGTGATTACCAACATAATAACTAATTCATTAATCGTTACCTCTTGCATCGACATGTAGAAATTTATAATGAATTGGTCAAATATGCTAGCCAATTATTGAAAGATCAAATCCATAAGGAGCTCATTGTCCATGACAATGCCTAATTGACCAAACTTCTTAATGAGAGTGATCATTTTAAGCCAATGTTCATAGGCATTAGTGCCTTCAATCATTCAACTTCTAAAAAGCTCCCAAACCATTCATGTCAAGTTTGGACACCAAACAACTCTTGTAGGTGTGTATAGATCTCATGTGCACATCTCATACACTCATAAGTCTCTTGAAGCTCTTTAAAAATAGAAGCCATCATAAGGAACATTATTTATAGATCAACATCGACAAACTTTGTGAACAATTCACGTGCCTTATTAGTGGAATCATTGCTAAGGGTAACCGGCGGACTATGATTAAGCATATAAGTCCCCTTTTTGAAATCATGAATAATATTGAGGTTTTTCAACCAATCACGAAAATTGGGCTTGGTTAGTTTATTGGTTTCCAAAATTGTTGTGAGTGGATTTTTTGCCATTTTGATTTGAAGATTTCACAAATCTACAAAAAAAGCGATAAAATTTTTGATATTATGAAAACATGTTTATGGTCTTTCAAGCATGTTTTTCTTCCACTATTTTATCAAATCCTTCACCCCTAGAAGAATTTGGGAAATCACATTTCCTAGTGAGAATCAAGACTCCAAAGACTTGCAAGTGGACCCTCGTGACCGAGTACCATCCACAAACAATCTGTGGATAAGCAACAATTGCTAATTGCATCACATCCAACTCTTGATATATGTTGCCTTACTTTTCTTATAGACCCATGACTCGTGCGACATCTACACTACTAAGTGTTAAGTTGGACCTACCAATCATACTTCGATTTAAGACTACTCCAAAACATCCCCCATGATCGAGTGCCAATGTGTGGGAAGCCACAAATCAAAGGTGCATCATATGCTAAGTATATACTCACAGCTTTCCTCCTAAGTGTAACCCCCATGACTGAGTGCCATCACACAAAATCGGTAGCATTGTCGTGGGATATACTATTGATAGAAGGCATGGATTAATTAAAACTCATTTTAATATATATCTATTTTGACTTAATATTTGAGAGCACTTAGACATTCTAAGTGGAGGGGTTTTCAACTTACTTGCCAAGATCTCACCAATTTTATCTTCTTATTTAGGTTTTCTATATCCTAATCCATGCATCAAATACATCAATAGGATATGGAAAGCATAAATCAGTAAATGCGTCTAGCATGCTCCTAGGGTGGGATGACCATGAGCCTAACCAAGTGATGCACTTTAGAGCCATAGGTGCATCACTTAGTTGATTTTAAGTGGGTTGATTAAATCTAGCTATTACAAAAATTGTATCCCATACAATCACGGTGGTATTCATGCCTCTAATGGTCTTCTTTGCTCCTTGTAACAATTACATGAGAAAGAAATCCTCACTTCTAGTGATTCTACTCTTATAACATTTACAAAATAGAAATTAAGAGGCATGCAAGCCCCCAATTTAATAAACCCATTCCAACAACTTGAAACAAATAAAATCAATATTAAAGGCTCATGATCATCCCCATTTATTCATCATTGATCTATTCAACAATTAAATGAACAATAAGTAAATAAAAAATTGACATTCAATTCCAACAATTAAATGCTTACCACATAAACAATTAATTGGTCTACCAAAAACAAGCAAAACATTTATGCATCTTATTTTGCAACAATTGGAGATTAACTTAAATTTGACTTTATAAGCAAGCAAAAATGTGCAACATTTTTTTCAGTATTTACACAACAATTGTGTATCAAATGTGTATGGAAAAATCATATTTATGAGGGCGAAAATGCACAAAATAGCAAACCGGTCACGCCATGGCAGCCCTGGGCGAGCCTCTTGCCAGGCCAGCCATTCCAGGCAGGCCGCACAGTGCTACAGTATCCGTGCTGCCCATCCAGGGGCTGGCCAGCCGGCCGGGCTGCTGCTATAAGGTGTTTAGGCCACCGGTTTACCCCGTTTTCGCCTTTTTCCCTTCCTAAACCTTATGGACACCTCCATAATGTAATTTCATGCATTTTGTGATAAATTTTCAGATTATAAACACTTTAAAAACTGGAAATTAAAGTGCTCAAATTGCATAAAAAATCAAATCTAAGGAAGAATCACTATTCTTTTAACACCTTCAAGGCATTCAAGTAAACTCCAATTATATCCAATCCAATTGTATCCAAAAATGACCAAAAACAATTTAAGGCCAAAAACAACATGCTATATCAACATATAACATCATCCAATGCTAAACCAAAATTTAACATTAGCTAAACATGAATCAAATTATAATAATATATGAATTAACAATTAAAACACATACTAGCACACTATCTATTCATCATCAAAGGAGCCACAAGAATCATCATCCAAACACTCCAATCCATGATTTAGATCAAGTGTTTGAAGCTTTAGATCAATTCATCACATGAATCAATCAAAAGAGAATCTAAAATATTGCATGAAATTAGGCTCTGATACTACTTGAAAGAGGTGTAAGACTAAGGATCCAATTTAAAATATTTAAAAACTGAAATCTAACTTAGTTTACACCACCACAAGGATCTAAATCATGCCAATATAATGGATCAAGGTCAGACCATTACCTCTTAAGCAAAATCTAACCAAAACTTGAAGTAGTGCTTTCTTTCCCGAAAGCAAACTGCTTTTGGCCCAGCAAGGTGTGATCAACTTTTGATCGGGAAAATCACCTCAAATTCAAGCAAAATCTGGACCAAAATTTTTCCAACTCAATGGATAATGTCCAGTAAAAATATTAAGCACCAAATGCCTTTGGAAAGACCTCGAACAGAGTCCAGAAATTCACTGCTGGAATAAAGGATCACCAAAGCAAGCAATCCGAAATTCGTCTTGCCTCTAATGCCAAAGTTCACATGCCAATGAACTATCCTTTCCTCCTTAATTCAGCTAGAAAAACTAAGAAGGAAGAGAGGATAGTTGGAGACCGAAAATGGTGAGGAAGGGAGGTGAAGAAGAGAGTGAAACCTTAACTCATGAGAGAATCACAATTTTGGAGGGAATTTTGGATCTAACTTTTAGATGCACAAAATGTGTGAATGAATCATCAGTTGGTGGTTGCCCTCTCTATATCTATATATAAAGGGAGGATGGTGTGATGCCAATGTGGCATCACACCTTCTTCAAGTGGGGTTCACCTAAGCATGCCAACTAGCAAGCATCTTCCAAGTTGTATGTTAATTTGAATTTGAATTTAATTTGGAATCTACATTTCATTTTGTGATATGTCTACCAATTAAATTCTCATTCATCAAAAGAACATTTCATTTGACTTTTCCTTCCAAAATTACTTCTTCAATTTAACTAAATTAAACACTTTAATTTAATTAATCTCTATTAATTGAAAAGTACCCAGTTTCCATGATCGATGTTCAACCTCAAGCCTATGGAGCCCAACAATTTGCCAAATGAATGCTTTTGGTGAACCATTCTAACTCTACATGTACCATGCAAATACGGTCCTTTCGTCTCCTATCTCCATGAAAGAGGCCTAAGGCAAGATATTTGTCGGCACCCTAATAGGCTCGATACTATGCATCTATTCTTAATGTTCGATTTCTATTTGTGACCTCATCTTTGGAAAATTCTTTTCCAAATTGTCACACTGCCTTAGCCAAGAACTCCTTAAAATTGATCATTATAGAATGTATAGGAGATGCACTCGCGTTTCACAAAGACTAGGAGTCGGATCTCATCTTAGATACCATAAACTTCCATATCTAAGTAGCTCATACCCAAGTACAACCCGAACGACCTGCTACATGACTTGGGATGAGTCAAAGTATGAGGACCTAAACACAAGGTTACAATGGATCCTCAGGTCACAAACTAATTATATGCACTAGTGTAAGCTGGAGAACTTGCCACTACGGCTACCCAGTGGATTCTCCAGGCAGGTCTCCAGCACCTTGTTCTCTAAAAAGCACCCACTAACATGCACCCATGTCTTATATAGTTTGCTCATGGAATAGAGCAACATCTAACCCTTGGATTATGCATTATTAGTGCAATTCTATCCGAATCTAAAATACCCTGTCTCATAAGATTCTATGACTTGGGATGTTTAGGATCACGATCGTGTAGGAATTATTCCATGATCACCACCTAGTGCGTGACCAAGTCCCGGAATCTTATGTGATCTAAGGGCTTCAACCAAATGCCAGTGAAATAATATAAGTATAAGATAAAGATGGCCATTTATAAAGAATATCATTCAATCAAAATTGTATTACAAGTGAAATAGTTTACATGCCAATCTTATTGGCTTGTAGGCACTATTCCAACACCTCAAGAAGACTCATCTATCTCTAATAAATGGTGAAGGTTTGCAACCTTATCCAGTAATTGACATAGATAATGATAGCGACCCTAGATCTAGTGGGAGTGTTCTATTTGAAGAAGACTCTCAAAATCCACAATTATGACCAAGCAGACATGGAACAATACCTTGTCGACATTATGAACTTGAAGGAGAATCTTTCATGAGCGTTGCTGTGGATATTGGTGAGCCAGTTACTTATAATAATGTTATAGCTTCTCCTAATGCAAAAGAGTTGATAACTGCTATGGAAGAAAAGATAAGCTCAATGGCTAAGAACTATATTTCAATGCTAGTTGATCTTCTAGCTGGACGTAAGAACATTGGGAACAAGTGGGTTCTAAAGGTCAAATGAAAGTCAAATAGATCAATCGACAAGTACAAAGCTTGACTTGTGGCGAAGGGTTATACCCAAAAAGAAGGGATAAATTATGAAGAGACATTCTCCCCAGTGACGAGGGTTGCATTTGTTCACCTACTTCTAGCCATAGTCACCCACTTAGATCTGGAATTGTTCTTTGTGGATGTTAAACAACATTTCTCAATAGAGAACTGGATGAAGAGATCTATATGGATCAACCAATGGGTTTTAGGAAATAGGACAGGAGCACAAAGCCTATTTGTTCCATCTATAGGCTAAAAAATCATCCAGAAATGGTACCATCGATTTCATCGAGCTATTATATCAATAGGCTTCACGATGATCAAGAAAGACCATTGTGTGTATGTCAAGATAAGTGGGAAGAGTTTTTTTATACTCTCATTATATGTGGATGATATTTTGTTGGCTGGGAATTACATGGAATTGATTGTTGCAACTCAGAAGTGGCTATCCTCCACATTTGAAATGAAGGACATGGGGAAAGCTGAATATATAATTGGTGTTAAGATACATCGAGATCGTTCTGGAAAACAATTGAGTTTGTCTCAAGAGACTTACATCAAGAGATTATAGAACAATTTCATATGCATTTTAACATGCTATATCAACATATAACATCATCTAATGCTAAATCTACACTTAACATTAGCAACTATGAAACAAAACATACTAACACATGAATTAACTCCTAAAACACATATTAGCATAATTTCAATTCATCAATAAAGGAGCCACATGCATGATCATCCAAACACTCCAACCCATAAATTTGATCAATTATTTGGGGATCTAGATCAATCCATCACATGAATCAATCAATCAAAAGTCCAAATTAAAGCATGAAGTCAAGTGTAGCACTAGGATTCAATAAATCAATCACAAAATAGCTAAACTAACTAGGCTACACTTGAAACCAAGGATCTACTCATGCTTTGAATTTAGATTTTGATGAAGGACTACCTTGATTGCTCAAAAATCCAAGGTAAAGAGGAAGAACACCTGAACTTTTCAAAACTGTCTTCTAGCGGTGCAGCAGCAACTCGGCAACAATTGCCTAATCGAACCACATCCAAAATTGTTGAAATTTGGATACAACATCCTCAACACCTTGAGGAAGCTCCAGTAACAAATTTAGTAACAATTGAATCTGGAAAGGTCGAGAAACAAGCCTCCAAAGTTTCTGCCCTTGCAGTGGATATCCAAAAGCCAAGCTATACAAGTATCTAGCCTCTAATGACAAGATCCATTACCAATGGCAAATCCAAATCACTCCTAGGTCAATTGGAAGACCAAGGAGATATGAGTATGTTGAAGGCCGAATTTTAGGGATGGAAGATGAAGAAAAGTGTGAGACTTCAACACATGAGTGAATCACACAAAATTGGAGAGAAAAATGGAATCTAACTATAAGATTGTGAAAAACATGCTTGGCCAACCACACCTCTCTCCCATTTATAGAGAAGGATCTGTGATACAAGTTGGCATCACACCTCCCATGAGGTTGGCGCCAACTTGCAAGCACGTTGCATGTGAAATTTTCATTTCACTTATATTTGGATTTCATTTGGAATCTTTATTTCATCTTATGAAATGTCATCCAAATAAATTCTAATGCACTCCAAATGAACTCTTTCATTTGAATTTTTCCTCTAAATTAATTCTTCATATCAATTAAATTAACCCTTTAATTTAATTAATTAGTCATGACTTAACTCTTTAAGTCAATTAGCTTAACTTTTTAAACTAGAAGATGTCAACTTAATTCCTTAAGTTGACAAATTGATAGTCATGTGGCACAAATTAAATTAACTTTTTAATTTAATTGATCTAATTTAACTCCTTAAATTATTTGGATCAATGTAACAATTAAATTAATCAAGCCAAAATGACCAAAAATTAGCCAACCATTTCACCTCCACAAAATCGGTCAAGTGGAATTCTCTTAGAAAATTCAATTCATCAAATAGGATTTCCTATTTGCTTTTGTATGTGATCCATTAGGTTCTACCATTTATTGGACATGGGCACACAACTCTTGTGATTCAATTCAATTAATCTCCATTAATTGAAGAGTACCCAATCTCCAAGGTCGATGTTCAACCTCAAGCCCATGGAGCCCAACTCATTGGCCAAAATGAATATGCTTTAGGAGAACTATTCTAGCTCTATGCTTGCCCTGCAAATATGATCGTTCCATCTCCTATCTCCCAAAAGAGGCCTAGGGCAAGATATTTGTCGGCTCCCTAATAGCCTCGATAATATGTTTATATTCCTAACGTTCGATTCCCCTTTAACCTCATCTTTGGAAAACTCTTGTTCCAAATTTTCATGCTACCTTGCACAAGAATTTTGTGAAATCGATCATTATAGAATACATAGGAGATGTACTCACCCCTCACAATGATGAGGAAATGGATCCCCTCTTGGATTTCACAAACCTCTATGTCTACGTAGCTCATACCCAAGCTCAACCTAAAAGACCCACGAAGTGGACAAGAAAGAGTTAAAGCATGAGGACCTAAAGATAAAGTTACCGTGGATTCTCAGGTCAAAAGAATAATTATATGCACTGACGTAAGCTAGAGAACTTGCCACTATGGTTGTCTAGTAGATTTTCCAAGAAATGTTTTCTCTAACTCGGACCCACTAACATGCACTCAAGTCTAACACGAATTGCTTATGAAATGGAGCAATATCCAATCTTCGAATTTATGCATTGTTGATGCAAGTCTATGCGAATCTTAGATACCCTGTCTTATAAGATTCTACGACTTGAAATATTTTAATATCACGATCATGTAAGACTTGTTTCATGATCACCACCCAATGCGTGACCATGTCTCGTAGTCTTGTGTGATCTAAAGGCTTCAACCAAATACTAGTGAAGTAAAATAAGTATAAGATGAACATGGCCATTTATAATGAATATCATTCAATCATGATTGTATCACAAGTGAAACAGTTTACATGCCAATCTAATTGGTTGCGAGGCCATATTCCAACAGTGTTTAGGTCCTCATGCTTTGGCTCTTCCTTGACCACTTTGCGAGTCATCCGGGTTGAGATTGGGTATGAGTTACCTAGACATGGAGGTTTGTGAGATCCAAGATGGGATCCATCTCCTCATCGTTGTGAAGGGCGAGTGCATCTCCTATGTATTCTATAATGATCGATTCCACAAAATCCTAATGCAAGATGGTATGATAATTTGGAAAATGAGTTTTCCAATGATGAGGTCATAAAGGGAAATCGAACATTGGGAATAAAAACATAGTTATCAAGGCTATTAAAAAGCTAGCAAAAATCTTGTCCTAGGCTTCTTTCGGGAGATTGGAGATGGAAGGCCCATATTTGCATGGCAAGTGTAGAGCTAAAATGGTTCACCAAGAGCATATTCATTTCAACCAATTAGTTGGGCTCCATGGGCTTGAAATTGGATATCAACCATGGAGATTGGGTACTCTTCAATTAATAGAGCAATTGAATTGAGTTATTAGTTTAAAGAAGTTTAAACTAATGTGAATATTTGATATTCTAAATATCATAAAAGTTATGAACCCATGTCCAATGAATGGGAGAACCTAATGGGTCACACACAAAAGCCTAAAAGGAGTTTTATTTGGTAAAAGGGATTTTCTAATAGTTTAAAAACTCCTAGTGACCGATTTTGCGGAGAAAATGGTTGGCTAATGTTTAGTCATTTTGGCTTGATTGATTTAATTGTTAAATTTATCTAAATAATTTAAGGAGTTAAATTAGGCCAATTAAATTAAGAAGTTAATTTAATTGGTTCCATATGACAAATTATTCAACTTAAGGGGTTAAGTTAACACCTTCTAGCTTAAAGAGTTAAGGTAGATGACTTAAGGAGTTAAGTCAAGACTAATTAATTAAATTAAGGAGCTAATTTAGTTAATGTGAGGAATTAATTTTGAAGGAAAATTCAAAATGAGGAGTTCATTTGAAGTGCATTTAGAATTAATTTGGATGACATTTGATGAGATAAAATGAAGACTCCAAATGAAATTCAAATGCAAGTAAAATTCACATTTCACATGCAAGTGACCTTACTTAGCTGGCATCCTACCTCATGAGAGATGTGATGTCAACTTGCATCACACCTCTTCATCTATATATAGAGGTGGCCGACCACATGCTTTTCATTCATGCTAGATTTTCTTTTTCCCTCCAAAAGTGCGATCCGCTCATATGTTAAAGTTTCACACATATTTTCCTCACCTTCTCCACCTAAATTCAACCTTCATCATTTCTTTATCCCTTGGTGTTTCAGCTTACTAAATATTGATTGGACCTTGCCTTGGTGTGTGGATCATTTCATTAGAGGCTTAACAATTGAAAAGCTTTACTCTTGGAAATTTACTGCAGGGAAGAAACTTTGGAGGCGATTTTGGTGCACTTATCGATCTTAGATTTTGGTAAAAATTTTACTGGAGATCCTCAAGGGAGTTGAGGAGCAGTTATCCAAATTTCAACCAATTCAGATGTGATTTTATAGGGAAAACATTTTTTATTCTCTACTGCACCAGGAGGAGACAACTTTGAAGAGTTCAACATTATCATCCTTCCTACCTTGGATTTTGAGCAATCAAGATAATTTTCTGCTACCAAATCCATTTTAGAAGCATGATTTGATCCTTAGATTGAGTGTAGCCAAGTTTGATTTAGCTATATTTGCTTTATTACTTGGACTTTTGTACTACACTTTACTTCATATAGATGTCCAAAGTACCTGACTGCATGAAGGCCCAGGAGGTCACACTCAGGTCCCCCTTGTTAATAATCGAGGCATTGTTGCTAATGCTACTGGCATCGACTTGAAGCAAGGCTTCCAAAAGAAGATAGCCCAAAAGGATTCAATAGCAGGCTCTTTAGGGTCTTGGGTGCTAGAACCTGGCTGAGCGAAAGAAGGCCTCGAGCCCAATTGCAGAAATGTTTGGACAGGGCCACGATCTTACCTTGAGAGGGCAGCTCCCTCCCGATAAATGCAATCCCTTTCTCTTTTTCTTGAGCAATAAGTCTTTTTAGCGGTATAGGCGCCGACCTCGTACCCTCATGCAGCCTCTTCAAACTTGACGATCCCATAATCAGGAAAGAAGTTTGGTGAATGAGGGCTACGGAGGGTGCTAGAGAAATGGCGGCATGTGCTAGTGTTGGTCTGGCAAGTCAAGCAACCACAAAAAATGGCTGGAATAGATAGCCACAAGCTTATTACGGCAAACATGACTAACCTTCGACCTACAAAACAAAATAAAAGAGGGTCGAATAAGGGAGCGCGCTTGATAAATCAACCAAAATAAAAAGGACAAGATTTCTACCGAGCTGTCAGCCCGAAGTCAAAGTCGATCAAGCAGGAAAGAGGTTAGCTAAGGCTAGGACCGACTTGACCACAAACTTGGAGGCGTCAATAGGACCCTCCTTGACCAAGTGCTGCACAAAAGATTATCCCAAAAAGGCAAACCTTGCCCACTCAAATTAATTTTTCCCGAGACCCACCACCTCAGGACTCTCACCCTCAGCAGCTCTCACGAAGAACCAGTTACTTTTCCAAACTTTTTCATAAGAGGCACAATAAGGATTGAGAACTTTCCTACTAGTTTGGGCAGTGATGTAGTAAAACTCGTCTTTGAGGCGGTGGTCGATTTGCTCAAGAAAGGATGTGGATCCCATCTTGAATATCACAAACCTCAATGCTTAAGTAGCTCATGCCCAATCTCAACCACGTATGACCTGCTACTTGGTCGAGGAAAAGTCGAAGCATAAAGACCTAAACACAAGGTTACTATGAATCCTCATATCCAAGGACTAATTACATGCACTATCATAAGCTTGAGAACTTGCAAGTACCAACGTGCCACTATGACTATCTAGTGGATTCTTTTGGCGGGTCTTCAGTAAACTTGTTCTCTAACAAACATCCACTAATATGCATCCATGTCTCACATAGATTGCCTATGAAATGGAGCAATATCTAACCCTCTGGACTATGTATCGTTAGTACAGGTCTATCCGAATCTTACATACCTCATCTCATAAGATTCTATGAATTGGAATACTTTTAAATCATGACATAGAGATTTATTTCATGATCACCATCATATGCATGACCAAGTTATTGGAATAGTGCACGCAAGCCAAGTAGATTGGCATGTAAACTATTTCACTTATGATACAATCTTGATTGAATGATATTCATTAAATGGTCATCTTCATCTTATGCTTATATTTACTTCACTAGCATTTGGTTGAAACCCTTAGATCACACAAAACTACGGGACTTGGTCATGCACTAGGTGGTGATCTTAAATCTTCAAAGTTGTGGGATCTTATGAGACAGAGCATCTAAAATCTGGATAAACTTGCACTAACGATGCATAAATCTAAGAGTTGGATATTGCTCCGTTTCATGAGAAAGACCATATGAGATTTGTGTACATGTTAGTGGGTGCTTGATAGGGAACAAGTTCACTGAAGGAAAGTTATGGGTGACATGAAATGCTACTACATTTGCATGATGTCTCACGAGTCGAGGGTCATATTTATGGAGGAAAGCTATGCTCACATACTTAGCACATGATGCAACTTTGATTTGGTGCTTCCTATACATTGGCTCACGACTTGTGGAATGCCATAGTGTGGTTCCCAATCAAAGATTGATTGGTAGATACGACTTAAATACCTAGTAATGTAGATGTCACACGAGTCATGGATCTACGTGAAAAGTGAGCAAAATATATCAAGGGTTGCATAAAGATGCAATTAGCAAAAGTTGCTTACCTTAGGATTGTTTGTGGATATCTCATGAGTCATAGGTCCACTACAAGTCCTTTTGGGCCTTGATTCTCACTAGGAAATGAGATTTTCCAAATTCCTTAAGGAAGTGAGGAATTTGATAAAATAGTGGGGGAAAAACATGCTTGAAAGTCCATGAACATGTTTTCAATAGCAATATTCAATCACATGCATATATTTTCCTTTTTCGCCTTTGTAGATTTTTGAAATCTTAAAATCAAAATGGCTAAGAATCCACTCAACGTGATTTTAGAAACTAATAAGCTAACCAGGACAAACTTCTGCGATTGGCTTAGAAACCTTAAGATAATTCTTGATTTCGAAAGAGCACTTATGTGCTTACTCAAAGTCCATCGAACACCATGGATGATGATACCGATGATGAGGCATGTGAAACATTCACAAAGTGGGTAGATGATGATCTACAAACACGATACCTTATGATGGTCTCTGTCCAATGAGCTCCAAAAGTCTCATGAGCACATGAAAACAACTAATAAGATTCATTTACAACTATAAGAGTTGCATGGTGTGCAAACTAGACATGAAAGGTTATCATTGTCTAAGGAACTCTTTCGGACTAGAATGAATGAAGGCTTTAGTGTCCATGATCATGGCATTAAGTTGATCAATTTCATTGAGAAACTTGCTCAATTAGACGTGGTTATGGACAATGAGCTCTATGTAGATTTGATCATTCAATCATTACCTAGCTCATTTGACCAATTCGTTATGAACTTCAACATGTCGAAGTAGGAGGTGACAATTAACAAATTGGGTAATATGTTGGTGACCGCTGAGGTGACAATGAAAAAGGACAAACCTTTGATGCTTGCTTCCTCCTCTAAGTCAAGGGCCTTAGGGGTCCTAGCAAGGGAAAGCAACCATTAAAAGGGCTCAGGTAGAGTTAAGAAGAAGAAAGAGGCCAAAGCTACTGCAGCTTGTTTCTATTGTGGCGAGAAAGGCTATTGGAAGAGAAATTACAAGGACTATCTTGCAATCCTTGCGAAGAATATGTACTTTATTGAAGTGCACTTAACGATGAATTCTCTCTCATGGGTATTTAATACCGCATATGGTTTGTACCTTTGTAATTCATTATGGGGGATAGAAAGAAAAAGGAGTCTCAGTTATGGGGATATGATTGTATGGCTAGGCAATGGAGCAAAAGTTGTGACCAAAGTCGAGGGTATTATCAAGTTAGACTTAGGGAACTCCTTTATTGTACTTGATCCTTACTTTTATGTACCCAATCTTATTAAGAACATCATTTTTATTCCTATATTGGATAATGAAGGATATGATTTTTCTATATCTAATGGGAATTTGAAGGCATTAAATAATATTTCTTTAATTACTCAAGGTATATTAAACAATGGATTATACATTTTGGATTTTCAACCATCATTGATGCACATTCAACAAAGTAAAAGGAAATTAGATATCCAAGAAGATGCCATGTTATAGCATGCTAGACTTTGACATATTTCTAAAAAAAATTAGGATGAGCAAGTTAGAAGCCCTCAAACTAAATGTTAGTGGCATAGAATATCTTCCTACTTGTGAATCTTGTTTAAAAGGAAAAATGACCAAAGTCTCTTTTGCAGGACAAACAAAGCGAACTACAAGTCCTTTGTATTTGATCCATATGGATGTTTATGGACCATTAAGAGTTAGTGTGAGATGTGGCTTTTCATACTTCATTACCTTCACCGATTATTATACTCGATTCGAACACATGTATCTTATGAAGTACAAGTCCAAAGCTTTTGAAAAGTTCAAAGAGTATAGGAATGAAGTAGAAAAGTAATTTGAACTAAGTATTAAAGCTCTTCAATTGGATCGAGGAGGAGAATACTTAAGTACCGAATTATTGGATTATCTAAAGGAGAATGTGATTCTCTCTTAATGGACTCCACCCAGTACACCCCCAACATAATGGAGTAGCCGATAGGAGAAATCGTAATTTATTGGATATGGTACATTCCATGATGAGCTTTATCGATGTGCCTATATCCTTTTAGGAATTCACCTTAACAACAGCGGCGAGGTTACTAAATGTAGTGCCCTCAAAGCGGTGTCAAAAACACCATATGAGATGTGGTATGGCAAAGCATCTTCTTACTCTTTTCTAAGAGCTTGGGGGTCTGCCGCATACGTCAAGCGGTTAGTAGGAGACAAGTTAGATGCGAGATCCACCTTATGCAAGTTTGTGGGATACCCAAGAGAATCTTTGGGTTATTACTTTTATGATCCCTTGGAACAAAAGGTATTTGTTTCAAGGAACGCCACCTTTTTGGAGAAGAAAATTCTATTAGATAGAAAAGGCATTGTTGTTAAACTTGATGAAGTTCAAGAGCCTAACATACAACCTCTAAGAAGGTTGGACCGGATCAAGAAGCAACTCGAAAGGTTCGAATTCCTTTATGAAACGAGCCAAACGGATAGTGATCCTAAGACCTATGAGGAAGCTATGTTGGACATAGATTTGGAACATTGGCTAGATGCCATGAAATTTGAAACGGACTCTATGTACTCCAATAAAGTATGGACTTTGGTAGATACACTGAAGAGTATAGTACTTGTTAGTTGCAAATGAATCTATAAGCAAAAGCTAGAAGTTAATTGAGAGGTTACCACATTTAAGGCATGACTAGTGGCAAAAGGTTACACTCAAAGACCTGATATTAATTTCAAAGAAACTTTTTCACCGGCTTCTATGCCTAAGTCCATTCGAATTATGCTAGCCATAGCCATATATTATGACATGAGATATGGAAAACGGATGTAAAGACCACTTTCCTCAATGGAAACATTGAAGAAGAAATTTATATAGTGCAACCATAAGGTTTTACATCTAAAGAGAGTGAGCAAAAGGTTTGCAAACTCGGAAGGTCCATTTATGGCCTTATACAAGCATCCCAAAGTCAGAATATATGTGTTGATAAAATAGTCAAATCATGGGGCTTTATAAAAAATATGTATGAACCATGTGTGTATAGAAAGGCTAGTGGGAGTAGTATACAGTTTATTATGCTTTATGTCAATGACATTCTTCTCACTGGGAATGAGAGAGAAATGTTAGAGTGTATCAAAGCATGGTTATCTATATAATTCTCCGTGAAGGATTTCGGAGAAGCATCCTTCGTATTGGGAATACAAATCTATAGAGATAGATCTAAGAGGATGTTGGGGCTTTCCCAAATCCCATACATTAACAAGATACTAAAGAGGTTTAGTATAGAAGAATCGAAGAAGGGAATCCTTCCTATGGGGCATGGTCTTCATCTTTCCAAGTCTATGGACCCTAAGACTAACAATGAAAGATAAAGAATGTCCCACACACACCTTATGCATCCGCTATTAGGAGCATAACGTATGTCGTTTAATGTACAAGGCCAAATGTAGCACACGCTTTAAGTGTTATCAATCCGACCCCGATGAATGACACTGGATAGCCATAAAAACAATCCTAAAGTACTTAAGAAGAAATAAGGATTTGTTTTTGGTATACGGCATGGAGAATTGAAACTCGTGGGGTTTTTGGATTCTAATTTCCAATCTAATGTAAATGACCTAAAATCCACTTCAGGATTCATATTTTGCCTCAATGGCAGCGCAGTAAGTTGAAAGAGTTCCAAACAAGATACCACAATGGATTCTACCACAGAGGTGAAATATATTGTGACTTAGGAAGCTGCAAATGAAGGTGTTTGGATGAAAATTTTCATCCAAGAATTGGATGTAGTGCCTAGCATTGCTGAGGCTGTAGTTGTCTTCTGAGACAACAACGGAGCTATTGCGCAAGCTAAAGAGTTAAGATCTCATCAGCAATCCAAGCACATTTTGAGGAGTTATTATTTAATATGGGAGATCATTGATAAAGGTGACGTTCGAGTGGAGATAGTAACCTCAGAAAAGAATATATCATATCCACTAATGAAACCCCTAATGCAAAAAGTCTTTGAAGGACGTCTTGAGAATATAGGTCTTAAGACTATGGGAAATTAGCTATAGGGCAAGTGAGAGATTGTTGGAATAGTGCCCCGCAGCCAATTAGATTGGCATGTAAACTATTTCACCTGTGATATAATCTTGATTAAATGATATTCATATTAAATGGTTATCTTCATCTTATGCTTATTATTACTTCACTAGCATTTGGTTGAAGCCCCTAAATCACACAAGACTATGGGACTTGGTCATGCACTAAGTGGTGATTGTGAAATAAGTCTTACACGGTCGTGATCTTAAAATATTCTAAGTTATAGAATCTTATGAGACAGGGCATCTAAGATTTGGATAGACTTGTACTAATGATGTATAAAACCAAGAAGTTAGATATTGCTCTGTTTCATAAGCAATCCATGTTAGACATGGGTGCATGTTAGTGGGTGCTTGTTAGTGAACAAGTTCACCGAAGACCCACCCGGAGAATCCACTAGATAGCCAAAGTTGCAAGTCGGTAGTGGCAAGTTATCCAGCTTATGCTAGTTCATATAATTAGTCCTTAAACCTGAGGATCCATGGTAACCTTGTATTTAGATGCTCATATTTTGACTCTTCTCGGACCATGTAGTGGGTCATACGGGTTGAGATCGGGTATGAGCTACTTAGACATTAGGTTTTGTGAGATCCAAGATGGGATCCATCTCCTCGTTGTTGTGAAAGACGAGTGCATTTCCTATGTATTCTATAGTGATCAATTCCAAGAAATTCTTGTGCAAGTAGTATGACAATTTGGAAAATGAGTTTTCCAAAGATGAGGTTATAAAGAGAAATCGAACATTAGGAATAGAAACATAGTTATCAAGTCTACTATGGAGCTGACAAATATCTTGCCCTAGGCCTCTTTCGAAAAATAGAAAATGGAAGGACTGTATTTGCATGGCAAACGTGGAGCTAGAATAGTTCGCCAAGAGCATATTCATTTCGACCAATTAATTGGACTCCATAGGCTTGAAGCTAGACATCAACCATGGAGATTGGGTATTCTTCAATTAATAGACATTAATTGAAAACCAATGTGAATATTTCAATATTCAAAAAATCATAATAGTTGTGAGTCCATGTCCAATGAATGAGAGAACCTAATGGGTCACACATAAAAGTTTAAAGGGAGTTCTATTTGATGGGAGGAATTTTCTAAAGATTTAGAAAGTTCATCCTTGGCAATTTTATGGAGAAATCAATTGATTAATTTAATTGTCAAATTAGTCAAAATAATTTAAGGAGTCAAATTAAACCAATTAGATTAATGAGTTAATTTAATTGGTGCCATATGACAATTAATTAGTCAACTTAAAAAGTTAAGTTAACACCTTCTAACTTAACGAGTTGAGTTAGTTGGCTTAAGGAGTTAAGTCAAGCCAATTAATTAAATTAAAGAGTTAATCTAATTAATATAAGGAATTAGTTTTGGAGGGAAGTTCAAATGAAGGATTTCATTTGAGGTTAATTTAGAATTAATTTGGATTACATTTCATGAGATGAAATGTAGATTCAAACTAAATTCAAATGCAAGTGAAATTCACATTTCAAATGCAAGTGGATTGCCAAGTTGGCAAGCAACCTCATGGCGGATGTGATGTCAACTAGCATCACACCGTCATCTCTATAAATAGAGAGGTGGCCAGCCATGAGGTCCAAAAAGTGTGATTCTCTCATGTGTTGAAGTTTCAAACCTTTCACACCAAATCCTCTCCCATTTCTCCATATCCGCCCCTTCTTCTCCTTCTTCCTATAATAATCTAGCTGATTAGAGGTGGATTTGAGCTCTCCTTTGGTGTGTGGACCATAACATTAGAGGCTTCACATTTGGGGAGCTTGTACTCTTGAAGGTCCAATGTTGTCCAGAAACTTTAGAGATAGATTTGGAGGCCTTGTGATGATCGGATTGGGCTAAAATTTTTATAGAAAGTGCTCAAATGTGTTGACATGCTCTCTGCAAGTTTTCAATTAATTTGGAGTTGATTTGGTTGGTCAATTGTTGGCTTGATTCTGCTGTGCCCGGATTGGCACTTTGAAGTATTCATTGGTATCATCCTTATTCTACCTTTAGATTTTTGTGATCAAGGTATTTTTCCAAATCTAAATCCTTATTATAACATGATTAGATCCTTAGATAAGGAGTAAACAAGTTTTATTTAGTCTTTTTTTGGTTTTATAATTGGATCATTGGGCAATTCCTTACTTCATATCTCGTCTTTAGTCTTATGGGCCATAGATTTGGAAAGACAAATACTGTATCCCATGGGAAGAAATTCCTTCTTGGATTCTTCCATACTAAACCTTTTTAATATCTTGTCAATGTACCCAGTCTAGGAGAGCCCCAACATCCTCTTTGATCTATCTCTATAGATCCGTATTCCTAATACATAGGATGTTTCTCTCAAATCTTTCAAGGAGAATTGTGAAGATAACCATGCATTAGTACACTCTAACCCTTCTTTCTGATTCCCAAATGAGAAGAATGTTATCGACATAAAGCACAATAAACTGTACCAAACTCCCATTAGCCTTTTTATACACATAAGGCTCATACACATTTTTGACAAAGCTAAATAATTTGATTGCCTTATCAAAACGTATGTTCCAACTTCGGGATGCTTGCTTTAGTCCATAGATGGACCATTGGAGTTTGCAAACCTTTCGTTCATTCCCTTTGGATGTAAAACCTTGCAGTTGCTCCATATAGATTTCTTCTTCAATGTTTCCATTGAGAAAAGTGGTCTTTACATCTATTTGCCATATCTCATAGTTGTAGTAAGCGGCTATGGCAAGTATAATCCTAATGGACTTAGGCATAGCGACCAATGAAAAAATTTCCTCAAAATCAATATTGGATATTTGATTATAACCTTTTGCCATTAGTTTAGCCTTACAGATTGTTACCTCTCCATCGATTAATAGTTTTCTCTTGTAGATCCACTTGCAACCAACGGATACTATACCCTCCAGTGGATCTACTAAAGTCCATACTTTGTTGGAGTACATAGAGTCCATTTTGAATTCATGGCCTGAAGCTAATGTCCCGAATCTATGTTCAACATAGCTTCCTCGTAGGTCCCAAATCTATGTCCAACATCTCATGAAGTAATTCAAACCTTTTGGCCTGCTTCTTGATTCGGTCCAACCTTTTAAGAGGTTGTGTGCTAGGCTTGGGATGCTTTAATGTTTCTACCGCTTGTGGGATGATATGATCATTTCGAACTTCATCAAGTTCAATGATAACACTTTTCTATTTAATAGAAACTCATTTTCCAAAAAAGAAGCATTCCTCGAAACAAACACCTTTTGTTCTGAGGGATCATAGAAATAATAACCCAAAAACTATTTTGGGTATCCCACAAACTTGCACAAAGTGGATCTCGCATCCAACTTGTCTCCCACTAGTCTCTTGACATATAAGGGAGACTCCCAAACTCTTAAATAAGAGTAAGAAGATGCTTCGCCATACTTCATCTCATGTGGTTCCTTTGGCACCGACTTTGAGGGTACTACATTTAGTAGCCTCCACTACAAAAAAATATGTTTTTTACTACAGTTAAATATGTATAGTAAAAGGCAATCAAGTCTAGTAAAAAGTTACTAATTGTTCTTGTGCTATACTTTTCTAGCTGTAGCCATTGCAAATGAGGTAAAAGTTTAACTACACTTTTCAACCATTGCAATTATCTTTAGCCACGAAATTATCTTTAATTGCTACAAATTTACTGTGTGGTAAAAAAGCTATCAAATACACCATAATTAAAAAAGTGTAGTATATAGTAGTTAATCACCACACTTCGAAAAACGTAGTAAATATTTAAATTATTTCTATCTACAATTAAATGTAGTAAAAAAATATATTTTAGGGGCTTTTGAGGAATTTTACTAATAAACTACTTTTTTTAGTTATACACACGCACCATGAATTCATTAAGACTTGAACTCTTGACCTTATGTATTTGAAGATGATGCCACTAGGCCATTGGCCACTTTGTTGCTAATTAGCTAGTTTAAATATATTTAATTAATTGATCAATTTTTTAATAGTAAAAATTATTGGAGGCAAATTTTTATTTTACTTTCAAACTTTGGTTTTCCTACTATTTTAAGCTACTTCTCTAACTAACTAAATTAAGTATCTGATTGATTGATCAAGTATTTTTTTAATAATAGTTGCAGTAAAATTTTTATTTTACCTCTAGTTGTATTAATTAAAACTATGAATAATTGAGAAATTTTTTTGGCATTTTATTTGTTAATTTAGAATTCAATTAATTTAAATAAATATTTTTTAATAATAAAAATTGAAAACAATTTTTCTTACCTTAAATATTATTGATTAAACATAGCTTTCAATCTATTTAACATTTTTTTTAGTGAAATATTTGTATTTAAGATCTTAATCTTTGTTGTCAAACTTTCATAACTTTTGTTATTTTTACTTCACTAATGAAAAAGTGTGGTAAATTATCATCTTTTTACCACAATTTATGTAAAATTGTAGTAAATGTAATATATTGTTCACCACACGTAAAATTGTAGTAAATAAATATATCTTTTACTATGATAAGATCGAGTGTAATATTTAATATGAGTTTTACTATATATTTAAAATTTTATACTACAATAAAAAAATCATAGCAAACAGTCCTTTTTTACTACATTATTTTTTATTGAAGTAAAAAATATTGTAGCAAAAAGCATATTTTCTTGTAGTGCTCGCTGCTATCAAGTGTGTATCCCCAAAAGGATATAGGCACATCGGTTAGGCACATCATGGAACATACCATATCCAACAAGGTACGATTTCTCCTCTCAACTATTCATTATGTTGGGGTATGCCGGGCGAAGTCCATTGCGAAAGAATCACATTCTCTTTTAGATAATCTGAGAAATTAGTACTTAAGTATTCCTCTCCTCGATTTGATTAAAGAGTTTTAATACTAAGCCTTTGTTGCTTTTCTACTTCATTTCCTATACTCTTTCAACTTTTCAAAAGCTTCGGACTTGTACTTCATAAAATACACATGTCCGAACCAAGTATGATCATCGGTGAAGGTAATAAAAGTTAGCATAGCCTCCTCTTGCACTAACTCTTACTAGTCCACAAACGTATGTATGAATCAAATCCAATGGACTTTTGTTCGCTCTGTTTGTCTTACAAAAGGAGCTTTGGTCATTTTTCCTTTTAAACAAGATTCACAAGTAGGAAAATCCTCTATGCAACTAACATTTAGTACTTTGAGGGCTTCTATCTTGTTCATTCTATTTTTAGAAATATGTCCAAGTATTGCATGCCACAAAATGGCACTTTCTTGGTTATCTAATTTTGTTTTACTCTGTTGAATGTGCATAAGTGATAGTTGAGAATCCAAAATGTATAATCTATTACAAAGTGTACCCATTGCAACTAAAGAATCACTCTTTATTGCTTTCAATTTCCCATTTGATATTGAAAAATCAAATCCTTCATCATCCAAAACGGGAATTGAGATAATATTCTTCACAAGAGTTAGTTCATAGTAACAAGGATCCAATATAATCAAGGAGTTCCCTAAGTCTAACTTCACGACGCCTTCAACTTTGGCCGCAACTTTTGCTCCATTGCCAAGGTGTAGATTAAATCCAACTCCTTCTTCTTTCCATCTCCTGTAACGAATTACAAAGGTGAGAATCACATGTAGTACCAAATATCTATGTGGAAGAATTGGTAATTAAATGCACTTCAATAAAGTACACGCCCTTCTCAAGAATTGCAAGATATTCCTTGCAATTTCACTTCCAATGGCCTGTACCCCACCGAACTGTTTTAATGCCCCCTTTCACTTTCTTCTTCTTATCTCTTTTCTTCTTTCCCTTTGGGTCTTTACAATTGGAAGAGAAAGCAAGCATTAAAGGTTTGTCCTTTTCCATAGTCGACTCAACCGTCACATATTGACCAATTCATTGATCGTGACTTCTTGTTTGGACATATTAAAGTTCATCACAAATTGGTCGAACGAGCTAGGCAAGGACTGAAGAATCAAATCCACATAGAGGTCGTTGTCCATAATTACTTCCAAAGTAACGAGCTTCTCAATAAGCCCAATCATCTTAAGCCCATGATCATGGACACTAGACCCCTCTCTGTCATCCTAGTTCGAAAGAGCTCCTTTGAGTACATGTACCTCTCATAGAAAAAATATCCAACATTATTTTGAATTACTTACATAACATTTGTGTATCAAAATCATATGGAATAATCAAGATTAGATAGGCTAAAACTAAAAAATGCACCTAAGTGGTGCCTAGGCAACCTTTTCAGCGGGGTGCTGCCCAGCCACCTGGCCAAGTGCACGACAAGTGTACGCATAGCGACCCGCGCTTAGGCAACCTGGCAACACCCTGCCGGCTAGGTACCTTTGGCACAATTTTGTGCTTTTTCATGTTTGGCTATCTCCAATCACTAGGACACCTCTATATCATCATTCCACACACATTTTGACAAATTTTCGTATCCTAAACACTTTAAAAATTGTTAATTAAAGTGCTCAAACATGCTTAAAAAATCAAATCTAAGTGAGAATCAACATTCTCCTAAAATCTCCAATAAACTTCAATCCAATTGGATCCAAAAATAGCCAAAATATATTAAAGCTATAATTAACATGCTACATCAACATATAACATCATCCAATGCTAAATCAACATTTAACATCGTAAGATTTGAATCAAAATCATGCCAACCTATGAAATAACACTTAAACACATATTGACATATTTCAATTCAACACATAAAGGATCACATATAAAATCATCCAAATACTTAAATTTATCAATTGAATCAAGTTTTAGGAGATCTATAATCAATTCATCACATAAACTAATTCACTAAAATCCCCATTTATGCATGAAAATGGCTCTGATACCACTTGAAAAATGGAGATAGATTGGGATCCAAATATTGAAACAAACATAGCAAAAATAAAACCGATCATCTCATCCCAAGGATCAAAATCATGCACTAAATAAGGATTAGAGGGGCACACCAAATCACCTCTAGAACAGCAAGCTTGTGACTGAAAATCTCAGCTTCTAGATAACCTAATTGATCCACTGAAATGAGCTACAAAATAGTTCACCAATGAACTTCTAAGTTCCCCAAGTATGGAACCTCTAATATAAAGTCCACACACCTAGAATAAGCTCTTAATCAACCTCACTTTTGCTAGATAAAGAGAAGAATATGGTGATGGTAGGAGTGGCGGTTTTGGAGGAGAGAGGGAGGAGAGAATTTTTGGTGTGATTATTCAATACATGAATTATATCACACTTTTTTTGGGGGGGAGGGGGGAATGTGAGGATGCCAACTAGCACCACGTGGCCAACCGCATGTCATATATAGGAGGTGATGGAAGCTCTTGGATGCTTCCATCACACCCTCCATATATGTTGGCCAACTTACCAACTTGTGTGTGCATTTGCATTTTAATTAACATTTGCATTTCATCTCATGAAATGAAATGCTAATTAACTTAATTCAAATGGACTCTTCTATTTGATTTCCCTCCAAAACTTAAATTCTTAATTTAATTAAATTAACTCTTTAGTTTAATTAATTTAACTTAACTCCTTAAGTTTAATTAAAGTTAACTTAACTAGACTAGTTAATTTTCATATAGCACCAATTAAATTAACACCTTAATTTAACTAGCCTAATTTAACTCCTTAAATTATTTTGATTAATTTAACACTTTAATTAATCAAGCCAAAAATGACCAATTAAAATAGTCAATCATTTCTCTCTCCAAAAATGCCTAGTCATGAATTCTCTAACTCCTTAGAAAATTCCTCCTATCAAATAAGACTTTCCTTAGGCTTTTGTGTGTGATCTATTAGGTTCATTCATTCATTGGAATGGGCTCACAACTCTTTGTAATATTTTGAAAATTAAAATATTTGAATTAGTTTAAACTCATTTAAACTAATAACTCTTTTAGTTAATCTCTATTAATTGAAGAATACCCAATCTCCATGGTCGATGTCTAGCAACAAATCCATGGTTTCCAACTAATTGGATGAATAAATTATATCATAATGAACCATTATAGCTTATGCTTACCATACAAATATGGTCCTTCCATCTCCTATCTCCTGAAAGAGGCCCAGGGCAAGATATTTGTCAGCTCTCTAATAGCCTCAATAACATTATCTCCACATCTAATGTTCGATTCCCTTTTATGACCTCAACTTTGGGAGACACCTTTTCCAAATTGTCATACTACCTTGCGTATGGAATTTTGGAATCGATCATTATAGAATACAAAGGAGATACACTTATTTTTCACAACAATGAGGAGATAAATCCCATATTGGATCTCACAAACCTCCATGCTTAAGTAACTCATTCCCAATCTCAACCTCGTATGGCCCACTACGTGGTTGGGAAAAAGTTAAAGTATAAGGACCTAAACACAAGGTTACTATAGATCCTCAAGTTCAAGGACTAATTATATACACTATCGTAACTCGTAAGCTTGAGAACTTGCCACTGCCGACATGCCACTATAACTATCTAGTGGATTCTCTTGGCGGGTACCACAAACATGCATCCATGTCTCACATAGATTGCCCATGAAACGAAGCAATATCCAATTTCTTGGAATATGCATCATTAGTGCAAGTCTATCCAAATCTTAAATGCCCTATGTCATAAGATTATATAACTTGAAATACTTTAAAATCATGACCGTAGAGACTTGTTTTATGATCACCATCGTATGTATGACCAAGTCCTGTAGTCTAGTATGATTTAAGGGCTTCAACCAAATACAAGTGAAGTATAAAAAGCATAAGATGAAGATGTCCATTTAATAAGAATATCATTCAATCAAGATTGTATCACAAGAGGAATAGTTTTACATGCCAATCTATTTGGCTTGTAGGGTACTATTCCAATAAGGCTAACCTTGCCCACTCAAATTAATTTTTCTCGAGACCTACCGCTTTGGGACTTTCATACTCTCACCCTTAGGGGCTCTCATAAAGAATGGGGGGTGGCAATTTTTGACATGATATGATAATATGATATAAATTAACATGATATTATTGGATTTAGGTTGGGGTTGGGGTTATTGGGTTGGGTCGATATCGGGTCGACACGATAAGCGACACTAAAATTTTAGGTTGGTTCGGGTTAGGTTTCAAGTTACCTGATAAATACGATGATTTTATCGAGTAACCCACCAACTTAATACAACCCAACCTAACCCGATCTAACGCAATTCAAATATTTAGGAAAGGAAGAAAAAGTATATATGTATGCATATGTTATATGAATCAAATAATTTTTGTACTTATTCTTAGGCCCAAACCTCAATTGAAAGAATAGAATGGTAATGAAGAAATATAGTTGAAATTAGAAGTTGGAATATATTATGCTTTTCGCATTTTTAATTAATGACTTGAAGTTAGTTTTAAGCAATTTAATTCTAATTAGTTTGTAATGAACTAAATATTACTATTGTTGATATTTATAGGAAATTACATGAAGTTCAATTATCAAATTGCTTCATGATACAAAAAATGGGCTAATAGCGTGTAAGGTTGACTCTTTTTTTTTAATTTTAGGATAAGTTGATTTTTTCAAAAATTTTGGTATAAGTTGATTCTTT
Organism: Jacaranda mimosifolia; assembly: GCA_018894105.1. NCBI lineage: Eukaryota > Viridiplantae > Streptophyta > Magnoliopsida > Lamiales > Bignoniaceae > Jacaranda > Jacaranda mimosifolia. The sequence goes on from CM032119.1 coordinate 24,321,484, forward strand.
TATTAAAATTTTCAATTGAATATAAAATATTCTAGGTTTTTTAGATAAATTATTAATAAAAAAAATAATCACAAATTGAAGTGGGTTAGGTTCAGGTTGACATGAAAACTTTTAGGTTGGTTCGAGTTGAGGTTTATTGGGTTTGGGTTGAGCAAAATTTTATAATATTCCCACCTCAACCCGGCACGAAATAACCCAACCTGACACGATTTCCACCTCTAAGAACTACTTACTTTTCCAAACTTTTTTCGTAGGAGAAAGAATAAAATTGAGAACTTTCCTACCAGGACGAGCAGTCAGTGATGTAGTAAATACCTGCCTCTGAGGCGGTGGTCAATTTGCTAGATGAAGGCAAGTGGAAGAGGTTGGCAAAGTTGGTGAATGAGGGTTGTTGTCAATAGCATCTCATAAGGATGATAAAAGCATATATTAGAGAAAAGGCATTAGGAACTAGTTGGGTCGGGTAAGCCTCGATGCCATTGAGAATCGCCTTAACATAAGGGGTAATGGAAAGCCTATGGCCACACTGGAGGTCAGCCATATGCACAACAAGGAAGTTTTCGGGGGCTCAATGCATGCGGTCATTCCCTTTGGGTCGAATAAGCTCAAACGTAGAAGAGGTATGTTACTAGGCTCAGGCATACGCCAGTTCGGCCTCTGTGATGGTGGATTTGGTGTCAGTATAGAAGGCCTGGGCTTTCTAAGAGGTCTGACTTTTTGTAGGGGTCAAGGGTCCCATCCCTCGACGGGTCGAAGAGGCCATCCTGTCAGAACTAGTCGATTCTTTCACTAACCTAAGGGGGTTGAATCCCGGCTCTCCTAGGGGATCCTCAATTCCTAGAGTCCACAGCTTACCCTCACTCCTCTAATCCTCCCTACCCTTGAATCTCGATGCCCTCTTTGGTTAAGTCCTCTGCAAACTTGGCTCAACCGCCCTCATCTCCCATTATATCTGCCTCAGCGTCACTCATTTGGTTGGGGTCAGAACAATCGGAACTCTCGATCTTACTGCTAGAGTATTCTTCAACCTAAACCCCACTATCCTCGCTCATCCTTGCTATCTCACTATCGCTATTCGAGTCTATTGAGAAGGGATGAAAAGAAAAAAAAAGAAGAGAGAAAATCGAATGCAAAAGAGGGGAATGACAGTTACCTAAAACTTCAAGCTCTAAGAACAAAAGTGCTTACAACTTGATCTTGGGGCGTAGGGATTGACTTGGAAGTAGAGAGAGTGAAGAATTTCATAATTGAGGATGAAAAAATGATTGCGCCCACAATATATAGTAGGCGCCTCGGGGACACCAATCGTCGCGGGCAATCAGTTGTTAGGGCATTTAATATCCAGTTGCCGATCAATCAAATGCTCTATCTCCCCTGGCGCAGATGGTTTGACTCTCTAAAATGTTGAATGAGTTTTCTGTCGAGTCACGAGATGGGCCTGGGCTCGAGGGTCAAGTTAGAGATTCTACAACCTATCCTTGCGAAGACTCTTATAGTGGGGGGACTCCTGTTGTGCCCCGTAGTTGGGTCGACCTCTTGACCCCACCAGTATGAGTAGTAGCAAAACTGACCTTGAGGAAAGAAACTTGACTTCACTAGCGTCGAAAATAATTCGGGGGATCGGAGGTTGGACACCGCGTTGAGGTCAGAGGTTGGAAAATGAGTACCAGCTCAGCTCCAGGAGTGATGTAAGAGGAGATTCGCCAATTTAGTGTTGTCTACTCTAGGACGTCCTCCATATTAAATGAAAAAACACACACCGCACCACCCCAAACATCACTACAACAAATTACACTTTTAGTAACAAATAATTTCGTTACCATAAGGCTGAAATTTGTTACCCAAAATATTGGTAACGAATTTTTCGTTACTTAAGTTTAGTGCCCTAAAGCTCGTCGCAAAAAGTATTAGTAACGAAATTTATGGTTCGTTACGAATGATGGACTTATGGCGACGAAATGTATCGTTACCAAAAATGTGATATTAGTAATAAAAAAGTGTATTAGTTACAATAGATGTTTATAGCATAACGAAACATTTAGTTACTAAAATATTGGCAATTTTGTTCCATTTTATTTTTTCGTTACCAATGAATGCATAATATATTTTTTGATCTCGTTGGGCTACTGGTAGCTAGGCCGACTAGCTGGGCTGTACCGACTGGGGGCTCAGTATAGGCACGCTGGGCTCTACTCTCTGGACTTCGGTGCGATGGGCTTAAGGCCAGCACCAGACCATTGGATTGGGCCCCGAGTTTTGGGCCGCTTCATCAAGCTTTAACACACTGGGTCATCCACTATACTGCACTAAAGCTAGATGGACATCGATCCGTGGGCTGGGCTAGGAACTGCTGGGCCCGCTCATTGGGCCTCGAACGCGGGCTCCCTACTTCGGCACACTGGGCTAAGCACTTGGGCCTGCTGGAATGGGCCCAGCATCTTGGGCCTGGGCGCGATGGACCGTAGTTGGCAGGAGATAAATCTGGAGAGATTTGCTTGAAGCGGGACTCAATGCCGCGCTAGCGCCCACATGAAACAAGTTACTAACCGTCTCGCCTGCAATTGATATAAGTCAAGATAAGGATGCGCATATATATTTATTCTCTTTGCCTCCAAAACTTAATATGGCTCTCAAGCCTCGTCTCCTGTACTCTTTGCTTACTAAACTTAATATTGATTTTTTTTTCACTTATGTTATTTATTTAAAACCATTACATTATTTTGTTCAAAATAATTTAAAAAATTATTTATTTAAAATTATTAAAATAATATTGTTAGGATAAAATTTTAGATTTTATTTTTATTTAATTATTTATTTTGATTAATAAATAAATTTAATTTTTTTATTTATATATACATACATCAGGGTCTCACAAGGTTCAAACTCTAGATCTCACACATTTTGAATTATTTATTTTTTATTAATTAATAAATTTAATGAAATTAGTTTAAATTACGGCTTGTTTGTTTATGAATTGGAGCATTTTGTCAAAATATTTTAGAAAAATGGTTTTTTGGAAGTGGGATTGGAGAATGTGATGATTGTTCGTTTGTATTTTGGATGGTGGATGGAACTGAATTTGGAGAAAATTATTTATTTATTTGTATTTTAGGAGGGACAAGATATATCAATAACTTTTTTATTGGGTTGGTAGGATGAAATTGACATTTTAAAATTACTATTGTTAGTATGATATTTTTAGATCTTATTTTTATTTTTAAATTATTTATTTTAGTTAATAAATATTTTTTTGTATTAAATAAATATATTCAACTTTATCTAATTAAATTATTTTAAATATGATTAATTTTTAATATTAGTGAGATGTAATTTAAAAACAAAATCATATTTAATTAAGAGATGGATTTGATTTTTATTTTTATTTTATAATTAATAAATATGTTTAACTAAAATTGATTAAATTACTTTAGATATGTTGATGATTTTAAATTTTTACTTTTTAATTCAACTTCAATTAAAAGATTATTTAATATTTAAAAAAAATATTAATAAAATTATTTAAATTTATTCTGAGTAATTTAAATAATATTAAAGTTAAACCCCCATGTTAAAGTTACAAATAAGTCCAGGGGTATTTTTGTTTGAAAAATAATCAAAACAGCTTTTGAAGGATATTTTTTAATTTTAATATAAATTTTCAACCGATGTCTACAAATTTGTTAAGAATGCTAACAGTTCTTCAAAAATTTAATTAAATATATGGGGATAAAAATAATTTTATTAAACTTATAACTATATTAGTAAGTTTATATTACAATGTCATGAGTATTTCAAAATAATTTCAAAATTTCCAACTATATTAAAGTTATACAAGTTGATCAATTTCAAAACAATTTGTGTTAATTAAGTGTAGAAAATTTTCAATAAATGCATGTTCAAATTGTCCATATCAATATACTATTAGTACAGAATATTTTAGTTTTTAAAATAAAATTAATTACACATAAAGACAAAAGTGTTTAGAATTTATAAATAATTTTTCTAAAATCTTATTGTTCAAAAAAAATGTCCTAATAAATAATAACAAAGAATAGAATTAAATTTTTAACCTCCATAATAATACGTCATAATTCATCTTGTAATATCAGATAAAACAAATAATGTTTGTATATACTATTTATACACAAAATGGAGGGAGGAGAAAAAATTTGGAGGTAATAAAAAAAATAATAGGGGAATTCATTTTTGGAGGGAAACTTATTTTTTTGAAGGAAATATAAAATGTAGACCAACTAATTCTTAAGAACAACTTGTTCAGGTCCATAAAAGTTAATAATCATTACATTTAATAATATACTTTAAGTTAATACTTTTTTTACACTATATTAGACTGCGAAAGTTATTTTCATTTTAGCAATTTATATAGTAAAATGTACACACAATTAACATATAGATATCTATAAGTTATAAAAATCTTTAACTAGCCAATACAACGATTAAAAAAACGAAATGTAACATTAACAACCCTAACTTTATGGGCCGTTTTCTTTTCATTAAGTATTATGATAAACTAGATTTCTTTCTTTTCTTTTGCTATTCATGTATGTAACCTTTGACTATTTGTTTAAAGGAGTTTTTAGAATTTTTCTAAAAGAATATTGTAATAAATTATAATAAAAAAATTAAATTTTTAAGCACCAAAATTTATAAGTCCAAATTATATGTTATTTAACTATTTTAACTATAATAGAAAGTCATTTAATAATTTAAAAAATTATATGTCAATTCATCATATATTCTAAGATAAAAGAAATTAAGTTTGCTATAAATTATTTATACAAAAAAATGGAGCTAAAATTTAGGGGAATCGAAAAAAATGAAGAGAATTCATTATTATTATTAGATGGAATCAAATTTTTGGAAGAAATAAGTTAAATTATTTTGCCAAACTAATAATAAAAACAATTGTTAACATTTTTAATGGGCCAAATTTTGGAGGAATACAAAGTTGGAGGGAAACAAAATTGCATTGCCATCCATATTCATTAAATAAATTTATACTTATGTATAAAATAAGAATATATGAAATAATGAGAAATGATAAACAATGATAAATTTTTATATGTATAAAATGAGAAATATATGATAAACCTTCTTCAAATTTTATTGAAATTTGTATATATGTAGATAAGTATGAGAAATGAGAAATAATGATAAAGTTATATATGTATAAAATGAGAAATATATGATGAATCTTCTTTAAATTTTATTAAAATTTATATATGTGTGTGCATATATATACTATATATGTATATAAATATGAATAAAAAATTATATTATATATTATAAATATGAAATATTATTTAATTCGGAATGAATAAATATAAAAAAATAGATAAAAATAAAAGTAATTTAAATTTTATTGATAAATTTATATATATATATTATATATATGTGAATAAGTATAAATAGAAAAAGTAAGTATACATGTATGAATAATTAGAAAGAAAAAAGATAAAAATAAAAATATTTAAAATTTTATAGATAAATATATATATATGTATAAAATGAGAATATATGAAATAATGAGAAATGAGAAACAATGATAAATTTATATGTATGTATAAAATGAGAAATATATGAAACAATGGAAGAAGAGAGAAATGAGAATAAAAAAAAAAGAAAAGAAAAGAATGAAAAAAAATAAAAATAAAATAAAACATGATAATAAAAAGTTATTTAAATTGAATTGTATATATATATGAAATGATTGAGGGTAAATTAATCTTTTTATATTAAAATTATGTTAAATGGGCAACAAATGTAGAGGGAGAGGTGTGCGTGGTTTTATAAAACATAAGAAAGTTGTTTTGTATATATATATTTTTTCACATGAGAGTTTGATGCTTATTTCACAAATCACATGGGGGTAAATTGCAACTAGCCCAATAAAATTATTATCATTTCAATGGAGACCTTACTTTTCCTTTTTTTGCTAACGTAGTGTTTGGTTATATTGAAAAAATTACATTTTTGGTTCCATTGAATGGGGGGTTTGCACTTTTGGTACTTAAGTTGACACTTATAGGACCAAAACTCTAAATTTTTTAACAGATTTGGGACAGCACCTCAACTTCGGTTAGTGTTTAGGCAAAACTGTTAAATTAAAAAAAATTAATTACCCAACAGCCCCAAAGATTTAATTTATTTATAAAAATTCCACAAAATTTGAAATACCCAATCAACCTTCATTAAAAAAAATTTAAAAAAATTAATAAAAAAATTTAAAAATATATAACAAAATCCTCATAAAAAAATTAAAAATTTTATATATCAATAAAAAAATATCATATAAATATATATAAAATAAATATCATATAAATATATATATTAACACCCACCCCCCTCCCCAACCCCTCACCGCCAGCCATGGCTAGCGCCAACGACCAGATCTAGCCCAGGCCAACGGCCAGCAACCACTGGCCACTGGCCAGCCATGGCCTGGCCTGGGGGTAGGGGGTGGGGGGAGGGGTTGGTTGGAAGAGGTGGGTGGGGAAGGAGCAAATATATATATGTATATATACATTTTTACTTATTTATTTATTGTTAATTAATAAATTTTAATCAAATTAACTTAAATTGATTTTTTTTACTTATGTTATTTATTTAAAATCATTACATTATTTTTTTTAAAATAATTAAAATATTTATTTATTTAAAATTATTGAAATTATATTGTTAGGATAAAATTTTAGATTTTATTTTTATTTAAATTATTTATTTTAATTAATAAATAAATTTAATTTTTTTATTTAAATATACACACATCAAGGTCTCATAAGGTTCAAACTCTAAATCTCACACATTTTGACTTACTTATTTTTTATTAATTAATAAATTTAATGAAATTAGTTTAAATTAGAGCTTGTTTGTTTATGAATTGGAGCATTTTGTCAAATATTTTAGAAAAATGATTTTGCGAAAGTGGGGTTGGAGAATGTGATGGTTCTTCGTTTGTATTTTGGTTGGTAGGTGGAAAATGAATTGGGAGAAAATTATTTATTTATTTTTATTTTAGAAGGGAACAAGATATATCAATAACTTTTTTAGTGGGTTGGTAGAGTGAAATTGACATTTTAAAATTATTATTGTTAGAATGATATTTTTAGATCTTATTTTTATTTTTAAATTATTTATTTTAGTTAATAAATATTTTTTTATTTAATAAACATATTCAACTTAATCTAATTAAATTATTTTAAATATGATTATTTTTTAATATTAGTGAGATGTAATTTAAAAACAAAATCATATTTAATTAAGAGATGAATTTGATTTTTCTTTTTCTTTTATAATTAATAAATATGTTTAATTAAATTTGTTTAAATTACTTTAGATATGTTGATGATTTTAAATTTTTATTTTTTTAATCCAACTTCAATTAAAAGATTATTTAATATTTAAAAAAAATATTAATAAAATTATTTAAATTTATTCTGAGTAATTTAAATAATATTAAAGTTAAACCCCCATGTTAAAGTTACAAATAAGTCCAGGGGTATTTTTGTCTAAAAAATAATCAAAACAGTTTTTGAAAAATATTTTTGAATTTTAATATAAATTTTCAACCGACGTCTACAAACTTGTTAAGGATGCTAATAGTTCTTCAAATATTTAATTAAATATATAGGGATAAAAAATAATTTATTAAACTTATAACTATATTAGTAAGTTTATATTACAATGTCATGAGTATTTCAAAATAATTTCAAAATTTTCAACTATATTAAAGTTATACAAGTTGATCAATTTCAAAATAATTTGCATTAATTAAGTGTAGAAAATTTTCAATAAATGCATGTTCAAATTGTCCACATCAATATATTATTAGTACAGAATATTTTAATTTTTAAAATGAAATTAATTACACGTAAAGACTAAAGTTTTTAGAATTTATAAATAATTTTTCTAAAATCTTTTTGTTAAAAAACAATGTCCTAATAAATAATAACAAAGAATAGAATTAAATTTTTAACCCCCATAATAATACATCATAATTCATTTTATAATATAAGATAAAACAAATAATTTTTATATATACTATATATACACAAAATGGAGGGAGGAGCAAAACTTTGGAGGGAATAAACAAATAATAGGGGAATTCATTTTTGGAGGAAAACTTATTTTTTGAAGGAAATATAATATGTATACCAACTAATTCTTAAGAACAACTTGCTCAGGTCCATGAAAGTTAATAGTCATTATATTTAGTAAATACTTTAAGTTAATACGTTTTTTACAGTATATTAAACCACGAAAGTTATCTTCATTTTAGCAATTTATATAGTAAAACATACACACAATTAACATATAGATATCTATAAGTTATAAAAACTTTTAACTGGCCAATACAACGATTAAAAAACAAAATGTAACATTAACAACCCTAACTTTATGGGCCGTTTTCTTTTCATTAAGTATTATGGTAAACTAGATTTCTTTCTTTTCTTTTGCTATTCAGGTATGTAACCTTTAACTATTTGTTTAAAGGAGTTTTTAGAATTTTTCTAAAATAATATTGTAATAAATTATAATAAAAAATTAAATTCTTAAGCATCAAAATTTATAAGTCCAAATTATATGTTAGTTAACTATTTTAACTATAATAGAAAGTCACTTAATGATTTAAAAAATTATATGTCAATTCATCATATAATCTAAGATAAAAGAAATTAATTTTTCTATAAATTATTTATACAAAAAAAATGGGGGAGCTAAAACTTAGAGGAATCGAAAAAATGAAGAGAATTCATTATCATTAGAGGGAATCAAATTTTTGGAAGAAATCAAGTTAAATTATTATGTCAAACTAATAATAAAAACAATTGTTAACATTTTTTATGGGCCAAATTTTGGAGGGAATATAAAGTTGGAGGGAAACAAAATTGCATTGCCATCCAAATTCATTAAATAAATTTATATGTATTTATAAAATAAGAATATATGAAATAATGATAAATTTATATATGTGTAAAATGAGAAATATATGATGAATCTTCGTTAAATTTTATTGAAATTTATATATATATGTATATATATACTATATATGTATATAAGTATGAATAAAAAATTATATTATATATATTCTTATAAATATTAAGTATTATTTAATTCAGAATGAATAAATAGAAAGAAATAGATAAAATAAAAGTAATTTAAATTTTATTGATTAATTTATATATATGTATATTATATATATGTGAATAAGTATAAATAGAAAAAATAAGTATACATTTATGAATAATTAGAAAGAAAGAAGATAAAAATAAAAATTATTTAAAATTTTATAGATAAATTTATATATATATGTATAAAATGAGAATATATGAAATAATGATAAATTTATATATATGTATAAAATGAGAAATATATGAAATAATGGAAGAAGAGAGAAATGAGAATAGAAAGAAAAGAAAAGAATGAAAAAAAGAAGTAAAAAAATAAAATATGATATTAAAAAGTTATTTAAATTGAATTGTATATATGCGAAACGATTAAGGGTAAATTAATCTTTTTATATTAAAATTATATTAAATGGGCAACAAATGTAGAGGAGGAGGCGGTGTGCGTGGTTTTATAAAACATAAGGAAGTTATTTTGTGTGTGTATATATATATATTCACAGTAGGGTTTGAAATTAAAACAAATTTTTATATTAAAATTATAATAAATGGGCAACAAATATGGAGGGGGAGGTGGTGTGCGTGGTTTTATAAAACATAAGAAAGTTATTTTGTATATATATATATATATTGACATTAGGGTTTGAAATTAAAACAAATGTTTGAAATAATTATTTTAAATCAAATTAGCAAGTTGGATTGGGTGGATTTGAGTTGGAGAGTTGACCAAATAAAAATTAGGTCGACCCGAACCTAACCTGATACGATTCATGTTGGGTTAATGTTGAACATTTTCATGTTGCCATCAGGTTGGGTTAGGTTATGATTGAGAAAATTAATGTTATACTCCTACTTCAACCCAACTCGAACCCGCACGACCCACCCAAATTGCCACCCCTATATGACACTAATTCATTATAAAATTAGTGAAGCCCAATTAATAAAAAAGTAATTGCTGAAGCCCAATTAATCAACTTTATAGTTTGATGTCAAACCCAATTCTTTACCAAATGACATTAATTAATTTACTGAAAAATCGGTGAACTCATATTAATAAAAGAAAAGTTGCAAAAACACAATTAATCAATTCTTTAAGTTAATGTCAAATCCAATTCATTTTGAAATTCAATTCACTAATTTACTAGAAGAATTATTGAAGCTCAATTAATGAAAAAGAAATTGGTAAAGCCCGATTATCGAATTCTTCAAATTAGTATGAAGCCCAATTTGCCAATTCACTAAAATATTAGTTAAGCCCAATTAGTAAAAAACAAAATAAGTTGGTCAACCCAAAGTAATCAATTATTTGAACTAATGTGAAGCTCAATTAATAAAAAATAAGCTCAGTTCCTTGAAGAAAGCCTAATTCATCATTTACCTCACTTCAAATTTGTTCAAGACCAACTCTTAAAATGAAGCTTAATTCACCACTTAATTTACTATAAATTTGGTCAAATCTATTTCATAAATGAAAACTCCCAATTCATTGAATAATTCACCAAAAAGTTATAAAGCCCAATATTTTAAAGAAATTGGCCCAACTAATAGATTATTCACTTCAAATTTCTTTAAGCTCAATCTTTAAAATAAAACTCAGTTTAGTAATAATTCATTAAAAAAATAGTTAAACCCAATTAACAAATTCTTTACATTATTGTGAAGTCCATTTCTTGAACAAAAACCCAACCCACAGGTATTAGTAAAAATTTAATTTAATATTCATTTATAATTAGTAACGAAAATCATTGTTACCATATGCGTACAATTGATATTTGGAGGGAATGAATTTTGGAGGGAAGTTAATTAAAGTTTAGTAACTAAAAACTTTGTTACAATATATTTTATTTATAACAAATATTTTGTTGTTACAAAAGGTACCAAATTTTGTTACAAATATATCTTCTCATATGACAGAAAATGTTATATGTAACAAAATAACATTTTGCGTAACAAATTATTATTTAGTTACGAACATAAAAAATTTAAGGTAACAAATTTGAGTTAAAGGTAACAAGACTTTTACTTTGTTATTAAAGAAAATGTTATTTGTAACAAAAAATAAATTTTGTTACAATAAATCTAACATATATAACGAATTTTACCTTTGTTACCAAAACTTTTGTAACTTAAAGTACAATTTGTTGTAGTGCATACTGTGCACCAGAATTACATCATCTTAGTCGAAGAGAGCAAAAAGACCATAACTACCCCTACAAGGAGGACTTAGATAACTCTGTGGGGTAGGGTAGAAAGGTAAAATCAACCTCGAGATGGGCAACTATAAATCCCTAGGTCAAAGCTTGAATTCAGGTATGCAATAAACATATATCCAAAAGCTCTTGTATTACAAGTCTTCTCTTAGATTAGCTCAGCACTAGCTTAAGCATCGGAGGGCCATAGCCAAGGGCCTCTTGGCTAGCTTGACGTGTGTTGTGTTGCAAGTCAACCTACCTAGCTCGAAGGATATTCTCGACCTCATGAGATTAAGCTTCATCATAACTAATCACTTTATCAATTAATCTCTATTAATTGAAGAGTGACCAATCTCTATAGCCGATGTCAAACACAAGCCTATAGAGCCCAACCAATTGGATAAATTAATTGAGGGTGAACGATTACCACTTACGATTGCCGTGTAAATACGGTTTTTCTATTTCCCGAAAAAGGCCTAGGACAAAATATTTGTCGGCTCCCTAATAACCACGATAACTATGTATCTATTCTTCATGTTTGATTCCTCATTATGACCTCAACTTTGGAAAACTCCTTTTCCAATTTGTCATATTGCATTGCGCAAGGATTTATTGGAATCGATCATCTTAGAATACATAGGAGATCAACCCGTTCTTCATAGACGGGTGAAACGAATCCCATCTTGGAACTCACCAACCTCCATACTTAGATAGCTCGTACCTAACCTAAGCCTTGGGCGACCCATTACGTGGTTGGAGCAAAATTAAAGTACAAGGACTTAAACACAAATTCACTTTGGAACCTCAAGTCAAGGGACTAATTATACATCCTATTGTAAGATAGAAAACTTACCACTACCGATGTGCCACTATGGATACCTTGTAGATTCTCTAAGCAGGCCTTCAATGAACTTGTTCTCTAACAAGCACCTACTAACATACGTCAATGTCTAACATAGATTGCCCATGAAACAGAACAATATCCAACTCCTTGGAATATGCATCGTTAGTTCTAGTCTATCCAAATCTTAGATACTTTGTCTCATAAGATTCTATGGCTTGAAATGTTTAAAATCATGACCATAGAGACTTTTTTTATGATCACCATCATATGCGTGACCAAGTCTCATAATCTTATATGATTTAAGGGTTTCAACCAAATGCATGTAAAGAAATCATAAATGCATAAGATGAAAATGATCATTTAATAAAATATCATTCAATCAAAACTGTTACATGGAATAGTTCTACATGCCAATCTAATTGGCATGTGGGGTATTATTCCAACACGAACATTGTGAATTCTTGAAAAAATTTCAATTTTGTATTGTGTATTTTATTAAAAATATATTAAAAATTAAAATTTCTTTTATATAAATTAAAATAATATATAAATTATATTTTCAATTATAATTATTTGAATTTATGCATAGCATGAAGCATATGCTAGTTTAATTTATATTAAAAAATTGAAGTGCTCAATTTATAGTTTGGAGTCCTTTTTTCACCCTCGATTGTTCTTACAAAACCATTAATTACCCCTTGCCCAAGAACGGTAAAAGAATTGCGGCTATGATTGCTTGTGAGGCAATGCCTCAATTTTATGTTTTTCAGATTTTGAGATTGTTTTGGTATTTTAAAGATATGAGATTGGGAAATAAAGTTGTGATTGGTTATGAGATAAAGTGTAATGATTACAGTGATGTGATGGATTGATGTAATGTGAGGTGTGAGATTGTTTTTAGATATGTTTTATAAATTTATTTGAGATAATGAAATTATTTTATGAGTTTTGGTTTTTGGGTTTGTTTGGGATTGGGAATATTTTTTAAAAATTAAAATAATAGATAAATTTAATAAATGTATGTAATAAATTATATTTATTTTATGAATTATTTAAAAAATACAAATTTAATAATGGGTTGTGATTGGGTTTTTTTAGTACTAATTAATGAAAATTAAATTCCAACTAGAAAAACAACATTTTTTTTTACAATCATGCTTTATATTTTAAAAATTCCATATTAATTAGATTAGTTAGAGTTTTGGTTTCTGTCTTTTTATTTATTCATAAAATAAAAAAAAAATATGTATCACATAATTTTGTCATTTTGTGTTTTTTCCATTTTGTATTTTTTCCCGCAAATTATGTTTGATGAATCTAGAAAAAGAAAAACTTGTATTATTATAAAAAACTAAATTTTTTCGCCAATTTTTTTTTGTTCAATTTTTTTCCATCACTTAGTTTAGAATAATTTTAAGAAAAATAGAATACGTGGTGTAATTTTAAAATTTTAATTTGAAAATAAAATTTTCAAAAATAACAATTAAAAAATGTAATGAAATATATACTTTAAAAAAATGCAGAAAAATAAATTTTACGTGAATAAAAAAATCAAATCCGGTTACAATTTAATGATAAGTTCGAAAAAATTAGGTTTAAAGTTTAATCAGTAAAATATAACATATTTATTTTCATGTAACTTATTTTTTTTATACACATTTTACTTTGTCAATCAGTAAACTGTAATAAGTTATATTTGTATAATACTTTAGATTTGTATTTTTGTGTAATTAAATTTTAGTTAGAATTGTATCATAATATGTTAGGTATTAAAATTAATTTCAAATAATTTCATTACAATTATTTATTTAGAATCTTGTTTATTATTTTAAATTTTGTATAATGGTTTTACATTTTTTATTGAATTTGTTTTTAGTTGAATTTGTTTAATTAATTTACTGTAAGACTTAATCATTCAATTACATTCAAGTTATCAGTGTTCGAAAAATCGGACTGTTTATTGAATCAGAAAATTTACCGATTCTTGGTTCACTGGTTCAATCATTGGTCAGATCGTAATTGAATTGTAATTGAACCGCGACATTATAATTACGCAATATATATATTTATATTATAATATACTTAAAAATTAATAAAATGTCAAAATATAAAACCTGAAGAGGTTAAATGATATTGTCTAACTTCATAATCCAAATTTTACAATTCATATTATAAATGATTACCACAGTTTAAATATCTCAAATCTAAAGCAAGGCTTTTTCTTGTATACAATTTTTTAAAACTTTTAGATAGCTTATGGAGGTGTACCTTAGCCTTAAAACTTTGTACTTAAAAAAAAAAATTAAAAAAAATATTAATTTATTAAAAATTAAATGAAAAAAACCGCTCTGGTTCAATTGAACCGTGAGCGGTTCACCATTTCAGATTGTCCAAGCACAAGTCTGAACGGTTTTAACAAAATAAGGCATTTTTTTTTTTGGTTTTTTTGGTTTTATGAGAAAAATGGAGCAGTTTGATGGCCAGTCGACGGTTCGATTTTTTAAACCATGGCTATAATTTAGGGGTGTAAACGGATCGGATATACTATTTTCATATTCGTATCCATTTAACTTTTTGAATATTCGAATACGGATATGGATTTGATGAATATTTAAAAATGATATCCAAATTCGTATTCATAAGATATTGATTGGATTCAGATATATTCGTATTCGATTATAATTATTCAGATGCATTCATATTTTATTAAACTTATCCGTATTCGAATTATTATTTTATATTCATATTCGATGATAATTATTTAGATATTCATTTACGAATATCCAAGTACGTGAATTTATGAACCCATAATAAATACATATTTTAATTAATAGAAGGAATTATATAATTTCATTAAAACGAAAGCAATCAAACAAATAGAATAATTTCTAATTAATAATTGACTTTATAATCGATTATTAGTACTTCTTAATAATAATAATAATAATAATAATAATAATAATAATAATTATTATTATTATTATTATTATTATTATTATTATTATTATAAAGTCAACCAACAATAATTATGTTAATTAACTTTATTATTCAATTTTTTCTCTATATTACAATAATTTTTTAAATTTATTCTTTTTTCTTCCCAATTCTTCAATTATAATTTATATATATACATATATGGATTATGAGATTTTTATTAAAAAATAAAAATAATATATTATTTAATAAATATATATTCGAATCGAATATTAAATGGATCGAATATGTATTTTCCATATCCATATCTATTTATAATAAGATATCTACTAATCGAATACGGATAATATCCACTTTAAATTGATGCGGATAAATTTTGTGTAAATGAATATGAATGCGAATGGTAAATGAATTTTCAAATATTTATTTACAGCTTTAGGCCTATAATTATTTATTACGAATGAAAGAGACAGAGAGAAATGGGAATAGGGAGAGAGCAACGGAGACAAAATTTTGAGGTCCTTAGACGCAGGACTACTTTACATTCAAACACATATTTCACTTTTTTCCATGTCTAAGTCAAAATTGGAGTTTGTCCAACAACCGAGCCCAGCCTGCGTTTTTCCTAATCTTTCGTTCCCCTGGAAAATTAGAAAATATTGAAAATTCTTAGACTTCGTACTTGACTCTTTTGTACTCTTTTTCCGCCAAGCCCAAAACCCCTTAAGCCCTTTTTTCCTATTCACCGTTTTCTGTGCCACAGAGCAGATGAATGAAAGAAATGGAGAACCCAATAACAGAGAACTGTATGCTCTGCTTCACATATCGCCGGAAGCGTCTGATGAAGAAATCAGAAGGGCTTATCGCCAATGGGCTCAAGTTTATCATCCTGATAAATACCAATCTTCGCAAGTACAAAAGCCTTAAATCCTTTTTTACTTAATTGTTTCTTACAAATTTCAATTCTTTGTTATAGTTCACAGATTCTTTTTTGTGGAACTTATAGTTCACAAATTTCAATCAATCCTTTTTCGACTGATATGTTATACTAGTTTCTGCAATATATTCTTTGATGGTGAGGTTTTTCCTCCCAAATAATGTTCTGTGTCTTTTGGTTTATTAATTTAATTGTGTGAACTGTATGTTGTGGTTATATGGTGTGTGTTCATTTTGGTCGTCCTCTTTTTTTTTTCTTTTTTAAGAGGTGAGCATGAGAATTGGTATCATATTTTTCTCATCATATATTAATGCTGGATATACTTGTGGTTGATAGAAAGATGGTCTCTGTGTGTTATGTACCATGGAGTTAGTTGATGTTCACTGTCAAGAACGAAATTCAGTTGTTCTTGTTGTTGGCTTATTTGAGAAATTTGATATTTGGTGACAAGGATAGATTAAGACTCTTGAGGCCCCATTCTTCTCCTTGGCATCAAGGTGCAAGAAGAGGTGCGAGCATTATGCGAGGTGCATAAATGCATGCTTTTCAACACATGTTGCTAATAATAAATATAAGATCATAAGAGATGAACTTCATGAAATTAGCACTTAGAAACAAGAACCTTTAATTAGTTTCAGCATTAAATTTACAAAAAAAATTGCTTGATTTCAGCAAATTTATAGCATGTTGCGAAACTTTTTAGCAAGTTATTATTAATTCAAAAATTCCATACACTTTACAACTTAATTAAAGAATAACCATAGTTTCCATAACTTGATTACTGGATATTTAAATAAATTAGTCGATCTGTTTTGCGTGTCACAGGAATTTTTAAATGATAATTATTTTGAGCCAAAAGAAAAATAATAATGAAGGAAATAAAGAAGAAAAATGAAAAAAGAAGAGGAGGAAGGTGAAGAATAGTCTTTTCAATCCTTCTGGTGCAGAAATCCTTTAAACTATCCTGGCACTTGACGTCATAATAGTTACCAAGGTGGACCTCAACTGTGCCCATTTTAGAGTTCTTAATCTATGATCTTTTAGTTATTCAGAGCCAGGGAAGCTTGTATATCTTCACATCTTGTGTTTCTAGAAGTTCTTGGGAAAAATGTTTTCCAAGGGTTTCAAGACCCTTTTTTTAATAGATTTAGTTGTTTGGTTTTTGAACCTAATTATTTGCATAATTGGGAAAAATTATCTCACTGGATGTAGGAAGTTTGAAGTCTAATTCAAGCATTGTGATTTTTACAATTTAAAGCCAGAGATAAGTATTTGCATTGTCCAGAAATTTTCGTTTGCTTTGGCTTGTCTGATGCAATTCACACCCCTGATAGAGATGTCTTTGGATTCTAGATGTGATGCTCAAAGTTCTCTCTGTAATTTTTTTAGCAAGTTAGGCTTTTCCCTTGCCCTTGGAAATAGCTTCTTTTATTACCAGTGGCTAAAATCATCAAATTTTAAGATACTTCTTCCCTAGAATCTAAATTTAAATAATAGTTGTTAAATGACCAATGCCCACCAAGGCACAAAGTCCTTTTGCGGCTTATGCAGTTGAGATGTAGGATGTCTGTCTCATTTAAGTGAATCACAAAAAACATGCTTTTGACATATTAACAATGCGGGAGAGATGTCATTAATTTAGCATTAAGATATAACAAAATTCAAGATGACAAATAAGGTAGCTTAGTTTGATTGTTTATTTAGGCTCATTGATATTCTTAAAACCACCAATAGTTTCACTTGAGACATTGAGAAAAGATGTGGTGTGGACAAGTCCATATTGGTAACATGTATGAAAAAAATTGGGTGGCTAGGATCTTGATATAGACAAAGCAAGAGGTGGCAATCTATACAAACAATAGAAAATAAATTTCTTGAAGAAACCCTTTTTTTTTTGCACCTTGTACCTTGATAAACAAGCCAAAATTGCATGCCATATTGAAGAAAGTGCCTTAATGGAAAAATTCACAGATTCCATGGCTCACCAACTTTAAGCACACACCTTTGCCATCATCAGTCACGCCCTACACCACCAAAAAGTATTCAACGTTGTCCAGGAATGGTGATCTCATGTCTTGTTCACTGAATAACACAACAGAGACAGAATATTATTTTTTTATGTATCTACCAATTACTTTTACCTTTGGAAAACTCAGCAAGATGGAGAATCCCTCAATGTTAGTCCAAATTGCATGGTCCACTATGTTATGCTAATCAAGTTCTGCAACTTGTTCCGTTTGGCTTAAAACAGCATCGCAGACTTGCTCTTGTCAATTTGACTAATTTTCTGACTCATAGTCTCTCAGTGATTCTACCTGGCACTATGTTCAAGCAAGACCTCTTCTGTCCCTGTAACGTTTCCATGCTTGCACATAGTGGGTTCTATTCCACGGATTTCGTATTGTTTCCTACAAGTCTTCATGTTTTACAGACTCTTATTTCATTTTATTTTCCGGTTTGGTTTATGAGGAGGAGCTGTTTGAACTGTGTGAGTTGTATAATACATAATATCTTGTTTAACCCTGTTCAGTTGAAGGAAATTGCGACAGAGAATTTTCAACGAGTTTGTGAAGCTTATGAGATTTTAACAGATGAAAACAAAAGGATGATATATGATATCTACGGTATGGAGGGACTAACTTCTGGTCTGGAGCTTGGCCCTAAACTGAACAAAGTTGAAGAGATCAAAGAAGAACTTGAGAGATTGCGGCACCGGAGAGAACAAGATAAGGTCTCAGCACATATCCAATCTTCTGGTTCAATTTTGGCAAATTTGTCGTGGCCTGATTTTTTAGATGGTGATGGCATTATGAGAGGGTATGACCTTCCTTCATTAAATTCTTTCAGTCTCTCAATTTGATTTGACATGATGTTTTGTGGTGTATACTTTCTATGAACTTTTACAGATATAGGTAACACAGGTACTTCATGAAGCCGTAGCACAAAGCTTTTCACCATATAAATTTTATGCCTTCTTCATGACTGAATCTGTAAATTGGGCATCTGTGAGTGGTTGATTTTCCCTTGCTAAGTTCTCAGCCTGCCTCACATTTGGATGTGATAGCATAACCTTTGCTGCCCTCTTTCTCTTTTTTCTGAAAACTTATACTCTTTTCTTGTTTGGGTTATGATATCCAAAACCTTACGTTGCAGCATTCTGTCAATTTCCTTGTTGTGTAAAATTTGCTTTAAAATTAGATGTGAATTCAACCCCATGTTTGATATCATGTTGGTCCTAGTGACAAAAGGGGAGTGACCTTTGCAAGGCAACCAGAGTTTCTACAACTCTTTTCCCCTGCTGTCCACCTTATTGCTAATGTTCATGCTGAATGTCAGGATGGGTATGGCCAGTGAAGTTCAATCTCGAATATCAAAGCGCACTTCTCTAGCTATTGGGGGGAATTTGGCCGTTAATGCAAATTCCGGTGGCGGTGCTGCAACGGCAATTCTCAGGCATCATATTTCTCCAGTTTCATCTGTAGAGTTCATGGGTTCTATTGGCTTGCAGTCATTAATAGGAATCCAAACTTCACGGTAGGATGTTGGTCTTTGTAAAATAAGGTAATTTGTACACTTCAAGTTAGATGCCTTCAGTCACTTATTTTTGTATTCTGCTCACAGCCAATTGTCTGTTCACTCTACTGGAATAATGGGCCTTACCATGTCTTTGAGAGATGGCTCAATTAATCTTTCAAACACTTGGAGCCGTCAACTCTCTGATACAACAAATGGAAACGTAAGCTTTTTCTGGAAGAAATTTGTTCTTTCCTGCATATGATGACTATTATGTAGCAGCTGCCATGTTTACATGCTTTTTTGGACATGTTGCATGACAAGAAATTATATATTTAGAATCTGTATTGATTTTTGTAAAGTTATGGTGGACCAGTTCTACATTAGATGGATTGCCAAATCATATGGGAACTATTTTGAGTTTAATATGTATAATGTCTCTTCCTTTCTGTCTGATAATTAGTATCTGCTGTTTTTCACCTTACAGATACAACTTTCTTTGGGTCCAGAGTCATCTATAGGTGTTGGCTGGAGAAAGAAAGAGCAAAAAAAGTCTGCTGCAGGAGAGATTAAGGTAGTCTTCTTTGGTATTTCAACTATTTTTGGTTCTACTACACTTTATTTATTCATTTACCTAATGCAATTCTCTTCTTCAATAGAAAAGTTGGGGGTTATTGGCATCCACTTCCAGAGGTTTTGATCTTTGGCAAAGACATTTTCTCTAGCAATAATTGGTCAAAGATTATAATAAGAATTTATTTGAAGACCAAAATACCCCTATTATACTTATGAAAGATGGCACACCTTTTGAAACACTAATTGGTGATCATATTTCCAAACTCAATCTTTTTTTAAGCGAAAAATGATTGCAACCCAATTTTAAATTTCAAATTAACTTCAATGGTATAAAAAGTATATATTGATTTTTATACACAAAATCATGATTATAAATGGTTCACAAGTTTTCAAATGCACAATTTTCTAAATGCAATGAAAGACCTAAGTTTAATTACAAAGACTAATAAATCCAATAAAAATCAAACCGAGAAATTTTTAAATGCATTACGTTTTCATATATAAATAATATGTCTTTTATACATCATTCAACTTATATTATTTTACATCTCGCTAGTCTTCATAATTTCTATGTGATCTTGCAATTGGTTTTTTTCAGAACTACGCATTTTAAACCCTGGCTTAAGGTTTCCAAAACTATGTACGTGTTTCATACATATAAATGCACTTGCGTGTTTTCTGGAAAATATTTTGGGAGAATGGGTTTTTGAGAAAAAATTTGGAGATTGTGTCAAGCGTTTTTTTGTGTTTTGGAAAAATAAGGAAAATGAATTGAGAATGAATTGTTTGTTCTTTTGTGTTTTGGAGGGAGACAAACTTTACTGTAGATGTCAAATCAATTAATTTTTTGTTGGATTTGTAGAATAAAAGTGATTTTTTTATTGTGTGTGTGTATATTTATAGTTGGATATGTGTGTGTATATATATGTAGGTTGTGATTGATATATGATTGTAATAAAATGATGTGTAATTAGTTTAATTCGTGATTTATTTTAAAATTTATATTTTTATAAATTTAACATTAGTAAATGATGTATTATTTGGAAAACAATGTTTAATAATAAATGTTAATTATTTACGAAATCATAATTATATCTTAAATATAAAAAATCGACTTACATCGTAATTTTTAATATCGGCTTATATAAAAAAATTAATTATTGTACATTAATTATAAACTAATTAATTACTGTTTATTAAATAAGCTATAATTGTTTAACTATTTATTATTTATGATTTATGTATAAATAAACTTATTTATTGATTTAAATAAAATAATTTATTTAATAATTTATATATATATAATAGTTAATAACAATTCATCAAATTAAATAAATAAATAATTTTATATTATATGAAATTAAGTCATCTTAAATTATTTATTAAATAAATAAATATAATATTAAATTATACGTGAAATAAAAAACATAATTAATATATAAATAGCAAGTTAATTAAATAATTAAATAAATTAATTTAATTAATTAATTTAATATGTTATTTAATTACTGTAACTCATTGTTTGATTATACATTATTTAGTAAGAATCAAATAATTTTTACTTAAATTTAATTAATTTTCTCGACAATTACTTTAATTATATTAATATTTATTTATTAAACATAATAGATTATTAAATAAGTATTACACTATAATTAAATTTTTTATTATAATTTTAAATAAATGTGAAGATTAATATTTAATGAAGATTATTTTTTTGAAGAAGATTAATTTATTTATTATATCAAATGAAAACATCTTAAGTTTAAATATTAAATATAACTAAAATATTATTTAATTAATAAGTAATTTAATTAATTTCATACGTTATTTAGTAAATAAATTATTTAGTAATAATATAAATAATATTTAATTAAATTTAATTAATTTTTAGACAATTAATTTAATTAATTTTTCGACAATTAATTTAATTAAGTTTGTAGACATGACTTTTCGAATTTTATAACTAGTAAAATTTTAATATTTTTATATATGTATGTATGTATGTATGTATGTGTGTGTCTATATATATATATATATTTATGAATAAGTGAAGTAAGAGGAAGATAAATGAATGAGTGATGTGAAAAGTAGAGTAAGAAAATGAGGGAATAGGTATGATTTGTAGGGTGTAAGATATTTTGAGATTGTTTTGGGAGGGGTTTTTTGGGTAAATTTTTTTTGTATTTTGAGGGAATGATTGGAGAATGTGTACATTTTTTGTATTTGTTCTGGGAGTTGGAAAATATTCTGGGAAAATGCTAAAGAACATAGCCTAAGTTTTTTCATAATTAGTATGATTGTTTTCTCATATTATAAAATTTAGTATATTCTTCTTAGTTATTGAACTGGGTAAAAATTTAATTTGATGTCATTTCTATTTTAGAATATTCATTTTAAAAACTTTAAATTTTGAAATTAATTATCTTACATAAAAGTTGACCAATATTATTGATATGGTTGAAGATTAAATTAAAATTTTGATCTCTTATTTCTCCTTTAGGACTGCATAATAATTTGTCGTGTAAATTTAGGTACTATGTGTATAATTGAAGTGACTTTCAAAGTCTGGATTTTGGTTTTTCACTTTCTACATTTGTATTTTGAAGAATGGCTCAAGATTGAGTTTTTGGATATGATGGATTATTTTCATGTATATTAGTTGAAGGCGTTTTGGTCCTTCAGTATAAGTTCTGTTTGGAATCTTTGACCTGAATTAGATGAGGTCTTTGCCAAAGATCCATACCTCGGGGAAGTGGATGGGAATAACCTTAGATGTTGGGTTAATAGACATTTGAGTTCAAAATTACATGGTTGCTAATTGCTTATGAGTAGGGGCATTTGCTTTACATCTAAGTCATTGATAAAATTGTTGGGCCCTGTCACTCGCATGAGGGCACATTGATTAATTACTAGAGCTTCTGTAATGTTTTATCTGTCACTTTGTTATCATGGAAGAAGTTATCTATGATCAAGTGATTGTGCAAAGTGCTTTGGCTCTCTGCTTGTGAGACATTTTGCTTCAGAACTGTTTCATCATTTGGGTGCATATTTTGCTTCAAATCATTGAAAATGCTATTTCCTGCCCCTTTCTATTTTTGTTTGTCTGAATCCTATCTTCTATGACATTATTATCAATGACAACATATTTTTGTTTTCAGTTCTAATTTTAGCACCATTTGATTGTCTTTGCCACCCTGTTGTAGATTGGCACAAGCTCATTTGGTGCAACTGCTCATTACACTCATAGCTTTTCCTCTAAATCACATGGACGCATTGCTGGCACAGTTGGAAGGTGCGTCTTTCTTTTTGTGGTTTTCGTGTTTTCTCAACAAATTGCGCATTTGTTTTGTTATTTGTATGATTGATAGGCAACCCATCCCGGGCTAGGAACCTATTGCTGAACTACTAGGTTTATATATATTTGAGTGTAGCACTGTAGCTTAATATTGAAATTACACTGTCTTTTTCTTTGATAAAGTCAATGACCTTTTAATTGATTAGGTTAAATACCAAAAACTCCCGAGGTTTGGTGACTTTGGTTCGGTTACAAAAAATTCCACGAACCTTTCAGAATTACAAATGCCCACACATTTTAGGAGCAGTTATGGAAACTGTTGACGTCAGATGAAAAATAATCTGAAAACATGTTTTTGCCCTGAGGCTGCTGTTTGGAAAATGTTTTGAGACAAAAATGTCCTTTTGGATCTATTTGTAATGGGATTTTATTTTTTGTACAAATTTTATCCATAGGTATGAACCAGAAAGAAAAAAAAAAAGGAAAAGATTTTGACAAACAACTCCTTTTATAATTTCTTACATTTATAAAATTTCAAACAAAATTTTCAATAAAGTAAAAAACATAAATAATAACAACTATTACACTAAAAATACGAACTCATTATAATTTAAGTTACTTAGCAGGAATTTAGTAAGTGTTTTAATTTTTTTGGAATCATGAACTTAATGAGATGGTTAAAGTATTAATAAATTTCGTGGTATGAATAATTTCTTCAAATTAAACCTAAACCCAAAAAAAAAAAGGAAAATAATTACAAAATTCAATTTTAAAACATAGTTTAACTAATTTATTTGAATTTACTTCTTAAATAACCAATAAAATGCTTACAAAATTAAAAAAAAAATGAAAACAAAATTAAAAAAATCATTTCATCTTCCTCACCATCCCTACCAAGCATCTCCTTACCCCTTACAACCAACCCCTCATTGGACCATCACTCACCTGCGGTGCCATCCCAAAGGTCGGCCACCATTAAAGCCCCCAAGTGGACACCTTTCGTCACCCATCTTAGGTCCACATTAACCGCACTTCTCAAAGGCTCCTCTGTCCCAGAAGCTGGGATTGCTTTGAAGCTCTTGAGGAAGTTATCTTCAAGAATGAATTACCTTTTACATTAATATTACAACTTGAAATGATTGTAATGAGTTACGCAAAGCCACCCCTCCATTTTCCCTTCACTTCCTGCATTTCCCATATTCCCTAGGTTCCTGGGAAAAGTGAAAACAAATGAAAAAGTCCTGATTTTTGTTTGATTTTTCTTTATTATTCAAAAGCCCATTTCAAGAATCTCTTAGGATTGTTCTTCTACCACAAGTATGTGCACATAAATGTAAAAATATGCATGTCTTAGAAAAAGAAGTGAATTTATGGGAAGCTGAGAAGAGACTGATGATATCCTCCATGATAAAATGTGCGTGCTGGCCCGAAATTAATGTGAAGCCTGCATCTGTAGCATAATTAGCCTGTACTGGAATCTTGTCCTGTAAGGGTGCGATTTAAATAATCGCACCCTGTGCATTACACTTCGACCAAATTCCAATGTCCACTTAATCCTCATGACCTGAGAGTAATTTCCATCTATACCTGCAGATGAGGATAAATTGAAGATCATTTCATAGTCGCTCCCACTGATCACCTCTCCCTCCCTCGCTGCCACAACCACTCCCAACTGGCCAACAGTGTGCCATCCCACCATCCCAATTAATTAAATCCAGCTTAGCGTGGCCGCCACCCAAACTGCCATAGGCCAAATAGCAGAAAAACCACGTCCCCAACCAAACCGCACTATCCCCACCCATAGACCCTAAGCAATTCCTCTATGCCACCACCCAACGTTTGCCCCCTATCTATCCAGCAACTCGCCTGGTCTAGAGCTCTATAGATTCTTTTTACTGGACAAAGATCAATGTGGGTGGCAGGGGAACCATTAGGAGTGGGGGGTGGGGAAGAAGAAGAAAAACAAAAGAGGGAAGAAAAAGATAATTAGTGAAAAGAAAAAGATGAATCAACACTATCCTTCTTCCTGTGTTAGATGGGTTTCTAACATAGAAGCAAGGGTTTACTATTTAGAAGTGTTGGAAAGAAAAATACTTTTTAGTCCTGTTGGAGGGTAAAAGGCATGCATTGGAGGCAATTAGTAATTTCAGGTGTTAATATCACATATCAAACACTCATAATGAGATTGTAAAAAATTATTGCGGCAAGTAAATATATCAATCTCAATCTCAATCTAATATTTTCATATTCAAATCTCCACTACTATTAATATCAGTTATCAGACGTGGCCCAGAAAAATGTTTTAAGAAAGTATAGAGTAAAAGCAAATGACAAGTTTATTAACCAGATGATATTATTCGTAGAGAAGCTATTTATTAATTGCTCACAAATCATAAGGTGCTGATAGTCCTATTTACACCAAGAGTTGTATTAGATACTCAACATAGTGGTCGCTAAAAAGATGTACTAAACTAAAAACATTCCTAATCTTATTCTTTAGGGGAAGTTACTCGTGCAAAGGAAGAGCACCTGAGAAAAGCCTCTTTAGGCATTGGCAAAATGTCTTCCCATTAAATGTTTCTGGTTTCTAATACTATTGATTATATAAAAGCTGAAAGGAGCCCACTTATTGCCTTTTGCTTAAATAAGCAAGATAGAGATATATATGCATTCTGGCAGGCAGCAATAAGCCACTGCTCATGGAAAATGTCCCTCTCTTTGTCCCCTAACCATCCCAACGCCCCCCACCCCCCACCCCCGGCGGCAGCCCCAGCACACAAAGGAGATGTCCCCATCCATGCATGCACATGCACTTGTTTGCTTGCCACAAACAGCCACGTCTCACCTAGCCAAAGCTCATGACAATTGTGCAAGTTGTGCAACAAGCCCCAAATTGTATGCGTCATCACAGTGTCCACACATGCATGCACACACACTTGTTTGCTTGCCACAAACAGCCACACCTAGCCAAAGCTCATGACAATTGTACAAGTTGTGCAACTTTCCCCAAATTGTATGTATCATCACAGTGTCCACATCTGTGTGTAATCACCTAACTTCTAAGTTTAGGAATCAAATTAATGCTTAGTTATTGTACCTTTTTGCAGTCTTTCGGGGGTCAGTACTAAGGCATGGGACACAATCCTTAATATTAGTGGTCTGATAAGCCCAGAAAATGTTAGCAGTTGCATATTTTCAGGATGATATGCTTATTTTGTTGTTAGGTAATGAAAGGATACCATACGAGATGTTTATTAGATAGCAAGTCGCTGCTAGACTATTGAAATACTCAAAAAGTGGAGAGCATTTTTGTGGTTATGCTTTCCTAAATTTGATTTGTGACGTGCTCTACATTTTTGCAGCGGTACACTTGCACTTGACATTGGGGGTGGAAGAAAGATATCTAAGTTCAGCACCGTTCGGATGTCATATTCCATTGGAATTCAGGTAAGCAAATGCAATTATAGCATAAGCAATCTTCAGTAAACTGTGTAGTTTTTATTGTTGTTTTATTTTATTTTTTCTATTTGTTATTTTTCTTCTTCTCTAAATGTCAGTCATATAGTCGACAGATGTTAGAAAAAATGCTGAATTGCTTTGGTGACTAAAACTTTCATATCCTCGTATTAATATCCTTTTTCGCAGTTTCTGAAAAATGTATGGCCAACAATATGGGGTTTTCACTTGAGATGCTAGAAAAGTATGCAGGAGTGCTGTGGCAATTAAAAACTTGCTGTATTCCTGTGCTTGCATCCTTCTAATAGTATTTTTATTTTGCATCAATTGGTTTATGACCTTTTCTCATACTGATTTTTGTGTTATCCCTCACTCTTTAACTTTGTAATTTATAGGGACTGATTTGGAAATTTGAATTGCATCGAGGGGGGCAAAAGTTAGTTGTTCCTGTAAGTACATTCTCAAACACACTGTATGGATCCTATTAATCACTCAAATGCATATCTTGTTACCAAATTTGTTGGTCTCATGCAATCAATCTTGGTTCAAGATCCAGTTGTTTTGGTGGCCGACCAAATTTTCTGCTCCTTCATTTTTATATACTCTAAACTGTTTGACATGTTACTAATATGTGAATTCAATTAGTGAATATAGCATAATGAGAGGAATTCTAAGTACTAATAATGGATATATGCAAAAGCCTATGGACAAAAATATTCAGGAGAGAAGTGTGATTTCTGTTATATTTTGATCAGAGTTTCAAGTATGCTTTATTTCCTTTTCTCAGATCAATAAATAGGAGGCAATTCAACTTGTATTCCTACTTGATACAGCAATGATGTAATAATGATTCTCTAAGAACAATGTGAACAATGTGACCTATAAATTTGTTATATCTTTCAGAATTCTTTCTATCATTATGCTGATGTACTTATAAATTGCTTACTGCAGATACTGCTGTCTAATCGTCTGAATCCAGTTTTTGCAACTGCAGCATTCATTATTCCAGTATCACTTTATTTTACTCTCAAGGTTCGCTTTTCAGTCTCTGAAATAATTTGTTTGCTGGACTGGACTTCTGTTAGAATTTGCAGCATTTCCCTTTGTTTATTAAGTTGTCTTTTGGCTATTGAATGCAATGTTTAAATGAGATCCTTGCAAAAATGGTAGATCTCCTGGGCTAATGGTTTGGTTGATATTCCCATGCTTTAAATTTGCCTTTGCAATATCCAAATGTAAATTTTGTAACTGGCAAGCAGATGGTAAAGATACTCTGGGGTTCTTCCAACTTTTAACGCCTATTCATTTTAAAAAGTCTAATTATTACATATCCATAAAAAGAAACTGGCTTTCAAAATAGATTTTGTTTACTAAGGCCATTACAATGTGCTATCTTTGGCATTATGCCGTGCCTTCAGCAAATTGAATATTTGCAATTAAGAGACGTTGACCATTAGCTCACAAACTTTAGAATTGTGTCATCATCCATATTGAGAAAGATCATCTAGCTAAGTGATGTGTTTCTTGATCTTTTGCAATGTTGGAATTTTAGAATATCAATATTGTCCTGAAGACGCTTTGAGGCGTTATTGCTTACTGTTGCTCTGAACTTAAAAATATTATGATGATGACCAGTTGATTAGTCAATGCTAGCTGTTGCATTAATTTTCTTGTCCTTTTGTTCTGTTGAATTTTGAGTCTGATTGCCTTGATCATAAATACTTTGGGGCTTCTGTATTGGTTATTTTAGTATACCTGGATGTTCTTAATACATGGTGGTTCCATTCCCTGTACTTTCAGAACTATGTTTTCAAACCTTATTATCTTAGACGGGAGAAGCACAAGGCTTTGGAGAACATTGAAAAGACTCAAAGCCAGGTATATTATTGTGGTGTTACTGGCTTGTGCATTTGTTGATTACCTGTGGTGCTTTAACTTAACAGCTCCCGCTGTCCTTTCTTTTAAACTTGTCCTATTTTGTCTGCCAAGAATCTGCATGGAATGAAATTTTAAGTCTAACCTCATAGAAGATAGTCTGGCTTTCCAGTCTGGCTTTCCAGTGTTAAAGTTGTTATGCAAAAGGTTGTCTTGCATGCTCTTCCATCAGCTTTCATGTTTTTCCTACCATAATGCTCCTTTCTAATCTTGCTCGGGTCATGCGATGATTGATTGTTGTCATATGAAAATATATTTCCCTCTTGCATTCTCTCTTAATTTAGTCAGTGCTGGTTTTTTATCTAGATACAGTGAAGAAGTTAGGAATTTTTGATAGTAAGAAGTAAGAGCTATTTGATTGACCATTGCTTGGTACTTATGTAAAGCTTTCTACATCATGTTACATAAATTTACCTTTTTTAGATTTCTTTTTTTATTAGGTGCTGGATAGTGCTCCATTTGTTGTTATCAGTACTTTGTAGTCCACTTCAACTTCCTTGCTTAGTGCACAGAAAGAGCGCGCCGATAATAGTGACAGTGGAATATGCATGATAGTAGACTTCCCCCCCAACACACACACAAAAAATAAAGAAAAAGGAAAAGAAAATCAACTGCTGTACTGATTTTGTTGAAAACTTTTTTGGATTAACTATGAACTAACATATGTTAAAATGAAAGACAAAATTCACATTATTGAAGTTTCAGAATGCTTACTTGAGTGGACACAAGGTAAGCTATAAGCCGAGCAATAGTCAGCCAAAAAATGAATGGCTAAGTCTGAAACCTGGTTTCACAGGATATGCAGGTATCGTATTAGTGAGCCACCAAAATTGCTTTTACCTGTGATTGGACATTATGTCAAATTTCACTGCTGTCGAAATCATGAGTTTAAATCATGATTTCACAGGAAGATACATAAATTGGCCTTGTTGCACTGCAGAGATCCTTGATGAATCTTGCAATGTATCTTTTAGGGTGAATTCCCATGAGGTTTGTAATCCTAAGAATCCAAATGGAAAGTGGTAAAAGCCGTTAGTACCATCACAACGTTGTGGAAAAAAATAAGGTAATGTCAAAATTAGAAAGTGGAAAGACCTTCTTAGGGAAGGGGCTTCTGTGCGATATTTTAATACTATAAGGGGTGTTCATAAGAAACTTCTATGTCTGAAGCAAGATGTTGCCTAATTATGCCAAAAATGTCTTTTTTCAGAGGGATGTTTGTAATAAGTTTTTTGCAGTTGACTGTAAATGGTGGTATATGTAATACTTATATATCATAAATGGGCAAATGAAATGTGTTGGTAACAAGCAAGGGTCTATATAATTCTTATATCATAAAAGGGGTGGTGTTACAATATATGGGTGACATAGTTTTTGCTATATTTGAACATAATGCTTTTGTGAAGTTAAACTTTATTTTCCAAAATGCCTTGTCTCACCAATACGAGTATTATTTTTCGAAGTTCAACAATATGCTGCCCTGTTGGCACCTCTACTTATTTCGTGGCCAATTTTTGCTTATGTAGATCTTCTTTGCAACTGCTGTAGTGCTGTTCAATACTTGGTTAACTGACTGAATTAAGGGCAAAAATGATAATTTTGTTATGAACCAAATGGAGAGAGATTGGTCAAAAAATTTGAATTAGTTTCTAGTATTAATTTTTTATAACATTTAAACGACCCAAAAATACTAAATTTTGAATTTTTATGATTGTAATTTTCTTTCAGATTCTCCTCGCTTGCATCTCGTCTTCTATATTTTAACCCTCCAATATTATTATATGAAGTGTTCCATGGAGAACTAATGTAAATGTTATGAGGAAATATGAGAAATTAGGGAATGTGGCTAAGCACAATGGCCGTAAACAGTTATATTGAATAGTGATAGAAATATTACAAAAAAATTCCCTTTTCCAATGGCCGTAAACAGTTATATTGAATAGTAATAGAAATATTACAAACAACTCCCCTTGTGGCTTTGAAATATTACAAATATCCATATCTATGTGAAAGGGGCTTACAGATAAGACAGCATTTTTTTTCCATGAAATTAAATCAAAATAATTATCTGCTTGCATAAGGGCATTTTTGGAAGACTAGCTGACTTTCCTGATAGCATTACAACAGCTACTAATTGACGGTGGTAAATATTGTGGATGGAGCAAAACCTCAAGGGATATATATTTTTTGTAACAATGTAATTAGGCCAAACCTTAGGGGTATCCATGTAATTTACCCAAGTTTTTTATTCTGTTATTATCAAACCGTACCATTTAGGCGCAACACTTTTTCCTCGGGTAAAACAGTCAATGCTTTGACTCAATTGAATGAGTTCTCCTTTGTTTCTCTAGTATCTGATGCATGACTTTCAGAGATTTCTGGGATTTTGTTTTCTAGAGTTTAAGATCATCTAAGTTTGGTAAACCATAAGTAGAAGACTGAATTTGGTATTCCTATTCGCAAGCTTCGTGTTGTTTTTGCTACATCACAGTTGTCATTGTGCGATCCGTGATGCACTGTAGCACATGGCTGAATCGGTGTAGTTTTATTATGCTTCAGGTAATATAAATATTGGAGCACCTTCTAAATTTAATGCTATTATATTGCTTCTTTTTTGCTGAGAACTTGTACTTGTGCCTCCTACTTTACAACCTAAAGAAAGGGCTCCTGTTTGTTTCTTCATCCTCCTTTCAAATCCTGGCCACTTTCTGTAACCTCTTATGTTTTTGGCTCAGGTTCAAGAGGCAAGGACTGCAGCTAAGAAAGCTCAACAGCTATTGCAGAATGTTGCCAATAGGAAAAGAAATAAGCAACTAGAAATGGGTGGATTGGTTGTTCTTAAGGCTGTTTATGGAAGTCGCAAAGCTCTGTTGAACAGACATAAATCTGAAGAAACAGAAGATGATGTGGCATCACAGATCATGGATGTCACAGTACCCCTAAATTTTCTTGTTAATGACTCTGGCCAACTCAAGGTTTGTGTTTCATATTAATATTTTTGAGCATATTTTGCATGTGACTGATCATAAAAGGCTAGATGATGAATTTTGTTCAATGCGGCTTCACTATCAAAATTTTTAAGAGCATGTGCTGTAATAGTTTATTTTTGAGTAGAACATATTATGTGGCATTGCTATGGCCCAAGGAGATTCAATTCTTACAGAAAAGAAAAACAAATATTCATAACAGCTCAATTTATATATGGTGGAAGTATTCCAAGGCTTTAGGTCTTTCTTATTTTATTCTTGGGGAACACTGAACCTTGCATCATAAAAAGAGGTGATAAGGAATGATGAAAATGCGGTTGAGATATCCATGCAGTTTGTGAGAGGGATTGAAATATCGAGTGGAGGAATTACTTGGGAAGAACAATAGGTATGAGGTAGACATGATAAAAGGAAGGTTGATGGGGAACCAGAATTTGAGGGCAAAGTTTTATTAAAAAGATATATAATGGAGGACGACTTGTAGCATCTTTTGAACCTTCAATCAACCACCTCATTCCGCTGTCCGGCACTATCGACATACAAGAGATGAGGAGGCGGCTCTGATTTAAGGAGTTTAGATGAAGTGTGGGATTGTAGGAGAGGATGTGAACGTCAGTCAAGAGACTGCTGTAGGAGGTAAATGGAGGTTAATTGAGCAAAGGCAAGAACTCAGAACTCAAAACCGTTACCAAAGAAGACCCAAAGCCTTGTAAAATTTTATAAATTGCTAAGCAGTAAAGGTGAAGCGAATAATAAAGGGAGTAGCCCTGGCCTGGCTTGCTGTAATTGTATGTGCTCTTTTCGGGAAAGGCATGCTTGCATTTGGGGGGAAAAAGAAAGAAAGGAAGAAAGCTTCTCATATAGTTATGTTCATTTTTGTGAGTGCCTTGAAATGATGATCTTTGGTATCTAATTCTTATTCTGAAATAGGAATATCACTAGCCATGTGTGCTCTTTAGTTGAGGACAAAGGGGCAGAAAAAAGTCTTGAATACAGTACTTACATTTGAACATGTTTGTGCAGCTACATCAAGGTGTGAAAAAATCTGGAATTATGGGCTTTTGCGATCCCTGCCCAGGAGAACCTAAGCATTTGTATGTGGAGTATAGCTATACTGGCAACAGATATGAGGTAGCCTAACAGTCTTAATTGTATCCTGTATGTGCTTAACTATTTGATTGTTGTTTAATATCACTAGTAATTCCAACAGGTTACAGTTGATGATTATGAGGAATTGATAATACCTCAAGAAAGGCACAAAGTTTAAAATGCTGAATTGGACTTCTGTTTGTATTTTGAGAAAATTAGGATGCTCAAGGTATATGGAGTTGCAGGAAAGATAGCCCCTTGACCACCCTTGCTCGCTTATTAAATTTTTGCCTTTAGCTTATCCCTCTAAATATTGTATTGTAAGATAATAAATGTTAATTCTCTATTTTTCCAGATTCCAGATAATTTAATTTTTGGGCCATTGATTCTTTTTCTACAGGATACTTATTGCCTCAGTTTTGTTGATTTAGAGTAAGCATAGATCAGTCACTTGTGATTGTTCATTATATATTTTGTAGACTTGCATGATAATTTATCCCAGCTAATTTTGATTGAAATGTTGTTGCTGCTATTTGCAGACTTCTTATGAGGTAAAGTATACCATTTTATTTTTTTATTTTTTGGGTTTTTCATTATGAGCATGTAATAGTAATTAGTCGGGCAGCAACAGAATATCAGCTGTTGATGGGGGGTGGGGGCATATGACAGCTGGGAACCTCATGAGTCGTGCATATTACCCTCCAATAGATCATCGACGAGTACGATACTGCAAAAAAAGGGGCATGTTGATTTACCACGTAGTCCCGGCTAATGGTGCCAATATGGATGCGTGCTCATGATTTTGGGGTTGGATTCATATTTTGAATTAGGGTTGTCAACAACTCAAATTTAATATAAAATTGATTTGAATTCAATTTTATTTTATTTAAAATTTTTAAGCGACCAAACATTTGATACATTAAATTTGATTATAAATACACATAATTTAGAAATATTGAATTAATAAATCCAATTCATTGACAATTTGAATTGGAAGTTTAAGAACATTTCTTAATGAAATTAATAATTACATGTATATCGTTAATTAATAAAGAATTTGAATATAAAATGTGATATATTATGTTGGTTTAGTTTTCCCACTATGCTATTCACTCTAAGTCCTAGCCTTAGAGATATTGGTTCAAAAATAAGAAGATTAGCAAAAATAAATAAAAAAAGAATTCAATTTGTAATAAGGCAAAAATGATTTAAGTAAGAGCTAAAATATAATGTGTAATAAGGGCTTATGATACAAATATTTAATATCTAATTTAATACATAGTTAAAAAAAAAATCCTGAATTTTTCCAAATCATCAAGTAGCAAGGAGAATTGAAGACTTGACTTACTAAGTTGATTAGCAAAGAAGAGCTCACAAGTTTATCATTCCATAAAGTTAAATAAATTTTATCCATCATTTAGAAAGAAGTAGCCACTTGGTGGAAGAAGTCTCCAACCTCAATAGTACTCCATTTTTGTTGATGAAGAGGCTGAGGCTTTGAAGAGGATGGAGACACTATTTAAAAAATCTCGCCATGATCTAGTAGTATTTGACTTATTTGCTTGAGCACTTACCTTTTAAGCACTTTTTTTTTATTTTTAAAATTCATGTAAAAGTACATTTATTTTTACATGCAATAAAAGTTCTTTTCTTTTTCATCAATCTTTTGCTTCCTTTTCTTTTCCTTTCTAGTTTTTTTTTTGCCACGTTTTTTGCAATCTTCATAGTAATGCTAACGAAGTAAGGTCATGCTGCATGCTTTCAACAATTGAATAATTATACAAAATGACTTAAGCTTATAAACAAAATTGATTATCTCCAAGACAAACCAAACTTGTTTAAAAATATGACTGAATTTAGAAAATAAATTCCAAGCTGCCTACGTACCCCACTAAGGGGATCAAGTCATCACATAGTTCAAAGAATTTTATTTTGAGAGTATCCATAGCTTAGCCACCATGGATGAGGTGAAGCATTTCTACATTTTAATCATAAGAAATATTTTCAGTAGAGTATGTTAGCAATTTATTTACATGCATTACCATTGGTGGGTACCATACATGAAGGTGGAGGACATGTTAGGATCCATAGTAATTTGCAAAAATAGGCAAAATTAACCAACACATCCTTTGCCCAAGGATCTATTCTATGCCTCAAAATTGGACTAAAAGGATGGAAAAAGTTACCTTAATCACAAAATGGGGAGGCAACTAGGACGATCTCACTATGAAACTCTTTCCAAGCAAGGAATTCACCATTTTCTCCAAGGATCTCCAACTTCTTTCCAATAGACAGCAACTCCAGCTATAATTGGAAAAATCTCCTCCAAGATGAGCTAGAATGGGCGGCAAAATAGTAGGTGAAGTGTCAAAAGCGTCGGTCACTAGAAACACTAAAAATCGGTCACCACCTTGAAGGATTTTGATCCACCACTTTAAAGCCCCCCAATTGTGAAGTCTCTAAAGCAGGTCCACACACCTAGGACCACTCTAAATCCTCTCTCAATCAGCTAGAAAGACAAGGAGGATGAAGAAGAAAGTGTGAGGAAGTTATTTGAGAGAGAAATGTTGTTGGAGGAAATCTAAAAAGTGGTTTGTTTCAACACATGAGATCACCACACAAATGGGAGGGAAAATGCAGTTGGAATTAGCCTCCATATGGCCCACCATGAGGGGATTTTATAGTGTGATTTGGAAGCTTAAGGAAGCTTCTATCACATACATCTTACTAAGCCACCTAACTCCTTAGATAATTTCTTTAATGAAGTGAGAGTGTTCTAGGCTTTTGTGTGCGACCTTTTATGTTCACCAATTAATTAGACATAGGCTCATAACTCTTTGTGATTTATTAAATATCGAATATTCCAATTAGGTTAAACTTTTTAAACCAATAACTCTATCAATTAATCTCTATTAATTGAAGAGTACCTAATTTCTATAGTCTATGTCTAGCACAACCCTATAGAACCCAATTAATTGGATGGATTAATCGAAGGGTGAACCATTACAACTTACGATTACTGTGCAAATACAATCCTTTTGTCTCCTATCTTTCAAAAGAGGCCTAAGACAAGATATTTGCTGGCTCCCTAATAGCTTCAATAGCTTTGTGTCTATTCTTGATGTTCGAATCCTCATTACGACCTCAACTTTGAAAAACTCCATATCCAAATTGTCATATCACTTTGCGCAAGGATTTCTATGAATCGATCTTAGAATACATAGGAGATCAACCCGTTCTTCATAGATGGGCGAAAGAGATCCTATCTTGGAACTTACCAACCTCCATACTTAGGTAGTTTATGCCCAACCTAAGCCCTGGGTGACCCGCTACGTGGTTGGAGCAAAATCAAAGCACAAGGACCTAAATACAAGGTTACTGTGGAATCTCATAGTAAGCTAGAAAACTTGTCACTACTAACGTGCCACTGCGGCTACCTCGTGGATTCTCTAAATGGGCCTTCAGTGAACTTATTCTCTAACAAGCACCCATTAACATACATATATGTCTAACATAGATTACCCATGAAATAGGGGCAATATCCAACTCCTTGGAATATGTATTGTTAGTACAAGTCTATCCGAATCTTAGATGCCCTATCTCATAAGATTGTATGACTTGGAATATTTAAAATCATGACCATAGAGACTTGTTTCATGATCACGATCATATGCGTGACCAAATCCCATAGTTTTGTATGATTTAAGGACTTCAACCAAATGTACGTGAAGAAATCATAAATGCATAAGATGAAGATGACCATTTTATTGAATATCATTCAATCAAGACTGTTACGTGGAGTAGTTATATATGCCAATCTAATTGGTTTGCAAGACACTATTCCAACAATCTTTCACTTGCCATAAAGCCAATTTCCTATAGTCCTTAAGCCATCTTCTCAAGACGTCTTTCAAAGACTTTTTGCGTTGTGGGTTTAGTTAGTAGATTTTCTATATTCTTTTCCGAGGTGACTCTTTCCCGTTGGATGTTACTTCTATCAATGATCTCTTGGATAAAGTGATATCGCCTCAAAATGTGCTTGGATTGTTGATGATATCTTAGCTCCTTGCTTGCGTAATGGCTCCATTGTTATTATAATAGATAATTACTGGTTGTTGCATGTTAGGTACTACATCCACTCTTAGATGAAGTTTTTCATCCAAGCACCTTCCTTTGTGGTGTCTGACGTTGCAATATATTCTACCTCTACGGTGGAATCGACCGTGGTATCTTCTTTGGAGCTCTTCCAACTCACTGCACTGCCATTGAGGTAAAATATAAATCCAGAAGTGGATTTTAGGTCATCTTCGTCATCTTCATTGGAGTGAAAACTTGAATCCGAAAACTCCTCAATTTTTAATTCTCCATTCCTGTATACTAGAAATAAGTCCTTAGATCTTCTCAAGTAATTAATGATTATTTTTACGACTTTGCATAACTCTCACCAAAATTGGATTGGTAGCAGCTCGTAACACTTAGCGTGTGAGCTACATCTGGTCTTGTACATTGAACAACATACATTATGCTTCCAATAGCGGATGTATAAGGTATGTGGGATATTCTCTTTCTCTTATTCTCGGTCTCAGGGGCCAAAGACTTGGAGAGACGAGTACCATATCCCATTGGGAGTTATCCTCTTGGATTTCTCCATATTAAACCTCTTTAGTATCTTGTCAATGTACGTTGATTGGGAGAGCCCCAACATCCTCTTTGATCTATCTCTATAGATCCATATCCCTAATATGAAGGATGCTTTTTCCAAATCTTCCATGGAGAATTGTGAAGATAATTATGTTTTAATACACTCTAACGTCTTTTTCTCATTCCCAATTATAAGAATGTCATCAACATAAAGCATAATAAGCTGTATCAAACTGCTATTGGCCTTTTTATGCACACATAGTTTATACACATTTTTTATAAAGTCAAATGATTTGACCATTTTATAAAAATGTATATTTCAACTTTGGGATGCTTGCTTTAGTCCATAAATGGACCTTTGAAGTTTGCAAACTTTTTGCTCATTCTCCTTGGATGTAAAATCTTGTGGTTGCTCCATATAGATTTCCTCATCGATGTTTCCATTGAGAAAGGTTATTTTTACATCCATTTGCCAAAATTTCATAGTTGTGGTAAGCGGCTATGGCAAGCATAATCCTTATAGATTTAGGCATAGCGGCCGATAAAAAGGTTTCCTCAAAATTAATGCTGGGTCTTTGAGTATAACCTTTTGCCGCTAGTTTAGCCTTAAAGGTCGTTACCTTTCCATTAACTCCTAGCTTACACTTATAAAACCACTTGCAACCAACCAGTACTATACCCTCTGGTGGATCCACCAAAGTCCATACTTTGTTGGAGTACATAGAGTCTATTTTGGATTTCATGGCCTAAAGCCAGTAACTTGAATATATGTTCGACATAACTTCCTCATAGGTTCTTAGATCACTATCTGTTTGCCTCATCTCATGAAGGAGTTCTAACCTTTTTGCTTTTTTATTTGGTCCGAACTTCTAGGAAGTTGTGTGTTAGGCTCGTTATGCTTTCTTGTTTCTATCGCTCGTGGGATAGAATGATTGTCTTGAGCTTCATCAAGTTCAACAACAACGTCATTTCTCTCTAATATAAATTCCTTTTCCAAAAAGGTGGCATTCCTTGAAACAAACACCTTTTATTTTGAGGGATCATAAAAATAATAACCTAATGACTCTTTTGGGTATCCCACAAACTTGCATAAGGTAGATCTTGCATCCAACTTGTGTCCCACTAGTCTCTTGGCATAGATAGGAGAACCCTAAACTCTTAGAAACGAGTAAGAGGGTGCTTTACCAAACCACATCTCATGTGGTATTTTGGCATCGACTTTGAAAGTACTACATTTAATAGCCTTGTCGCCGTCTCAAGGGCATATCCTCAAAAGAAGATAGGGACATTGGTGAATCTCATCATGGACCGTACCATGTCTAACAAAGTATAGTTTCTCCTATTAGCCACTCCATTATATTAGGGTATGTCGGGTGGAGTCTATTGTGAGAGAATCCCATTCTCTCTTAGATAACCCAAGAATTCAGTACTTAAGTATTCACCTCCTCGATCCGATTGAAGAGTTTTGATACTAAATCCTAATTGCTTTTCTACTTAATTTCTATACTCTTTGAACTTTTCAAAAGTTTCAAACTTGTACTTCATAAGATACACATGTCCGAACTGAGTAAAATCATCGCTGAAGATAATGAAGTAAGAATAGCCTCCTCTTGCACTAATTCTTAGTAGTCCACACACGTCCGTCTGGATCAAATCTAATGGACTTATGAATCGCTTCGTTTGTCCTGCAAAAGGAGCCTTGGTCATTTTCCTTTTAAACAAGATTCACAAGTAGGTAGATCCTCCAATCCACTAAGATTTAGTGATTTGAGGGCTACTAACTTGTTCATCCTAATTTTGGAAATATGTCCAAATTTTGCATGCCAAGGGTATGCATTTTCTTGGTTATCTAACTTTCTTTTGTTACTTTGTTTAATGTGCATAAGTGATGGTTGAGAATCCAAAATGTATAATTCCTTACTAAGTGTACTAATTGCAATCAAAGAACTATTTTTCATTGCTTTAAATTTTCTATTTGAGATAGAAAAATCATATCCTTCATTCTCTAAAATGAGAGTTGAAACAATATTCTTCACAAGATTAGGTATATAGTAACATAAATCTAATACAATAAAGGAGTTTCCTACGTCCAACTTCATAATGCCTTAAACTTTGGCCGCAACCTTTACACCATTGCCGAGGTGGAGGATCATATCCTCATTACTTAGACTCCTTCTTTTTTCAGCCCATGTAACGAATTACACAGGTGAGAACCACATGTGGTATCAAATACCCATAAGGAAGAATTGGTAGTTAAGTGTACTTCAATAAAGTACATACACTTCCTAAGGGTTGCAAGATACTTCTTGCAATTGCTCTTCCAATAGTACGTTTCGCCACAATAGAAACAAGTGACATCCTTCTTATCCTTTTTTTTCTTCTTAATCCCTCCGAACGCCTTTAATAACTCTTTTCTCTTCGAAGAAAAACTCTTGATCTTCTTACCTCCTTTCTTCTTTCCCCTTGGGCTTTTAGATTTGGAGGAGGAAATAAGCATTAAAGGTTTGTCCTTTTTCAGTGTCATTTACCAATATGTTGACCAGTTCTTTGATCGTGGCTTCTATTTTGACATGATAAAGTTCATCACGAATTGGCTAAATGAACTTGGCAAGGATTGGAGGATCAAATCCACATAGATGTCATTGTCCATTACTATTTCCAAAGTAGCGAGCTTCTCAATAAGCCAATCATCTTGAGACTATGATCATGGACACTTGACCTCTCAATCAACCTAGCCCTGAAGAGCTCCTTTGAGAGCATGCACCTCTCATGTCTCATTTGTACGCCATACAATTCTTGTAGGTGCAAGTGTATCTTGGCACTTTTCATGTGCTCATGAGACTTTTGGAGCTCATTGGACAAGGAGGCCATCATGAGGCATCAAGTTTGGAGGTTATCCTTTACCCATTTCCTGAATGTTTCACATCCCTCTTGATCAGCATCCTTGCCTATGGTATTCGGTGGACTTTAAGTTAAGATTTATATCCATTTTTTGGAGTCAAGAACAATTTTGAGGTTACGAAGCCATCACGGTAGTTCGACTCGGTACGTTTATTGGTTTCCAATAGATACTTAGTGGATTTTTAGCCATAGTTTGAGATTTCGCAAATCTACAAAGGATAAAAAGAGAATATAAGCATTTGATTGAATTTAATATTGAAAACATGGTTATGGACTTTCAAGCATATTTTTCTCCCATTATTTTATCAAATTCCTTACTCTCTTAGGAATTCGGGAAATCACAATTTCTAGTGAGAATCAAGGTCCAAATGCATCATTTGTGGATCCACGACTTGTGAGAAATCCACTCACGATCCTAAGGTAGGAAACTATTGCCAATTATATCTTTATGCAACCCTTGATGTGTTTTGCCTCACTTTTCGTGTGGACCCACAACTCGTGTGACATCTATACTACTAGGTATTAAGTAGAATGTACCTATCAATCTTTAATTATAAATTCAACCATGATCATTCCACTACTCGTGAGATAATATCATGGTGAATTTTAAATTAAAGTGCATCTTATGCAAAGGTAGTGATCATAGCTTTCCTTCAATAATGTATCCCACAACTCGTGAGCTAACA
The DNA here is from genome assembly GCA_018894105.1 of Jacaranda mimosifolia. Classification (NCBI taxonomy): domain Eukaryota; kingdom Viridiplantae; phylum Streptophyta; class Magnoliopsida; order Lamiales; family Bignoniaceae; genus Jacaranda; species Jacaranda mimosifolia. The sequence continues at coordinate 24,362,619 of CM032119.1, forward strand.
CAAAATTAAGGTAGCGTCTCATCTCACTTGCCTATTGGTAGAAGGCTTGGATTATTAAACCCAGTTTAATTGTATCCAATTTGACTTAATATTTTGATGAACTTAGACATCTCTAAGTTGAGGGATTTGCTTGCTTGGAAGATCTCATCAATTTTTATCTGTTTATTTAGGTTCTCTATCCTAACCATGCATCTCATACATCAACATGATAAAGAAAACATAAGTAAGTAAATAAACCTAACATGTATCTAAAGTGGGATGACCGTGAGCCTTAACCAAGTAGTGCACTTAGAGCCATATGTTCACTATTTAGTTAATTTTAGGTAGATTGATTAAATTAACAGATTCTATCTATTACATGGATATATCCCATACATTTATGGGTCTTCAAGTCTCCTTCATCATCTTCGTCTCCTTCGCCTCCGTGCAAGAATTTACAAGAGTAAAGAAAACCTCACCCCTAGAGTTCTACTCTTATAACAATTACAAGGTAGAAAATCAAGAGGTATGCAAGCCCTATTTAATACAATCCATTCAATCAACATTAAACTTTAATAAAACTAGAAGGCTCATGTTCATCCCCCATCATCCATCTTCCATTCAACAATTATTGGACAATAGTAAAGAATTGACATTCAATTAAACAATTAAGTGCTTATCACATAAATAATCAATAAAGAGCAAAAAATAAGCATTACTCTTATACATCTCAATTTTGCACCAACTAGATGGTTAACTTAAATTTGACTTTAAAAGCATTAAAAAATGTCTAACATTTCAATTAGCACTTACAAAACAATTGTGCATCAAAATGAGGATGAAATAATGAAGTTTGATAGGCCAAAAGTGCCAAAATAGCACAAATAGTTTCTAGGCACACTTGGGCGGGCTGCTGCCCAACCGGATGGCTGGCCATCATGCTTAAGGCATGCCCGTTGCCTTACTAGGCTGCTGCCAGGTTGGGCAGTAGCCTTGCCACAAGGTTGCTAATGCAACCGTTACGTACCATTTTTTGTTTTTGCCACTCCAAACCTCATGGACACCTCCATAACATCATTTCATACAAATTTTGACAAATATCTAGATTATAAATACATTTGAAACTGGAAATTAAAGTGCTCAAAGTGCTTCAAAAATCAAATCTAAGGAAGAATCACCATTCTCCAAAAACCTTCAATAAACACCAATCCAATTGGATCCAAAAATAGTCAAAACACCTTAAAACTATAATCAACATGCTATATCAACATATAACATCATACAAAAATGCCCTCAGATAAATAAGAGTCCCTCATCTCTCCAATTCGCAACTTAAATTTCATGATATGCAGAACTTAAATTTGAAAACGATTTCGTGAACCCTAGTTCTTTGATAGATTCAAAGTTTTTCTATAATCCTCAAAGCATAAGTTAAAATACAAGTGAGAAAAGTAATTCCCAATCCCTGAAGGAGGGATTTACAAAGCTTTTGAATGGAAGAGAGACCGAGGTGGGCGATGATTTTGAACGGAGAGGGGTAGTAGTCAAATAAACTTACACGAGGAAGTTGGACAAGGTATGTGTTTGGAACACCTAAAACTATGGATAATGTGTTGACTTAATATTTATTTATCTTTTATTGAAGCGACAACTGAGTGTATGGTATGGTTGTAAATATATCTAGCAAGTGTCTGTGAGATTCTTCTCAGGTTTGGATAAAAGATTCACTTTTGTTCGGTTTTGTCATCTATGTGGTGTGTATGTGGGGTATGTCGGGTGTATGTCTGATATTAATATTTTTTGGTGGGAGGTTGGTGGTTCCTCATGAGAGGAAAGAAGTAATACCCAACATTCTGGGACAAAAACTTGAATAGTATTTGGGGCCCATTTTTTTAATTTTTTAATATTTTGGTAAATTTTTTCCTTATCAGATGGAATTTTTTTGACTTAATTTTTTTTTTCTTTTCCATGAATTAGTTGCTGATGTGTTTGCTCATGTAGTTGTTAGGGAATTTTATGCTTAATTCTTTATGAGTTATTTGCTGATTATTTGTTGATGTATTAGGTGAATTATTATGTTAATTACTGCTGAGTTATTTTCTATAAATGTAGATATAATGTTGCATGAGGTCCACATGTGGGTGGGGGTGGGGGGAATTTGTATACATGGAGACCAAAGTTGAATACAAGGGAGGTGAGAAGCATGTAATTAGCAGAGTTGACTTGAATTTTATTGGGATGGAAGAATTGTATGGTATGCTTACAAGCATCACTGGAAGTGAGAGTTGTAGTTGCCTCTTCTACTACTGTGTGCCTGGTCTTCCACTGTACATAGGCTTGATGAATATTAGTTTGAACGTAACCGTGGAAATTGCAGACATGGTTTCATATTATAAAAATGTAAACATACTTGTTGTGATCTATGTAGAGAATGTGCCCCCTCCAATGGTTGCGTGGACACTCCAGGATTTGTGGCACCTAATGAGGGCATGATAGTTCCATATGTATCAGCAGATGAACTTACATATGAGTCGGTAGATAAGCAGGTAGGGAATGAACAAGCACATGAGACTGTAGAAGAACATGAGCATACAATAAAAGTGCAAGTAACTAAGGTAGAGAAAGTACATGAGCCCGTAGAAACTAATGAGCATGGAGCACAAGAGGTAGCATATGACCATATAGCCCAAGAGGTAGCAACTGAGGCATGTAATGAAGGATTTGGGGTAGCTTTTGAGGTACAACAACAACAAGCACATGCGTTCACTAATGAGGCTGTAGCAGAAGAGACATCACATGAGCCAGCAGTTGAGGCAGGCATTGGGCAAGAATGTAGGTCATGTTCTGGGGCAGTAAATGAAGGAGTTGAGCCAGCATCTGAGTTACAGCAACATCAAGCACATGATTTCACTAATGAACATGTAGCAGAAAATGCAGCTTTTGAGCTAGTAGTTGAGCCAGGCATTGGGCAAGAATGTGGTTCAATTTCTGGGACAGTAAATAAAGGAGTTGGGGCAGCTGCTGAGGTAGTAGTTGATCATGCACATGAGGTACTTTTAAGCAACATGTATTTTTACTAAACATTGTTTTACCTCATAATTTATGTTTTAGTGTTTTACCCCCTTGTATTTTATGTTTGAGTGATTTAACCACTTATATTACTTAAAATAGGGTAATGAGAAAGCAAATAAGCCACTAGCTATACAAGTTGAGCAACCATCAATTGTGCAAGTTGAGGAATCAAATGAATCTGTGATTGAGGCAACACTTGAGCATTGGAGGCAATCACCAAGAAAACAAGGCAAACAACTTATGAGCCACCATATGAGGAGACAGTTGAAAAGGAACCATCAACTATTCATCTTGAGAATCTATCAACACAGGAGGGAACACCATCGTTAGCAGACTTGGGTTTAGAGGGGATAGAAGCAGACCTTGACTTCTTTTGGCAAGATGATAATGTACAAGACAGTTAGCCAATATTTAATAAGGATGACACACAATATAAAGGAAAAAGGCCAATGAGTGAAATTGGGCAAGATGATAATGCATCAACTGATGATGATTACATACAACCTAATGAAGCAGTTGATGAGTCTGGTGAGAGTGATTATTCAGTCACACCAAGCTGTGCTTTGGAAGATATTGAAAGGTCTACTGATGATGACATATTGACTGAGAGAAGGCACAGTAAAAGAGACTTAATTGATAAGTTGAAATTCTGAGAGATGCAGATGATGATTAGACTAGAAAAAAGAAAGCCGTATAGGCCTAGAATGTAGGTGAAGAAGAATGGTATAGTGAGGCTGGAGATGAAGATGAATTGATTAGCTTGTATGGTTCAGATGGTGATGCACCTAAGCATTATTCTTATATAAAAGGGGTGGATTTGAAGAAGATCCAAATGATTGTAGGTATGAAATTCCCAAGTGCTCAAGTCTTTTGAGAGGTGCTCAGACACTACTGTATTAGGGAGGGATTTCAGTTGGGGTTCATGAAAAATATGAATGCCAGAATTACTACAAGGTGTGGCCATGAACAATGCACATGGAGGATTCATGCTTCACCAATAATAGGGGACAAAGTCTTTCAAATAAAAACTATTAAAGGGGAGCATGTGTGCGCAAGAACATATGAAAACAAACTAGCTAAATGTGGCTACGTAGCTAAGAAAGTATGAAAACAAACTAGCAAAAGAAAATGCTATTGAGTGGTTGAGAAACATCCCTCCCCAACACTGGAGTAGATCTCATTTTCAAACTTATTGTAAGTCTGATATTTTGGTGAATAATTTATGTGAGTCTTTTAATAGTTACATTCTTGAGGCTAGAGATAAGCCACTCATCACAATGTTTGAATGGGTGAGAACTAGACTTATGACAATAATCCAATGCAAAAGGAAGGGTATTGAAAAATATGTTGGCTCAATTTGTCCTACTATCTTGAAAAAGATCAACAAGCAGCACAAACTAGCTAAGAATTGGTGGATAAGATGGTGTGGAGGAGATGAATTTGAAGTGGACAACTTTATTAATAAGTATGTTGTTGACCTGGCTAATAACACTTGCACATGTGGTATGTTCCAATTGAATGGATACCCATGTTGTCATGCATATGCTGCCATTTCTAAGAAGCGAGATAAGATTGAGGATCATGTAAATGCTTATTACAGTGTGAAGTTGTATAAAAAAGTTTGTCAATTCAAGATCTATGGTGTTCCTGGCCAGAAGCATCACATCAAGACACTTTTTGAGCCATTAAGGCCCCCATCCTTGGAAAAGAAAATGGGCAGACCTAAAAGGTTGAGGAGGAGAGGACCAGATGAGGTGCAGGGGAGCACTTCAACAAGAAAAGGCCTGATTTATACCTGCAAGAGATGATTGCAAACATGCCATAACAAAGTTACTTGCAAGAATCCTGTACATCCTAATTCTAAACTATATAAGGTATGTTATTATATACGTGTTCAGTTTATTACTATTTTAATTTCTTTCCTTCCTTTTTAATGTTCTAATTCTCTTTATAGGGGGACCTTCCAATAGAGATGAATACTAAAAGTTCAAGTGCCCCTCCTACCAGTCAAGCTTCTACAACTAATGTCCAACCTCCTCCTACCTCTGTTTCTCAACCAAGAACAACAAGGGTAAATAATTCTTATTTTTTTTTCATATAGTATGAATTGCTAGTAACTTACTCACTTTTATATTTAAAAACTTTACTAACAGTCAACTTTTAGAGATGGAGAAACATACCAAGGCTTTAGGAATGAAGCATTGCTTGGCAGACAACCCAACAAAAGAAAGTCAAATAGATCAGGGCCACATTCAAAAGTAGCTACATTAGGAGCAGCTCCAAGTGCATCAGTTCCAACTCCTGGTGGATCAGGTCCCAGTGGGTTAGATCCAGTTGCTTTAGCTCCAACAAGTGCAATAATGGGTTTTGGATCCAAAGTTGGAAGTGTGTAGGGAAAAAGGAAAGCAACTGGAGCTGATCATGCATTGGAAAATATTGGGGTAGGGGTAAAGCAAAGGAGAAAAAAGAACTGGGAGATGTAAAGCTGTAATTTTTTGAAGTTTTTTTTGAAGCCAATTGTAGTATTGATGCTGTAGTATTCTTCAACATTGATGCTTGTGGTATTATGAAACCTTTACTATTAAAGCTGAATTTGTTGGATTTTTTTGGAAGGTTTTAGGGCAGGAGAACTCCTTATGTATAAAGTTTGCTTATGACAACTTTATGTTGGCAATGTTATTTTTGAGAATGTGTAAATGCTATTATAGTTATATTTCATAGTTGTTTAGTTCCTTGGTTTTGCTTAGTTATGGATTACTTTTTGGTTGGTTTTGGATTGCTTTTTGGTTGGTTGTGGATTGCTTTCTGGCTACTTCGGATTGTTGATTAGTTGGTTGCCTTTGGATTGCTTTTATGTTGGTTAGGGATTGCTTTTGTGCAGTAGACCTATTTTTGCAGTTTCCTACAAAAATATAAGCCTTTCACCACATTTTTTTAAAAAAGAAGCGTTTAACCCCTTTTTAGTTTTTAAAAGAAGTGTTTAACCCCCTTCTGTTTTAATAAAAAAGTGTTTTAACCCTCTTATGTTATATAAAGCGAGGAATACACCTCTACTGGGTTGCTGATTTTTTCAACAATGACCATTAGAAGAAATCAAGAAATTCTTACTAGAATGAAGAAATTCAAAGTTCCATATTAACAGAAACATAATATTATATTGAAAGTACATTAAACTTACTACAAATACATTGAAAATAGATAAACTACTTCATGAAGATGTTGAAAATTAACCTTGTTAACAAAACACCACATACAACCCAAGAAAAATGAACATAATTTTTAGGCATCTCAGACTCCATGTGTGTAGACACCCTTGACACAACTTCATCAATGTCAGAACATTACTTTCTTCCATTATTGCACTTGTGTCCACTGTCCCTAGTGGGCTTATTGGAAGGCTAGTTGTTGCCCACATAGCTTGCTGTGGATTACACCAATGAAAGAAGTTACATTGGTGCTTCGAATAAGAGTAGTACAACTTCCCCTTTGAAAGCTTCGTCTCAGACTCCACAACTCAAATTTCGGCTCGTATATTGCATCCCAAACCTCAAGTTAAGGGTGACTTGCTTCTGTCTTTTTTTACTTTTATTCTTCACTCTTGAATTAGATGAGGACATTCTGCAGTTTTTTTAGGGTTTGAAAGAAATGAATAAAGAAGGAATGAGGAAGACGTTGGAAATTAAAGAAATGGAATGGGAAAAGTGGAAAAAACCAAATAAATATATGGGAAAATATGATGGAGGGATAAAAATGTAATTTTAATTGATAAAAGTCAGGAAAAATAATATCCTGCTTGCACAACAGCGTGCGTGAACATCACCTACAACCTCAAGATGGCGGGACAATTCATAAAAATAACACGAGAAGGTTTTTATGCCTTTTTTTTCACGAGGGGGTGAACCACGAAAATGCATTTTCTGAGGGGGCTAAAAATACATTTTCCCGAATTAAAACTCATGCTAACACATGTAATTCACAATTAAGCACAAATTAACATATTTCAATTCAACACATCAAGAGCCACATGCATCAACTCCTAAATCTTAAATCCATCAATTGAATCAAGAAATAGGAGTCATAGAATTAATTCATCATATGAATCAATCCAACAAATTCAAAATGGGCATAAAATTGGCTCCAATATCACTTGAAGGTAGAGGACATGCTAGGATCTATAATAATTTGCAAAAATAGGCAAGATTAGCCAACACATTCTCTACCCAAGGATCTATTCTATGCCTCAAAATTGGATTAAAAAGATAGATGAAGAAAAGTTACCTTAATCATGAAATAGAAAGGCAACTAGGAGGATCTCACCATGAAACTCTTTCCAAGCACGAAATTCGCTTTTTTCTCCAAGGATCTCCAACTCTTCTCCAATGGATAGCAACTCTATCTACTCTAGCTGGAAAAATCTCCTCCAAGATGAGTTAGAATGGGTGGCAAAACAGCAAGTGAAGGGCCAAAGTTGCTAATCACTAGAAACATCAAAAACTTATCACCACCTTAAAAGATTTTGATCCACAACTTCAAAGCTCCCCAATTGTGAAGCCTCTAAAGCAAGTCCACAAACCTAGGACCACTCTCAATTCTATCTCAATCATCTATAAAGATGAGGAGAATGAAGGAGAATGAAGAGGAAAGTGTGAGGAAGTTATTGGAGAGAGAGAGATTGTTGGAGGGAATCTAGAAAGTGGTTTCTCTCAACACATGAGATCACCACACAAATTGGAGGGAAAATGCATTTGGAATTAGCCTCCATATATCTGGTCATGAGGGGATTTTATAGTGTGATTTGGAAGCTTAAGGAAGCTTCTATCACACACACCTCACTATGCCACCTAGGATGCCAACTTCTAGTCAAGTTGCATTTTTAATTTCTTAAATTTAAAATGTCAACTAGCTAATATTAAATGAACTCTTCCATTTAATTTTCCCTCCAAAAATATTATTCCCTCACTAATTAAATTAAGTCAATTTAATTAATTTAATTTAACTCCTTAAGTTAATAAAATCAACTTAACTCTTTAAGCTGACTTTGACTAATTCAATTGCTACATGGCATTGATTAAATTAACACCTTAATTTAATTGACCTAATTTAACTCTTTAAATTTGTTTAAATTAATTTAATGCTTAAAGTAATCAAGCCAAAGTGACAAATTGATAATTAGCTGATTTGCTCTCTTTTTTCCAATACACTTGATCACCTCAATTATCTAACTCCTTAGATAATTTCTTCAATCAAATGAGAGTTTTCTAGGCTTTTGTGTGTGACACATTAGTTTCACCAATTAATTAGACATGGGCTCACAAGCTTTTGTGATTTATTAAATATTGAATATTCTAATTAATTTAAACTCTTTTAAACTAATTACGCTCTTTCAATTAATCTCTATTAATTGAAGAGTACCCAATCTCCATAGTCAATGTCTCTCACAACCTATAGATCCTATGAAAGACAGAGATCAATTATGATGCAATAATAAAACTAAAAAGGCAATAAAATAACTAATAATCTGAAAGCAAGAGTAGCATTAGGATCCATAAATCAAAACTTCAAAAGCTTAAAAATAACTAAGCTACTCAAGCAACCAGGGATCTAGTTATGCTATAGATCTGGATTAGGAAGAAGAATTATCTCTTGTAGCTCAAAACAAGGAGAAAATCAAATATCTCTCTCGGATCCAGAAACTGTCTGGAATCCGCACAGTGGAAAGGAGGCAACCTTTGTCCTAGTTATACTGCTCCAAAAATCAATAAATTAAATCTGGAACACTTTCACACATTGAGGAAGCTACTATAAAAAAATTGAAGCAAAAATCCTTCTGGATCACTCCATAAAAATTCTCTAATTTGGAGCAACTGCAGGTGTATCTCCAAAATGTAGCAAGTTAAATGCCTTGCCTCTATTGATATGATCCACACTCCAATCAATCTTCCAATTTCCCCTCATTAGAATCTGGAGTTAGAGAGGAGAAAATGAGGTAGATGAGGCCAATTTTCAGGTTGGGAAGAAAAAGGAATGCAAAGCTCAACACATGATGCAATGTATGGAGAAAGAGAGTTTTGGAGGGAATGCAAAGAATCTAATCTTCACACTTTCAACAATGTGTAATTCGAATTTTCTTACCCTCTATATCTATATATAGAGGGTGGAATCACACCTTCCTCAAGGTGACCGCCCATGTGGCATGCCAAGTTGGCAAATTCAAATTCAAGTCTTATTTGAATTTCAAGTGGATTTCAATTACATTTGAAATCTAATTCCAAATTAATTAAGATGCTAATTTAAATGAACACTTCATTTAAATTTTTACTCCAAAAAGTATTATTCCAATTAATTAAATTAAATACTTTAATTTAATTAATTAACCTTTGATTTAACTCTTAAACCAAACAAGTTTAACTCTTAAGCTTAAACTAGTCAACTTAACACTTTAAGTCAACTCGACCATATTGATGGTCAATATGGCACCAAATAATTAAGTCCTTAGTTATTAGTCTAATTTAACTCTTTAAATTAGTTGATTAATTTAACTCTTAAATTAATCAAACCAAAATTGACCGTTAAATTGGGTTCTTGAAAATCAGTCACCAAAGGGTGAGTTTTCTAACATTTAGAAAATTACTCTACCAATTTTGGAAGCTAATTAGTTTTTGTGTATGACCCAATAGGTTCTACCATTCAGTGGACATGGGCTCACAACTCTTTGTGACTTTTGAATATCTTATATTCATTTTAGTTTAAAACTCCTTTTAAACTAATCGACTCAATTTAATTAATCTCATTAATCAAAGAGTATCCAATCTCCATGGTTCAACCTCAAGCCCATGGAGCCCAATTAATTAGCCAAAATGAATATTCTGGAGACCCATCATAGCTCTATGTGAACCATGTAAATACAGTCCTTCTGTCTCCCACTCCTGAAAGGATATTTGTCGGCTCCCTAATAGCCTTGATGCTATGCCTTTATTCTTAATGTTCAATTGCCTTATGTGAGCTCACCTTTGGAAAACTCCTTTTCCAAAAATTATCACACCACCTTGTGCAAGGATTTCTTGGAATCGATCATTATAGATCACATAGGAGATGTACTCACCTTTCACAAAAGCGAGGAGTCGGATTCCATCTTGGATCTCACAAACCTCTATGCTAATTAGCTCATACCCAACCTTAACCCGAAAGACCCACTAAGGGTCCAAGGAAGAGTCAAAGCATGAGGACCAGACACAAGGTTACCGTAGATCCTCAGGTTAGAGGACTAATAATATGCATTAGCGTAAGCTGGAGAACTTGCCACCACCGACTTGCCACTACGGCTATCTAGTGGATTCTCCAATAGGCCTTCAATGCCTTGTTCTATAACTAGCACCCGCTAACATACACCCATGTCTCATATGGTTGCCTATGAAATGGAGCAATATCCAACTCTTTGGTTTATGCATTGTCAGTACAAGTCTATTCAGATCTTAGATGCCCTGTTTCATAAGATCCTATGAATTGGAAGATTTAAGATCACGACCATGTGAGACTTGTTTCATGGTCATCAAACCAAGTCCTATAGTCATAAGTGATCTGGGGTCTTTATCCAAATGCAAGTGAAGTAATAAAGAGCATAAGATGAAGTTGGCCATATCAAGAATATCGTTCAATCAAGATTGTTTTGCAAGGAAATAGCTTTTACAAGGCCAATCTTATTGGCTTGTCGGGCACTATTCCAACAATCTCCCACTTGCCCTAAAGCTAATTCCCCATGGCCTTTGAGACCCATATTTTCAAGATGTTCTTCAAAGACCTTTTGGGGGTTTTGTTAGTGGATCTACTATATTTTCTTTCGAGGTAACTCTCTCCACTCGAATGTCGCCTCTATTAGTGATCTCCCAGATCAAATGATATCTCCTCAAAATGTACTTGGATTTCTTATGAGATTTTGGCTCTTTGGCTTGTGCTACTGCTCCAGTGTTGTCACAATAGACAAAAACTGGCTCAGCAATGCTAGGCATTACATTCAAGTCTTGAATGAAGTTTTTCATCCAAACACCATCCTTTGCAGCTTTCGAAGTTGCAATGTATTCTGCTTCAGTGGTGGAATCAACCGTGGTGTCTTGTTTGGAACTCTTCCACCTCACTGTGTCGCTATTGGGGCAAAATATAAATCCAGAAATGGATTTGAGGTCATCTACATTGGATTGGAAACTTGAATCCAAACCCCTCTAATTTTTATTATCCATTGCCTATACCAAAAACATGTCCTTAGTCTTTCTCAAGTACTTAAGGATTGCTTTCACGGTTGTCTAGTGACTCTCACCGAGATTAGATTGGAATTTACTAGTAACACTTAGTGAGTGTGCCACATCTAATCTTGTACATTGAACTGCATACATTATACTACCAACAACAGAGGCATAAGGTATGTGAGGCATCTTTCGTTTCTCATCTTCTGTCTTGGGGGCCATAGACTTGGAGAGACGAATGCCATGTCCCATGGGAAAAACCCTTCTTGGATTCTTCCATACTAAACCTCTTTAGTAACTTGTCAATGTATAGGGTTTGGGATAGCCTCAGCATCCTCTTAAATCTATCTCTATTCCCAAATCCTTCATGGAAAATTGTGTAAATAACCATACTTTAGTACACTCTAACATTCCTACCTCATTCCCAATGAAAAGGATGTCATCGACATAAAGTACAATAAACTGTACACTACTCCCATTAGTCTTTTTGTACACACATGGTTCATACACATTTTTGACAAAGCCAAACGATTTGACCATTTTTTCAAAATGTATGTTCCAACTTTAGGATGCTTGTTTGAGTCCATAAATGGATCTCTGGGTTCACAAACCTTTTGCTCACTTTCCTTGGATGTAAAATCTTATGGTAGCTCCTTATAGATTTCTTGTTCAATGTCTCCATTGAGGAAAATGATTTTCACATCCATTTGCCATATCTCATAGTCATAATATGTTGGTATGGTGAGTAGAATCATTGTGACCAGTGAAAAGGTTTCCTCAAAATTGATACAAGGTCTTTGAGTGCAACCCTTTGCCACTAGTCACGCCTTAAAAGTCACCACTTCTTCATCTACTCCAAGCTTTCGCTTATAGATCCGCTTGCAACCAATGAGAACTATTCCCTTTGGTGGATCTACCAAAGTTTATACTTTGTTTGAGTACATGGAGTCCATTTAGGATCTTATAGCTTCTAGCCAACATCCCAAATCTATGTCTGACATAGCTTCCTATAGGTCTTCGGATCATCATCGTTTGACCAATCTCATGAAGAAATCCAAACCTTTCGGGTTACTTCTTGATTCGGTCCGATCTTTTTAGAGGTTGTGTGTGAGGCCCTTGCTGCTCATTTATTTCCATCACTTGTAGGATTTTTTGATCATTTTGAACTTCATCACGTTCAACAACAATGCCATTTCTATCTAATAGAAATTTCTTTTCTAAAAAGTAGATGTTTTTGAAATAAACAACTTTTTTTCTGAGGGATCATAGAAATAGTAACCCATAGACTCTCTAGGGTATCCCACAAACTTGCACAAGGTGTACGTACTATCCAACATGCCTCCCACTGTCCGTCTCACGTAAGCGGGAGATCCCTAAACTTTAAGATAATTGTAAGAGGGTGCTCTGCCATGCCATATCTCATATGGTGTTTTTAGCACTGACTTAGATGGTACTATATTTAGTAGCATCGCCGCCGTGTGTAAGGCATATCCCTAAAAGGATATGGGCACATCGAAAAAGCTCATTATGGAATGTACTATGTCCAACAAAGTATGGTTTCTCTTATCTTGGGGTGTGCCGGGTGGAGTCTATTGAGAGATAATCCCATTATCTCTTAGGTAATCCAGGAATTTGGTACTTAAGTATTCTCCTCCTCGATCCACTTTGATACTAAGACCTTTTTGCTTTTCTACTTCATTCATATACTCTTTGAATTTTTCAAAGGCCTCGGACTTGTACTTCATAAGATACACATGTCCAGACCGACTATTATCATCGATGAAGGTGATGAAGTAGGAATAGCCTCCTCTCCCACTAACTCTTAGTGGTCCACAAATGTCCATATGGATAAAATCCAAGAGACTTGTGGAGCGCTCTATTTGTCCTACAAAAGGAGCCTTGGTCATTTTTCCTTTTAAACAAGATTCACAAGTAGGAAGATCCTCAATGCCACAAACATTTAGTATTTTGAGAGCTTCTAACTTGTTCATCCTCTTTTTAGAAATATGTCCAAATCTTCCATGCCACAAAAGGGCATCTTCTTGGTTATCTAACTTTCTTTTACTTGATTGAATATGCATTAGTGAAGGTTGAGAATCAAGTATGTACAATCCATTTATTAATGTGCCTTGAGCAATCAAAGAACTATTCTTTAATGCCTTCAACTTTCTATGGAGCAAAGAAGACCATTGGAGGTATGGAGACTTTTGAAGACTCATGAATGTATGGCGATACATTCATGTAATAGCTAGATTTAATCAACCTACTGAAATCAACTAGGTGGTACATCTATAGCTCTAAGTGCACCACTTGGTTAGGCTTATGGTCATCCCACCCTAGGAGCATGCTAGGTGTATTTACTTATTTATACATTCCATATCCTATTGATGTATGAGATGTATGGTTAGATTATAGAAAACCTAAATAGGAAGATAAAATGAAAAACCTTCTACTTAGAAAGTTTAAGTATTTTCTAATATTAAGTCAAAATGGATATAAATTAAAAAGAGTTTTAATTAATCCATGCCTTCTCCCAATAATGTATGCCATGACGACGCTACTAATTTTGTGTGATGGCACTTGGTTATGGGGGTCACACTTAAGAGGAAAACTATGAGCATACACTTAGCATGAGATGGATCTTTGACTTAAGAATGTCCACACATTGGCACTCGATTATGGGGGATGATGTGGTGCCTGTCTTGAATCAAAGTTTGATTGGTAGGTTGGACTTAACACTTAGTAATATAGATGGCATACGGTTGTGTGGGTTTATATGAAAGGTGAGGTAAAATACATCAAGAGTTGCATGAGATGCAATTAGCAAAAGTTGTTTACCCTTCGATTGCTCGTGGATGGCACTCGGTTACGGGGGTCCGCTTGCAAGTCCTTGGGATCTTGATTCTCACTACGAAATGAGATTTCCTCAATTCTTTTGGGGGTGAAGGATTTGATAAAATAGTAGGAGAAAAACATGCTTGAAAGACCATGAATATGTTTTTAGTATCAAAATTAATCACATTCTTATATTCTCTTTTTTTACCTTTGAGGATTTGTGAAATCTTAAGAGAATGGCTAAAAATCCACCCAACGTTGTTTCTTGGAAACCAACAAAGCAACTGGGCCAAACTTCCATGATTGACTTAACTTCAAAAATCATTCTAGATTCCTAGAAGCGGATATATGTCCTATATCGAGGTGTTCCTAATCCCATGGGGATTATAGTAGATCAACGACACGTGAAAAGTTCACAAATTGGGTTAAGAATCGTCATATCCCATAGTCTCATGATGGCATCTACAAACTTCAAAAGTCTTATGGACGCATAAATTATACTTTGGTTAAAGTTTGCAAGAGTTGTAAAGCAAACAAGGTATGGAAAATTCATGTTGTCGAAGGAGAATTTTCAAGCTAGGATGGATGCGAAGTTATGTGTCATCAACTACGGTCTAAAGATGAGTAGGCTTGGAGAAGCTTTTAAACTTGGACGTAGTGATGGACAATGATCTCCATGAGGATTTGATCTTCACATCCTTGCTGAGTTTTACTGATCAAAGGGTTGATCTAGATAGAGATTACCATGACAAGGGTATACCATTAATGCTTGCTTCCTCCTCCAAGTTTATGGGCCCTAGGGTGCTAGAAAGAGAGGTAAAAGGAAGAAAAGTTCTTTCTCTAAGGGGAAGGTAATCATTAAAGGCATTCGGAGTAGTCAAGAAGATTATATAGGATATAATTGATATTACTTGTTTCTACTTTGGCGAGATAGGCCATTAGAAGCGGAATTGCAAGGGATACCTTGCAAGCCTTGAGCAGGGTATGTACTTTATTGAAGTGTATTTAAGAATAAATTCTTCCTCATGGTTATAAGATATCGCAGGTGGTTCTTATCTTTGTAAGTTGTTACAAAGATTGGAAAGAAGAATAAAACCTAGGGATGGGGATATGATCCACCGCCTTGGCTAAGGAGCAATAGTTGTGGCCAAAGCTGAAGGCGTATAATAAGTTAAGACTTAGGGAACTCCATAATTGTATTGAACCCTTGTTAATATGTACCATATATTGTTGAGAACATTATTTCAATTCCCGTTTTAGATAGCAAAGGATTTGATCCCTCTATATTAAATGGGAGATTGAAGGCATTAAAGAATATGTTCTTTAGTTTCTTATGGTACACTTAACAAAGGATTATACATTTTTGGATTCTCAACCATCACCAATGCACATTCAACAACGTAAGAAACTTAGTTATCAAAGAAGATGCCATGCTATGACATGCAAAACTTAGACATATTTCTAAAAAATTGGATGAGCAAGTTAGAAGCTCTCAAAGCACTAAATGTTAGTGGCATTGAAAACCTTCCTACTTGTGAATCTTGTTTAAAGGGAAAAATGACCAAAGCTCCTTTTGTAGGACAAACAGAGTGTATTACAAGTCCTTTGGATTTGATCCATATGGATGTTTGTGGCCCACTAAGAGTTAGTGTTAGAGAAGGCTATTCCTACTTCATCACCTTTACCGATGATTATAGTCGGTTCGGACATGTGTATCTTATGAAGTACAAGTCCGAACCCTTTGAAAAGTTCAAAGAGTGTCGGAATGAAGTAAAATAGCAAAAAAGACTTAGTATTAAAGCTCTTTGATTGGATAGAGGGGAAGAACTTAGATTATTTAAAATAGAATGTGATTATCTTACAATGGACTCCACCAAGCACACCCCAACTCAATGGAGTAGCTGAAAGGAGAAATTGTACCTTGTTGGACATGTTACATCCATGATGAGCTTATATCCTTTTGATGATATGCCTTAAAGACAACGACTAACTAAGTGTAGTACCTTCAAAGTCAGTGCTAAAAACACCGCATGAAATGTGGTTTGGCAAAGTTCCCTCTTACCATTATCTAAAGGTTTGGGGGTCTCCCACCTACATGAGATATTTATTGGGAGACAAGTTGGATAGTAGATCCACTTTGTGTAAGTTTATGGAATACCTAAGAGAGTCTTCGGGTTATTACTTTTATGATCCCTTGGAACAAAGGGTGTTTGCTTCAAGAAACGTCACCTTTTTGGAAAATAAATTTCTATAAGATAGAAAAGGCATTGTTATTGAACTTGGTGAAGTTCAAGATGATCATTAAAATCCCACAAGCAGTAGAAACAAGTAAATATCAATAAGAGCTCACACACAACCTCTAAGAAGGTCCGACCTGATCAAGAAACAAACCAAAAGGTTCAAATTTCTTCTTGAAATGGGCTAATGGGATAGTGATCCGAAGACCTATGAGGAAGTTATGTTGGACATAAGACTCGGGATATTAGCTTGACCCCATGAGATTCGAAATGGAATCCCTGTACTCTAACAAAGTATGAACTTTGGTAGATCTATCGAAGGAAATAGTTCCCATTGGTTGGAAGTGGATCTATAAGTGAAAACTAGGAGTCGATGGAGAGGTAGTGACTAGTGGTAAAAGGTTACACTCTAAAACCCGATTTTGATTTCAAGGAAACCTTCACACTAGTCACAATGCCTATGTCTATTTGGATTTTTCTTGCCATAGTCACATATTATGACTATGAGATATGGGAAATGGATGTGAAAACCACTTTCCTCAATGGAAACATTGAAAAAGAAATCTATATAGAGCAACCACAAAGTTTTACGTCTAAGCGGAGTGAGCAAAAGGTTTGCAAACTCCAGAGATCCATTTATGGACTCAAATAGGTATCTCGAACTTGGAACATACATTTTGATTAGAAAATCAAATCGTTTAGCTTTGTCAAAAATATGTATGAACCTTGTGTGTATAAGAAGGCTAGTGGAAGTAGTATACAGTTTATTATGCTTTATGTCGATAACGATAACATTCTTCTCATTGAGAATGAGAGAGAAATGTTAGAGTGTACTAAAGTATGGTTATCTATATAATTGTCTATGAAGCATTTGGGAAAATCATCCTACGTATTGGGAATATGTATCTATAGAGATAGATTGCGGATGATGCTGAGACTTTCCTAAATACTGTACATTGACAAGATAGTAAAGAGTTTTATATGGAAGAATCCAAGAGAGAGTTCCTTCCAATGGGATATGCTCTTCATCCCTCCAAGTCTATGACCCCTTAGACTAACAACAAGAGACATAGAATGTCCTATATACTTTATACGGAGCATATTGTATGCTGTTCAGTGTACAAGGCTGGGTGTGGCACACACTCTAAGTGTTATGAGTCATTTCCAATCCGACCCTAGTGAGTGTCACTGGATGGCTATCGAAATAATCCTTTAGTACTTAAGATGCACTAAGGACTTGTTTTGGGTATACGACAATGGAGAATTGAAACTTGAGGGGTTTTTGGATTCTAATTTCGAATTTGATGTAGATGACCTAAAGTCTACTTCTGGATTTATATTTTGCCTTCATGACGGTGTGGTGAGTTGGAAGAGTTCCAAATAAGACACCATGATCGAGATTACCATTGAGGTGAAATAATTTATGGTTTTGGAAACTACAAAGGAAGGTGTTTATATAAAAACTTTATCGAAAAATTGGATGTAGTGCCTAGTGTACAAGAGCCTACAGTTGTCTTTGGAAGATAATTTAGGACTTGAACCAAGATCTCATTAGTGATCTAAACACAATGAATGCATTATCATTTGATAGATGGGACATCTGAGTGGAAACAGTTGCTTCAGAAGAGACTATAGCAGAACCATTGTCTAAACCCTTAAATGCAAATGATCTTTGAAGGACATCTTGAGAAGATGGGTCTTAAGACTATCGGGAATTGGCTTTAAGGCAAATGGGAGATTGTTGGGATAGTGCCCTGCAAGCTAATTAGATTGACATATAAACTATTTCACTTGTGAAACAATCTTGATTGAATGATATTCATTATATGGCCATCTTTATCTCATGCTCATGAATACTTCACTGGCATATGGTTGAAGCTGTTAGATCACATAAGACTATGAGACTAGGTCATGCACTGGGTGGTGATCATGGAATAATTCTTACACAGTCGTGATCTTAAATCTTCCAAGTCATATGATCTTATGAGATGGGGCATCTAAGATCCGGATAGACTTACACTAACGATGCATAGATTCAAGGAGTTGGATGTTGATTCGTTCCACGAGCAATCCCATATGAGATATGGATGCATGTTAGTAGGTGCTTGTTAGGGACAAGGTACTGAGGCCCACCTGGAGAATCCACTAGATAGCTAAAGTGGCAGTCGGTCATGGCAAATTCTCCAGCTTATGCTAGTGTATATAATTAGTCCTTTGACCTGAGGATCCATGGTAACCTTGTGTTTAGGTCCTCATGCTTTCACTCCTTCTTGGTCACTTAGCGGGCCGTTTAGGTGGTGATTGGGCATGAGCTACATAGGCAACAAGGTGTGTCGGATCCAAAATGGAATCAAACTCCTCATTTTTGTGAAGGGCGAGTACATCTCCTATGTATTCTATAATGATCGATTCCAAGAAATCCTTATGCAAGGTAGTATGACAATTTGGAAAAGGAGTTTTCCAAACATGAGGTCATAAAGTGGAATCAAATATTAGGAATAGAGATTAGTATCGAGGCTATTAGGGAGTTGGAAAATATCGTGCCCTAGGCCTTTTTTTGGAGATAGGAGATAGAATGACCAATTTGCATGGTACACGTAGAGCTATAATGGTTCTTCAAGAGCATTTAGTTTGGATAATTAGTTGGGTTCCATGGGTTTAAGGTTGGACATCGACCACAGGGATTGGGTTCTCTTTAATTAATGGAGATTAATTAAATTGAGTTGATTAGTTTAAAT
The DNA here is from genome assembly GCA_018894105.1 of Jacaranda mimosifolia. Classification (NCBI taxonomy): domain Eukaryota; kingdom Viridiplantae; phylum Streptophyta; class Magnoliopsida; order Lamiales; family Bignoniaceae; genus Jacaranda; species Jacaranda mimosifolia. The sequence goes on from CM032119.1 coordinate 24,381,717, forward strand.
GAGTTTAAACTACAATGAATATATGATATTCGAAAGTCACAAGGAGTTGTCAGGCCATGTCCAATGAATGGTAGAACCTATCAGGTTACACACAAAAGCCAATTGCATTTCCTAATTGATGGAGGAATTTTTCTAAGTGTTAGAAACTTACTCCATGTGACCGATTTTGGGGTGACTGGAAATTGAGGCCAATTTGGGCTCGATTAATTTAATTTTTAAATTGGTCAAATAATTTAAGGAATTAAATTAGACCAATAATTATGGAGTTAATTATTTGGTGCCACATGACCATCAATAGGTCAACTTAAAGAGTTAACAATTCTTAGCTTAAAGAGTTAAGCTAATTGACTTAAGAGTTAAGTCAATGATTAATTAATTAAATTAAAATATTTGATTTAATTAATGTGAAGATTTAATTAATGTGAATAATAAATTTTGGAGGAGAAATTCAAATGAAAGGTTCATTTGGTGTGGCATTTAATTAATTCAAAATTAGATTTCAAATGTAATTGAAATTCACACAAAATTCAAATTTTATTTTGAATTTGCCAACTTGCAAGCAAGTGGGTGGTCCCCTATCTTGAGGAAGTCTTGGCATCACACCATTATCCCTCTATATATAGATATAGAGGTGAGGGTGGGCGGTTAATCACAATCGATGTGAAGAATTAGATTCTCACATTTTCCCTCATTCAAAGTGTTGCCTAATGAGTTGAAGCTCTACTTCTCTCTTCTTCTCCAACCCCTAAATTGGACTTCAAGCAGCTCTCATTTATCCTCTCTATCTCCAGCTATTATTGAGGAGAAATTGAAAAAATCATTGTTGTGTGGATCATATTGATAGAGGCAAGACAATTGGATTGTTGTGCCTTGGAGATCCACCAGTCAAGACAGCGAGTTGGCAATTTTTTTACAGGAGATCTAGAAGGAATGTTGATCTAAAGTTTTCATAGTAGCTTCATCAAAGGGTTGAGGATGTATTGGAATTTTACCAGATTTTTTGAAGACATTTGGATCATGCAAAAGTTGCATCCTTCCAGCTGTGCCGATGTTTGACAGTTTCTGGATTGAAGAAGAGTTCTTCATCTTTCCTTTGGATTTAACTCATCAAGGTAACTCGCCATCCAAATCTTAATCCTAAGCATGTTTAGATCGTTGTTTGCTTGTAAAGGACTAGTTAATTTAGCATTTGAAGTTTTATTATTGGATCCTAGTGCCTTACTTGACTTCACAAAAAACGTGATCTACGACTCGCAAGACATCACGCAAATGTGGTAGCATCTCATGTCACAAACTATTGGTAGAAGACTTGGATTAATTAAAACTCCTTTTAATTTGTATCTAAATTGATTCGATATTTTGAAAAACTTAAGACTCCTCTAAGTTGATGGATTTTTTTACTTTGAAATATATCATCAATTTTATCTTATCTTATTTAGATTTTCTATATCCTAACCATGTGTCTCATACATCCATATGATAAAGAAAGCAAAAATAAGTTAATGCACCTAGCATGCTCCTAGGGTGGGACGACCACAAGCCTTAACCAAGTGGTGCACTTAGAGCCATAGGTGCATTATTTAGTTGATTTGAAGTGGGTTGATTAAATTTATCTATTACATAAATGTGTCCTATATATTCATAGGTTTTCAAGCCTCTTTGATCCCGTTGGCCTTCTTTGTCTCCTTACAACATTTACAAGAGAAAAGAAATCCTCATCCTTAGAGTTCTACTCTCATAACATTTGCAGGATAGAAAATCAAAAGGCACGCAAGCCCCTATTTAATACAACCATTTTTAACAACTTGAAACAAATAAAAGCAATTTGAAGGCACATGTTCATCCCCATACATTCATCATCCATTCAATAATTAAATAAACAATAAATAAGAATTGGCATTCAATTCAATAAATTAAATGTTTATCTCGTAAACAATTAATTAACAAGCAAAAGTAATCGAGTGTAATTGAGAATCAACATTATCCAAAAATCCCAATTAACTCGAATCCAGTTGGATCCAAAAATGACCAAAATAACTTAAGGCCAAAATACACATGCTATATCAACATATAACATCATCCAATGCAAAATCAACATTTAACATTAACTAACATGTATCAAAATCATGCCAACACATGAATTAACACTTAAAGCATATATTGATATATCTCAATTCATCACATATAGAGCCACATACAAAGTCACCCAAACATTTAAATTCCTTAGTTGAATCAAGTATTTGAAGATTTAGAATCAATTCATCACATGAATCAATCCATCAAAACCCAAATTAAGGTATGAATTAGGCTTTGATATTACTTGAAAGTAGGAGTAGGATTGAGATCCAAAATATAAAACCATAAATAGGAAAAATATAATCAATCTACTCCACTCCAAGGATCTTATTCATGCTTATAATAAGGACTAAGTTGCCTAAAGTTTACCTTTGAAGATCAATACAAAGGTGAGAGGAAAATCAATCACAAGAACTCTATAATAGAAGATCCGTGCACAGTAGAAGATGTCAACGGTTGAGCACTTTCCACCACTCCAAAATTGCCAGAATTGGCTGATAACTCCACCAACAATCTAGGTAGAAACTGCCTAGAATTATTTCCAATAAGAACCTCTTAGGTCCTCCAAATTTGCCACTAATTTTGCTGGATAACAATGGTTCATCAAGGAACTCTTAGTCCCTTAAGTGTTGGACCTCTAATGATAATGTCCACACACCTTGAGCAAGCACTAATTCAACCTCAAATATGCTAGATTAGATGAGGAAGAAGGTGAGGGAGTGGACTTTTGAAGAAGAAAAGGAGAGGGATAGACTTTAGTGTGTGTGAATTTTCAACACATGAATATAACACTTTTGGAGGGAAGTGAGGAATGCTCATGATTAGTCATCACACGGCTGGCCAAGGGATATATATACAGAGGAGAGAGGATGCAAGTTGGCATCACACCTCCCATGCTTGTTGGCCAACTTTCCAACTTGCATGTGAATTTGAATTTCACATGCATTTGCATTTAATTAGCATCTACATTTCATCTTTTGAAATGAAATGCAAATTAACTCTAATTAAATTCAAATGAACTCTATCATTTGATTTCCCCCCAAAATCCAAATTCTCATTTTGATTAAATTAACTCTTTAATTTAATTAATTAAATTGACATAACTCCTTAAGCCAATTAACTTAACTCTTTAAGTTAATTGGTGAATTAATTATCACATGGCACCAATTAAATTATCTTAATTTAATTGCTCTAATTTAACTGCTTAAATTATTTTGATTAATTTAATAATTAAATTAATCAAGCCAAGATGACCAATAAAATAGTTAACCGTTTTTTTTCCAAAACTGCCTTGGTTGGATTTTCTAACTCTTTAGAAGGTTGGATTTTCTAACTCTTTAGAAAATTCCTCCCATCAAGTAAGCACTTTCTATAGGCTTTTGTGTGTGACCCATTAGGTTCATCCATTCATTGGACATGGGTGAAAGTAAGTAAGGCACTAGGATCCAACAATAAAACTTCAAACAAGCAACCAAGGATCTAAACATGCTTTAGGATTCAGATTTGATTGAAGAGTTACCTTGAAAAGCAAAATCCAAAGGTAGATTGAAGAACTCCTTCAAACAGAATCTGCTAGATTGTGGCGCAGCTGGAAGCAAACAATTTTTGACCAATTCAAAACTCTCCAAAATTACTGAAAAAAATTCCTGTAGATGTTCAATTCCTTGAGGAAGCTGCTGGAACAAATTTCAGCTCGAAACTCCTTCTAGATCTCTTAGAAAAAAAATCAATAATAGATTGGTCTCGTAGATAGATCTCCAAACGCTTAGGGCCCATTTATTTTCATTTTCAAACCCCATTTTCATTTTCTCCTCAAAATAAAAATAGAGAATTATCACTCTCTACACCATTTTCTCAAACATTTTCATTTTCAAAACATTCTTTATTATATTCTTTCTCCATTTTCATCCCCTTTTTCAACCCCTATCATCACCTTAATAATTTTTTATCTTCTCAATACTTCTCATACACCATTCACAAGAAAATTATTATAAATTCAAATTATAATATTATTTTTTCAAATAATCACATATCACATCATCAATTCAAATTTAAAAACTGCACAACTTTTAATACAAAAACACCCAACATTTAAATACAACTCATTTTCACACCTATATAAACCTATAATTTTCTGCAACACATCCAAATAAAACTTTATTTTCAAATGCCACTATTCTAACTAACTTTTCACTATGCATTTTCACTAGAAAATGAAATTGGCTCCAAAAAATGAAACCAAATGGGCTCTTAGCAACCCATTTGTGTTGCCTCTATCGAAATGATCCACATACTAATCCAAATCCTACTTCTCCTCACTTTCAGGTAGAGAAAGAGAGGACAGTTGAGAGGGAGATGGCCGATTTTAGGATAGGGAGGGAAAGAAGAAGGTGATTTCAACATATGAATGAACATCTTGAAAATGAAGGGAAAAGTGAGAATATAATTCTTCACTTCCAAGATTACTTGATCCGCCAACATGCATACCATGCATGCTTAGTTGGCAAATTCAGATCTAATTTGATTTTGTGTATATTTCAATTACATTTGAAATCTAATTTCAAATTAATAAAATGCCACACTAAAATGATCATGTCATTTGAATGTTCCCTGCAAAGAATATTCTCCTCATTAATTAAATTAAATAATTCAGTTTAATTAATTAATCCTTGACTTAACTCTTAAGTCAACTAGCTTAACTCTTTAAGTTTAATTTTGTCAACTTAACTCTTTAAATTAACTTGACCTGATGGTCACATGGCACCAAATAATTAACTCCTTAATTGTTCGTCTAATTTAACTCCTTAAATCAGTTGATCAATTTAACACTAAAATTAATCAAGCCTACATAGACCTCAATTTTTGGTTATCCCAAAATCGGTCTCCATAGAGAGGATTTTCTAACATTTAGAATGTTTCTCCATTACTTAGGTAATGCAATTAGCTTCTGTGCGTGACTTGATAGGTTCTACCATTTATTGGACATGGGCTCACAAGTACTTGTGACTTTTGAATAACATATATTCATTCTAGTTTAAACTCCTTTAAACTAATTGACTTAATTCAATTAATCTCCATTAATTGATAAGTACTAAATCTCCATGTTAGATGTCTAACCTGAAGTCCACAGAGCCCAATTATTGGCCAAAATGAATGCTTTTGGAGAACAATCATAGCTCTACGTGTGCCATGCAATTACGCTCCTTTCATCTCCTATCTCTCGAAGAGGCCTAGGACAAGATATTTGCTGACTCCCTAATAGCCTCAGTATTATTTCCCTATTCCCAATGTTTGATTCCATTTTATGACCTCATCTTTGGAAAACTCCATTTCCAAATTATCATACTGCCTTGCGCAAGGACTCATTGGAATCGATCATTATAGAATACACAGGAGATGCATTTGCTCTTCACAAAAATGAAGAGTCGAATTCTTTCTTGGATCTCATAAACCTCTATGTCTAAGTAGCTTATGCCCAATCACCACCTGAACCGCCTGTTAGGTGACCAAGGAGGAGTCAAAGCATGAGGACCTAAGCCCAAGGTTACCATAGATCCTCAGGTTAATGGACTAGCTATATGCACTAGTGTAAGCAGGAGAATTTAACACTACCGACTTGCCACTTTGGCCATCTAGTGGATTCTCTGGGTGGGTCTTAGTGCCTTGTTCCCTAACAAGCACCCAATAACATGTATCCATGTCTCATATGGGATTGCCCATGGAACGGAGCAATATCCAACTCTTTGGATCTATGCATTGTTAGTGCAAGTCTATCTGGATCTTAGATGCCCTGTCTCGTAAGATTTTATGACTTGGAAGATTTAAGATCACAACTGTATAAGGCTTATTCATGATCACCACCCAATGTGTGATCAAGTCCCATAGTCTTGTGTGATTTAGGAGCTTCAACCAAATGCTAGTGAAGCAATAAAGAGCATAAGACAAAGATGGCCATATTATGAATATCATTCAATCAAGATTGTATCACAAGTGAAACTGTTTACAATGCCAATCCAATTGGCTTGAAGGGTACTATTCCAATAATGGGCTCACAACTCATTGTGACATTTTGAATATTGATATATTCACATTAGTTTAAACTTCTTTAGACTAATAGCCCATTTCAATTAATCTATATTAATCGAAGACTACCTAATTTTCATGGTCGATGTCTAGCAATAAGCCCATGCAACCCAACTAATTGGATGAATGAAATATATCTTAACAAACCATTCTAGCTATATACTTGTCATACAAATACAGGCCTTTCATATCCTATCTCCTGAAAGAGGCCTAGGGCAAGATATTTGTGAAGGTATGTGTGGCACTAGGATCTAAATATTTTAAGGTAAAACTGAATAAACTAGCCCACACAACACCCCCAGGATCAAGACATGCATGGAATTCAGATTTAGAAAGGGAAAAATACCTGGGTGAGGACAAAAAATCGAAGAGCAAGAGAAAACTCTTGAAAACCGTCAAATTGTCTCTTCACCGGCGCAATAGGATCACTACCGATATTCCCTTGGATGGACTCCTCCGTTTTTGCTGAAATTTTTACAGGAACTCCTAAACCCTTTGAATATTCTTTATTCCAAAATTCAGCCCAATTAGAACACCATAGGTCCTCCCAGAACTAGCAAAATCGGCTGCCAGAAAACTGCTCCAATCAAGAGCAAGAGCAACCAAATTAGATTGCCTCTAATGTAAAAGTCCACACACCAAATCTATGGCCTATTCTCTACATAATGGCTGGAATATCTGCAGAGAATGAGGGTAGGAAGGCTGGGAAGGAGGAGGAGGAGAAAGTTGGAGAGAATAATGGGATGCTAACAAGTAGATTCCCACTACACAAAATGTGGGGAGAAATCACACTAGTCATGCACACACATGCTCTCTCTCTCTCTCTAGGCCGGCCACACTCCTATATCTATATATAGGAGTGGTCCATGAACATCCCCAAGGAGATGATGCCAAGTGTCCTTGCCAAGGTGGCCACTAACTAGTAATTAGTGAATAAGAATATTAATTGAAGCACAAATTTCATCTTATGAAATGTCTTGAAATTAAATTCCAATTCACATTAAATGAACCATTCACTTAATTATTCTCCCAAAAATAATCCTCCAACTCAATTAAATTAAACACTTCAATTTAACCAATAATAATTTGACTTAACTCTTAAGTAAAAAATGCTTAACTATTTAAGCTAGTCAAAGTCAATTTAACCCTTAAATTAATTTTTACCAATTGATAGTCACGTGAAATCAATTAATTAACCCTTAATTAATTGATCTTAATTTAACTCTTAAATTAATTTGACCAATTTAACATTTAAATTGATCAAGTCAAAATGACTACATTTTTGCCTCATCTAAAATGGTTATGAACTTTCTAACTCTTAGAAAACTCTACTTCCTTCAATTGACCATGTCATTGGCTTTTGTGTGTGACCCATTAGGTTCTACCATTCATTGGACATGGGCTCACAACTCGTTGTGACTTTTGGAATATCAAATATTCACATTAGTTTAAACTCCTTTAAACTAAGCGACTCGATTCAATTAATCTCATTAATTAAAGAGTACCCAATCTCCATGGTTGATGTCCAACCTAAAGCCCATGGAGCCCAACTAATTGGCCGAAATGAATGCTCTTGAAGAACCATTCTAGCATTACGCGTACTATGCAAATACGGTCCTTCCGTCTCCTATCTCCCGAAAGAGGCCTAGGGCAAGATATTAGTCGGCTCCCTAATAGCCTCGATACTATGTTTCTATTCTTAATGTTCAATTCCCTTTATGACCTTATCTTTGGAAATACCTTTCCAAATTGTCACGTCACCTTGTGCAAGGATTTCTTGGAATCAATCATTATAGAACACAGAGAAGATGCACTCGCCTTTCACAAAGACGAGGAGTCTGATTCCATCTTGGATCTCATAAACCTCCATGCCAAGTAGCTCATACCCAATCTCAACCTGAAAGACCCGCTACGTGGTCAAGGAAGAGTCAAAGCATGAGGACCGGACACAAGGTTACCATGGATCCTCAGGTCAAAGGACTAATGATATGCACTAGCGTAAGCGGGAGAACTTGCCACTAGCGACTTGCCACTTGAGCTATCTAGTGGATTCTCCAGGCGGTGCCTTGTTCCTTAACAAGCACTCACTAGTATGCACCCGTATCTCATACAGTTGCTCATGGAACGGAACAATATCCAATTCTTAGATTATGCATCGTTAGTGCAAGTCTATCCGGATCTTAGATGCCCTTGTTCTCTTAAGATCCTATGACTTGGAAGGTTTAAGATCACGACCGTGTGAGACTTATTCCATGGTCACCAAACCAACTCTCATAGTCTTGTGTGATCTAAGGGCTTTATCCAAATGCCAGTGAAGTAAATGAAGAGCATATGATGAATATCATTCAATCAAGATTGTCTTACAATGAAATAGTTTACAAGGCCAATCTAATTGGCTTGCTGGGCACTATTCCAACAATTTGTTGGCTCCCCAATAGCCTTGATAACTATGTTTCTACTTTCTAATGTTCAATTCCACTTTACGACCTCATTTTTAGAAAACTCATTTTCTAAATTATCATACTACCTTGCGCAAAGATTTCTTGGAATTAATCATAATAGAATGCATAGGAGATGCATTCGTCCTTCACGACAATGAGGGGATGGATCCCATCTTGGATCTCACAAACCTCCATGCTTAAGTAGCTTATGCCCTATTTCAACCCCAGATGACTTGCTACGTAGTCGAAGAAGAGTCAAAGAATAAGGACCTAAACACAAAGTTAACATAGATCCTCAGGTCCAATGACTAATTATATTATTAGCGTAAGCTGGTGAACTTGCCACTCCGACTATCTAGTGGATTCTCTATGTTGATCTTCAGTAAACTTGCTCTCTAAAAAGCAACCACTAACATGAATCTATGTCTAACATAGATTGCTCATAAAACGGAGCAATATCTAACTCTAGAGTATGCATCAGTAGTGCAAGTTTATCCAAATCTTAGATGCCTTATCTCCTAAGATTTTATGACTTGGAATATTTAAAATCATGATCATAGAGACTTGTTTCATGTCACCATCTTATGCATGACCAAGTCCCATAGTCTTGTGTGATTTAAGGGCTTCAACCAAATGCCAGTAAAGTGTGATAAACATAAGATGAATATGGCCATTTAATAAGAATATCATTCAATCAAAAGTGTATCACAAGTGAAATAGTTTTTACATGCCAATCTAATTGGCTACGGGGCCCTATTCCAACATGAAGACCCATGAATGTATGGGTTTCATTTATGTAATAGATAGAAATTAATTAACCTACTTAAAATCAACTAAGTGGTGCACCTATGGCTCTCATTGCACTACTTGGTTAAGGCTCATGGTCATCCCACCTTAGGAGCAGGCTAAGTGCATTTACTTATTTATGCTTTCTTTATCCTATGGATGTATGAGATGTATCTTTAGGATATAGAAAACCTAAATAAGAGAAGATAAAATTAATGAGATATTTCAAAGCACGAAAATCCTTAAACTTAAGTTTTTCTAAATATTAAGTCAATTAAGATACAAATTAAAAGGAGTTTTAATTAATCCAAGCCTTTTACCAATAATTTATGACATGAGATGCTACCAAATTTATGTGTTAGCTCATGAGTCATGGGACACATTTATGGAGGAAAGCTATGTTCACTTGCTTAGCATATGATGCACAGTAATTTAAAACTCACTATGGCATTGTCTCACGAGTCGTGGAATGACATAGTGGAGTTTATAATTAAGGAATGATTTATAGGTTTGACTTAACACCTACTTGTGTAGATGTCACACGAGTCGTGGGTCTACATGAAAAGTGAGGTAAAATACATCAAGGGTTGTATAGAGATGCAATTAGCAAAAATTGCTTGCCATAGGATTATTTGTGGATGTCTCACGAGTGTGGGTCCACGAATGATGCCTTTGGACCTTGATTCTCACTAGGAAATGAGATTTCCTAAATTCCTTAAAGGGGTGAGGAGTTTGTTAATATAGTAGGAGAAAAACATGCTTGAAGGTCCACAAACATGTTTTCTAATATCAAATTTAATCACATGATCATATTCTCTTTTTTGCCTTTGTAGATTTGTGAAATCTAAATCAAATGGTGAAGAATCCACTTAACGTGATTTAGGAAACCAATAAACTCAGTAGGCCTAACTTCCATGATTGGCTTAGAAACTTCAAGATAATTCTTGACTCTGAAAAGAGAACATATGTCCTAATTCAAAGTCCGTTGAACACCGTTGGTGATGATACTGATGATAAGGCACGCAAAATATTTGCTAAATGGATAAAAGATGATCTTCAAACCCATTGTCTTATGATAGCTTCTATGTCCAACGAGTTCCAAAAATCTCATGAACACATGAAAACCACTTCTGAGATTCATTTGCACCTACAAGAGTTGTATGGTGTGCAATCTAGATATGAGCGCTACTCTTTGTCTAAGTAGCTTTTTAGGACTAGAATGGTTGAAGGTGCAAGTGTCCATGACCATGACCTTAAGATGATTGCTCTCATTGAGAAGCTTGCTCATTTGGACGTGGTCATGAACAATGACCTTTATGTGGATTTGATCCTCCAATCATTACCAAGTTCATTTGACCAATTTTTTATGAACTTCAACATGTCAAAGTAAGAGGTAATGATTAATGAATTGATCAATATGTTGGTGACCGCTGAGTTAACAATGAAAAGGGACAAACCATTAATGCTTGCATCCTCCTCCAAGTCCATGGGCTTTAGGGGTGCTAAGAAAGAACGTAATTGGAAAGAGATTTCTTCTTTGAAAGGGAAGCAACCATTAAACTCTCTAAACGAGTTAGGAAAAAGAAATAGGACAAAGTCGATGCTACTTATTTCTACTATGATGAGAAAGGCCATTGGAAGTGGAATTGCATGGAATACCTCACAACCCTTGGGAAGGATATATACTTTATTGAAGTGTACTAAGTGCAAATTATTCCTCATAGGTATTTGATATTGCATGTGGCTCTCACCTTTGTAATTCATTACAGGGGATGAAAAGAAAAATAAGTCTAAGTGATGGGGATTTGATCCCATGCCTTGGAAATGAAGCTAAAGTTGTGGCGAAAGTTGAAGGCATCATGAAGTTAGACTTAGGGAACTCCTTACTTCTACTGGATCCTTGTTATTTTGTACTGAATCTTGTTAAGAACCTTATTTCAATTCCCATTTTGGATAACGAAGGATATGATTTTTCAATATCAAATGAAAAATTGATGACAATAAAGAATGGTTCTTTAATTGCTATGGGTATACTAAATAATGGATTATACATTTTGGATTCTCAACAATCACTTATACACATTCAACAAAGTAAAAGAAAATTAGATAACCAAGAAGATGCCATTTTGTGGCATGTAAGATTTGGACATCTATCTAAAAATAAGATGAACAAAATAGAAGTCCTCAAAGCACTAAATGTTAGTGGCATATAAGATATTCCTACTTGTGAATCTTTTAAAAGGAAAAATGACTAAGGCTCCTTTTGTGGACAAACGGAGTGAACCACAAGTTCTTTGGATTTGATCCATACGGACGTTTGTGGACCACTAAGAGTTAGTGCACGAGAAGGCTATTCTTACTTCATTACCTTCACCAATGATCATACCCGGTTCAGACATGTATATCTTACGAAGTACAAGTCTGAAGCTTTTGAAAGGTTTAAAGAGTATAGGAATGAAATAGAAAAGCAACAAGGGTAAGTATTAAAGCTCTTCAATCAAATCGAGGAGGGGAATACTTAAGTAATGAATTCTTGGATTATCTAGAAGAGAATGAGATTATTTCACAATAGTCTCTACCCGGCACATCCTAACATAATGGAGTAGCTGAGAAGAGAAAGCGTACCTTATTAGACATGGTACATTCCATGTTGAGGTTCACCTATGTGCCTATATCCTTTTGGGGATACATCCTAGAAACAACGGCGAGGCTACTAAATGTAGTACCCTCAAAGTCGGTGCCAACAATACCGCATGATATATTGTATGGCAAAGCACCTTCTTACTCTTATTTAAGAGTTTGGGGGTCTCCTGCATATATCAAGAGGTTAGTGAGAGACAAATTGGATGCGAGATCCACTTATCCAAGTTTGTGGGATACCCAAAAGAGTCTTTGGGTTATTATTTCTATGATCCCACGGAATAAAAGATGTTTGTTTCGAGGAATGCCACATTTTTGGAAAAGAAATTTCTATTAGATAGAAGTGGAATTATCGTTGAACTTGATGAAGTTTAAGATGATCAAATTATCCTACAAGTGGTAGAAATAAGAGAACATCAAGAGTCCAGCACACAACCTTTAAGAAACTTAGATTGACTCAAGAAGCAACCTAAAATGTTTGGATTCTTCCATAAGATGGGCCAAGCGGATAGTGATCCAAATACCTATAAGGAAGATGTGTTGGACATAGATTCGAGACATTAGCTTGAGGCCATGAAATTTGAAAAGGACTTTATGTACTCCAACAAAGTATAGACTTTGGTAGATCTACCGTGAAGGTAAGAGTAGCGTTAGGATCCATAAAGCAAAACTTCATAAGCTTGAAAATAACTAGGCTACTCGAGCTATCAAGGATCTACTCATGCTATAGATTTGGATTAGGATGAAGAATTACCTCTTGTAGCTCAAAAACAAGGAGAAGATCAACTATCTCTCATGAATCCAGAAACCATCTGGAACTAGCACAGTGGAAAGATGGCAACATTTGACCTGGCTATACTGCTCCAAAATTCACAAAATTAAATCTGGAACACCTCCACAAATAGGGGAATATATATGAAAAATTGGAACCAAAAAGCCTTCTGGATCGCTCCATAAAAATTCGCCAACCGAAAGCTATTGTAGGTGGATCTCCAAATCGGAGCAAGTCAAGTGCCTTGCCTCTATTGAAATGATCCACACACCAAACAATCTTCCAATTTTCCATCACTAGAAGCTGGAGTTGTAGAGGAGAAAATGAGGTAGATGAGGCCTATTTTTAGGTTGGGCGGAAGAAGAAATGCAAAGCTTCAAATCATGATGCAATGCATGGAGAGAGATTTTAGAGGGAATGCAAGAATCTAATTCTCACACTTTCAGCAATGCTTATTCAAATTTTGCTTACCCTCTATATCTATATATATATAGGGTGTAAGGTGTGATGCTAGTTGGCATCACACCTTCCTTAAGGTGACTGCCCAAGTGGCATGCTAAGTTGGCAAAATTCAAATTTAAGTCTTACTTGAATTTTAAGTGCATTTCAATTTCATTTGGAATCTAATTCCAAATTAATTAAGATGCTAATTTAAATGAAAACTTCATTTAAATTTTCCTTCAAAAAGTATTCTTCCCTTTAATTAAATTAAACACTTTAATTTAATCAATTAACCTTTGATTTAACTCTTAAATCAAACAAGCTTAACTCTTAAGCTTAAATTAGTCAACTTAACTATTTAAGTCAACTTGTGCAATTGATGGTCAACATGGTACCAAATAATTAACTCCTTAATTATTGGTCTAATTTAACTCTTAAATTAGTTGATTAATTTAACACTTAAATTAATCAAACCAAAATTGGCTGTAAAATTGGAACCTTGAAAATCGATCACCAAAGGGTGAATTTTATAACACTGAGAAAATTGCTCTACCAAATTTGGAAGCTATTTGGCTTATGTGCATGACCCAATAGGTTCTAAATTCATTGGACATGGGTTCACAACTCTTTGTGACTTTTGAATATCTTATATTCATTTTTGTTTAAAACTCTTTTTAAACGAATAGACTTAATTCAATTAATCTCATTAATTGAAGAGTACCCAATCTCCATGGTTGATGTCCAACCGCAAGCCCATGAAGTCCAACTAATTGACTGAAACAAATATTTTGGAGAACCATCAAAGCTCTATGCGTGCCATGTAAATATGGTCCTTCTATCTCCTATCTCTCGAAAGAGGCTTATGGCAAGATATTTGTCGGCTCCTTAATAACCTCAATACTATGTTCTATTATCAATGTTCTATTCCCTTGTGTGACCTCACCTTTGGAAAACTCCTTTTCCAAATTATCACACCACCTTGCGTAAGGATTTCTTGGAATCGAACATTATAGAACACATAGGACTAATGATATGTACTAGCGTAAGCGGGAGAACTTGCCACTAGCGACTTCCCACTTGAGCCTCGATACTATGTTTCTATTCTTAATGTTCAATTCCCTTTATGACCTTATCTTTGGAAATACCTTTCCAAATTGTCCCGTCACCTTGCGTAAGGATTTCTTGGAATCAATCATTATAGAACACATAGAAGATGCACTCGCCCTTCACAAAAGCGAGGAGTTGGATTCCATCTTGGATCTCACAAACCTCCATGCCAAGTAGCTCATACCCAACCTCAACCTGAAAGACCTGCTAAATGGTCAAGGAAGAGTCAAAGCATGAGCACTGGATACAAGGTTACCATGGTCCTCACGCAAGAGGACTAATAATATGTACTAGCATAAGCCGGAGAATTAACGACAATCGACTTTCCACTACGGCTATCTAGTTGATTCTCCGGAGGGCCTTCAGTGCCTTATTTTCTAACAAGCACCCACTAACATGCACCCGTATCTCATACAAATTGCTCATGGAATGGAGCAATATCCTACTCTTAGATTTATGCATCGTTAGTGCAAGTTTATCCAGATCTTAGATGCCCTGTCTCATAAGATCCTATGACTTGGATGATTTAAGATCACGATCATGTAAGACTTATTCCATGATCACCACCTAGTGAATTGACCAGGTTCCGTTGTTATGTGTGATCCAATGGCTTCATCTAAATTCAAGTGAAGTAATATAAAACATAAGATGAAGGAGGCCATATAAAGAATATCATTCAATCAAGATTGTTTTGCAAGGAAATAGATTTTACAAGGCCAATCTAATTGGCTTGCTGGGTACTATTTCAATAATCTCCCACTTGTTGTAAAGCCAATGCCCCATGGCCTTGAGACCCATCTTCTCAAGATGATCTTCAAAGACCTTTTGCGCTAAGGGCTTAGTTAGTGGATATGCTATATTCTCTTCCGAGGCAAGTCTCTCCACTCAGATGTCGCCTCTATCAATGATCTCTTGGATCAAATGATATCGCCTCAAAATGTGCTTGGATTTTTGATGAGATCTTAGCTCTTTAGCTTGAGCTACCGCACTAATATTGTCGTAGAAGACAACAACTGGCTCAGCAATGCTAGGCAATACATTCAACTCTTGGATGAAGTTTTTCATCCAAACACCTTCCTTTGTTGGTTTCGAAGCCGCAATATATTATGCTTCAGTGGTGGAATTGGCCATGGTGTCTTGTTTGGAACTCTTCCAACTTACCATGCCGTAATTGAGGTAAAATTTAAATCTAGAAGTGGATTTGAGGTCATCTACATCGAATTGGAAACTCGAATCCAAAAACCCTTCTAATTTGAATTTACCATTACTGTATACCAAAAACAAGTCCTTAGTCCTTCTCAAGTACTTAAGGATTGTTTTTATGGCTATCCGGTGACTCTCATCGAGATTGGATTGAAACCTACTCATAACACTTAACGAGTATGCCACATCTGGTCTTGTACATTGAACTGCATACATTATGCTACCGATGGCAGAGGCACAAGGTATGTGAGATATCCTTTATTTCTCTTCTTCAGTCTTGGGGGCTATAGACTTTGAGAGATGAATGCAATGTCCCATGGGAAGAAGTCCCTTCTTGGATTCTTCCATACTAAATCTCTTTAGTATCTTGTCAATGTATGGGGTTTAGGATAACCCTAGCATCATCTTAGATCTATCTCTATAGATATGTATTCCCAATACGTATGATGCTTCTCCCAAATCCTTCATGAAGAATTGTATAGATAACCATGCTTTAGTAACCTCTAACATTCCTACCTCATTCCCAATGAGAAGGATGCCATCGACATAAAGCACAACTAACTTTACTAAACTCCCACTAGCCTTCTTGTACGCACACGGTTTATACACATTTTTGACAAAGCCAAACGATTTGCCTGTTTTGTCAAAACATATGTTCTAACTTCGGGACGTCTTCTTTAGTCCATAAATAGATCTTTGGAGTTTGCAAACCTTTTGCTCACTTCCCTTGGATGTAAAACCTTGTGGTTGCTCTATAAATTTTTTTTCTTCAATGTCATCATTGAGGAAAGTAGTTTTTACATCCATTTGCCACATCTCATAGTCATAATATGCGGCTATGGAAATTAGAATGGGAATGGACTAAGGCATAGCGATTGGTGAAAAGGTTTCCTCAAAATTGATACCAGGTCTTTGAGTGTAACCCTTTGCTACTAGTCGCGCCTTAAAAGTTACCACTTCTCTATCTACTCCAAGCTTTCGCTTATAGATCCACTTGCAACCAACATGAACTATTCCCTTTGGTGGATCTACCAAAGTCCATACTTTGTTTGAGTAGATGGAGTCTATTTTGGATCTAATGGCTTCAAGCCAACGTCCTGAATCTATGTCCAACATAGCTTCCTCATAAGTATTCAGATCATCATCCGATTGGCTTGTCTCATGAAGAAATCCGAACCTCTCGAGTTACTTTTTGATTCAGTCCGACTACGTAGAGGTTGTGTACTAGGCCCTTGTTGCTCGCTTGTTTCCACCGCTTGTGGGATTTCTTGATCATTTTGAACTTCATCAAGTTCAACAATAACGCCATTTCTATCTAATAGAAATTCCTTTTCCAAAAAGTGGGTGTTCCTTGAAACAAACACCTTTTGTTCCAAGGGATCATAGAAATAATAACCCATAGACTCTCTAGGGTATCCCAAAAACTTGCACAAGGTGGATCTACTATCCAACTTTGCTCCCACTATCCGTCTCACGTAGGTGGGAGATCCCCAAACCTTGAGATATTGGTAAGAGGGTGCTTTGCCAAACCACATCTCATGTGGAGTCTTTGGAACCGACTTCGTAGGTACTATATTTAGTAACCTCACTTTTGTAAGTAAAGCGTATCCCCAAAAGGATATGGGTATATCAAAAAGGCTCATCATGGAATGTACCATGTCCAACAAGGTACAGTTCCTCCTTTTGGCTACTCCATTATGTTGGGGTATGTTGGGTGGAGTCCATTGAGAGAAAATCCTATTCTTCTTTAGATAATCCAAGAATTTGGTGCTTAATTATTCTCTCTCTCGATCTGATCGAAGTGCTTTAATACTTACCTCCAATTGCTTTTCCACTTCATTCCTATATTCTTTGAACTTTTCAAAGGCTTTGGACTTGTTCTTCATAAGAAACAAGTGTTTGAATTGACTAAGGTCATCGGTGAAGGTGATGAAGTAGGAATAACCTTTTCTCCCACTAACTCTTAGTGGTCAACAAACGTCCGTATGGATCAAATCCAAGAGACTTGTGGTGCGCTCCATTTGTCCTACAAAAGTAGCTTTGGTCATTTTTTCCTTTAAACAAGATTCACAAGTAGGAAGGTCCAGGAAGGTCCTCAATGCACGAACGTTTAGTGCTTTGAGAGCTTCTAACTCGCTCATCCTATTCTTAGAGATATGACCAAGCCTTGTATGCCAAAGAATGACATCTTCTTGGAAAACTAATTTTTTTTACTTGATTGAATGTGCATTAGTGAAGATTGAGAATCAAGTATGTACAATCCATTTATTAATGTACCTCGAGCAGTCAAAGAACCATTCTGTAATGCCATCAACTTCCCATTCGATATAGAAAAATAAAATCTTTCATTATCTAGAACGGGAATTGAAATAATGTTCTTAATAAGGTGGGGTACATAATAAATCGGATCAAGTATAATGCAAGCATTCCGCAAGTCTAACTTTATGACGCCTTGGAAAGTGGCCGCAACTTTTGCCCCATTTACTAAGTGGAGGATCATATCCCCTTCATGGAGACTCTTTCTTCTTTCCATTCCCTATAATGAATTACAAAGGTAAGAATTGCATGCAGTATCAAATACCCATGTGGAAGAATTAGTCGTCATGTGCACTTTAATAAAGTACATACGCTTATCAAGGGTCGCAAGGTAAGCTTTGCAATTTCTTTTTCGTTTCCCCTTTTCGCCACAGTGGAAATAACTTGCTTCAGTTTTAACCTTTTTGTTAACTCTTCCGAAAGTTTTCTCGGGTTGCTTCCCTTTCGAGGAAGAACTCTTCTTCCTCTTACCTCCCTTTCTAGGACCCCTTGGGCCTTTTGACTTGGAGGAGGATACAAGCATAAGAGGCTTCTTCTTTTTCATAGTTGCCTCTGCGATTACTAGCATATTAATCAATTCATTAATTGTAACCTCTTGCTTGGACATATTGAAGTTCATAATGAGTTTATCATATGACGATGGTAATGACTGTATGATCAAATGAATGTAAAGGTCGTTGTCCATGATCACATCTAACTGTCCAAGCTTCTCAGTGAGTCCTATTATCTGGAGGCTGTGATCATGGACATTGGACCCTTCATTTATCCTTGCCCTAAAGAGCTCTTTAGACAAAACGAACCTTTCGTGTCTACTTTGTACACTATACAACTCTTGCAAGTGCACATAGATTTCTCAAGCATGCTTCATGTGCTCATGAGTCTTTTGGAGCTCATTGGACATGGATGCCATCATGGCACACCTCACTAGTAGATCATTATCTACAAATTTTGTGAACATTTCACGTTGTGCGTCAGTGGCGTCATCACCAAGTGTATCCATACGACTTTGAGCAAGGATGTAAGTTTGCTTTTCAGAGTCGAGAATGATTTTAAGATTCCTTAACCAATCTTGGAGGTTCAGCCCGGTTAGTTTATTGGTTTTCAGAATGCTTGTGAGTGGGTTTTTAGCCATTTTATTTTGAAGATTTTGAAAATCTATAAGAGGTAAAAAAAGAGTATATTCACGTGATTGAATTTGATATCAAAAACATGTTTATGGTCTTTCAAGCATGTTTTCTTTCCACTGTTTTATCAAATTCCTCACCCCTAGAAGAATTTGGGAAATCATATTTCCTAGTGAGAATCAGGATCCTAAGGACTTGTAAGTGGACCCTCACTTCGAGTGCCATCCACAAGCAATCGAAAGGTAAGCAACACTTGCCAATTGCATCTCTCGCAATTCTTAATATATTTTGCCTCACATTTCATATAGACACCCCGCTTCGAGTGCATCTATATTACTAAGTGTTAAGTAATACCTACCAATCAAACTTTGACTCGAGATGGCTCCATGTCATCCCTCCCGCTTCGAGTGCCAATGCATGAAGGTTCTCAAATTAAAGGTGCATCATATGCAAAGTATATGCTCACAGCTTTCCTCCTAGGTGTGACCCCCGCTTTGAGTGCCATCATCGGTAGCATCCATCGCATATACTATTGGTAAAAGGCTTGGATTAATTAAAAGTCTTTTAATTTGTATCCATTTTGACTTAATATTGGAAAAGCACTTAGACATTCTATGTGGAGGGTTTTTGCTTGCAAAGATCTCATCATTTTATCTTTATATTTAGGTTCTTTATATCTTAAACATGCATCTCATATATCAATATGATATGAAGAACATAAATAAGTAAATGCGGCTAACATGCTCGTAGGGTGGGATGACCATGAGCCTAAGAAAGTGGTGCACTTAGAGCCATATGTGCACCACCTAGTTGATTTTAGGTGGGTTAATTAAATCTAGCTATTACATGATTGTATCCCATACATTCATGGGCCTCAAAAGTCTCCATGCCTCCATTGGCCTCAATTGCTCCGTGTAACATTTACATGAATAGAAAATCCTCACTCTTAGTGATTCTACTCTCATAACATTTATAAGGTAGAATTAAGAGGCATACAAGCCTCAATTTAATACAACCCATTTCAACAACTTGAAACAATTAAAATCAATATTAAAAGCTCATGATCATCATCCCCATTCATTCATCAACCACGTAACAATTAAATAAACAATGAATAAATCTAGAATTAATAATTAATTCTATCAATTAAAATGCTTATCTCATAAACAAATAATTGAACAAGCATAGCATTTATGCCATCATTGGAAGATTAACTTTAACCAATTTTCAAAGGCATTCAAAAATGTCAAACATAATTTTGAGAACTTGCACAATGTTTGTGCATCTATTATGTGTGGTGTAAAAACATTTCAAGCACAAAAGCAGTTGAAAAATATACTCAAAACTTACTAAAGCCACAAAACAGGGGTTACTGCCTGGCCAGCACCCGGCTGCAGCTTGGTAGCCCGTTGTTTTGGGCCTTTAATGTGAATCAAGTTGTTTTCCACTCAACTTTCATGCAAGAATAGTTTTAGCACATGTTCCTAACACTTAAACACACATTATGGATGAATTTCCAAATGTAAAACATCTATTAAAAAAAAAGAAATTCAAGTGCTCAATCATATCTTCAAAAATTTAGAGAAAGCTAAAATCATATTCTTCAAAATCTCCAATACAAATCCAATCAAATTGGATCTAAAAATGACCAAAACTCTTTTGATCAAACATTAACTTGCTATATCACCATATAACATCAATAAATGCTAAATCAACATTCAACATTTATCACTATGAATTGAAACATACTAAAACATGAATCAACACTTAAATCCCATAAAAACATGCTTTCAGTTCATTAAGCAATAGAGCCACAAGCATCATCAACCAAACACTCCAATCCATCACTTGGGTTAAGTATTTCGTGATATTGATCAATCCATCACATGAACCAATCAAATAATAATCTAAAATATAGCATGAAAAAGGCTCCGATACCACTTGAAGGCAAGAGTAGAGTTAAGATCCATAAATCAAAACTTCATAAGCTTGAAAATAACTAAGCTTCTCGAGCCACCAAGGATCTAAACATGCTATAGATTTGGATTAGGATGAAGAATTTGTTGGAATAGAGCCCAGCAAGCTAATTAGATTGGCCGTGTAAAAGCTATTTCCTTGTAAAACAATCTTGATTGAATGATATTCTTTATATGACCACCTTCATCTTATGCTTTTTATTACTTCACTTGCATTTGGATGAAGCCCTTAGATCACACATGACTATGGGACTTGGTTCGGTAACCATGGAACAAGTCTTATACGGTCGTGATTTTAAATCTTTCAAGTCATAAGATCTTATGAGATGGGGCATTTGAGATCCGGATAGACTTGCACTAACGATGCATAAATCCAAGAGTTGGATATTGGTTCATTTCATGAGCAATCTATATGAGATACAGGTGCATGATAGTTGGTGCTTGTTAGAGAACAAGGCATTAAGACCCTAAGGAGAATCCACTAGATAGATGTAGTGGCAAGTCAGTAGTGGTTAATTCTGCTGTTTACGCTAGAGCATATTATTAGTCCTCTGGCTTGAGGATCTATGGTAACCTTGTGTCTGGTCCTCATGCTTTGACTCTTCCTTGACCACTTAGTGGGTCTTCCAATTTGAGGTTGGGTATGAGCTACTTGGCATGGAGGTTTGTGAGATCTAAGATGGAATCCGACTCCTTGCTTTTGTGAGGGCGAGTGCATCTCCTATGTGTTCTATAATGATCGATTCCAAGAAATTCTTGCACAAGGTGGTGTGATAATTTGGAAAAGGAGTTTACTAAAGGTGAGGTCACACAAGGGAATTGAACATTAATAATGGAGACATAGCATCGAGGCCATTAGGGAGCCGACAAATATTTTGCCCTAAGCTGCTTTCGGGAGATAGGAGATGGAAGGACCATATTTGCATGGTATATGTGAAGCTATGAAGGTTCTCCAGAATATTTATTTCGGCCAATTAGTTGGGCTGCATGGGCTCGAGGTTGAACATTGACCATAAAGATTAGGTACTCTTTAATTAATGATATTAATTAAATTGAATCAATTAGTTTAAAAGGAGTTTTAAACTAAAATGAATATAAGATATTCAAAAGTCACAAAGAGTTGTGAGCCCATGTCCAATGAATGGTAGAACCTATTAGGTCATACAAAAAAGCTAAATAGCTTCCAAAATTGGTAGAGTAATTTTCTAAGTGCTAGAAAATTCATCTCTTTGGTGACTGATTTTCACGGGTCTAATCTAATGGTCAATTTTGGTTTGATTAATTTAAGTATTAAATTAATCAACTAATTGAAGAGTTAAATTAGACCAACAATTAAGGAGTTAATTATTTGGTACCATGTTGACCATCAATTGGACAAGTTGACTTAAAGAGTTAAGTTGACTAAATGAAGCTTAAGAGTTAAGCTTGTTTGATTTAAGAGTTAAATCAAATGTTAATTAATTAAATTAAAGTATTTAATTTAATTAATGGGAAGAATACATTTTGGAGGGAAAATTTAAATGAAGTGTTCATTTAAATTAGCATCTTAATTAATTTGGAATTTGATTCCAAATGAAATTGAAATGCACATGAAATTCAAGTAAGACTTGAATTTGAATTTTGCCAACTTCGCATGCCACTTGGGCGGTCACCTTGAGAAGGTGTGATCCCAACTAGCATCACACCTTCCACCCTCTATATATAGATATAGAGAGCATGCAAAATTCAAAATTAATTGCTGAAAAGTGTGAGAATTACGTTCTTGCATTCCCTCCAAAATCTCTCTCTCCATGTATTGTATTATGAGTTGAAGCTTTGCATTTCTTCTTCTTCCCAACCTAAAAATCTGCCTCCTCTATATCATTTTCTCCTCTCTAACTCCAGCTTCTAGTGAGGGGAAATTGGAAGATTGTTTGGTGTGTGAATCATATCAATAAAGGCAAGGCATTTAACTTGCTCGGTTTTGGAGATCCACCTGCAGCAGCTTCTGGTTGGCGATTTTTTATGGAGCGATCCAAAAGGCTATTTGGCTCCAATTTTTTTTCAGTAGCTTTCCTTCTGTGTGGAGGTGTTTCATATTTAATTTTGTGATTTTTGGAGTAGTATATCCTAGGAAACTTTGCTATCTTTCCACTGTGCCAGTTCCAAACAGTTTCTGGACTTGTGAGAGATAGTTAATCTTCTCCCTATTTTGGAGCTACAAGAGGTAATTCTACATCCTAATCCAGATCTACAACATGACTAGATCCTTGGTAGCTTGAGTAGGTTAGTTATTTTCAAGCTTATGAAGTTTTGATTTATGGATCCTAATGCTACTATTGCCTTCAGAGTTACGTCTTGTAGCTCAAAAATGAGAAGAAGATCAACTATCTCTCACGAATCTGGAAACTATATGGAACTGGCACAGCGGAAAGATGGCATCGTTTTCCCTAACTATACTGATCCAAAATTCACGAAATTAAATTTGGAATACCTCCACACATAGGGGAAGCTTCTGTGAAAAATTGGAGTCGAAAAGCTTTCTAGATGACTCTAGAAAAATTCGCCAACCGAAAGCTGCTGTAGGTGGATCTCCAAATCCGAGCAATTCAAGTGCTTGCCTCTATTGAAATGATCCTCGCCCCAAACAATCTTCCAATTTCTCCTCACTAGAAGCTGGAGTTATAGGAGGTAGAAAATGAGGTAGAGGAGGCCTATTTTCAGGTTGGGAGGAAGAAGAAATGTAAAGATTCAACTCATGATATAATGCATAGAGAGAGAGATTTTGGAGGGAATGCAAGAATCTAATTCTCACACTTTCAGCAATGCTTATTTGAATTTTTCTCACCCTCTATATCTATATATAGAGGGTGGAAGGTCTGATGCTAGTTGGCATCACACCTTCCTCAACGTGACCGCCCAAGTGGCATGCCAAGTTGGAAAAATTCAAATTGAAGTCTTACTTGAATTTCAAGTGCATTTCAATTTCACTTGGAATCTAATTCCAAATTAATTAAGATGCTAATTTAAATGAACACTTCATTCAAATTTTCCCTCCAAAAATTATTCTTTCCTTTAGTTAAATTGAACACTTTAATTTAATTAATTAACCTTTGATTTAGCCCTTAAATCAAACAAGCTTAACTCTTGAGCTTAAATTGGTCAACTTAACTCTTTAAGTCAACTTGTCTAACTGATGGTCAACATGGTACCAAATAATTAACTCCTTAATTATTGATTTAATTTAATTCTTAAATTAGTTGATTAATTTAACACTTAAATTAATCAAGCCAAAATTGGCCGTAAATGGAACCTGGAAAATCAGTCACCAAAGGGTGAATTTTCTAACACTTAGAAAATTGTTCTACCAATTTTGGAAGCTATTTGGCTTATGTGTGTGACCCAATAAGTACTACCATTCATTGGACATGGGCTCACAACTCTTTGTGACTTTTGAATAGCTTATATTCATTTTAGTTTAAAACTCCTTTTAAACTAATCAACTCAATTCAATTAATCTCATTAACTGAAGAATACCCAATCTCCATGGTCGATGTCCAACCTCAATCCCATGGAGCCCAACTAATTGGCTGAAATGAATATTCTGGTGAACCATCACAGATCTACGCGTACCATGCAAATACGGTCTTTCCATTTTCTATCTCCCAAAAAAGGCTTAGGGAAAGATATTTGCCGGCTCCCTAATTGCCTCAATACTATGTTTCTATTCTTAATGTTCGATTCCCTTGTGTTACCTCACCTTTGGAAAACTCCTTTTCCGAATTATCACACCACATTGCGCATGGATTTCTTGGAATCGGCCACTATAGAGCACATAGTAGATGCACTCGCCTTTCACAAAAATGAGGAGTCGGATTCCATCTTGGATCTGAAAAACCTTCATGCTAAGTAGCTCATAACTAATCTCAACTCGAAAGGCCAGCTAAGTGGTCAAGGAAGAGTCAAAGCATTAGGATCGGACATAAAGTCATCATGATCCTCTGGTCAGAGGACTAATAATATGCACTAGCGTAAGTAGGAAAATTGACCACTATTGACTTACTACTATGGCTATGTAGTGGATTCTTCAGAGGGCCTTCAGTGCCTTGTTCTCTAACAAGCACCCACTAATGTGCACCTATATCTCATATAGATTGCTCATGGAATGGAGTAATATCCAACTCTTGGATTTATGCATCGTTAGTGCAAGTCTATCTGGATCTTAGATATCCCTGTCTCATAACATCCTATGACTAGGAAGATTTAAGATCACGACCGTGTAAGACTTATTCCATGATCACCACCTAATGAACTGAACAAGTGCCGTTGTCATATGTGATCTAAGGGCTTCATCCAAATGCAAGTGAAGTAATATAAAGCATAAGATAAAAGTGGCCATATAAAGAATATCATTCAATCAAGATTATTTTACAAGAAAATAGCTTTTACAAAGCCAATCTAATTAGCTTGCCAGGTACTATTCCAACACACCATACGGTATAGTGCCCATTGGTTACAGGTGGATCTACAAGCGAAAGCTAGGAGTTCATGGAGAGGTGACGACTTTTAAGGTTAGACTAGTGGAAAAGGTTAAGTCAAAGACCTGGTATTGATTTTGAGGAAACCTTTTCACAAGTCGCTCTGCCTAAGTCCATTAGGATTATGCTCGTCATAGCCACATATTATGACTATAAGATATGGAAAATGGATGTAAAGAGCACTTTCCTCAATGGAAACATTGAAGAAGAAATATATATGGCACAACCACAAGGTTTTACATCAAAAGGGAGTGAGCAAAAGGTTTGCAAGCTCTAAAGGTCCATTTTTGGACTAAGACAATCATCCCAAAGTTGGAACGTGCATTTTGATTAGATAGTTAAATCGTTTGACTTTATCAATAATGTGTATGAACTTTGTGTGTACAAAAAGGCTAGCGGGAGTTTGATACATTTTATTATGCTTTATGTCGATGACATTCTTCTAATTGGGAGAGTGTACTAAAGCATGGTTCTCTTTATAATTTTTCATGAACAATTTGGGAGAAATGTCCTACATATTTGGAATACGGATCTATAAAGATAGATCAAAGATGATGTTGGGGCTTTCAAAACCCTATACATTGACAAGATACTAAAGAGATTCCTTCAAAGAATGGATTCTTTCCCATGGAACATTGTCTTCATCTCTCCAAGTCTATGGCCCCTAAGACTAAAGATGAGAGAGAAAGGATGTTCTACATACCTTATGCATCCACGATAGGGAGCATAATATATGCCGTTTGATGTGTTGGCCCGATGTAGCACATGCTTTAAGCATTTCAAGCTCTTTCAATCCGACCCTGGTGAAAGTCACTGGAATGCCATAGAAGCAATCCTAAAGTACTTGAGAAGAACCAAGGATTTGTTTTTGGTATAAGACAATGGAAAACTGAAACTTGAAGGGTTTTCAGATTCTAGTTTCCAATCCGATGAAAATGGCGGCGTGCTGAGTTGGAAGAGTTCCAAACAAGACACCAAAACTGATTTTATCACCGAGACGAAATATGTTATGGCTTTAAAAATCGCAAAGGAGGGTGTTTGGATGAACAACCTCATCCAATAGGTGGATATAGTGCCTAGCATTGTAGAGCTAGTTGTTATCTTTTGTGACAATGACATAGCAGTTGCACAAGCAAAAGAGCCAAGATCTCATTAACGATCCAAGCATATTTTGAGGCGATATCATTTGATCCACGAGATCATTGATAGAGACGATATTCGAGTGGAGAGGGTAGCCTCAGAAGAGAATATAATAGATTCACTAACTAAACCCCTAACGTGAAAGGTCTTTGAAGGACATTTTGAGAAAATAGGTCTTAAGACTATGGGGAATTAGCTTTAGGGCAAGTGGGCAATTGTTGGAGTAGTAGCTCACAACTAATTAGATTGGCATGTGATACTATTTCACTTGTGATACAATTTTGATTTGAATGATATTCTAATTAAATGGCCATCTTCATCTTATGCTTATTATATTTCACTTGCATTTGGTTGAAGCCCCTGAATCATACAAGACTATGGGACTTGGTCATGCATATGATGGTGATCATGAAATAAATCTCTATGGTCATGATTTTAAATGTTCCAAGCTATATAATCTTATGAGGTAGGGCATCTGAGATTCAGATAGACTTGCACTAATAATGCATATTTCGAGGGGTTGAATATTGCTCTGTTTCATGAGCAACCTATGTGAGACATGGATGCGTGTTTGTTAGAGAACAAGTTCACTGAAGACTCACTCGAAGAATGTACTAGATAGCTGTAGTGGCAAGTTTTCTAGCTTACGATAATGCGTATAATTAGTCCTTGGACCTGAGGATCCATGGTAACCTTCTCTTTCAGTCCTTATGCTTTAACTTTTCTCCAACCACATATCAGGTGTTAGAATAATTCCCCACAACTAATTAGATTAACGTGTAAACTATTTCACTTCTGATACAATCTTGATCGAATGATATTCTTATGAAATGACCATCTTTATCTTATGCTTATTTTACTTTACTGGCATAAACCCCTAAACTCACAAGGCTACGGGACTTGGTCATGTACTAAGTGGTGATCATGAAATAAGTCTCTACGATTGTGATTTTAAATACTCCAAGTGATAGAATCTTATGAGATATGGCATCTAAGATTCGAATAGACTTGCACTAACGATGCATAAATCCAAGGAGTTGGATATTGCTTCGTTTGATGAGCAATCCATGTTAGGCATGGATTTATGTTAGTGGGTGCTTGCTAGAGAACAAATTCAATATAAACCAACCCGGAGAATCCACTAGTTAGTCGGAGTGGCAAGTCGGTAGTGGCAAGTTCTCTGGCTTATTCTAGTACATATAATTAGTCTTTAGACCTGAGGATCCATGGCAACCTTGTTTTTAGGTCCTAATGCTTTGACTCTTCACCGACCACGTAGCGGGTCATTCAGGTTGAGATTGGGTATGAGCTACTTAAGTATGGAGGTTTGTGAGATCCAAGATGGGATCCATCTCCTCATTATTGTGAAGGACGAGTGCATCTCCTATATATTCTATAATGATCAATCCTATGAAATCCTTGCGCAAGGTAGTATGACAATTTGGAAAAAGAGTTTTCCAAATATAAGATTGTAAAGGGGAATCTAACATTGGAATTATAAACATAGTTATCGAGGCTACTGGGAGCTGACAAATATCTTACTCTAGGCCTCTTTTGGGAGATAGTAGATGGAAGGACTGTATTTGCATGGTAAGCGTAGTGCTAGAATGGTTCATTGAGATAAATTCATTCATTCAATTAGTTAGGCTCTTTGGGCTTGTTGCTAGACATCAACTTTGGAGATTGGGTACTCTTCGGTTAATAGAGATTAATTGAAAAAGTCATTAGTTTAAAAGAGTTTAAACTAATGTGAATATTTTAATATTCAAAATATCACAATGAGTTGTGAGCCCATGTCCAATGAATGGATGAACCTAATGGGTCATGCATAAAAGCCTAAAGGAAGTTCTTACTTGATGGGAGACACTTTATGAGGAGTTAGAAAATTCTATCTAGGCGTTTTGGGGGGAAAATCGATTGACTATATTTTTGGTCATCTTGACTTGATTAATTTAATTGTTAAATTAATTAAAATAATTTGAAGAGTTAAATTAGAATAATTAAATTAAGGAGTTAATTTTATTGGTGCCATGTGACTATTAATTGGTCAAGTTAACTTAAAGAGTTAAGTTAACACATATTAGCTTAAAGAATTAAGTTAATTGACTTAAGGAGTTAAGTCAAACTAATTAATTAAATTAAAGTTAGTTTAATTAAAATGAGAATTTGGATTTTGGAGGGAAAATTAAATGAAGGAGTTCATTTTAATTTAATTAGGGTTAATTTGCATTATATTTCATAAGATGAAATGCAGATGCTAATTAAATGCAAATGTATGTGAAATTCAAATTCATATTCAAGTTGGAAAGTTGGCCAACAAGCATGGGATGTGATGCCAACTTGCATCATACTCTTCTCTCTCTATAAATACCAAGTGGCCGTCCATGTAATGGTCTCCCAATTGACTACCTCATTTCCCTCCAAAAGTGTGGTACTCATGTGTTGAAGATTCACACTCACCAAAATACTTCCCCTCTCTAATTTCTCTCCAAGCGCCATTCCCTCACCTTCTTCCTCAAGTTATCTATCAGATTTGAGGCTGATCTAGAGCTTCCTTAGGTGTGTGGACTAGTTCATTAGAGGTCTAACACTTGGGGGACTTGGTGTTCCTTGGTGAACCATTCCTATTGGGCTATTTGTGTGATAGATTTGAAGCATCTAGGCGGTTCTGATTTGCATGAAATTTTGGCAGCTTCTACTTTGGTGTGTGATGGAGTTCTTTGCCAATTTTGATGATTTTTGGAGTTGTGGAAGGTTGTCAACTGTTGGCTTATTCTGCTGTGCACGAATTGCTCCATTGAAGTGTTTCTCCTCTTGCCTTTGGATTTAGCTTTAAAGGTAAATTTTCTAGACTTAAATCCTTATCATAATCATAATTAGATCTTTTGAGTGGAGTGGTTAAGTTACATTTAGCCTTTTATGGTCTTATATTATGTATCCTTAGCTTACTCCTACTTTCAACAGGTCATCCGGGGTTGAGATTGGGCATGAGCTACTAAGCATGAAGGTTTGTGAGATCCAAGATGGGATCCATCTTCTTGTTGTTGTGAAGGATGAGTGCATCTCCTATGTATTCTATAATGTCGATTTCAAGAAATCCTTGTGCAAGGTAGTATGACAATTTGGAAAAGTATTTTTCCAAAGTTGAGGTCATAAAGGGTAATCGAACATTGAATGTAGAGATATAGTTTTAGAGGCTATTGAGAGCCAACAAATATCTTGTCCTTGGCCTTTTTTTCAGGAGATAGGAGATGGAAGGATTGTATTTGCATAGTAAGCGTAAACTATAATGGTTCATCAAGACATAATTCATTCATCTAATTAGTTGGGCTCCATGGGCTTTTTTGCTAGACATTGACCATGGAGATTGGGTATTCTTTGATTAATGGAGATTAATTGAAAGAGTTATTAGTTTAAAGGAGTTTGAACTAATGTGAATATTTCTATATTCAAAAGATCACAATTAGTTCTGAGCCCATATCCAATTAATGGATGAACCCAACGGGCCACACACAAAAGCTTAAAGAAGCTCTTATTTGATAGGAGGAATTTTCTAAGGAGTTAGAAAATTCGAGCTTTGGAAACTTGAGAAAGGGACGAGTGGCTATTTCATTTGGTTACATTGGCTTGATTAATTTAAGTGTTAAAATAATCAAAATAATTCAAGGAGTTAAATTAAGCCAATTAAATTAAGGAGTTAATTTAATTGAACTCATGTGATAATTAATTAGTCAAGTTAAGGAGTTAAGTTAACACTAATTAACTTAAAGAGTTAAGTTAATTGACTTAAGGATTTAAGTCAAATTAATTAAATTAAAGGGTTAATTTAATTAAAAATGAGAATTTGAATTTTGGAGGGATATCAAATGGAAAAGTCCATTTGAATTTGAATTAAAGTTAATTAACATTTCATTTCATGATGTAAATGTTAATTAAATACAAATGCATGTGAAATTCAAATTCCCATGTAAGTTGGCAAATTGGCCAACTAGCATAGGAGGTGTGATGCCAACTTACATATCATCTCTCCTCTATAAATGGCCACTTGGCCAGCCACCTATTGAGATAGTTAGCACATTTTTCATTTCCCTCCAAAAGTATGATATTCATGTGTTGAAGATTTACACTAAATTCTCTCATTTCCCTTTCTCCTCCATAGCCGCCTCATTTCACCTTCTTCCTTACTTGTTATAGCTCAAGTTAGGTTGATTTAGTGCTTGCCTAAGGTGAGTGGACTTTGTCATTAGAGGTCCTACACTTAGAGGACTTAGAATTCCTTAGTGGATCATTGTTTTGCACCAGTTTTCGAAATAGATTTGAAGGATCAAGAAGTTTCTGATTAGAGTGAAATTTTGGCAACAACTTACTGGATTTGTGAGTAGCTTGCCAAATTTGCAGATTTTTGTAGCTTGGGAAGGGGTCCAACCGTTGGCATCTTCTGTTGTGTGTAGATCTTCCATTGACGTGCTCATTGGAGTGATTTTCTCTCCTCCTTTGTGTTGATCTACAAAGGTAATTTTTCTATAACTAAATCCTTATTTGGAGCATGAATATGCTCCTTCGGATGGAGTAATTTGGTTATATTTTGCCTATTTTTGGTTTTATATTTTGGATCTTAATCCTACTCATTCTTTCACATCTCTATAACATCATTTCATACAAAATTTGACAAATTTTCAGATTATAAACACCTTAAAAATTGGAAATTAAAGTGCTCAAGCGCTTCAAAAATCAAATCTAAGTGAAAATCAACATTCTCCAAAAATTTCCAATTAATTCCAATCTAATTGGACTCGTAAATAGCTAAAACACATTAATGCAATAATCAACATGCTTTATTTACATATAACATCAACAAATGCTAAATCAATATTTAACATAATAAGATTTGAATCAAAATCATGCCAACACATTAAATAACACTTAAACACATATTGATATATTCCAATTCAACACATATAAAGCCACATGCATAATCATCTGAACACTCAAATTTATCAATTGAATCAAGTATTTGGAGATCTAGAATCAATTCATCAAATGAATCAATTCACAATAATCCAAAAAAGGCATGAAGATGGCTCGGATACCACTTGAAAGATGGAGATTGATTAGGATCCAATAATAAAACCAAAAAGGCAATAAATAAATAATATCCTCCATCTTAAAAGGATCTTCAACATGCCAAAATAAGGATTAAATGGCAGAAACAATACCTTGATGCAAATATTCAAGAGAATCTCTAAGATCACTCCAAAGATGCCTATTATGGAAGATCTACAATCACCAACAGTATGGACTGTTTGCTCCCCTTCCTTTGCTCCAAAAATTGGCAAATTTGGACCACCAATTCATAAATGGAATAGCAAGGTGCAGACCAAAATTCAACCAAAAAATTGGATTCTAGATCCTTCAATTGATCAATCGATTTCAACTTCAAATGGTTCGCCAAGGTTCTTCTAAGTCCCCCAAGTGTTGGACCTCTAATGATAAAGTCCACACACACACCTTTGGATAGCACTCAATCAACCTCACTTTAGCTAGATAAGAGAAGCAAATCTATGGTAGGAATGGTGATTTTGGAAGGAGAGAGAGGTGAAGATTTTTTAGTTTGATTATTCAACATATGAATTATATCACACTTTTAGGAGAGAAAATGAGAATGCCAAATCACTGTAGGTGGCCGGAGACATGGCTTTATATAGAGGTGAGTGGGATGCTAGCTCACATTACACCTCCCATGCTAGTTGGCCAACTTGCCAACTTGCATGTGCATTTGAATTTCATTTCTCTAAATGAAAATGCCACCTAGTAAATTCAAATGGACTCTTCTGTTTGATTTCCCTTCAAAATATAAATCCTCTAATTAATTAAATTAAGGAATTAACTTAAGTTAATTTAACTTAACACTTAAGTTAAATAAAGTAATCTTAACTCCTTAAGTTGACTTGACTAATTAATTCTCATATGACACCAATTAAATTAACACCTTAATTTAATTGGCATAATTTAACTTCTTAAATTATTTTGATTAATTTAATATTTAAATTAATCAAGCTAAATGAATAACAAAATTAGTCAAAAATTGTCCCCCCTCAATATAACCAAGGTGAATTTTCTAACTCCTTAGAAAATTCATCATATCAAATAAGAGCTTCCTTAGGCTTTTGTGTGTGACCCATTAGGTTCATCCATTGGGCTTGCAACTCAATGTGACTTTTTAAATATTAAAATATTCACATTAGTTTAAACTCTTTTAAATTAATAATCCTTTCAATTAATCTCTATTAATTGAAAAGTACCCAATCTCCATGGTCGATGTCTAGCAACAAGCCCTTGGAGCCCAACTAATCGGATGAATCAATTATTTTTTGATGAACCATTATAGCTTATGCTTACCATGAAAATATGGTTCTTCCGTCTCTTATCTCTTGAAGGAGGCCCAGGGCAAGATATTTGTTGGCTCTCTAATAGCGTCGATAACTATATCTCTACATCCAATGCTTAATTTCTATTTTTGACCTCAATTTTGGAAAACTCCTTCTCTAAATTGTCGTACTACCTTATGCGAGGATTTCTTGGAATCATCAGTATAGAACACATAGGAGATGTATTCGTCCTTCACAACAATGAGGATATGGATCCCATCTTAGATCTCATAAGAACCTAAACACAAGGTGACCATGGATCCTCGAGTCCAAGGAGTAATTATATGCACTATTGTAAGATGGAGAACTTGCTACTACCGACTTGCCACTATGGCTATCTAGTTGATTCTCTAGGTGGATTTGCAATGAACTTGTTCTCTAATAAGGACCCATTAACATTCATCTATGTCTCACATAGATTGCTGATGAAATAGAGCAATATCCAACCCCTTGGAATATGTATCTTTAGTGCAAGTCTATCCGAATCTTAGATTCCCCGTCTCTTAAGATTCTATAACTTGGAACATTTAAAATTATGTTCGTACATACTTGTTTCATGATCACCATCATATGTGTGACAAAGTCCCATAGTCTTGTATGATTTAGGGGCTTCGACCAAATGCAAGTGAAGTATAATAAACATAAGATAAATGTGGCCTTTTTACAAGAATATCATCCAATTAAGATTATATCACAAGTGAAATAGTATTACACACCACGCTAATTAGCTTTGGGGTGCTATTCCAACAACCCAACCAATTGAATGAATTAATCAAGGGGTGAACCATTATCGCTTATGATTGTTGTGCAAATACATCATTTTATTTTCTATCTCCCGAAAGAGGCCTAGGGTAAGATATTTTCCGGCTCTTTAATAGCCTTGATAACTATGTATGTATTCTTCCTGTTCGATTCCTTGTTATGACCTCATTTTGGAAAACTCCTTTTCCAAATTGCTATATCACTTTGCGTAAGGATTTCTTAGAATCGGTCATCTTAGAATATATAGAAGATCAACCAATTCTTCACAAAGGGGCGAAATGGATCCCATCTTGGGACTCACCAATCTCCACACTTGGGTAGCTTGTGCCCAATATAAGCCCCCGGTGACCTCAAGGTAGAGGACATGCTAAGATCCATAATAATTTACAAAAATAGGCAAAATTAACCAATATATCATCTGCCTAAGGATCTATTCTATGTCTCAAAATTAGATTAAAAATATGGAAAGAAGTTACCTTAATCACAAAATTGAATTCAACTTGAAATATCTCACTATGGAACACTTTTTCAAGCTAGAAAATTGCCTTTTTCTCCAAAGATCTCCAACTCTTATCTTATTGACAGCAACTCCAGCTGCTCTAGCTAGAAAAATCTCCTTCAAGACGTGTTCCAATAGGTGGAAAAATAGAAAATATTGAAGCAAAACCACTGGCTGACAATCAACACCAAAATCGCCTACAAACTTCAAAAATCTTGATTCACCACTTCAAAGCTCCCCAAATGTGAAACCTCTAAAGCTAGCTCATGCACCTAAAATCACTCTCAATCCACTCTCAATTAGCTAGAGATGTGAGGAGGATTAAGGAGGATAAAGAAGAAAGTGTGAGGAAGTTAGTGGAGAAAAAAAGTTATCGGAGGGAATCTAAATAGTGGTTTCACTCAACACATATGATCACCACACAAATATGAGGGAAATGAAATAAGGTGTAAGCCAAGGATCCAATTATAAAACAATTAAAAATTGAAATAAAACTTGATTACACCTTCCCAAGGATCTTAATTCAAGCTACTAAAGTGGATTAAGGTCAGAAAATTACCTAGATACCTACATAGGTCCTCTTTTAAGAATCTAAAATTATCTTGAGGTTTCTTCAACCAATGGCAGAAGTTTGGCTTGATTAGCTTATTAGTTTCCAAAATAACATTGAGTGGATTTTTAGCCATTTTGAGTTTAAGATTTAAAAAATCTACAGAAGGTGAAAAGAAGAGTATAAGCATGTGATTGAATATTGATATTGAAAATATATTCATGGTCTTTCAGGCATATTTTTCTCCCCCTATTTTATCAAATTATTCACCCCTTAGAAGAATTCAAGAAATCTCATTTCCTAGTGAGAATCAAGGTCCTAAGAACTTGTAAGTGGACTATCATAATGAGTGCATCGACAAACAATCCAAAGGTAAGCAATTTTTACTAATTATATCTCTATGCAACCTTTGATATATTTTGCCTCACTTTTTATATAGATTCCTGCGTCGAGCGACCTCTACATTATTAGGTGTTAAGTAGACCTACCAATCAAACTTTAATTTGAGATCGCTCCAAGTCATGTCACGTGACGTAAGCCATGTAAGGGAAGCATCAAATCAATGGTATATAATATGCTAAGTATATGATCACATATTTCTACCTAAAGTGTGACCCCCGTGATGAGTGCATCCTACAAAAGATAGTAGCATTGTCATGTTATATACTATTGGTATCATGAAAACTCCTTTTAATTTGTATCCATTTTGACATAATATTTGGGAGCACTTAGATGTTCTAAGTGGAGCGATTTTCTTGCTTGCAAAAATCTCATCATTTTTATCTTCTTATTTAGGTTTTCTATATCCTAACCATGCATCTCATACATCAATAGGATATGAAAAATATAAATAAGTAAATGTGCCTAGCATGCTCCTAGGGTGGGATGACCCCAAGCCTTAACCAAGTGGAGCACTTAGAGCCATAGGTGCACTACCTAGTTGATTTTAAGTGGGTTGATTAAATTTAGCTATTACAAAAATGTATCTCCATACATTCATGTTGGAATAGTGCCCGACAAGCTAATATGATTGACCTTGTAAAGCTATTTCCTTGTAAAACAATCTTGATTGAATAATATTCTTTATATGGCAATCTTTACCTTATGTTCTTTATTTCTTCACTTGCATTTGGATGAAGCCCTTAGATCACTCATGACTATGGGACTTGGTTTGGTGACCATGGAATAAATCTCATACAGTCATGATCTTAAATCTTCCAAGTCATAGGATCTTACGAGATGGGGCATTTGAGATATAGATAGACTTGCACTAACGATGCATAAATCCAAGAGTTGGATATTGCTCCGTTCCATGAGCAATCTATATGAGATACGGTTGTATATTAGTGGGTGCTTGTTAGAGAACAAGGCACTGAAGACCCTCCAGAGAATCTACTAGATAGCCGTAGTGGCAAGTCGGTAGTGGTTAATTCTCTCGCTTATGCTAGAGCATATTATTAGTCCTCTGACCTGAGGATCTATGGTAACTTTGTATCTGGTCCTCATGCTTTGACTATTTTTGGACCACTTAGTCGGTCTTTCGGGTTGAGTTTGGGTACGTGCTACTTGGCATAGAGGTTTGTGAGATCTAAGATGGAATCCGACTTATCGCTTTTGTGGAGGGCGAGTATACTTCTATGTATTCTATAATGATTGATTCTAAGAAATCCTTGCGCAAAGTGGTGTGACAATTTGGAAAATGAGTTTTCCAAAGATGAGGTCACACAAGGGAATAGAACATTGGGAATAGAGACATAGTATCTAGACTATTCGAAAGTCGGCAAATATCATGCCCTAGGCCTTTTTCGGGAGATAGGAAACGGAAGGACCAATTTGCATGGTATGCGTAGAGCTATAATGGTTCTCCGGAAACATTCATTTCGACCAATTAGTTGGGCTCCATGGGTTTGACGTTGGACATCAACTATGGAGATTGGGTACTCTTCAATTAATGAGATTATTTGAATTGAGTTGATTTGTTTAAAAGTTGTTTTAAACTAAAATGAATATATGGTATTCAGAAGTCACAAGGAGTTGTGAGCCCATGTCTAATGAATGGTAAAACCTATTGTGTTACACACAATAGCCAATTAACCTTCTAGTTATTGGAGCAATTTTCTAAGAGTTGGAAAATTACTCCAAGTTGACTGATTTTTGAGGTGCCAAATTAAAGGTAACATTTTGGCTTGATTAATTTAAGTGTTAAATTAATCAACTAATTTTAATGAGTTAAATTAGACCCATAATTAAGGAGTTAATTATTTGGTGCCAAGTGACCATAAGTTGGTCAAGTTAATTTAAGGATTTAAATTAACAAAATTGAGCTTAAGAGTTAAGCTTTGTTTGACTTGAGAGTTAAGTCAAAGGGTAATTAATTAAATTAAAGTATTTAATTTAATTAATGAGAAGAATACAGTTTGGAGGGAAAATTCAAATGAAAGGTTCATTTGAATTAAGCATCTTAATTAACTTGAAATTGGATTTCAAATGTAATTAAAAAGCACATGAAAGTCAAATGAGATTTGAATTCAAAATTGCTACCTTGGCACCCCACTTGGCCCCCCTCACACCATCCAAAATCTATATATAGATATGTAGATAGAGGATCAACCATATATGTGAAGATGGTGTGAAGGATTAGATTATTCCACAATTCCCTCTAAAACTCTATTTTCCAAACATTGCTACATGTGTTGAGGCTTTGTTTTTTCTTTTTCTCCTACCTTAAAAATAGCCTTCACCATTGATATTCTTCTTGTTTTCTCCAGCTAAAAGTGAGTGGAAATTGGATGATCAATTGGTGTATGGATCATATCAATGGAGACAAAGCATTTGATTTGCTAGCTTGGGAGATCCATTGAAACAGAGCAGCCACTTGCCGAATTTTTTTCAAGGGATCCAGATTGAGTTTTGCTTTGAATTTTTTACAGAGACTTACTTAAGGAGGTAAGAAGTTCCATATTTTTTGGGGTGATTTTTGGAGTATTTTAACCAAGGAAAATGCTGTTGTTTCTCTGTTGTGCCAGAGCTTGCCAAATTTTGGATTGGTGAAGTGTTCACTATTGCAACCTTGGAAATTTGCATTTTGAGGTAATTCTCCAACTAAATTTGAATTCCTAGCATGATAAGATGCTTGGTAGGCTGTAAGAATTAGTTTTTTTTGAGCTTTTGAAGTTTGATAATTGGATCCTAATGGCTTACTTGCCTTCAAGTGGTAATAGAGCCGAAATCATATTTGGATTTGAATTTTTTGATGATTGATTCATGTGATGGATTTATCAAAATCACCAATTTCTCGATTCATATGATGGATTGGAGTGTTTGGATGATGTTGTGTGTAGCTCCTTGATTGATGAATTGAAAGCATGCTTATATGTGTTTTATGTGTTAATTCATATGATTAGTATATTTTAATCATAGCTTTTAATGTTATATGTTAATATAGCATGTTGATGATTGACTAAAATAGTATTTGTCATTTTTGGCTCCAATTTTATTGGAGTTTTGTTGGAGATTTTTGAAGAATGTGATTCTTACTTAAACTAGTTTTTTGAAGTTTGATTGAGCATTTGAATTTTCACTATTAAAAGCTGTTTTGAATCTGGAAATTTCATCTAAAATGTGTGATAACATGTTTAGGAGGTGTTCTAAATTTTTTTGTGCATAAAAGTTGAGCCAAAAATGAGATGGCTCGGTTCTAAAGCCAAAAGGTGCAGCATGCCACACACGACCAGGCGTTGGCCGACAGTGTGCGCACGCTGTGTTCAATAAGGATGAGTTTTAGGGCTTGCATGTGCCCAGCCCATGCGGTAGCGTGCATGCCCAAGCAACGCACTAGCCCATGCGACAGTAGCATTTTTAGGCTAAGGATGAGTTTTGCCTTGTTTTTGTGTCTCCTTTCATGCTCAAAATAGTTTTGTATCACTCATAGAAGGTGCACAAGTGTTGTGCAAGTTTTCAATAAAATGTTTGACATTTTCTTGAAGCTCCTTAAATCTTGTTAAAGTTAATCTCCAACATGATGCATAAGTGTTATGTATGGCCAATTATATGTTAATTTGAGTAGCATTTAATTGATGGAATTAATTGTTAATTCTAGATTTGTTTATTGTTCATTTAGTTGTTTAATAGATGATGAATGTATGGGATGATCATGAGGCTTTAATATTGATTTTATTTGTTTCAGGTTGTTGAATATGGGTTGTATTAAATTAGGGCTTGCATGCCTCTTAATTTCTACTTTGTAAGTATTATGAGAGTAGAACTATTAGGAGTGAGTATTTCTTTCTCATTTAAAAGTTGCATGGAGTAAAGGAGGCTTTGGAGGCACTAAGACTTTTGAAGACCCATGAATGTATGGGATACACTCATGTAATAACTATATTTAATCAGCCCACCTAAAATCAACTAGGTGGTGCACCTATGGCTCTAAGTGCACCACTTGGTTAGGCTCATGGTCATTTACATATTTATGTTTTCCATATCTTACTGATGTATGAGATGCATATTTAGGATATAGAAAACATAAATAAGAAGATAAAATGATGAGATCTTTGCAAGCAAAAACCCTCAACTTAGAATGACTAAGTACTTTTCAAATATTAAGTCAAAAATGGATATAAATTAAAAGAGTTGTAATTAATCCATGCCTTCTACCAATAGTATATGCCATGACAATGCTACTGAATTTGTTTGATAGCACTTGAAACGGGGGCCACACTTAGGAGGAAAACTGTGATCATATACTTAGCATATGATGCACCTTTGATTTGAGAACCTCCATGCATTAGCACTCGAAGTGGGGGATGACATGGAGCCGTCTCGAATCAAAGTTTGATTGGTAGGTTTGATTTAACATTTGATAATATAGATGCACTCAAAGCGGGCTGTCTACATGAAAAGTGAGGCAAAATATATCAAGAATTGCATGAGATGCAATTAGTAAGTGTTGCTTACCTTTCGATTGTTTGTGGATGGAACTCAAAGCGGGGGTCCACTTACAAGTCCTTAGGATCTTGATTCTCACTGGGAAATACGATTTCCTAGATTCTTCTTGGGGCTGAAGAATTTGATAAAAAAGTGGGAGAAAAACATATTTGAAAGACTATGAACATGTTTTAATATCAAATTCAATCACATGCTTATACTCGTTTTTTGCCTCTTGTAGATTTTTGAAATCTTCAAACAAAATGGCTAAAAATCCACTCACATCAATTTTAGAGTCCAATAAACTTATCGTGCCTAACTTCTAAGATTGGTTCAGAAACCTTAAAATAATTCTTAACTCTGAAAAGCGGACTTATATCCTTGATCAAAGTCCTGTGGACACACTTGGTGATGACTCCACTGACCAACAACATGAAATGTTCATGAAATTTGTAGATGATGATCTACAAGTTAGATGTGTCATGATGGCCTCTGTGTCCAATGAGCTCCAAAAGACTCATGAGCACATGAAACATACTCAAGAGATTTATGTACACTTACAAGAGTTGTATGGTGTACAAAATAGACACGAAAGGTTCGCTTTGTCGATGGAGCTCTTTAGGACAAGGATGAGTGAAGGGTCTAATGTCCATGGTCATGATTGGCAGATGATAGGACTCATCGGGAAGCTTGGACGGTTAGATTTGGTCATGGACAACGACCTTTACGTAGATTTGGTCCTATAATCATTGCCACCACCGTATGACCAATTCGTTATAAACTTCAACATGTCCAAGCAAGAAGTTATGATTAACGAGTTGGTCAACATGCTTGTGACCATGGAAACAACTATGAAAAAGGAGAAGCCCTTTATTCTTGCATCCTCCTCTAAGTCCAAAGACCCTAGGGGCCTTAGAATAGGAGGTAAGAGGAAGAAAATTTCTTCCTCAAAAGGGAAGAAACCCAAGAAGAGTTTCGGGGGAGGGTGTTAAGAAGAATGCTAAAATCAAAGCTAATTGTTTCCACTATGGTGAGAAGGGGCATTGGAAGAGAAATTGCAAAGCTTACCTTGCAACCCTTGAGAAAGGTATATACTGTATTGAATTGCGCATGATGACTAATTTTTCCACATGGGTATTTGATACCGCATACGGTTTTCACTTTTGTAATTCATTATAGGGGATGGAAAGAAGGAGTCTTCATGAAGGGGATACGATCCTCCACCTAAAAAATGGAGCAAGAGTTGCGGCCACTTTCTAAGGCGTAATCAAGTTGGACTTAGGGAATGCTTGCATTGTACTTGATCTGGTTTATTACGTACCCCATTTTGTTAAGAACATTATTTCAATTCCCATTCTTGATAATGAAGGATTTGATTTTTTTTATATCGAATGGGATGTTGAAAGCATTAAAGAATGATTCTTTAATTGCAAAAGGTACATTAATTAACGAATTGTACATACTTGATTCTCTACCTTCACTAATGGACATTCAATCAAGTAAAAGAAAGTTAGATAACCAAGAAAATGCCATTTTATGACGTGCAAGACTTGGACATATTTCTAAAAATAGGATGAACAAGTTAGAAGCTCTCAAAGCACTAAATGTTAGTGGTATTGAGGATCTTTCTACTTGTGAATCTTGTTTAAAGGGAAAAATGACCAACGCTCCTTTTGTTGGACAAACGGAGCGCTCCACAAGTCCTTTGGATTTGATCCATAAGGATGTTTGTAGATTACTAAGAGTTAGTCACATTCACTGATGATTATAGTCGGTTCGGACATGTGTATCTTATGAAGAACAAGTCTGAAGCCTTTAAAATGTTCAAAAAGTATAGGAATGAAGTAGAAAGGCAATTAAGGCTAAGTAGTAAAGCTCTTCGATCGGATCGAGGGGGAGAATACTTGAGCACCGAATTCTTGGATTATCTAAAAGAGAATGGTATTCTCTCTCAATGGACTCTACCCAGCACACCACAACACAATGGAGTTGCTGAGAGGAGAAAATGTACCTTGTTGGACATGGTAATTCCATGATAAACTTTTTCGATATACCCATATCCTTTCGGGGATACGCCTTACAAACGGTAGTGAGGTTACTAAATATAGTACCCTCAAAGTTAGTTCTAAAGACACCACATGAGATGTAGTTTGGCAAAGCACCCTCTTATCAATATCTTATGGTTTTCGAATCTCCCACCTACATAAGACGTGTAGTAAGAGATAAGTTAGACAGTAGATCCACCTTGTGCAAGTTTGTGGGATACCATAGAGAGTCTACGGGTTATTACTTCTATGATCCCTCAGAACAAAAGGTGTTGGTTTCAAGGAATACCTATTTTTTGGACAAGGAATTTCTATTGGATAGAAAGAGCCTTATCATTGAACTTAATGAAGTTCAAGATGATCAGAAAATCCCACAAGCGGTAGAAACAAATGAGAAACTAGAGCCTCACACACAACCTCTAAGAAGGTCAGACCGAATCAAGAAGCAACCTGAAAGGTTTGGATTCCTTCATGAGACGAGCCAATCGGATAGTGATCCGAAGACCTATAAGGAAGCTATGCCAGATATAGATTTTGGATGTTGGCTTGAAGCCATGAGATCCAAAATAGAGTCCATGTACTTAAACAAAGTATGGACTTTGGTAGATCCGCCAAAGGGAATAGTTCATGTTGATTGCAAGTGGATAAATAGACTCTATGTGCTCAAATAAAGTATAGACTTTGGTAGATCCATCAAAGGGAATAGTTCTCATTGGTTGCAAGTGGATTTATAAGCGAAAAATTGGAGTAGATGGAGAAATGGTGACTTTTAAGACGTGACTAGTGGCAAAAGGTTACACTCAAAGACCCGGTATCAATTTTGAGGAAACTTTTTCACCTGCCATTATGCCTAAGTCCATTTGGATTCTACTTGCCATAGCCACATATTTGACTATGAGATATAGCAAATGGATGTGAAAACTGTTTTCCTCAATGGAGACATTGAAGAAGAAATCTATATAGAGCAACCACAAGGTTTTACATCCAACGAGAGTGAGCAAAATGTTTGCAAACTCTAGAGATCCATTTATGGACTCAAACAAGTATCTCAAAGTTGGAACATAAGTTTTGATAAAATGGTCAAATCATTTCGCTTTGTAAAAAATATGTATGAATCATGTGTATATAAGAAGGCTAGTGGGAGTAGTGTATAGTTTATTATGCTTTATGTTGATGACATCCTTTTCATTGGGAATGAGGTAGGAATGTTAAAGTGTATTAAAGCGTGACTATCTACAAAATTCTCCATGAAGGATTTGGGAGAAGCATCCTACGTATTGGGAATTCGTATCTATAAAGATAGATCTAAGAGGATGCTAGGGCTATCCCAAATCCTGTAATTGACAAAATACTAAAGAGGTTTAGTGTGGAAGATTCCGAGAAGGGATTCATTCCTATGGGGCATAGCATTCATTTTTCCAAATGTCTAGTCTCTAAGACTGAAAGCGAGAGATGAAGAATGTACCACATGCCTTATGCCTCTGCTATTGGTAGCATAATATATGCAGTTCAGTGTACAAGAAAAGATGTGGCACACTCGCTAAGTGTTACGAGTAGGTTCCAATCCAATCATGGTGAGAGCCACTGGATAGCCATTAAAGCAACCCTTAAGTACTTGAGAAGGACTAAGGGCTTATTTTTTTGTATACATCAATGGAGAATTGAAACTAGAAGGGTTTTCGAATTCAAGTTTCCAATCCGATGTAGATGACCTAAAATCCACTTATGGACTTATATTTTACCTCAATGGTGGCATGGTGTGTTGGAAGAGTTCCAAATAAGACTCCATAGCCGATTCTACCATGGAAGCATAATATATTGCAGCTTTAGAAGCTATAAAGGAAGGTGGTGGATAAGAAACTTTATTCAAGAGTTGAATGTAGTGCCTACCAATGTTGAGCCAATGGTTGTCTATTGTGACAACAATGAGGCAGTAGCACAAGCCAAAGTGCCAAGATCTCATTAGAAATCCAAGCACATTTTGAGGTGATATCATTTGATCCAGGAGATCATTGATAAAGGCGACATCCGAGTGGAGAGAGTTGCCTCAGAAGAGAATATAATAGATCCATTGACAAAATCCTTAATGCAAAAGGTCTTTGAAGAACATCTTGAGAAAATGAGTCTCAAGGCCATGGGGCATTGACTTTAGGGCAAGTGGGAGATTGTTGGAATAGTGCCCCGCAAGCCAATAGGATTGGCCTTGTAAAGCTATTTCCTTGTAAAACAATTTTGATTGAATGATATTCTTTATATGGCCATCTTCATCTTATGCTCTTTATTTCTTCACTTGCATTTGGATGAAGCTCTTAGATCATTCATGACTATGGAACTTGGTTTGGTAACCACGAAATAAGTCTCACACAGTCGTGATCTTAAATCTTCCAAGTCATAGGATCTTATGAGACGGGGCATCTAAGATCTAGATAGACTTGCACTAATGATGCATAAATCCAAGAGTTGGATATTGCTCCATTCCATGAGCAACTGTATAAGATATAGTACATGTTAGTGGGTGCTTGTTCGAGAACAAAAGACTAAAGACCTACTAGAGAACGCACTAGATAGCTATATTGGCAAGTTGGTAGTGATGAGTTCTCCAGCTTACGTTAGTACATATTATTAGTCATTTGACTTGAGGATCCTTGGTATCCTTGTGTCTGGTCCTCATGCTTTGACTCTTTCTTGACTAATTAGTGGGTATTTCGGGTTGAGATTGTGTATAAGTTACTTGGCATAGAGGTTTGTGAGATCTAAGATGGAATTTGACTCCTCGCTTTTGTGAAAGGTGAGTACATCTCCTATGTATTCTATAATGATCGATTCCAAGAAATCCTTGTGCAAGGTGGCCAATTAGTTGAGCTCCATGGGCTTGACG
This sequence comes from Jacaranda mimosifolia, assembly GCA_018894105.1. Classification (NCBI taxonomy): domain Eukaryota; kingdom Viridiplantae; phylum Streptophyta; class Magnoliopsida; order Lamiales; family Bignoniaceae; genus Jacaranda; species Jacaranda mimosifolia. The sequence goes on from CM032119.1 coordinate 24,426,427, forward strand.
TTGGACATCAACTATGGAGATTGGGTACTCTTCAATTAATGAGATTAATTGAATTGAGTCGATTAGTTTAAAAGTTATTTTGAATTAAAATGAATATATGATATTCAGAAGTCACAAGGAGTTGTGAGCCCATGTCCAATGAATGGTAGAACTTATTCGGTCACACGCAAAAGTCAGTTAACCTCCTATCTATTAGAGCAATTTTCTAAGAGTTGGAAATTTACTCCAAGCTGACCGATTTTTGAGGTGCCAAATTGAAGGTCACATTTTGGCTTGATTAATTTAAGTGTTAAATTAATCAACTAATTTTAACGAGTTAAATTTGACCAATAAGTAAGGAGTTAATTATTTGGTGCCAAGTGATCATAAATTGGTCAAGTTAATTTAAGGAGTTAAATTAACAAAGTTGAGCTTAAGAGTTAAGCTTGTTTGACTTAAGAGTTAAGTCAAAGGTTAATTAATTAAATTAAAGTTTTTAATTTAATTAATGAGAAGAATACATTTTGGAGGAAAAATTCAAATGAAAGGTTCATTTGGCACCCCACTTGGCTGCCTCTCCTCATGGAAGGTGTGGCATCACACCATCCAACATCTATATATAGACATAGAGAAAGAGGATCGGCCAAATGTGCAAAAAGTGTGAAAGATTAGATTCTTCAACAATTCCCTCCAAAACTCTCTTTCCAAACATTGCTTCATGTGTTGAGGCTTTGTTCTCTCTTCTTCTCCTGCCTCAAAAATTAGCCTTCACCATTGATATTCTACTCATTTTCTCTAGCTAAAAGTGAGTGGGATTTAGGGGATCAATTGGTATGTGGATCATATTAATAGAGCAAAGCATTTGATTTGCTAGCTTTGGAGATCCACTGAAACTGAGTAGTCATTTGCCGAATTTTTTCCAAGTGATCCAGATCGAGTTTTGCTCTGAATTTTTTCAGAAACTTCCTCAAGGGGTTAAGAGGTTCCATATTGTTTTTGGCAATTTTTGGAGCATTTTAACCAAGGGAAAAGTTGCTGTTTCTCCGTTGTGCTAGAGCTTACCAGTTCTGGATTGGTGAAGTGTTCACCATTGCAACCTTGGAAATTTGCTTTTTGAGGTAATTTTCCAACTAAATTTGAATTCCTAGCATGATTAGATCCTTGGTAGCTTGTAAGAACTAGTTATTTTTGAGCTTTTGAAGTTTGATAATTAGATCCTAGTGGCTTACTTGCCTTCAATTCATGGGTCTTAATGTCTCCAATGGTCTTCTTTGCTCCTTGTAACATTTATATGAGAAAGAAATCCTCACTCCTAGTAATTCTACTCTCATAATATTTACAAAATAGAAATTAAGAGCCATGCAAGCCCCAATTTAATATAACATTTTTCAACAACTTAAAACAAAGAAAATCAAGATTAAAGGTTCATGGTCATCCCCATTCATTCAGCATCCATTCAACACCTAAATGAACAATAAATAAATCATGAATTGACATTTAATTCCAATAATTAAATTCTTATCTTATAAACAATTAATTGGCCAAGCAAGAACAAGTGTAACAATTATGCCTCATCATTGAAGATTAACTGTCACAAAACTTTAAAAGCAATAAAAAATGTCAAACATAATTTTTAGAACTTACATAACACTTGTGCATCGATGTAGCATGATTCAATACACTTTTGGTCACTTAAGGAACACAATAATACACCATAACTTGCCTAGAACCGAAACAGCTCACTGCTGCTTGGCTTGGGCGCACAACTATGTTGTAGGTGTGCTTGCTGCCTGGCTAGAGCCTGACCAAGGCTGGCAGCATGCTTGTTTCAAGGTTTTGGCTGAGTCGTATGCCTTTTACCTCAACTTTTGTGTACCAAAAAATTTAGGACCCCTCATTAGCATTAAATCACACATTATATATAAAATTCCAGATTCGAAACACCTTTTAAAAATGGAATTTCAAGTGCTCAAACATGTTTCAAAAATTAAGTTTAAGTGAGAATCAACATTCTCTTAAAATCTCCAGTAAATTCCAATCAAATTGGATCCAAAAATGACCAAAACACCTTAAGACCAAATTTAACATACTATATCAACATATAACATCAACCAATGCTAGATCAAAATTTAACATTAGCAACTATGAATTAAAACATGCTAAACATATGAATTAACACTTAAAATACATATTAGCATAATTTCAATTCATCAAGCAAAGGAGCCACATACATCATCATCCAAACATTCCAATCCATAGATTGGATCAAGTATTTGGAGATCTAGATTAATCTATCGCATGAGCCAATCATCCAAAAATTCAAATTAGCATGAATTTAGGCTCCGATATGACTTGAAAGAACGTGTAAGCCAAGGATCCAATTATAAAACAATTAAAAACTAAAATAAAAATTTATTACACCTTTCCAAGGATCTTAATTCATGCTACTAAAGTGGATTAACGTTAGAAAATTACCTAGATAGCAAAATCCAACAAAGAGATGAAGACTTGCTTAAACTTTTCAATGTAGTCTCCTCCTGGCGCAACAGCTTGTAGGCAATGTTTACCTAAGCAAATCACCTCAAAATCGGCTGAAATTTGGACACAAGATCACTGACACCTTGATGAAAATCTAATAAAATATTCAGCCAAATATCAATCCGTAAAGGTCATCAAAAGATGCTACCAATTTTCTACGCAAACATATGATCTCCAAAAGGCAAGCAATCTAAGTGTTTTGCTTCTAATGACAAGATTCACACACCAATGGACATTCCAAATCTCTCCTAGATCAGCTGAAAAATCAAGGAGAGAAGAGAGAAGGATGAAGGCTGAATTTGAGAGAGGAAGGTGAAGAAAAAATATGAAGCCTCAACATATGAGAGAGTCATACAAAAATTGGAGGGAAAAATGAAATCTAACTTTCAGATCTAGAATTATGCAAGCATGCTTATGATGGCCAGCCATATCTATATCTATATATAGAGGGAGGGAAGGTGTGACGCAAGTTGGCATCACACCTCCCTTGAAGTGCCACCTAAGTAAGCAAGCTATATGTGAAATCACATTTTACTTGCATTTGAATTTCATTTGGAATCTTTATTTCATCTCATGAAATGTCATCCAAATAAATTCAAATGCACACTAAATGAAATCTTTCATTTTGAATTTATCTACAAATTAATTCTTCACATTAATTAAATTGACCGCTTAATTTAATTAATCAACCTTGACTTAACTCTTTAAGTCAATTAGCTTAACTCTTCAAACTAAAAAGTGGTAACTTAACTCCTTAAGTTAACTTGACCAATTGATAGTCGTGTGGAACCAATTAAATTAACTCAAATTATTTAGGTCAATTTAAAAATTAAATTGACCAAGCTACAATGACCAAAAAATTATGTCAACCGTTTTCATCAAAAATCGATCAAGGTGGAATTTTCTAACTCTTAGAAAATTCCTTTCATCAAGTTGGATTTTCAATTGGCTTTTGTGTGTGACCCATTAGGTTCTACCATTCATTGGACATGGGCTCACAACTCTTGAGACTTTAGAATATCAAAATATTCACATTAGTTTAAACTCCTTTAAACTAATGACCCAATCTCCATGGTCAATGTCCAACCTCAAGCTCATGGAGCCCAACTAATTAGCTGAATAAATATGCTCTTGGAGAACCATTCTAGCTCTACGCTTACCATGAAAATACGGTCCTTCCATCTCCTATCTCCCAAAATAGGCCTAGGGCAAGATATTTTTCGACTCCCTAATAGCTTAGATACCATGTTTTTATTTCCAATGTTGGATTCCGATTTATGACCTCATCGTTGAAAAATCCTTTTCCAAATTGTCATACTGCCTTGCGCAAGGACTCATTGGAATCGATCATTATAAAATACATAGGAGATGCACTCGTTCTTCACAACGATGAGGAGTTGGATCTTTTCTTGGATCTCACAAACCTTCATATCTAAGTAGTTCATATTCAAGCTCAACCCCAAAAGACTCGCAAAGTGGTCAAGAAAGAGTCAAAGCATGAGGACCTAAACACAAGGTGACCATGGATCCTAAGGTCAAATGATAAATTATATGCACTAGCGTAAGCTAGAGAATTTGCCACTACTGACTTGCCAGTATAGCTATCAAGTAGATTCTCCGGGTGGGGCCTTTAGTGAATTAATTCTCTAATAAGCACCTACTAATATGCACCCATGTCTCACATAGATTGCTTATGAAACAGAGCAATATCCAACCCTTGAATTTATGTATTATTAGTGAAAGTCTATCCGAATCTTAGATCACGACCATGTAAGACTTGTTTCATGATCACCACCTACTATGTGACCAAGTCCCATAGTCTTGTGTGATCTTAGGGCTTCAACCAAATGCGAGTGAAGTAATATAAGCATAAGATGAAGATGGTCATTTATAAGAATATCATTCAATCAAGATTATATCACAAGTGAAATAGTTTACATGCCAATCTAATTGGCTGCATGGCAGTATTCCAAAAATCTCTCACTTGCCATAAAGCTAATTCTCCATAGTCTTAAGATACATTTTCTCAAGACGTCCTTCAAAGACCTTTTGCGATAGGCGTTTAGTTAGTGGATCTACAATTTTCTCTTTCGAGGCAACCCTCTTCACTCGAATATCATCTCTATCAATAATCTCCCGGATCAAATAATATCACCTCAAAATATGCTTGGATCATTGATGAGATCTTGGCTCTTTAGCTTGCGTTGCCACCTCATTGTTGTCATAGAAGACAACTACTGGCTCAACAATGCTAGGTACTACATCCAACTCTTAGATGAGTTTTTCATTCGTACACTTTCTTTTGCAGCTTCTGAAGCCGCAATGTATTCTACCTTTGTGGTTGAACTGACGGTGGTGTCCTATTTATAACTCTTCTAACTCACCGCACTGCCATTGAGGCAAAATATGAATCCAGAAGTAGATTTTAGGTTATCTACATTGAATTGGAAACTAGAATCCAAAAACCTCTCGAGTTTCAATTCTTCATTGCCATACACTAAAAATAAGTTCTTAGTCCTTCTCAAGTACTTAAGGATTGTTTTAACGGCCATCCAGTGACATTCACTAGGGTCGAATTGGAAACGGCTCGTAACATTTAGAATGTGTCACATCTGGCCTTGTAAATTGAATGGCATACGTTATGTTCCCTATGGTGGACGAATAAGGTGTGTGGGACATTCTATATCTCTCATCGTCAGTCTTAGAGGCCATAAACTTGGAGAGATGAAGACCTCTTTAGTATTTTGTCAACGTACGGTGTTTGGAAAAGTCCCAGTATCCTCCATAATTTATCTCTATAGATATATATTCCTAATACGTAGAATGCTTCTCCCAAATTCTTTATGGAGAATTGTATAGATAACCATGTTTTAGTACACTCCAACATTGCTCTCTTATTCCCAATGAGAAGAATGTCATTGACATAAAGCAGAATAAACTGTATACTACAGCCACTAGCCTTCTTGTACACACAAAGTTCATACACATTTTTGATAAAGCCAAACGATTTGATTGTCTTATCAAAACGTATATTCCAACTTCGAGATGCCTGTTTGAGTCCATAAATGGGTCTTTTGAGTCTGCAAACCTTTTGCTCACTCCCTTTGGATGTAAAACCTTGTGGTTGCTCCATATAAATTTGTTCTTCAATGTTTCCATTGAGGAAACTAGTTTTCACATCTATTTATCATATCTCATAGTCCTAATATGCGACTATGACAAGTAAAATCCTAATAGACTTAGGCATTGCGACCGGTGAAAAGGTTTCCTCAAAATTAATACTAGGTCTTCGAGTGTAACCCTTTGCCCTTAGTTATACCTTAAAGGTCATAACCTCTCCATCGATGCCTAGCGTTTGTTTATAGATATGCTTGCAACCAACGAGTACTATTGCCCCTGGTGGATTTACCAAAGTCCATACTTTATCAGAGTATATGGAGTTCATTTTAGATTTTAGGGCTTCAAGCCAATATCTCGAGTTTATGTCCAATATAGCTCTCTTATAGGTCTTCGGATCGCTATCCAATTGGCCAGCTCATGAAGGAATCTAAATTTTTCAGGTTGCTTCTTGATTCGGTTAGACCTTTTCAGAGGTTGTACGTAAGGCACTTGTTGCTCACTTGTTTCCACCAATTGTGGGATTTGATGATCATCTTGAACTCCATCAAGTTCAACAATAACACCATTTCTATCTAATAGAAATTGCTTTTCCAAAAAGTAGGCGTTCCTTCAAACAAACATCTTTTGTTTTGAGGGATCATAAAAGTAATAACCCAAAGACTCTTTTGGGTATCCCACGAACTTGCACAAGGTAGATCTTCTATCCTAGTTGTCCCCCATTAGTCGCTTGACGTAATTGGGAGACCCCCAGACTCTTTGAAAAGACTAAGAAGGTGCTTTGGCATACCACATCTAATGTGGCATCTTTGGCACCGACTTTGAAGGTACTATGTTGAGTAGCCTCGCTGCCATATATAAGGTGTATCCCCAAAAGGATATAGTAACATCGAAAAAGCTCATCATAGAACATGGCATGTCTAACAAGGTACAATTTCTCCTCTCGGCTATTCCATTATGTTGGGGTGTGCCGGTGGAGTCCATTAAGAGAGAATCCTATTCTCCTTTAGATAATCCAAGAATTCAGTACTTAAATATTCTCTCCCTCGATTCAATCAAAGACCTTTAATACTAAGTCTCTTTTGTTTTCCTAATTTATTCTTATACTCTTTGAACTTTTCAAAGGCTTCGGACTTGTACTTCGTAAGATACACATGTCTGAACTAAGTATGATCATCGATGAACGTAATAAAGTAAGAATAGCCTCTTCTCACACTAACTCTTAAGTGGGCCACAACTATCCATATGGATAAAATCCAAAGGACTTGTGGTTCGCTCTGCCACAAAATAAGGCTTCGTCATTTTCTTTTTAAACAAGACTCACAAGTAGGAAAGTCTTCAATGCCACTAACATTTAGTGCTTTGAGAGCTTCTAACTTGTTTATCTAGTTTTTAGAAATATGTCCAAGTCTTGCATGGCACAAGATGGCATCTTCTCGGTTATCTAATTTTCTTTACTTGATTGAATGTGCATCAATGAAGGTTGAGAATCAAGTATGTACAATCCATTGTTTGATATACCTTTGCTATTAAAGAACCATTGTTTAATGCTTTCAACATCCCATTCGATATAGAAAAATCATATCCTTCATTTCTAACATAGATTGCCGCACATGAAATGGGGGTACATCTAACTCCTTGGAGTATGCATCATTAGTGCAAGTTTATTCAAATCTTAGATGCTCTATCTCATAAGATTCTACAACTTGGAACATTTAAAATCATGGCCATAGAGTCTTGTATCATGATTACCATCATATGCATGACCAAGTCCTATAGTCTTGTATGATTAAAGGGCTTCAACTAAATACATGTAAAGAAATCATAAACGCATAAGATGAAGATGGCCATTTTATGGAATATTATTCAATCAAAATTGTATCACAAGTGGAGTAGTTTTACATGCCAATCTAATTTGCTTGCGGGCCACTATTACATAATCTCCTACTTGTACTGAAGCCAATTCTCCATTACCTTCAACTCCATCTTCTAAAGAAGTCTTAAAGATTTTTTTACTTTTAGGGGTTTAGATAGTGGATTTGCTATATTCTCTTTTGAGCAACTTTATCCACTCGAATGTTGCCTCTATCATTGATCTCACGGATCAAATGATATTGCCTCAAAATGCACTTGGATTGTTGATGAGATCTTAGTTCCTTTGCTTGTGCAATGACTCTATTATTGTCATAATAGACAACTATTGGCTTTTGTACGCTAGGCACTACATTCAATACTTGGATGAAGTTTTTCATCCAAATACCTTCTTTTGCAGTGTCTGACGCTGCAATATACTGCCTCAATGGTTGAATCGACTGTGGTTTCTTGTTGGGAACTCTTCCAACACACCGTGCTGCCATTGAGCCAAAATATAAATCCAGAAGTGGATTTTAGGTCATCTTCATCGGATTGGAAACTAAAATCTAAAAACCCTCAAGTTTCAATTTTCCATTCCTGCATACTAGAAACAAGTCCTTAGTTCTTCTCAAGTACTTAAGAATTGCTTTCATGACTTTCCAGTGACTCTCACTAGGATTGGATTATTAGGGGCTCGTAACACTTAGAGCTTGAGCTACATCCGATTTCATATATTAAATGACATACATTATGCTTCTAATAGCGGATGCATAAGATATATAGGACATCCTCTTTGTATCGTCCCCGATCTTAGGGGCCAAAGGCTTGGAGAGGTGAATGCCATGTCCTATTGGGAGGTATTCTCTCTTTAATTCCCCCATACTAAACCTCTTTAGTATCTAGTCAATGTACTTTGATCGGGAGGGCCTTAACATCCTCTTTGATCTATCTCTATAGATCTATATTCCTAATATGAAAGATGTTTCTTCCAAATCCTTTAAGGAGAATTGTGAAGATAACCAAACTCTATTACACTTTAACATCTCTTTCTTATTCCCAATAAGAGCGATGTCATCGACATAAAGCACAATAAATTGTATCGAACTCTTACTAGCCTTTTTATACATATATGGTTATACACACATTTTTGATAAAGCCAAATAATTTGATTGTTTTATCAAAATGTTTGTTCCAACTTTGGGATGCTTGCTTTAGTCCATAAATGGACCTTTTGAGTTTGCAAACCTTTTGCTTACTCCATTTGGATGTTAAACCTTGTGATTGTTCCATATAGATTTCCTTTTCAATGTTTCCATTGAGAAAATGCGGCCTTTACATCCTTTTGCCAAATTTCATAGTTGTGGTAAGTGGTTATGGAAAGCATAATCCTTATGGACTTAGGCATAGCGACCGGTGAAAAGATTTTCTTACAATCAATACCAGGTCTTTGAGTATAACCTTTTGCCACTAGTCTAGACTTAAATATCGTTACGTCTCTATCAACTCCAAGCTTACGCTTGTAGATCTACTGGCAACCAATGGGTACTATACCTTTCGGTGGATCTACTAAAGTTCATACTTTGTTAGATTGCATGGAGTCCATTTCAGATTTTATGGCCTCAAGCCAATGACCCGAATATATGTCCAACATAGCTTTCTCTTAGGTCCTTGGAATACTATCCATTTGCCTCGTCTCATGAAGGAATCCAAACCATGCAAGTTGCTTTTTGATTCATTCCAACCTTCTAGGAAGTTGTGTGTTAGGCGCATTATGCTCTCTTGTTTCTATCGCTTGTGAGATAGAATGATCATCTTGAGCTTCATCAAGTTCAACAACAGTGCCATTTCTATCTAAAACAAACTCATTTTCCAAAAATGTAGCATTCCTTTAAACAAACACCTTTTGTTCCAAGAGATCATAAAAATAATAACCCAAAGACTTTTTTAGGTATCCCACAAACTTGCACAAGAAGGACCTCACATCTAACTTGTCTCCCACTAGTCTATTGACATCCCCAAACTGCTAGAAAAGAGTATGAGGGTGCTTTGCCATACCACATCTCATGCGGTATCTCTAGCATCGACTTTGACGGTACTATATTTGGTAACCTCGCCGTTATCTTGAGGACGTATCCCTAAAAAGAGATAGGGACATTGACAAAGCTTATCATGGACCGTACCATGTCCAACAATGTAGGGTTTCTCCTCTTGGTTGCTCTATTTGTTGGGATGTGCTAGGTGTAGTCCATTGTGAGAGAATCCCATTCTCTCTTAGACAACCTAAGAATTTGCTACTTAAGTATTCTCCTCCTCGATCCAATCGAAGAGTTTTGATACCAAGTCCTAATTGCTTTTCTACTCCATTCCTATACTTTTTAAACTTTTCAAAAGTTTTAGACTTGTACTTCATAAGATACACATGTCCGGTCCGAGCAAAAACATTGGTGAAGGTAATGAAGTAAGAATAGCCTCCTCTAGCACTAACTCTTAATAGCCCACAAATCCAGAGGACCTGTGGATTGCTCCGTTTGTCCTACAAAATTAGTCTTGATCATTTTTCCTTTTAAACAAGATTCACAAGTAGGTAGATCCTCTGATCTATTAACATTTAGTCATTTGAGGGCAACTAGCTTGTTCATCCTATTCTTGGAAATATACCCAAGTCTTGCATGCCAAAGGTATGCATTTTCTTGGTTATCTAATTTTCTTTCGCTGTTTTACTGAATGTGCATCAGTGATGGTGGAGAACTTAAAATGTGTAATTCTTTATACATTGTACCAATGGCACTAAGGTACATAGTAACAAGGATTTAGTACAAGCTTTAGAATCTCTTAAGTCTAACTTATTTTACGCCTTTGACTTTGGCCGCAACTCTTGCTCTTTTGCCAAGGTGGTGGATCATATCTCCATCATTAAGATGTGTAACAAATTACCAAGATGAGAACCACATGTGGTATTAAATATCCATGAGGAAGAATTTATCCTTAGTTGCACTTCAATAAACAACTCACCTTACCATAGGGTTACAAGGCGTTCTGTGAACTTGAGCTTCTAATGACTTGATATGCCACAATAGAAACAAGTTGCATCTACTACAAAAACAATTTAATTTAGCGGGGGTCAAAAATAAATGTAGTAGGGGTTTTTAACTCCCACTAATTCCTTTTGTGGGGGTTTAGAAAACCCCTGCAGTTATATGTCCAGCTAATTCCTAGCGGGGGTTTTTAAGCAACTGCCATTACGACCTTCGCTAATAATTCAAGTTGATTCGTGGGGTTTTTTTTATTTAGTAGCGGTCGCAAAACCCCCATTATTATAAAAAAATTATTTCATACAATATTAGTGGAGGTTTCAAACTGCCGCTGTTATTAAAGAATATTATTTCATATAATTTTAACGGTGGTTTTAAACCCATGCTATTATTAAAATGTGGTATTTGCTCAAAAAATTAGTTGATTTTAGTAGGGGTTTACAACCCCCACAATAATTTTTTTAAACCTAATTTTTTGGTTAATTTTCAATATCCCTATATGCCATTTCATATACCTGCCAATAGATCTTCATTATCAAAATTCAACATGCTCAATTGATTCTAAAATCAATCTATTAAAATCAAGTCTCAAAAACATCAACATCATAAAAAACATAATCATTCTCAAAAATATCAACATTAACATCCTCCAAAGCATCAACATCCTCAAAAACATCAACATCATAATCTACAAGTAAAATTTTCAACTTAGTTTCCCATGTAAGTAAACACTACAAATAAGTAGCTACTGAGGAGTTTCATTATGATCTTGATTGCTAGCCCTTGAAGATTTTTCTATTGGAGAAGTAAGAGATTTATGTTGACTACCTGCATCATGTGCCTATGCCTGTGGGGAGAAAAATGAGTGTTTCAAAAGATCAAAACACCAACTTCAAGCTATAACCATTCATGCCAAAATCTGAACAAAAATGTAAACAAATAACTCCTAAAAAATAGTAAAGTCATCAAGATTAAGGATTTGGGTTTTCCTATAATTGGGGACATGTATTTAAGTCCCAATAACTCCTTAAAAAAATGCAGCACAAACAAGGAATAAGAATTTTTGTTGAGCATTTTTTCGTATCATTTACAGCCATATTCTCTCCATCACCATTATGTGCTCCCTTTTATATTCTAAATACTTTTACAGAGGGTGTTTTCTTTTCAAGGATCAATCACGTTGTAAAAGTGCTATTTTTTAAAGACTAATTGCATAAAACAATTCTTTTCCAAGGAAAAAAAAAGCAAAATGTCGCAAGAATTGAAAAAGGGAAAAAATAAATTGATTGGCATTCCTAATAAAGAAAACAAATATAATCCTAAAATTCAATTAATAAAAATTGAAGAAATTTCCTTTGAAAAGACAACCAAACACCCCCTAAGTTTTGCAAAATCATCTAGACAAACAAATTAACAACCCCTAAGTTTTGCAAAATCATCTCTTTTAATTGGTTTTCAACAATTACGTTTTCAGAAGCAATGTTCAGATGCTTTCCCAAAAAATTCAAGCATGAATATGCAGAAATATCAATCATTTTCCTATCCAAGAATAAGAGATAGATTACTATTATTACTATTATTTCTTTTCTTTTTCTTTTCTTGTTTGGGGTAATTTTCCACTAATTCTTGGAGTGGACTTTCCCATTTTCAGAGCAACACATATTGTGCCTTAAAGGGTTCCTAATTCCAGAATACTGATACAAATGGTCTTGACCAAATGATGCTCTATTAAGTTAAGTGCACATTGCCCGTGCATAAAAAAAAATGGTGCTTATTGTATTTACTGTCCTTGGTCAGACTGCCCACTAACAAAAGATGTATTTTGTGGAAAATTTTGACACTAGGATACCCTCTTCGATACTAATTAATGCAGATAAAAATAAAATGTAAATATAAAAAGAATCCTAAGAAATACTAGGGCAGATCCCTAAGGATGTGTATTTTTGAAAAATAATATAACCAAGGCGAACGAAGCTTCTAGTTTATTCCCAAGTGAAAAATAATTCAGTCAAAGAACAAATATCACACCACCTTTAACAAACAATCAAAGATTAAATTTTTTATAAAGATAAGTTCATAGAATACAGAAGTTCCTAATCACCAAGATCATAAAGTACCTACGAAATACCAATAAGCTAGTTTCAAAGACAATGAGTATCTGTAAAGTACCCATGCACTTTGCAGCTTTTGAAGTCTATATTGTGGCTTGTACACACATAAATGGAATATCTACAATATATCTACTTTCTAGAAACCATTTTTTCCTTAGAAAACATGGCTTCAGGTTACAACAAGAATATGATGCAATTATAATTCTGACTATATGCAATTTATTTCCCATCATTCTATATTCCTACTTTATGTGAGAGAAAGCAATTTAAAACACATATTGATAGATATTATGATATTAATTTCAGGTACCTACCTCTTTGTCCTCTTCTTTATCTCCTTGCTATCTATTAGGTGAATCTACAACTTGTGTAGCTACTGCAAAGGCCTTGGAAGAGACTTAACAACTTCTGGATACTGTGGCTGCTGAAATAGTGTAAAGTTAGATCAAAGAATTTTTCTAAAATACCCAACAACAACTAAAAATGTGTAAAAGACCACTTTAATATTCTTACTAAGAGGACATGAAATTTTCTTTTTTCTTCTAATCTATAAATGAGTCTGTCTTGCCACTAGCTTAAGCACATTCATCCACAAACAAAAAAAGATGAAAAAAATTATTTGAGCTAAAAAAGAAAAAAGAAAAATTCAAGGCTCATAGCAAGGGAGCAAGCCAATCTTCAATAGACTCATTTAAAGTAATATCAAGCAATATTTCTGATCTCTAAGAGAAGTTGAATTCAAACCTTAATATAATTCATTCTTGTTCTAAAGATGAAACAAAATCAGAAAAAGGGTAGCCTGGGAATGATTGAAACAAAATCCAGATTTAAGTAACCAGATAGCTAAGAAGCTTAGTCTATAAGATAATTGTAATCATTCCAGTCTCAAGCGTTTTGTGGATTCAAACCACTAATATAAACAGTCAATATAAAAAATGATAAAACAAGTAAAGGGTGCAATGCAATCAGGAACCTTGTATGAGGCACACTTGAGTTCCTTCAGGAAAACTATTCCTCAACCACGAGCGGCAGCGGGGCATAAAGAGAAGCATTATCAGGTACTTGGACCAATAACAAAAGTTGGCATTTTTACCAGCAAGAGCATGCAAATAAAGGCAAAACCACAGTATATATGCTAAATCGAGAAAAATCAAAATTCATCAAATTTTTCTAAAGTAATTCTCAGTGCACTAGTTATTTTCGATGACTCTAGAACCATATCATGACATATGTCTAAGATCTGCTAAAAATATAAAACTTAAATTTGTATATCAAAATTACATAAATTTATGTATCTGCTTAGATCACTCATGCAGCATAATAACAGACACAAGCTGCACATATATATAAACGTATACAAAAAAATAAAAAAATGTAAGAAGTATTTACTTTTCTATCTCTGATAGTTACAAATGTATCATCCTTTTTTTTGTCCCTGCAGTGAAAGTAAAGGAGAACTTTTTGAAATTCTAAAATAGGTTCGGAGCACCACAATAAGAACACAAAAGAGAGAGAGAGAGGGCCGACTATGGCTCTAAAAGAGCAGAGAAAGAGCAAGAGCGTGGTGCTCATCGATTTGAGCAGAGAAAGAGAAAGAGAGGGTCGACTAGGGCGTGAGAAGAGCAGAGAAAGAGAAAGAAAGAGAGGGAAAGATGGAAGATTTGGATAAAATTAAAAAAGAAAAAAAGTAATTCTAATTTTAATGAAAAAAATTAATAGGTTTCAAACTTAGTAAGGGTCTAAATCACTTCAATTATAGTATGATATTTTATTAAAAGTATAATAAAATTTTTTAAAATTTAAATATAATTTTTAGCAATTTCAACTACTACTACATCTACAAAACCTCCATTATTTACTATGAATTTGTGGGGGTTTAGCAACCCCCACAAAATAAAAGAATTAGTGGGGTTCATAATAACCCCCATTAATATACTTGTTTTTAGTATTGATCCTTTTTCCCTATATAGTTTTCTTGACTCCACCGGACGCCTTAAATGCTTGTTTCCTATTGAAAAAAAAGTTTTCTTCTTCTTGTCCCCTTTCTACTTGCCTTTAGGGCCTTTAGAGTATGAGGAGGAAGCAATCATTAGAAGTTTGCCTTTGTCATGATTGTGTCCGCCTAGATCAACATTTTGGTCAAATAAACTTGGTAACAATGTGAGGATCAAATCCCCATAAGGATCATTGTCCATTACTATGTCCAAGTTGAAGAGCTTCTCAGCAAGTCTAATCATCTTCAGACCATAGTCGAGGACACACACTACAAGAAAATAAAGTTTTAGTGATTGAATTTTTGTGACTGATCAAATTGGTCATTGTTAGTGACTGATTAATGACCAACTAGTGACCGATTAATTGTAAAACTTGGGATGCATTTTTTGACATAATTGTGACCAATTAGTGACCAAATTTTGTGACTGGAACTATGTTTGTCACCAATTGATCACTAAGGTTGTGACAGATATTTATTCGATCTCAAAGCAGTGTCAAGTTAACAAACTTAATTAGTTTCAGTGACAAGTCAGTCACAAATACATATCGGTCACGAATCAGTCATTGATTGAATTGGTCATGACATGATGTTAGTCACTGGTCAGTCACAAATTGTTGAATCAAATATTAGTCACTAATTGGTCACTAGTTGTGACTGATTCTTTATTAGAAATTTATACCTATAAACTTAGTTTATGATTATTATTTTGGACTTTTTGGACATAAAAAATTATTACTTTGAGAAGTTTTAAACAATTCTTGAAAAAAAAAATTTTTTTTCGACATGAATTTTTTTTTCTTTAGGGAGGTTTTAATAAAAAATTTAAATGATTGTAGTAGGAAATTTTTTGAAAACTAAGTCAATTCTAAATATACTGACAAAATTTAGAGAAAATCAATAGAAACCCCCTAAAATAAATTTTTTATTGAAAATTTCATAAAATTATTTTAATTAAAGAAACTCGTTCTACAGATTTTTTATTCCAGAGATCCCAACTATTAACACTTACTTTAATTTTGGATGAAATTACCCTTTTTTTTTCTACAATTAAGATTTTTTATTAATATTTAATTTAAAAAATATAATTTGAGCTATATTTTCTTATTTATACTATAAAACTTTATAAAATTATTTTATAAATTTTAAAACTTTAATCTTTTTGTTTAAGTTATTTTATTCTAAAATCAAAGTTTTCTTTATTATAATCTATTAATTTTTGTTATTTATTAAAATAATTTTTATATGATATTGTACCAAACTTTTTTATGTCTTAAATTGATTATATGTTAAAAATGACTTGTGAAATGATAAAAAATTATAAGTTTTTATAAAAGAAAATATTTGTCAAAGAAAAATATTAATAAAAAATAGAAATTATAAATAATTAGTGAAAACAAAATTAGTGATGAGAAAAAATCCTCACAAAATAACATATTAAATAATAAATATTTTGCCAAGTGTTTCCAATCTTTTCCCTCCCAATTTTTCCAAGATATTGAAGAGGTTTAGTATGGAATAATCCCAGAAGGGATTCCTCCTTATGAGACATATTTTCATAAGGCACTAGGATCCAATTATAAAAACTTCAAAAGCTTAATAAACTAGTGCTTACAAGCTAACTAGGATCAAATCATGCCTAAAATCCAGATTTAGATAGAGTGTTATCTTGAAATGCTTAAATCCAAGGAGAAAGTGGTGAACCTTCCACCAATCCGGAATCTGCCAGAAACTGCGCAGCAGGATGGAGCAATTTTTAACCTCGTCAAAACTGATCCAAAATTCACGAAAAAAATACTGCAACCTCTCAACCCTTTGAAATAAACACATTAAAAAATAATTCTGGATATTCCTGTAAAAAATCTCCAAATTAGACTCTATGCATGTGGATCTCCAAACCGTAGCAAACTAACTTGTTTGCCTCTGTTGTTATGATCCACACACCAAATAGATCTTATCAAATATCTAGTTTATAAGCTGGAATAATACCAGAGATTAGCTATGGTGGAGGTTGATTTTTGGTTGGGAAGAAGAATAAGAGAGTAAAGCTTTGAACACATGAATGCAATGCTTGCAAGAGGTTTTGGACGGAATTGCAAAAGAATCTAATTTTTTCACACTTTCAGCAATGTGTAATCCACACACCCACTATACCTATATACATGGCAATGTTGGTGTGAAGGCAAGTTGGCATCACACCTTCCCCAAGGTGGGTGGCCACTTGCATTGCCAAGTTGGCAAATGCAAATTCAAATCTAATTTGAATTTCATGAGCATCTTAATTATATTTGAAATCTAATTTCAAGCTAATTAAAATGCTAATTCAAATGAAATGTGAATTTTCCCTCCAAAATGCGTTCGTTTCGGTAATTAAATTAAACACTTTAATTTAATTAATTAACCTTTGACTTAACTTTTGAGTCAAGCAAGCTCAACTCTTAAGATTGAATTTTGTTAACTTAACTCTTTAAGTTAACTTGACCAATTGATGGTCATATTGGCACCAAATAGTTAACTCCTTAATTATTGGTCTAATTTAACTTCTTAAATTAATTAATTAATTTAATACTTAAATTAATCAAGCCAAAATTGATATTCAAAATTGATACCTTAAAATCGGTCCACTAGGAGATATTTTCTAACACGTAGAAAATTTCCTCCATTAATTAAGAAGCTAATTGGATTTTGTGTGTGACCCAATAGGTTGTATCATTCATTAGACATGGGCTCACAACTCCTTGTGGCTTTTGAATATCAAATATTCATTTTAGTTTAAAACACGTTTAAACTAATCGACTCGATTCAATTAATCCCATTAATTGAAGAGTACCCAATCTCCATGGTCAATGTCCAACTTCAAGCCTATGGATCCCAACTAATTGGCCAAAATGAATGTTTTGGAGAACCATTATAGCTCTACACTTACCATACAAATGCAGTCCTTTCGTCTCGTATCTCTCAAAAGAGCCCTTGGGCAAGATATTTGTCGACTCCTTAATAGCCTCGATGCAATGTCTCTATTCCCGACAGTTGATTCCCTTGTGTGACCTCATCTTTGGAAAACTCATTTTCCAAATTGTCACACCACCTTGCGCAAGGATTTGTTAGAATCGATCATTATAGAATACATAGGAGATACATTCGCCCTTCACAAAAGTGAGAGTCAGATTCCATCTTGGATCTCACACACCTCCGTGCCAAGGAGCTCATGCCCAACCTCAACCTAAAAGACCCACTAAGTGGTCAAGAAAGAGTCAAAGCATGAGGACCAAACACAAGGTTACGATGAATCCTCAGGTCAATGGACTAATAATATGCACTAGCATAAGCTGGACAACTTGCCACTACTGACTTGCCACTATGACTACCTAGTGGCTTCTCTAGTTGGCCTTTAGTACCTTGTTCTCTAACAAGCACCTACTAACATGCACTCATATCTCATACGGTTGCTCATGGAACAGAGCAATATCCAACTCTTGAATTTATGTATCGTTAGTACAGTCTATCCGGATCTTAGATGCGCTGTCTCGTAAGATCCTATTACTTGGAAGATTTAAGATCATGACTTATTCAATGGTTATCAAACCAAGTTCTGCAATCAAGGGTAATATATGGAATTCATCCAAATGCAAGTGACATAATAAAGAGCATATGATGAAGATGGCCATATAAAGATTATAATTCAATCAAGATTATTTTACAAGGAAATAGCTTTTACAAGGCCAATATAATTGGCTTGTCGGGCACTATTCCAATAATCTCCCACTTGCTCGAAAGCCAATGCCTCATGGCCTTGAGACCTATCTTCTTAAGATGTTCTTCAGAGACCTCTGTTAGGGGTTTTGTCAGTGGATCTGCTATATTCTCTTTCGAGGCAACTCCTTCTACCGGATGTCATTTCTATTAATGATCTCCCAGATCAAATGATATCACCTCAAAATGTGCTTAGATTTCCAATGAGATCTTGGCTCCTTAGCTTATGCCACTGCCCCGGTGTTATCACAATAGACAACCATCGACTCAGTACTGCTAGGCACTACATTCAACTATTGAATGAAGTTTTTCATCCAAACACCTTCTTTTCCAACTTCTAAAGTCGTAATATATTCTGCCTCCATAGTAGAATCAGCCATGGTGTCTGGTTTGAAAATCTTCCAACTTACTGCGCCGCTGTTGAGGCAAAATATAAATCTAGTGGTGGATTTTAGATCATCTACATCGGATTGGAAACTGCAATCTAAAAATTCCTCTATTTTTAATTCTCCATTGCCGTATACCAAAAATAGGTCCTTAGTCCTTCTCAAGTACTTAAGGATTGCTTTTACGGCAATCCAGTGACTCTCATCAGGATTGGATTGGAACTTACTTGTAATATTTAGCGAGTGTGCCACATCTTGTCTTGTACATTGAATTGCATATATTATGCTACCA
Source organism: Jacaranda mimosifolia (assembly GCA_018894105.1). Taxonomy (NCBI): domain Eukaryota; kingdom Viridiplantae; phylum Streptophyta; class Magnoliopsida; order Lamiales; family Bignoniaceae; genus Jacaranda; species Jacaranda mimosifolia. The sequence continues at coordinate 24,445,482 of CM032119.1, forward strand.
ATAGCGGAGGCATAAGGTATGTGTGACATCCTTCGTTTCTCTTCCTCTATCTTGGGGGCCATAGACTTGGAGAGACGAATGCCATATCCCATTAGAAGAAATCCTTTCTTGGATTCTTCCATACTAAACCACTTTAGTATCTTGTCAATGTACGGGGTTTGGGATGGCACCAGTATCCTCTTAGATCTATCTCGATGGTTACATATTCCCAATATGTAGGATGCTTCTGAAAGCTAGTAAAGTTCTAGGATCTAATTATAAAAGCTTTGAAAGCTAAATGAACTAGTGCTTACATGCTAACTAGGATCAAATCATGCCTAATATTCAGATTTAGATAGAGTGTTTCTTGGAAATGAAAAATCCAAGGAGAATGAGGTGAACCTTTCACTAATCCAGAAACTGCAAGAAAATGTGCAGCAGGAGTGGAACGACTTTTACCACTGTCAAATCACCTCCAAAAATCAAAAAAAAAATTAATGGAGCTACTCAACACCTTGAGGAACTCTCAATAAAAAATTCAGATCGAAAAACGTTTTGGATCTCCCTGGAGAAAATCGTCAAATTGGATTCTGTGCAAGTGGATCTGCAAACCATAGCAAACAAACTAGTTTGCCTCTATTGATATGATTCACACACCAAATAGATCTTCCAAACTATCTAGTCTATAAGCTGGAATAAGGCCATAGATTAGCTATGGTGGAGGCCAATTTTGGTAGGGAAGAAGAAGAAGAGAGCAAAGCTTTCAACACATAAATGCAATGCTTGTAAAGATTTTGGAGGGAATGGTGGAGAATCTAATTCTTCACACCTTTTGACAGAATGACCAACCCTCTCTCTCTATATCTATATATAAATGCTGAAAGGTGTGATGTCAAGGTGGCACCACACCTTCCATGAGAAAAAGGGGCGGCGAACATTCATTTTGCCAAGGTGGCAAATGCGAATGCAAATCTAATTTGAATTTCACTTGCATTTTAATTACGTTTGAAATTTAATTTCAAGTTAATTAAAATACTAATTCAAATGAACATTTCATTTTAATTTTTCCTCAAAAATATGTTCTTCCCATTAATTAAATCAAACACTTTAATTTAATTAATTAACCTTTGACTTAACTCTTAAGTCAAACAATCTCAACTCTTAAGCTTGAATTTTGTTAACTTAACTCTTTAAGTTAACTTGAACAATTGATGGTCATATTGGCACCAAATAATTAACTCCTTAATTATTGGTCTAATTTTACTCCTTAATTAATTGATTAATTTAACACTTAAATTAATCAAGCCAAAATTGACCTTCAAAATTGGCACCTTAAAATCGGTTCACTCGGAGACATTTTCTAACTGTTAGAAAATATTTTCTCCATCAAATAGGAAGCTAAATGGCTTTTGTATGTGACCCAATAGGTTCTACCATTCATTGGACATTGGCTCACAACTCCTTGTGACTTTTGAATATCAATTATTCATTTTAGTTTAAAACACTTTTAAACTAATTGACTCGATTCAATTAATCTCATTAATTGAAGAGTACCCAATCTCTATGGTTGATGTTCAACCTCAAGCCCATGGAGCCAAACTAATTGGCTCAAATGAATGTTTTGGAGAACCATTATAGCTCTATACATGCTATACAAATACGGTCCTTTCGTTTCTTATCTCTTGAAAGAGGCTTAGGGTAAGATATTTGTTGGCTCACTAATAGCCACAATACTTGTCTCTATTCCCAATGCTCAATCCCCTAGTGTGACCTCATTTTTGGAAAACTCCTTTTCTAGATTGTCACACCTTATTGCGCAAAGATTTCTTGGAATTGATCATTATAGAATACATAAGAGATACACTCACCCTACACAAAAGTAAGGAGTCGGATTTCATTTTGGATCTCACAAACTCCTATGTCAAGTAGCTCATTGCCAACCTGAACCCGAAAGACCCACTAAGTGGTTAAGGAATAGTTAAAGCATAAGGACCAGACATAAGGTTACCATGGATCCTCAGGTCAGAGGACTAATAATATTCACTAGCGTAAGTTGGAGAACTTGCCACTACCGACTTGCTACTATGGTTGTCTAGTGGATTCTTTGGTGGGCCTTCAGTTCCTTGTTCTCTAACAAGTACCCACTAACATGCACCCATATCTCGTACGGTTACCCATGGAGTGGAGAAGTATCCAACTCTTGGATTTATACATCGTTAGTGCAAGTCTATCCGGATCTTAGATGCCCCATCTCAAAAGATCCTACAACTTGGAAGATTTAAGGTCATAATCATGTGAGACTTATTCCATGTTCATCAAACCAAGTCCTGTAGTCATGAGTGATCTAGGGACTTTATACAAATGCAAGTGAAGTAATAAAGAGCATAAGATGAAGATGTCCAATTGTCGGGCACTATTCTAACAATCTCCCACTTGCCCTAGAGCCAATGCCCCATGGCCTTGAGACCCATCTTCTCAAGATTCTCTTCAAAGACCTTTTGCATTAGGGGTTTGTTAGTGGATCTACTATATTCTTGCTTGAGGCAACTCTCTCCACTCGATTGTCGCCTCTATCAATGATCTCTCGGATCAAATGATATCGCCTTAAAATGTGCTTGGATTTCTGATGAGATCTTGGCTCTTTGGCTTGTGCCACTGTCTCAGTGTTGTCACAATAAACAACTACTGGCTCAGCAATGCTAGTCACTACATTCAACTCTTGAATGAAGTTTTTCATCTAAACACCTTCTTTTGAAGCTTCTGAAGCTACAATATATTCTACTTTAGTGGTGGAATAAGCCGTGGTGTCTTGTTTGGAACTCTTCCAACTCACTACGCCGCCATTGAGGCAAAATATTAATCCAAAATTGGATTTGAGGTCATCTACATTGGATTGGAAACTTGAATCTGAAAACCCCTGTAGTTTCAATTCTCTATTGCTGTATACTAAAAATAAGTACTTAGTCCTTCTCAAGTACTTAAGGATTACTTACGGCCATCTAGTGACTCTCACAAGGATTGGATAGAAATAAACTCGTAATACTTAGCGAGTGTGCATCTAGTCTTGTACATTGAACTACATACATTGTGCTTCCAATAGCGGAGGCATAAGGTACGTGAGACATCTTTCATTTCTCTTCCTCTATCTTGGGGGCCATAGACTTGGAAAGAAGAATGTCATATACCATGGGAAAAAATCCCTTCTTGGATTCTTCCACACGAAACCTCTTTAGTATCAATGTACGGGTCTTGGGATAGCCCCAGCATCCTCTTAGATCTATCTCTATAGATACGTATTTCCAATACGTATGATACTTCTAACAAATCCTTTATGGAGAATTGTGTAGATAACTACGTTTTAGTACACTTTAACATTCCTAACTCATTCCCAATGAGAAGGATGCCATTTACATAAAGCACAATAAACTATACTTTACTCCCACTAGCCTTCTTATACACACATGGTTCATACATATTTTTGACAAAGCTAAATGATTTGACCATTTTGTCAAAATGTATGTTCGAACTTTGGGATGCTTTTTTGAGTCCATAAATGGATCTCTGGAGTTTGTAAACTTTTTGCTTACTCCCCTTTGATGTAAAACCTTATGGTTGCTCCATATAAATTTCTTTTTCAATGTCTCTATTGAGGAAAGTAGTTTCCACATCTATTTGCCATATCTCATAGTCATGATATGCAACTATGGCAAGTAGAATTCAAATAGACTAAGGCATTGCGACCGGTGAAAAGGTTTCCTCAAAACTGATACTGGGTCTTTGAGTGTAACCCTTTGCCACTAGTGGCACCTTAAAAGTCTCCACTTCTCCATCTACTCCAAGATTTTGCTTATAGATCCACTTGCAACCAACAGGAACTATTCCCTTTGGTGGATCTACCAAAGTCCATACTTTATTTGGGTACATGTAGTCCATTTCAAATCTCATGGTTTCAAGCCAATATGCCAAATCTTTGTCCAACATAGCTTTCTTATAGATCTTTGGATCATTATTTGATTGGCCCATTTCATGAAGGAATCTAAATCTTTCGAGTTGCTTCTTGATTCGGTTCGACCTTCTTAGAGGTTGTGTATGAGGCTCTAGTTGCTCTTGTGTTTCTATCGCTTGTGGGATTTGTTGATTATCTTGAATGTCATCAAGTTCAACGACAACTCCGTTTCTATCTAATAGAAATTACCTTACCAAAAAGATGGAATTCCTCGAAACAAACACCTTTTATTTCGAGGGATCATAGAAATAATAAATCGTAGATTCTCTAGGGTATCCCACAAACTTGTACAAGGTGGATCTATTATCCAACTTATCTCCTACTGTCTGCCTCACGTAGTCGGGAGATACCCAAACCTTGAGGTGTTGGTAAGATGGTGCTTTGCCATGCCATATCTTATATGGTGCTTTGGGCACCGACTTTGAAGGTACTATATTTAGTAACTTCATCGCCGTTAATAAGGCGTATCCCCAAAAGGATATGGGCACATCGAAAAAGCTAATCATGGAATGCACCAAGTCTAATAAGGTACACTTTCTCCTCTGAGGTACTCTATTATGTTGGGGTGTGCCGGGTGGAGTCCATTGAGAGAGAATCCCATTCTCCTTTAGATAATCTAAGAATTCAATGCTCAAGTATTCTTCCCCTCGATCTGATCAAAGAGCTTTAAAATCTAGCACCAATTGCTTTCCCACTTCATTTCTATGCACTTTGAACTTTTCAAAGGCTTTGGACTTGTTCTTCATAAGAAACACGTGTCCGAACCGACTATAGTCATCGGCGAAGGTGATGAAGTAGGAACAACGTTCTCTCCCACTAACTCTTAGTGGTCCACAAACATCCGTATGGATAAAATCTAAGAGACTTGTGGAGTGTTCCGTTTGTCCTACAAAGGGAGCCTTGGTTATTTTTCCCTTTAAACAAGATTCACAAGTAAATGGACCCCCATGAGCAATCTAGCGAGAGTCAAGACCCTAAAGACTTGCAAATGGACCCCCATGACCGGATGTATATCCACGAGCAATCTAAAGTAAGCAACTTTTTCTAATTGCATCTCATGCAACTCTTAATATATTTTGCCTCACCATTTCATGTAGATCCCCTAATAGACGGCCTCTACATTACTCGGTGTTAAGTCAAACCTACCAATCAATCTTCAATTCGAGACGAGCACCACAACATCTCCCATGACAGAGTGTATAATATATGGGCGTTCTCAAATCAAAGGTGCATCTCATGCAAAGTGTATGGTCACAGCTTTCCACCCAAGTATGACCCCCGTGACTGAATGTATATCACACAAAGGTGCTAGCATCATCATGCCATATACTATTGGTAGAACGCTTAGATTAATTAAAACTCTTTTAATTTGTATCCATTTTGACTTAATATTAGTAAAACATTTAGACATCCCAAGTGGAGGGTTTTTGCTTGCAAAGATCTCATCATTTTATCTTCTTATTTTGGTTTTTTATATCCTTAACATGTATCTCATACATCAATCGGATACGAAAAGCATAAATAAGTTAATGCGCCTAGCATGCTCCTAGGATGGGATGACTATGAGCCTAACCAAGTGGTGCACTTAGAGCCATAGATGCACCACCTAGTTGATTTTAGGTTGGTTGATTAAATCTAGCTATTACATAATTGTATCCCATATATTCATGGGGCTTCAAAAGTCTCCATGCCTCCATAGGCCTCCATTGCTCCATGTAATTTTACATGAATAGAAAATCCTCACTCTTAGCGATTTTACTCTCATAACAATTACAAGGTAGAAATTAAGAGGCATGCAAGCCTCAATTTAATACAACTCATTTCAACAACTTGAAACTACTATTTAAAAAACTGGACCGGATCGGTCGGTCGAACTGTCAACCGGCCGGTGAACCAATCCAGTTTTCTCAAAAAATCGGAAAAATGAGAAAACATGACATTTTGTAAAAACCGTTCAAATCGGCTGGTCGGACTGGTGAACCGAACCGGTTATTTCATTTAATTTTTAATAAAATTAATTTTTTAAAATTTTTTTTTGGTGTAAGTACAAAGTTTGAAGATTAAAGTACACTTCACAAGCTATTTAAAAGTTAAAAAAAAAAACCTTAGTTTAGAGTTTAGAATTAATTTACACACTATCAACTTTAAATTTTAGACTTGATACATTTAAATTGTTGTGATCATTTGTAATATGAATTGTGAAATTTGGATTGTAATGTTAGATAATATCATTTAAGTTCTTTATGTTTTATATTTAGGTATTTTATTAATTTTTAAGTAATATATGTAATATAAATATATATATTTCATAATTATGACATCACGGTTCAATTGCTATTCAATTACGGTCCGACCAATAGTTGAACCAGTTAACCGTGAATCGGTAAGTTTTCCAATTCAATGAACGGTCTAATTTTTTGAACACTACTTGAAACAATTAAAATCAATATTAAAGGCTCATGATCATCCTTATTCATTCATCATCCATTCAACAATTAAATGAACAATAAGTAGATCTAGAATTAACAATTAATTCCATCAATCAAATGCTTATCTCATAAATAAATAATTCAACAAGCATAACATTTATGCCATTATTGGAAGATAAACTTTAACCAATTTTCAAAGGCATTCAAAAATGTCAAACATAATTTTGAGAACTTGCACAATGTTTGTGCATCTATCATGTGTGGTGCAAAAACATTTGAAGCACAAAAGGAATTGGAAAAATTACTCAAAATTCACCAAAACCACAAAACAGGGGCTGCCGTCTAGCCTGGGTGCACAGCTGTGCAGGCCGCGCGCACGGCCAGTGCCTTGTTACTGCTCGGCAACCCCCTTTTTTGGGGCTTCCAAGTGAATCAAGTTGTTTTTCCAGTCAACATTCATGCAACAATAGTTTTAGCACATGTTCTCAACACTTAAACACATACTATAGATGAATTTCCAGATTTAAAATTCTTCAAAATCTCAAGTACAACTCCAATGAAATTGGATCCAAAAATGACCAAACCTCTTTTGATCAAATATCAACATGCTATGTCACCATATAACATTAATAAATGCTAAATCAACATTCAACATTTATCAGTATGAATTGAAACATACTAAAACATGAATCAACACTTAAATCACATAATAGCACGCTATCAATAAATCAAGCAATAGAGCCACAAGCATCATCATCCAAAAACTCCAATCCATGGCTTGGATCAAGTGTTTGGTGATATTGATCAATTCATCACATGAATCAATTAAACAATAATCCAAAACATAGCATGAAAATGGCTATGATAACACTTGAAGGCTAGAGTAGCATTAGGATCCATAAATCAAAACTTCATAAGCTTGAAATTAACAAAGCTACTCAAGCTCCCAAGGATCTAGACATGCTACAAATCTGTATTAGGATGAATAATTATCTCTTGTAGCTCAAAATCAAGGAGAAGATCAACTATCTCTCATAAGTCCAGAAACTGTCTGGATCTAGCATAACAGAAAGATGACAACAATTGTCCAGGATAAACATCTCCAAAATTCAGGAAATTAAATCTAGAACACCTAAACACATAAAGGAAAATACTGTGAAACATTTGAGGCAAAATCCCTCTGGATCATTCCACAAAAATTCTCCAACCGGAAGCTGCTGTAGGTGGATCTCCAAAACCGATCAAGTCAATTGCCTTGCCTCTATTGAAACGATCCACACACCAAATAATTTTTCAATTTTCCTTCACTAGCAGATGGAGTTAGAGAGGAGAAAATGAGGTATAGGAGGCCGATTTTCAAGTTGAGGATTAGAAGGAATGCAAAGCTTCAACTCATGATATAGTGCACAGAGAGAGATTTTGGAGGGAATGCAAGAATCTAATTCTCACACTTTCAGCAATGCTTATTCGAATTTTGCACACTCTCTATATCTATATATAGAGGGTGGAAGGTGTGATGCTAGGGCATCACACCTTCCTCAAGGTGACCGCCCAAGTGGCATGCCAAGTTAGCAAAATTCAAATTCAAGTCTTACTTGAATTTCAAGTGCATTTCAATTTCATTTGGAATCTAATTCCAAATTAATTAAGATGCTTATTTAAATGAACACTTCATTTAATTTTTTTTTCCAAAAATTATTCTTCCCATTAATTAAATTAAACTCTTTAATTTAATTAACCAACCTTTCATTTGACTCTTAAATCAAATAAGCTTCACTTTTAAGCTTAAGTTAGTCAACTTAACTCTTTAAGTCAACTAGTCCAATTGATGGTCAACGTGGTGCCAAATAATTAACTCTTTAATAATCAGTCTAATTTAACTCTTAAATTAGTTGACTAATTTAACACTTAAATTAATCAAACCAAAATTGACCGTTGGATTGGAACCTTGAAAAATCAATCACCAAAGGGTGAATTTTTCTAATACTTAGAAAATTTGCTCTACAAATTTTGGAAGCTACTTGGTTTTTGTGTGTGACCCAATAGGTTCTACCATTCATTGGACATGGGCTCAAAACTCTTTGTGACTTTTGAATATATTATATTCATTTTAGTTTAAAACTCCTTTTAAACTAATCGACACGATTCAATCAATCTCATTAATTGAAGAGTATCCAATCTCCATGGTCGATGTCCAACCTCAAGCCCATCGAGCCCAACTAATTGGCCGAAATGAATATTTTGGAGAACCATCATAGCTCTACGCGTTCCATGCAAATACGGTCCTTCCGTCTCTCCTATCTTCCAAAAGAGGCCTAGGGCAAGATATTTGTCGGCTCTCTAATAGCCTCGATACTATGTCTCTATTCTCAATGTTTGATTCCCTTGTGTTACCGAAATTGTCACACCACCTTGCGCAAGGATTTCTTGGACTCAATCATTATAGAACACATAGGAGATATACTCGTCCTTCACAAAAGCGAAGAGTCAGATTCCATCTTGGATCTCACAAACCACCATGCCAAGTAGCTCATACCCAACCTCAACCCAAAAGACCAGCTAAGTGGTCAAGGAAGAGTCAAAGTATGAGGACCGGACATAAGGTTACCATGGATCCTCAAATCAGAGGACTAATAATGTGCATTAGCATAAGCGGGGGAATTGACCACTACCGACTTGCCACTATGGCTATCTAGTGAATTCTATGGAGGGTCTTCAATGCCTTGTTCTCTAACAAGCACCCACGAACATACACCCGTATCTCATATAGATTGCTCACGGAATGAAGTAATATCTAACTCTTGGATTTATGCATTGTTAGTGCAAGTCTATCTGGATCTTAAGTGCCCTATCTCCAAAGATCCTATGACTTGGAAGATTTAAGATCACGACTATGTAAGACTTATTCCATGGACATTAAACCAAGTCCCATAGTCATATTTGATCTAAGGGCTTCATCCAAATGTAAGTGAAGTAATATGAAGCATAAGATGAAGATGGTCATATAAAGAATATCATTCAATCAAGATTGTTTTACAAGGAAATAACTTTTACAAGGCTAATCCGATTGGCTTGTCAAGCACTATTTTAACGTATCCTATGTCTTCTATACTAATTGATTCAAAGAAATCCTTGCGTAAGGTGGCATGACAAGTTAGAAAAGGAATTTTCCAAAGATGAGGTGATAAGAGAAATCAAACATTGTTAATTGAAACATTGTAACAAGGCTATTAGGGAGTTAGCAAATATCTTGGCCTACGCCTATTTTGGGAGATAAGAGACGGAAGGATTGTATTTGCATGGTATGCGTAGAGCTAGAATGGTTCTCCAAAAGTATTTATTTCGGCAAATTAGTTAGGCTCCATGGGCTTGAGGTTGGACATTGACTATGGAGATTGGGTACTTTTCAATTAATGGAGATTAATTGAATTAAGCCAATTAGTTTAAGGGAATTTAAAATAAGAAGAATATATGATATTCAAAAGTTGCAAAGAGTTGTGAGTCCATGCCCAATGAATGGTACAACCTAACAGGTCACACAGAAAAGCCAATTACATTTCCTACTTGATGGAAGAGAATTTCTTAAGAGTTAGAAAAAATGCTCCCAGTAGATTGATTTGACGTTGGCGAAAATTGAGGTCATTTTCAGCTTGATCAATTTAGTTGTTAAATTAATCAGCTAATTTAAGGAGTTAAATTAGACCAATAATTAAGGAGTTAATTATTTGGTGCAACAAGACCATAAATTGGTCAAGTTAGCTTAAAGAGTTAAGTTAACTATAACTAACTTAAAGAGTTCAGCTAATTGACTTAAGAGTTAAGTCAATTGCTAATTAATTAAATTAAAGTGTTTAATTTAATTAATGAGAGGAATCCATTTTGGAGGGAAAATTTAAATTAAAGGTTTGTTTGGTGTGGCATTTTAATTAATTTGAAATTTGATTCCAAATGAAATTAAAATGCACACAAAATTCAAATTCAAGTTTAAATTGCAAGTTGCCCACTTGCATGGCCAAGTTGGCGGTCACATTGAGGAAGGTGTGATGCCATCATGGCATCACACCATCCTCACTCTATATATAGATATAGAGGGTGGGAGAGGCGGCCAACTCATGCTCCATGTGAAGAATTAGATTCTTTCATATTTTCCCTCCAAATCTAAAGTCTTGCCTCATATGTTAAAGCTCCACTCCTTCTCTTCTTCTCCTACCTCAAATCAAACCTCCATCTCTGCAAATATCCTTTGTGTTTTCCAGCTAACACCAAGGATATTAGGATTTGACATTGGTGTATGGATCATATTGTTAGAGGCAAGACATTTGGATTGCTTACTTTTGGAAGATCCACTGTCAGGGAGTCCACTTGGTGATTTTTTCTAGCACTTCCCTATCGCTTTTTGAGTTGGATTTTTTGCAATAGCTTCATCAAGGAGTTAAGAAGAAACTATAATTTTTCCAAAATTTTTGGAGGAGTTTAGATTGGGCAAAAGTTGTTTCAAATCCGCTGCATTGTTGTTTGGTATTTTCTAGATTGAAGAAATATTCTTCATATTTCTTTTGGATTTTTGCTAATGATGGTAATTCTCCATCCAAATCTAAATCATAAACATGTTTAGATCCTTGTTTACTTGTGTAGCACTAGTTAATTTCAGCTTTTGAATTAGATCCTAATGCTTCATTTGCCTTCAAGTGGTATCGGAATTTAATTCATGCTATGATTTGGATTTTTGATTGATTGATAGACGTGAGAATTGATCAAAATCACCAAATTCTTGATTCATATGATGGATTGGAGTGTTTGGATGATGTTGTGTGTGGCTCCATGATTGATGAATTTAAAGCATGCTAATATGTGTTTTGAGTGTTAATTCATATGATTTGTATGTTTTAATTCATAACTTCTAATGTTGAATGTTAATTTAGCATTAGTTGATGTTATATATTGATATAGCATGTTGATGATGGCCTAAAAGAATTTTGGTCATTTTTGGATCCAATATGATTGGAGTTTTGTTGGAGATTTTTAAAGAATGTGATTCTTACTTTGACTTGTTTTTGAAAGCATGATTGAGCAGTAGCCAGTTTCGGTCAAGGCCATTTTTGCTTCATTTTTGGCTCCTTTTTGTGAAAATGTTTTATTACACACATATTAGATGCACAAATCTTGTGCAAGTTCTCAAAATTATGTTTGATATTTTTAATTGCTTTTAAAAACTTGTTAAACTTGATATCCTAATTGATGCATAAATGTTATGCTACCTCTTGCTTGGCCAATTATTTGTTTATGAGATAAGCATTTAATTGTTGGAATTGAATGTCAATTGTAGATTTACTTATTGTTCATTTAATTGTTGAATGAATAATGAATGAATGTGGATGATCATGAGCCTTTAATATTGATTTTATTTGTTTCAAGTTGTTAAAAATGTTGTATTAATTTGGGGTTTGCATGCCTCTTAATTCTATCTTGTAAAAGTTATAATAGTAGAATTACTAAGAGTGAGGATCTCTTGCTTATGTAAATGTTGCATAGAGTAAATAAGACCATTAGAGGCATGAAAACTTTTGAAGACCCATGAATGTATAGGGATACACTCTTGTAATAGCTAGATTTAATCAACCCACTTAAAATCAACTAAGTGGTGCACCTCAGGTTCTAAGTGCACCACTTGGTTAGGCTTATGGTCACCCTACCCTGAGAGCATGTTAGGCGCATTTACTTATTTATGCTTTCCAAATCATATTGATGCATGCGATGCATGATTAGGATATAGAAAACCTAAATAAGAAGATAAAATGATGAAATCTTTGCAAGCAAAAACCCTCCACATAAAAAGTCTGAGTGTTTCTAAATATTAAGTCAAAATGGATACAAATTAAAAGGAGTTTTAATTAATACATGCCTTCTACCAATAGTATACGCCATAACGATGCTACCGAATTTGTGTGATGGCACTGGAAGCGAAGGTCACACTTAGGAGGAAAGCTGTGAGAATATACTTAGCATATGATACACCTTTGATTTGAGAACCTCCATGCATTAGCACACAAGTCGTGGGATGTCGTTGAGCCGTCTTGAATCAAAGTTTGATTGGTAGGCTTGACTTAACACTTAGTAATGTAGATGCACTCAAGGTGGGGTGTCTACATGAAATGTGAGGCAAAATATATCAATAGTTGCATGAGATGCAATTAGCAAGTGTTGATCACCTTTCGATTGTTTGTGGATGGCACTCAAAGCGGGGTCTACTTACAAGTCCTTAAGATCTTCATTCTCACTAGAAAGTGAGATTTTCCAAATTCTTCTAGGGGAGAAGGACTTGATAAAATAGCGGGAGAACAATATGTTTGAAAGATCGTGAACATGTTTTCAATATCAAAATTCAATCATATGCTTATACTCTTTTTTTGCCTCTTGTAGATTTTTGAAATCTTCAAAAACAAAATGACTAAAAATCCACTTGCAAGCATTTTGGAAACCAATAAACTCACTGGACTTAACTTCCGTGATTGGTTAAGAAACCTTAAAATCATTCTTGATTTCGAAAAGAGGACTTACGTACTTGATCAAAGTCCACCGGACACCTTGGGTGATGATGCCACCGATGAGGCCCGTGAATCTGTAGATGATGATCTACAAGTGAGATGCCTCATGATGGCTTCCATGCCTAATGAGCTCCAAAAAACTCATAAGCATATATGACATGCATGTGAGATCTACAAACACCTACAAGAGTTGTATGGTGTACAAATGAGACACGAAAGGTTCACTTTGTTAAGAGCGCTCTTTAAATCAAGGATAGTTGGGGGTTCAATTGCCCATGATCACGAGCTTAAGATGATTGGACTCATCAAAAAGATTGGACAACTTGATTTGATCATAGACAATGACCTTTACGTGGATTTGATCCTTCAGTCATTACCCCTTATCGTTCGACCAATTCGTTATGAACTTTAATATATCCAGGCAAGAGATGATGATTAACGAATTGGTGAACATGCTTGTGACTACTGAGGTGACTATGAAAAAGGAGAAACCTCTTGTGCTTGCTTTCCCCTCTAAGTTGAAAAGCCTTAAGGGTCCAAGAAGGAAAAGTAAGAAGAAGAAGAATTGTTCCTCCAAAGAGAAGCAACCCATGAAAAGTTCCAGGGGGTCAAGCAAAAGGCTAAAACCGATGCGAGTTGTTTTCATTCTGGCAAAAAGGGACATTGGAAAAGGAATTGCAAAGCTTATCTTGCAACACTTGAGAAAGGTGTATACTTTATTGAAGTTCATTTGATGACTAATTCTTCCTCATGGGTATTTGATACCACATGTGATTCTCACCTTTGTAATTCATTATAGGAGATAGAAAGAGGAAAGAGTCCTAATGAAGGGGATATGATCCTCCACCTAGGAAATGGAGCAAAAGTTGTCGCCATGGTCTAAGGTGTAATCAGGTTAGACTTAGTGAATGCTTGCATTATACTTGATCTAGTTTATTATGTACCTAATCTTGTTAAGAACATTATTTCAATTCCCACTCTTGATAATGAAGGATTTGATTTTTCCATTAAAGATGGAAAGCATTAAAGAATGGTTCTTTGATTGCTCAAGGTACATTGAATAACGGATTATACATACTTGATTCTCAACCTTCACAAATACATGTTCAATCAAGTAAAAGAAAATTAGATAATCAACAAGATGTCATTCTTTGGCATGCAAGACTTGGGACATATTTCTAAAAATAGGACGAACAAGTTAGAAGCTTTCAAAGCACTAAATGTTAGTAGCATTGAGGACTTTCCTACTTGTGAATGTCGTTTGAAGGGAAAAATGACCAAGGCTCCTTTTGTAAGATAAACGGAGCTCACCATAAGTCCTTTGGGTTTGATCTATATGAATGCATATGGCCCACTAAAAGTTAATACAAAATGAGGTTTTTCTTACGCCATCACTTTCACCGATGATTATAGTCGATTGGAATATGTATATCTTATGAAGTACAAGTCCGAAGCCTTTGAAAAGTTCAAAGAGTATAGGAATGAAGTACAAAAGTAAAAAGTACTTAGTATTAAAGCTCTTCGATCGGATCAAAAGGGAGAACACTTTATTACAAAATTCTTAGATTTTCTAAAGAAAAATGGGATTCTCTCTCAATTGACTCCACCTAGCATACCCCAACATAATGGAGTAGCCGAGATGAGAAATTATACCACTTTGTTTGACATGGTACGTTCCATGATGAGCTTTTTTGATGTGCCCATATCCTTTTGGGGATATGCCTTAGAAACGGCAGTGAGGCTACTAATTGTGGTACCCTCAAAGTCAATGCCAAAGACACCGCATGAGATGTGGTTTAGCAAAGCACCCTCTTACCATTATTTAAAGGTTTGAGGGTTTCCCGCCTAAGTGAGACGTTTAGTGAGAGACAAGTTAGATAGTAGATCCACCTTGTGCAAGTTTGTGGGATACCATAGAGAGCCTATGGATTGTTACTTTTATTATCCCTTAGAATAAAATGTGTTTGTCTCAAGGAACGCCCAATTTTTGGAAAAGGAATTTCCATTAGATAAAAGGGGAGTTATCATTGATGAAGTTCAAGAAGATAAACAAATCCCCACGAGTGGTGGAAACAAGTGAGCATCAAGAGCCTTACACACAACCTCTAAGCAGGTCGGATCGGATTAAAGAACCCAAAAGGTTTAGATTTCTTCATGAGATGGGCTAATTGGATAGTGATCCAAAGACCTATGAGGCATTTGATTGAAGCCCTCAAATCACACAAGACTAAAGGACTTGGTCACACACTAGGTGGGGATCATGGAATAAATCTTTCGTGGTCATGATCTTAAATCTTCTAAGTCATAGGATCTTATGAGACAAGGCATCTAATATTCAGATAGACTTACACTAACGATGCATAAAATCCAAAGGTTGGATGTTACTCCATTATATAAGCAATCCCATATGAGATATAGATGCACGTCAGTGGGTGCTTGTTAGGGAACAAGGCACTGAAGGCCCGCCCGAAGAATCCACTAGATAGCTAAAGTGGCAAGTCGGTAGTGGCAAGTTCTCCAGCTTATGCTAGTGCATATAATTAGTCCTTTGAACTGAGGATCCATGGTAACCTTATGTTTAGGTCTTCATGCTTTGGCTCCTCTTTGGTCACTTAGCGGCTATTCGGGCAGAGATTGGGCCTAAGCTACTTAGATATGGAGGTTTGTGAGATCCAAGATGGAATCCAACTCCTTGTCTTTGTAAAGGACGAGTGCATCTCCTTTGTGTGCTATAATGATTGATTCCAAGAAATCCTTGCACAAGTGGTAAGATAATTCGACAAATGAGCATTCCAAAGATAAGGTCATAAAAGGAATCAAACATTGAGAATAGAAACATAGTATCGAGGCTATTGAGAAGCCAACAAACGTCTTGCCTTAGGCCTCTTTTGGTAGATAGGAGATGAAAGGATTGTATTTCCATGGTATGCATAGAGCTACAATAGTTCTCCAAAAGCATTCATTTTGGCTAATTAGTTAGGTTCTATGAGCTTGAGGTTGGACATCGACCATGGAAATTGAGTACTCTTCAATTAATGGAGATTGATTGAATTGAGTCGATTAGTTTAAAGGAGTTTCAACTAAGAAAAATATATGATATTCAAAAGTCACAAAAAGTTGTGAGCCAATGAATGGTAGAATCTAATGGGTCACAGACAAAAGCCAATTGCATTTCCTAACTGATCGAGGAGAATTTTCTAAGAGCTAGAAAAAATGCTCCAGGTAGACTGATTTGAGGTTGACAAATATTGAGGTTATTTTTCGCTTGATCAATTTAATTTTTAAATTGATCAACTAATTTAAGGAGCTAAATTAGACCAATAATTAAGGAGTTGGTTATTTGGTGCAACTTGGCCATAAATTGGTTAAGTTAGCTTAAAGAGTTAAGTTAATTATAACTTAAAGTATTAAACTAATTGACTTAAGATTTAAGTCAATGGTTAATTTATTAAATTAAAATATTTAATTTAATTAATGATAGGAATCCATTTTTGAGGGAAAATTCAAATGAAATGTTCATTTGGTGTGGCATTTTAATTAATTTGAAAGTAGATTCGAAATGAAATTAAAATGCACACAGAATTCAAATTTGAATTTGAATTGCAAGTTGCCAACTTGCATGGCCAAGTTGGCAGTCACATTGAAGAAGGTGTGATGCCACCTTAGCATCACACCATTATCATTCTATATATAGATATGTAGGGTGAGAGAGGCAGCCAACTCATGCTACATTTGAAGAATTAGATTCTTTCACATTTTTTCTCTAAATCTAAAGTGTTGCCCCATGTGTTGAAGCTCCACTCCCTTTCTTCTTCTCCTACCTCAAATAAATCCATCTTTGAAAATATCCTTTGTGTTTTCTAGCTAACACCAAAGAGATTATGATCTAGCATTGATGTGTGGATCATATTGTTGGAGGTAAGACATTTAGATTGTTTGCTTTTGGAATATCCACTATCAGGGTAATCCGTTTGGCAATTTTTTTCTAGCACTTCTCTATGGCTTTTTGAGTTGACTTTTCTTACAGTAGCTTCATCAAGGAGTTGAGAAGGCATTGTAATATTTCCAGAATTTTTGGAGGACTTTAGATTGAGCAAAAGTTGCTTCATATCCACTGCGTTGCTATTTGATAGTTTCTGGATTGAATAAGTGTTCTTTATCTTTCCTTTAATTAATTAATTAATTGATTAATTTAACACTTAAATTAATCAAGCCAAAATTGACCTTCAAAATTGGCACCTTAAAATCGGTTCACTCGGAGACATTTTCTAACTGTTAGAAAATATTTTCTCCATCAAATAGGAAGCTAAATGGCTTTTGTATGTGACCCAATAGGTTCTACCATTCATTGGACATTGGCTCACAACTCCTTGTGACTTTTGAATATCAATATTTTCATTTTAGTTTAAAACACCTTTTAAACTAATCAACTCAATTTAATTAATCTCGTTAATTGAAGAACACCTAATCTCCATGGTCGATGTCCAACCTCAGGCCCAAGGAGGTCAATTAATTGGCCAAAATGAATGCTTTTGGAGAACCATTATAGATATACGCTTGCCATGCAAATATGCTCCTTCCGTCTCCTATCTCCCGAAAGAGGCTTAAGGCAAGATATTTGTCGACTCTCTAATAGCCTCGATACTATGTCTCTATTCTCAATGTTCAATTCCTTTATATGACCTCACATTTGGAAAACTTCTTTTCCAAATTATCACACCACCTTGCGTAAGGATTTCTTAGAATCAATCATTATAGAATACATAGGAGATGCACTCATCCTTTACAAAAAAGCGAGGAGTCGGATTCTATCTTGGATCTCACAAACTTCCATGCCAAGTAGCTCCTACCTAACCTCAACCTGAAAGACCCATTAAGTGGTCAAGGAAGAGTCAAAGCATGAGGACTAGACATAAGGTTACCATGGATCCTCAGGTTAGAGGACTAATAATATACACTAGCGCAAGGTGGAGAACTTACCACTACCGACTTGCCACTCCGACTATCTAGTGGATTCTTTGGTGGTTCTTCAGTGCCTTGTTTTCTAACAAGCATCCACTAACATGCACCCATATCTCATATGGTTGCTCATGGAATGAAGCAATATCCAACTTTAGGTTTTATACATCTTAATGTAAGTCTATCCGGATCTTAGATGCTTTGTCTCATAAGATCCTATGACTTGGAAGATTTAAGATCACGACTGTGTAAGACTTATTCCATGATCTCCGAACCAAGTCCCTAGTCATGAATGATCTAAGGACTTCATCTAAATGAGAGTGAAGTACTAAAGAGCATAAGATGAAGTTGGCCATATAAAGAATATCATTCAATTAAGTTTGTTTTACAACGAAATAGCTTTTACAAGGCCAATCCAATTAGCTTTTTAGGCACTATTGCAACAATCTCCCACTTGCCCTAAACCCAATGCCCATCTTCTCGAGATGTCCTTCAATGACCTTTTGCGTTAAGGGTTTAGCCAGTAGATCTGTTATTTCTCTTCCGAGACAATTCTCTCCACTCAGATGTCGCCTCTATCAATGATCTCCCAAATCAAATGATATCACATTAAAATGTCCTTGAATTTCTGATGAGATCTTGGCTCTTTAGCTCGTGCCACTGCCCCCTTGTTGTCACAGAAGATAACTACTGGATCAGCATTATTTAGCACTACATTCAACTCTTGAATGAAGTTTTTCATCCATACACCTTTCTTTGCAGCTTCCGAAGCCGCAATATATTTTGCCTCCATGGTAGAATCGGCTGTGGTGTCTTGTTTGGAGCTCTTCCAACTCACAACGGCTATTAAGGCAAAATATAAATTTAGAAGTGGATTTTAGGTCATCTACATCAGATTGGAAACTGAATCCAAAAACCATTCAAGTTTCAATTTTGCATTGCCGTATACTAAAAACAAATCCTTAGTCCTTCTCAAGTACTTAAGAATTGCTTGAAGGGCTATCCAGTGACTCTCATGAGGATTGGATTAGAACTTACTCGTAACACTTAGCGAGTGTGCCACATCTAGTTTTGTACATTGAACTGCATACATTATGCTACCGATGGCAGAGGCATAAGGTATGTGGGACATCCTTTGTCTCTCTTCCTTCGTCTCAGGGGGCCATAGACTTGGAGAAATGAATGCCATGTCCCATGGGAATGAATCCCTTCTCGGATTCTTTTATACTAAACCTCTTTAGTATTTTGTCAATGTATAGATAGCCCTAGCATCCTCTTAGATCTATCTCTATAGATATATATTCCCAATAGGTAGGATGCTTCTCCCAAATCCTTCATAGAGAATTGTGTAGATAACCATGCTTTAGTACACTCTAACATTCCTACCTCATTCTCAATAAGAAGGATGTTATCGACATAAAGCACAATAAACTGTATCAAACTCCCACAAGCCTTCTTATACATACATGGTTCATACACATTTTAGACAAAGCCAAACGATTTGACCACTTTGTTGAAACATAAGTTCCAACTTCGGGATGCTTGTTTGAGTCCATAAATGGATCTCTGCAGTTTGCAAACTTTTTTCTCACTTCCCTTAAATGTAAAACCTTGTGGTTACTCCATATAAATTTCTTCTTCAATGTCTCCATTGAGGAAAGTGGTTTTCACATCCATTTTCCACATTTCATATTCATAATATGAGGCTATGGCAAGTGTTAAAACATATGTTCCAACTTCGAGATGCTTGTTTGAGTCCATAAATGGATCTCTGGAGTTTGCAAACCTTTTGCTCTCTCCCCTTAAATGTAAAACCTTGTGGTTGCTTCATATAGATTTCTTCTTCAATGTCTCCATTGAGGAAAGTGGTCTACACATCCATTTGCCACATTTCATATTCATAATATGCGACTATGACAAATAGAATCCGAATAACTTAGGCATTGCGGCCGGTGAAAAGGTTTCCTCGAAATCGATACAGGATCTTTAAGTGTAACCTTTAGCCACTAGTAGCGCCTTAAAAGTCACCACTTCTCCATCCACTCCAAGCTTTCGCTTATAGATCCACTTGCAACCAACGGGAACTATTCCCTTTTGGTGGATCTACCAAAGTCCATACTTTGTTGGAGGACATGGAGTCCATTTCGGATCTCATGGCTTCAAGCCAACCTCTTGAATCTATGTCCAACATAGCTTTCTTATAGGTCTTTGGATCACAATCTAATTGGCCTGTCTCATGAAGGAATCCGAACCTTTTAGGCTGCTTCTTAATTTGGTCTGACCTTCTTAGAGGTTGTGTGTGAGGCTCTTCTTGCTCATTTGTTTCCACCGCTTGTGGGTTTTCTTGATCATCATGAACTTCATCAAGTTCAAAACAACGCCTTTTCTATCCAATAGAAATTGCTTTTCTAAAAATGTGGCATTCCTCGAAATAAACACCTTTTATTCCAAGGGATCATAGAAGTAGTAACCCATAGACTCTCAGAGCATCCCACAAACTTGCACAAGGCAGATCTACTATCCAACTTATCTCCTACTGTTCATCTCACGTAGGCAGGAGATCCCCAACTTTATCTCCCACTGTTTTACCATACCATATCTTATATGGTGTTTTGGGCACCGACTTTGAAAGTACTATATTTAGTAGTTTTGCCGCCGTATCTAAGGCATATCCCCAAAAGGATATGGCACATTGAAAAAGCTCATCATGGAACGTAACATTCCAACAAGGTACGGTTTCACCTCTCGACTACTCCATTATGTTGGGGTGTGCCGGGTGGAGTCCATTGATAGAGAATCCAATTATTCTTTAGATAATCCAACAATTCAGTGCTCGAGTATTCTTCTCCTTGATCTGATTGAAGAGCTTTAATACTTAGCCCTAATTGCTTTTCCACTTCATTCCTATACTTTTTGAACATTTCAAAGGCAAAGGCTTTGACTTGTACTTCATAAGATACACATGTCCGAACTGACTATAATTATTGGTGAAGGTGATGATGTAGGAATAGCCTCATTTGCCACTAACTCTAAGTGGTCCATAAACATCTACATGGATCAAATCCAAAAGACTTGTGGAGCGCTCCGTTTGTCATATAAAAGGAGGCTTTGGTCATTTTTCCCTTTAAACATATTCACAAGTAGGAATATCGTTAATGCCACTAACATTTATTGCTTTGAGAGATTCTAACTTGTTCATCCTATTTTTAGAAATATGCCCAAGTCTTGTATGCCATACGATGGCATCTTCTTGGTTCTAACTTCCTTTTAGTTAATTGAATATACATTAGTGAAGGTTGAGAATCAAGTATGTACAATCCATTAATTAATATACCTTGCGCACTTAAAGAACTTTTCTTTAATGCTTTCAACATCCCATTCGATATAGAAAAATCAAATCAATCATTATCTAGAACGAGAATTAAGATAATGTTCTTAACAAGATGCGGTACATAATAAACCAGATCAAGTACAATGCAAGCATTCCCCAAGTCCAACTTGATAACGCCTGGGAAGGTGGCCACAACTCTTGCTCTATTTCCTAGGCAGAGGATCATATCCCTTTCCTGAAGACTCTTTATTTTTTCTATCCCCTCTAACGAATTACAAAAGTGAAAACCACATGCAGTATCAAATACCCATGAGGAAGAATTAGTCGTCAAGTGCACTTCAATAAAGCATAACTCAAGGGTTGCAAGGTAAGCTTTGCAATTTCTTTTCCAATGTCCCTTTTCACCACAATGGAAACAACTAGCTTAGGTTTTAATCTTTTTCTTAACCCTCCCAGAACTCTTCTTGGGTTTCTTCCCTTTTGAGGAAGAACTATTCCTCCTCTTACCTCCCTTT